>CM069906.1:106312497-106914497 GCA_036172215.1 Camellia granthamiana
AAATATCACTTTTGCCGACTAACCCAACTTTAGTAGCCAAATGTTGATGTTTGGCTACCAATAATTTAGTAGCTAAAAATTACATTTTCGGCGACTATTTTTTTAGTCGCCAAAGGGTAACATTTGCTGACTACACAAATTAGGAGCCAAATGTTGCATTTTCAGCGACCAAACTCGCGTTTAGTTGCTAAAACATTCGCCGACAGGGTTTAAGCGACTAAGTTGGCGACAAAAAAATTTAGTCGCTGATTGGTTTTGGCGACTAAAAAAGTGACCTTTGGCGACTAAGATTTTGATCGGCGAAAGTCTAATTTCTTGTAGTGCCTCTACCGTTACCATCAACAAATATTTGGAGAAAAATTCACTAAAATAAATGGGATGATCGGGTTAATTTGTTTAAATTATATTCAATTCAACCTAGCTATTTAATCCAGGCTAGAGTTAAATTGTTTTAGGTATATAACCCGTTTTGACCGGCTCAAACATGTTCATTTGCCAACTCTAGTTTGGCTAAAGCAAGTTGGATGTCAGAAATAAAATTCATTGTTTTGAAAGAATAAAAAAATATGTAGTAATATTCACTTTCATACATATATCTGTATAAAATCGTTCTAGTAGTAGCAGTGGTGTAAAAGCCACAATCCTTCCAAACTTTGTAATTTTAATTTTAATTAAATCTCTCAAATTTCATAAAAATCTTTTTATTCTCCTAATTTTTGAGTATTTGTCCAAACAAAAATAAATAAATAAATAGTACTTCAACCAACAAAATTTGTTTGGTTAGAATTAGTTTTTTGAAAAAATAGAAATTAGTTTGACAAAAATAAACACATTTTTTTTTTATAAAAATAGTTTTCGTTTACAAAAATGTAAAATCATATAAAAACTTAAGAAATTTTTTTTATTTATTATTATTTTACTAAATTAATTTTTAATTTTTAATTTTTTTTTTCAAAATATAGATTCTAAAAATCAAACCAAACAAATTCATATAATCCAATTTTGATTTTTTCAAAATTTAAATAATTTTATATTAACCTCAATTTAGGAAAATAGAAATAATTTTTTTTAATATGTTCCCAAGCGAATCGCTCTAAGACGTGGGTGGAGCCCACGTCACGTGTAGTACATGGTGCTATGATAGCTGCTTTTCGTGAAAAGGTGGAATTGTTTGATTGTACTAGTGATGTCACGTGAAAACCTAGTAAACAAACATTTATGTTTGTTGAGAAATTATTCTTAAACTCTGGACGCCTTTAATTTAATTGACTCCACAAAAATTATACAATAATCACAACTACCATAGGTTCCCTTTGAGAGGAAGTTTTGCTATAAATAGGTCATTAATCTTCTTTTGAGAACCACCAACATAAGAAGAAGCAAGAGGTAGAGTTGAGAACCACCAACATAAGCAGTAGAGAGAGAGAGAGAGAGAGAGAGAGAGAGAGAGAGAGAGAGAGATGGAAGTGATTCAAGTACTTCACATGAATGGAGGAATTGGAGAAACAAGTTATGCAAGCAACTCATTAGTTCAGGTATATATCCAACCATTGTCATCAAGTGATAGCTTCCACATATCATGTTGATTTTCATGTGAAAGATCTTTCTATCAAATTCTATGCACATGCAAGTAGTGATATGGCTAAGTAACTAAGTTCTCCAAAAATAGAAAAAAAATAAAATAAAATGTCAGACTCAAGATTTTTTTTTTTTAAAAAAAAATTTGTCACTCAAAAAATCAAGGGGGATTACGTCTCTTGCATTTCTTTGCTTTTTTTCTTCTTTATTTTTTTTCACATCACAATTCGTGTTTCATATATTATTGTGTAAGAGAAAAGTTAATTGCCTTAAAATAGAACACAAAAAAAATTTGTAAAAAATATATTGTATGATTAAGATTTATTATGAGTTTAGTTTGTCCCACGTACACTCGGAGACAAATCCACTGTACACATGCACTTTTCATATTTTAATTATGTACAATATATATATATATGTTCTTATAGGGTGATAGCCCACAAAAATAATTTGTATATTTTTTTTATATAGAAAATAAGATGGCTCATTTGTAGCCATTCATATGACTTTTTTCCTTGTTCTCAAATATATCACGTGTTTCACACTATATACAAACAAATCTTTTCTATATAACTCTTATATAAAATAAAATGATATAATGTTGAAAGTGCTATACAAACAGAAAAGGGTCCTGTTATAAGGTTGCACACCATATGCAACCAACACAAAAGGTGTAAACAGGAGGTGTAAACATAAAACAGGAGGTGTAAGTGTGCAACTTATACAAAAGGTGTAAGTTGCACACTTAAGAAAAATCCAAAAATTATGTAGAATGATGTGACAAATTTTGATTTTGTTTTAAAATGTCATTCTTAGTTCACAACATTTTGACAAAATTATATAAAATTATATTGTAATATCATTTTCTTTATAAAATATGATTGTTACATCATTCTTGATAATTTATTATTATTATTATTATTATTTCTCTTTGGTAAAAAAAATATGTGTGTGAATTATTTTCCTATTAGATATTTTCACCATTAATATTGATTTGGGACATTGTGATTTTTGCAGAAAAAGGTAATATCATTGACAAAACCGATAACAAAGGAAGCCATAGTGGATCTCTACTGCAGCACCAACCCTATGACTCTATGCATTGCAGACTTGGGTTGCTCTTCTGGACCAAACACTTTCTTAGTGGTCTCCGAACTTATGGAGACAGTCCACAATACTTGCCAAAAATTGGGGCATCAAACACCTGAATTTCAAGTGTACTTGAATGACCTCCCAGGGAATGATTTTAACACTATTTTCAAGTGCTTGCCAAGCTTCCATGAGAAGATGAGGAATCAAATGGGGCTAGGGCTTGGGCCATGTTTTGTCACGGGAGTCCCCGGTTCATTCTATGCTAGGCTTTTTCCCACCAAAAGTCTGCATTTTGTCCACTCTTCTTACAGTCTCATGTGGCTCTCTCAGGTATTTTGGTAGTGCTGGTTTTTGTGTGTGTGTGTGTGTGTACTGGTTTAAGAGGAATCAGATAAAAAGTCAGTCTTTGAAAGAAATAAAAATATTTAAGTGACAGAAATAGTGCTACTCATTTCATCAACCAAAAACCCAATAGCAAATTTGATTCTATAATATTTGTGAAATAAGTGCATATCACATTTTAAAAATCTTAAGTTGCTTGGGGGCATTTAACTTTAACAAAAATGTCATATATAAACACTTTGTTATAAATAGTTTTTTTAATCAATAAAAACAAAACAATGAGTTTATTGTGTCTGCCCCACTAATTTTTTGTCTGGTGCTCTGTGACATGAAAGTATTTTCTTATTCAAAATTTGTTGAATTTAAAGAAATTATATTTCAATAATTAAATAAATAATTAAGTTCACGTGTCTTGTTGTACTTCTTTGCCAATAACATTTAGCCGACCAAAAAAATAATAATAATAATTGAGTTCACATTGGAATTAAGGTTGTATGTAAAGGCAAGTTGTCCATTTCATGAGCAGGTACCAGATGGGCTAGAGAATAATAACAAAGGAAACATTTACATGGCAAGTAGTAGCCCAAAAGAGGTGCTTAAAGCTTACTATCATCAATTTCAAATAGATTTCTCAGAGTTTCTGAAGTGTCGTTCAGAGGAATTGGTGAGCGGAGGACGTATGGTTTTAACCATTTTGGGGAGGGAAAGTGATGATCCTTCAAGCAAAGAGTGTTGTTACATTTGGGAGCTTCTAGCAATGGCTCTCAATCAAATGGTTTCAGAGGTAATTAATTAATTTATTATTATTATTATTGTTATTATTATATTCTATTGGTAAATATATCATTAGTTATAAGATCCTAAAATAGAAATTGTAAGTAAGTTTTATTTGTCGCCTAACTACATAATAAAGGTGAGTCAGCATGTGTTACTTTTGAAATTGTCCGCTACATAACTGGTTCAGAGTATTAGGTAGACAATGTCAAAAGTGTTTCGGGATTGTTGAATTATTATCTCCTAAAACATCATTCCTAAATTTCCTTTCGTTGACATGAGTTGTTGTTTTTAATTTATTTAGAAACCAATCAATTAATATTAACATTGTCCGCTATGTAATTAGTTCAGAGTACTAGATAGACAATGTCACAAGTGTTTCAGGACTATTGAATAATTATCTCCTAAAAAATCATTCCTAAATTTACTTTTCATTGACATGAATTGTTGTTTTTAATTTATTTAGAAATCAATCAATTAAGATTAATCACTATGGAGAAAAACAATCAAGGGACCATTTAAATATAAACTTTTTATTTGGATTAAATTAATATAATGAAATATTAAAATTCAAAATGATATAAACGTATAATTTTAAAATTGACAGTGTATTTAAGGCTTCTTTTGACTAGGCATATAAGCTGGCATACAAATCTTTTTGATAAAAAAAATTCTAAGTCATTTGGCATACACATATTCTGTTAAAAAGTCAATTTGAAACACTTAAAAAGTTCTTTGAAAAGCAAAACGAAAATTAAGAATATATCAGACAAATTAGTTTTATTAAACCAAAAAATTATGAATAAATTTATTTTAAATAACTAATTTAAATCTTTAGTGGAAAAAGAATACAATGTATATGTGGGTTTGTTTTTAAATTAATACTCATGACCTAGGTAAGTTTGGCAATAGATTATTTTGGAAAATAAAAATAAAAAATTAATTATTGTCTTTATTTTTTAACACATCTTTTATAATTTTTTTTTTTAAAAGAATCACTAGTTCTTCCGTCTCAAAATATTAGTCTTTTATTCTATTTTTTATTATCTTAAAATATTAGTCCATTTTCAAAAATTAAGGAATAAAATAATATGAATTTACTATTTTGTTCTTTTTTTAAATTCATTAATAACACAAAAAAATATAATTATGACAATTGACATTTTTTAAAGAATACATTATTAAAACAAAATTTTTAAAAAATAACATTTTTAAAATATAATAATTATATTATAAAAAAATAAATTTATTAAAAAATTATTATTTTGAGACGGAGAGAATAATTTACTCCGACACAGGGTAGGCCTTTGGTTTTTTTTTTTTTTTTTGGCTAAAAAGACCTTTTGCAATCTTACTTTGGGACAATGACTAGGATTTGGTATTGAATTGTTTATGACATTTATAACAACCATTACTGTCAAATCATTTTTTTGGCCTCTTTTATAAATTAATTTATTATTTATAGTTTAATAAAAAAATTTAATTTTATTATTTGTTAGTTAGTAGAAAAACAAAAAATTAACATATTTTCTAAAATTAAAAAAAAAAACTTTAAAAGGAAGGGATAAATTTATTAAAAACATATTACCCAAAAAGATTAAAAAAGAAGAACAATACTACATCCACTGCATTTTGACTTTTTTGAATGGTCCGAATTTATTCATGTCGGCCATTCAACCGGTCATCTAGTAATAAAAATGACAACTGTGGTTGACAAAAATGATAACGACAATTGGCAAGAATTGATGGCACACTTGAAAGTTTTGGAGCCTTGATTATTTTTATTTTTTGGTTCAGTTCAAAACTTCAAGAATATATATAGGTATTGTATTTTATTTTAATGATTGTTTGGTCACATATATGAATAAAAATTGTTTGGTACCGTTAGTAATGATATTATCATTCAATCTTTTCAAAATACGAAATCTTGTGAAATTAAATTGCATGATCGTATCATTCAATCTTTTCAAAGTACGAAATTTTGTGAAATTAAATCGCCGAAACAAATAGTATGAATGTATTAAAAAATTAAAAAAATTATAGTTTTGATTTGAATATTTAATTTAGTTTTTTGATTGTTGGCAATGAAAACACGAATGTTGGTAGAAGAGAAGGGTTTATTTATTTATTTATTTATTTTTATTTTTTATTTTTAGATTTGATAGAATGTCTATTTGTGACTGATCCATCTATTAAAATTTCTCGAGTTGAAACTCATTTATAAAATGTTACTTTTTGCCGATAAAAAAAATAAAAATAAAGTAGAGATCAATACATTTTTCGAATTAAGGATTCACTATTATGGACCAATAGGAAATTGTGCTTTGTTTACATTCTTTCTCCATGCGTGAACAGCGGCGGAGGGAAGGAGGGTTCAGAGGGTCACGTGCCCCTGAGTTATGGAGTTTTTTTTTTTTACAAGTATAAAGAAAATATTTTATATAAAAAAATTATAAAAATATTATTTAGAGTGAAATGTCAATGATATTTTTAAAATTATAAGAATAATAATGATTGTTTTGATTGAAAATAAAAAGATTAGCAAATATAATTAATTTCAATAAAAATATAGAATTTATTGAATTGTTAGTTACATTTAATATGCAGGGTTCACCCTCCATGTGTTTCTTTATTATTGATTGATAATATCACATGTCAATAATTGCGTGGTATGACTATTATATTGAATTTTTACGCATATTTTGTATAAAAAAAATTACTTTATCATTATATAATTTATTTTAAAACTTTATATCCATGACTTTTTTTAATGTTGTCCATGATACACTAATTACAAATAACATATTCACTTTGTTTGGTTTGAGTTTTCTGAAAATACTTTTCAAAAAATTCTACGTTTTTGTTTTTCGTATTTTTTTGTTTTTATTGAATTTTTTTAATATTTTAAGCAATTTTTTTTAATTTTTAGACACACCTAACATAAATATACTTAAAAAGTATAATTTTTGAAAAAATCTTTAAAAAATTCACTACATACCAAAAATATAAAAAAATACAAAAAATCAATACATTTTTCGTATTTTTATATATTTATTAATTTTTTAAAATATTTTTTCACAAATATTTTATTTTTTTTAGATACATCATGTATCTAAAAAAGTAAAAAAAAAATGTTTAAAATTTAAAAAATATTCACTAAAAACAAAATAAAATAAAATAAAATAAAATAAAAAACTTAATTTTCAAAAAACTTAATTCAAAAAACTCAAACCAAACACATTGATTTTTTTTTTTTTAAATATTTCTTGAAGTCAATCTTAAAAATTTATTTTCTTGACTCCGCCACTGTGTTTGAACAGAACTTTTTATTTTTATTGTTGGCATGACACTAACGAATATGTGTAAGAATCAATGCAGGGATTGATAGAAGAAGAGAAGATGGATTCATTCAACATCCCACAATACACTCCATCCCCTGCTGAGGTAAAATCTGAGGTTCAGAAAGAAGGCTCTTTCACCATTGATCGCCTTGAGGTTTCTAGAGTCGACTGGAATGCCTGCAAAACCGAATTATGCCCATCATCAACCGACCAGGAGTTTAAGAAAGATGGGTACGATGTTGCAAAGTGCATGAGAGCTGTGGCTGAATCATTGCTTGTTAGTCATTTCGGTGTAGAAATCATCGATGAGGTGTTTGAAAGATACAAGAAGATAGTCGCAGATCGCATGGCCAAAGAGAGGACTGAGTTCTTCAATGTCACTGTTTCCATGACTAGAAACTAGTTGTGGGATTGTTTGAAAGACTCCTCGTCAATCCTGGGATGGGATAGATATAATAATTGGGAAAATTATGTAAATAATTCCTATAATTTACACGATGTGTTAATTTAGTCCTTATAATTTCAATTTACTCGATTTTGCCCCTTAATTTAACGGATTGTGTCATTTTAGTCCAATAAATAACGGTTGTTAAGTTAATTTAACGGAAAGTCAAAAATGTATCAATTTAGTCCCTATATTTTTCATAATGTGACAATTTGGTCTCTGTATTTTTCACAATGTGTCAATTTAGTCCCTGTCAAAATCGAGAAAATTGAAACTATTGGGACCAAATTGACACGTCGTGTAAAGTACAGGGACCAAATTAACACATTATTTGACCTTCCGTTAAATTAACTTAATAGCCGTTATTTATTAGACTAAAATGATACAATCTGTTAAATTAAGCCTCCGTTTGGCAAGAACTTTTTTGGGCTTTTTTGGCTATTTTAGCCACAAAAGACAAAATAGGCTTTTTTAGCCACAAAAAACAAAACATCACATCCAACCCATAATCATTACACTCCTCTCTCACAAAAAAAGTCAAAAAAGCCAAAAAGTCAAAAAGCCCTTCCCAAACCAAACTTTTAAGCCCAGGCTAAAAAAGCCAAAAAGCCAAAAAGCCAACCCACTTCCCAAACGGAGGCTAAGAAGCAAAATCGAGCAAATTAAAATTATAAGGATCAAATTGACACATCATGTAAACTGCATAATTAACCCATAATAATTTTCTTGTATCGTAGTTTGTTCAATATGGTGTGATGTGGTTTGGTTTTTAGTTGTGTTTCTTTGGCTGTGTTTGGCAAGTGAGTTTGCAGGCTTTTTTGGCTATTTTAGCCACAAAAAACAAAATAGGCTATTTTAGCCATAACAAACAAAACATCACATCCAACCCATAATCATTACATTCTTCTCTCACAAAAAAACTCAAAAAAGCCAAAAAGCCAAAAAGCCCTTCCCAAACCAAGCTTTTAAGTCCAGGCTAAAATAGTCAAAAAAGCCAAAAAACCAAAAAGCCAACCCACTTCCCAAACCAAGCCTTTGTCATCCTGTTACAATGTTTGAGCTTGAAGCCAGTGTTGTAATATCAATTACCCAAGAAGAATAAAAAGAAGCTATTTGAAACTAAATTGTTTTTTCTTATTTTTCATTTGGCAAACTCTATTCTAAGAAAATTTAGAGAATGATTTCTCTCCAATTTGGGTCCGAATTAGAGAGACCCAATCCTGAGCATCAAAGTTCAGATTTGTTCATGCACTCACAAAATCTATTGCCTCATCCAATTTTGGGTCGAATTTTTTGATTTGATTCAAAATTAAATTTGTTTGTGGTGGTCAAATTTGGGAATGTGATTTGTAAAAAAATGTCAACGAATCTGCTCTTTGAGTATCAAATGGGTACAATGTTGGCATTTTGTTTTGTCAATTAAAGGTTCAAATTTATTTATCCACTCATAAGACCCATTTACCCATTTAATATTGGGTCATACCTTTTTTTTTTTTTGGTCACATTCATATTTGAGTTTGCATCTGATGGTCATCTCAGTCATTGATTTTTAAAGTACGAATGTCACACCATCCAATGCTAATGCTTGTCCTTATTTGGCAAGTGGGTTAGATTGAGATTAAAAAAACGTATAAAAAGGTAAGATAGATTAAATAAGTTAATAAAATAAAATAATTCATTCATAATCACTTTCAATTAAAAAAAGTCATAATTATTTTATTTTTTTCTCACAAAAAAGTTAAAAAATATTTTCTCAAACGAAACTAATTTAGGTAGGCTAAATTAGCAAAAAAGTTAAAAAATCAGGCTAAAAAATTTTTTCTCAACCGAATCCTTAGTACTATATTCTTTAGTTTGGTTCTTTAAATTTTTGGGGAAATGGACATAAAAAAAATTATAAAAACATGTGTGGTGCAAGTGGTTTTGTGATAAAGTGCAAATGAAAAGTTGTAAGGGTACAAGTATGACATGCACCCTCTTCATTTTCGTGTTAAAAAAAAAAAAATTCTCCCACTAAAATGTAATTTGTCTTAAATATTTTTAGGAGGCATTGTGTCCTACTCGAGCGTAAGTGAGAAGGCATTATGAGAAATTAAGCTCTTTTGCACTAAGCAAGTGGGTGCTAAACAAGCAATAGCGTTGGACATAGAGTTATCCGAATCATACAACTTGTACAATTCGAATCGATTCGCATACAAATGGGCGATTTTGCAGACAGAATGATGGCAGATGCAATTTGGAATATAGCATTATTGAAGGTTGTGAATTTTACCTGCACATGCAAGAATCCACCCGTATTAGACTCTTTTTATTTTTTATTTTTTTATGATGGAGTTTGCGGATTTGCACATGTTTTAATTTTATTTAATGGGTTTGAATTGGATGAAGTTTGATGACAATTTATTATTATTTTTTTATTACATTTTGGATGAATGTAAAAGTTAATGAAGAATTACTTTTAGGTAAATTTAGGATTTTGAATGATTTTACTTTAATTGTATTGTTGGGTAGTAAATGATTTTGATAATTTAATTTAGAATTTTGAAAGATGTACTTGTGTTAGTTTATGATTTTATTTAAAAGTTTAGAATTTTGAATGATTTGTTTGTATTAGGAATTGATTTTATTGTGTTTTTAATTTTATAAGTTTTAATTCATTAATTATTAATGTTGAGTATTTTGAAAATTGGGGCAAGAGGGCCCAAAATAAATATTTACAAAACAGGAAAAAAAAAATGTTCAAAAATAATTTTTAAAGAAAAAAGTTTAATCCGCAAACTGGCCTGCAACCGCCCGTACATTTCACGAACTTTATTCGCAAAAACCACAACCTGCACTGCAAGTGGTTGCGGGTTCAATTTTTTTTAAAACTGCACATATGTAAGTGGGTCCAAACTATAAAATGAACCGTTCAAAATCAAACCACGAGCACCCCTAACAAGTAGGCTCAAAAATTTTTACAAAAAAACATGGTAGATCAAACTCTAAAACTCATATAGTAAGGTCGAAGATGGATTGGTGCCTAAATGAATTAAGGGCTCATTTGAAAATTGGTATATTTAGTAATTTTTAATTTTTTTTAGCAAAAGACATAAAAATAAATAGAATAAGAGAAATGTTTTTTAGCACTAATGCCCCTAAATTTCCAATTTTGGTAATTCTGTTTTTTTTTTTTTTTCTTTGCCTTGTGTTTTTTTTTTTTTTTTTTGTCTTTTTTGGATTTTCGGGGCATTAGTGCCCCCAAATTCGGGGCACCAATCAAGTTTGATAGAATAATTTGATAAATTATTATAACTTTTTGATTTTTTATTAAAAACATCCTTTCCAAATAAGACCTCACGAAACTAAAAATCATACCAATCCGACCCAAAAGAATACACAATAATTCACCCCTTATCTTATGCAAAGCAACCATCATGACTGACCTCACTTGCATGATGTAGGTGTTCTTTCGTATGATAACTTACGTTCTCCTTTATTTTTAAGTCGGGCGGTGCTTTAGACCCCAGTGACGTAGCACACTAGGGTTGGCCGAAAATAAAAAAAAATAAAAAAATAAATTTTTTTTTTTATGGGGCCAATGGGAGGGTTACACAAACGACCCCCAGTGACCCCCACTGGGGTCTGAGGCATTTTTCTTTTACGTCTAATATACAATAATTTTAAGGGTAAATTATAGTCACCAGAGGTTGGAAGAAAATTAAGTCTCACAGTTTTAATATAATTAGTGTCACGACCCGCTCTCCGTATCCAAGAGTTAAGCATCGTGATGGCCAATAACTGAAGTTACCTCCGGCCAATTCTTAAACAAATCAATAAACGCAAGCGGAAGTAATATTTAAATGAAAGTACCAAAATAATCATCGGAGCTTCTATTTTTATTAAAAAAAATTACTGACCAAAAAGGTTGATATTTACATATAAAAATATCAATAAAAGTGTTATGTGTGCCTATTCCGCAGCTTCGCATCTAAGACTTTCCAGAAGCTATTTCTGAATTGCATCATTTCCTGAAAATTGGTAAACAACTATAAGCACATGACAGAGTGAGAAATATTATACTAAGAGTATAAAGGACACGAAATAACCATGAATAGTTAGTTAGGCCAAAACATTTAAGATAACTTAGTCGGAACAAATAATCCTTTAAGTAGCAAAACTGAGATTATGTAAATAAATAACCATAATCACGGTAATTTGGTAAATAAATCATTTAAGTTGCAGAAACTGCTCATTTAAGTGGCAGAACTGAAATACAGAAATTATGTAAGTAAATGACCATAACCACGGTACTGAACAGAACAGAACAGAGGTCACAGAAGTGACAGTCAGAACAGAGGTACAAATTCAAGAGGTGGCTCATACGGATTCTAGAGGTGGCTCCCACAATAGTATAGCACTTAGCTCCGCACAGCACTTTGGTCCGCACAGAACAGAGGTACGGATTTAAAAGGTGGCTCGTACGGATTCTATAGGTGGCTCCCACAATAGTGTAGCACTTAGTTCCGCAAAGCAATTTGCTCTGTACAGAACAGAGGTCAATGGATTTATGACAAACAGAGGGCCACAAAGTGGTCAAAAAGAAGCCAATGGTTTATTTAAGTCCCTCAAGGCGTGGAACTCCCGTGGTGGTACTTACAAAACATAATTATTTATAAGGTCATAGCCAAATATTCCTTAAAATATAAACAAATATATCCATGGGTTTCCTTTTAAGCAAATAGGGTCAGAAATAAAACCACGTAACTAAAATCTTTATAAAACATAACTTTTATTAATATACTAATAAAATATACTTGTATAAAATAGATTTTGGTAAATCAAAACATACATAAAATATATTTTGGTGACTCAAAGTATAATATAACTCACCTTAACTTTAATACCCACCCTTTCTTTCTACTACCAAAACCCCTTTCAACTTCTGTTATTTTGTTTTTCCATTTTTTTTTTTTTTTTTTTTTTTTTTTTTTTTTTTTTTTTTTTGCAGTGAACTTGATCTCCTCCCATTTATAGGAGGCAAGCCCGGTAATTGCATACCACGTGTCCACAAAAATCTTATGAAGATTTGGATTGAAATCATTTAGATCTATACTTATCTTACCAACTTCTGATAATTATATTTTCACCCTAATTCTTTAAATAATTATATTTTCTAATTAAATTACACTCTATCGTATACCAACAGAAAATTAATTATTTATTTTACTACCACATCCATTATTATTATTATTATTGTTATTATCTATATTATTATTATTTATATTTTGACCCCTAAACTTTTAATAATTATATTATTTTACAAAATTACGCATAATAATATATAATAAATTATATATTTTCCGAACTGAGATTAAATATTATTAGTATAAATTCTACAGAATAATTAAAAATCTGGGTTGTTACAATTGGGGTCAATTTGGAAACTTTTAATCTATTTTGAGTCACATCATCTTTTTATTTTTTTGCACAATTTTTTTTAAAAAAATCAAAAAATTAGTTTGTAACCAACTTTCTAAAACAATTCCTTAGATTAATCTCCCTTTTAATAAGGTTAAATAGATCAGAACTAATATCGATAGTGTGAAAATATAAATATATAATGTAAGATATACATTGTTGTGTAAAAGAATCGCAACGTCAATTTTCCATCTGTGCAACTAATAAATTATTAAAGAAAATAAGGTTAAATGGTGATTTAGGATGATCTAAATAAATGTACTTTTTAATTTTTTATGAAATATAGGTTGAGTATGGGTTGAGTTTGAAGTAATGTGGTAGAGAGATAATGCGACTTAAATAGGATAGTGACTTTTTGACTTTTTGACAAATAAGGCCTAGTGTGTGAATTAAAACCTTAAAAAATTTAATATAATTATATCAAAATTGTAAATTTACTGTATTTGTTAAAATATTAGAGAAAGTCAGTGTAATTAATCCTAATTTTAAATATATTTATTTTTGTCCTCAATTCAATACTTGATCACGCTACAATATACTGTGGCAGAGCTACGCAAAGACCGGGGGCCACATGTCCCACCTGAGTTTTGGATTTACATATGTATATGAATAAAACTTTAAATAAAAAAAATGTTTAGAATAAAATGTCAATGACATTTTTAAATTTATAAAAACAATAGTGATTGTTTTATTAAAAATGAAGAGACTATAACAAATTATAATTTTATGTATGAAAATTTTGTGAAAAAATTTCAATATAAAGGTAACATCCATGACATGCAAATATAATTAATCTCACTATATATATATATATATAAATTATTAGAGTGTTAGTTACATTTGCATGTGGAGTTCACCATTCCTATGTTGCTTTACTATTGGTTGATGATATATATGTCAATAATGACATAATATCACTATTATAGAAAATTTTTACTCAAATTTTAGAAAAATTTAATTTATCGTACTATTATGTAATTTATTTTAATTCTTAAATATATGACTTTTTTACATTGTTCATGATATACTAGTTACACGTAATACTTTTTTTTCGATTTTACTCAAAGTTAATTGTATAATTTTATATGAAATACTTTTGTAATAATTTATTTAAGTTTTTGCATTTTATAGGAATTCAAAAATTATTACTATCTTCTTATTTTTTGTTATGGAGAAAAAAAAAATTTAAGTTATAATTAATAAGTATTCTTTCTGATTTAATTTTTTGACTTCGTTATTGATAGGTAAAATTAAAAATTAAATGTACATTAGCTAGTTTTGATATATATTTATTCATAGTCAATTCATAATTTATATTCATAACAAATATGCTTCGGACCCCCACTGGGGGTGGAACCCCAGTGAGGTGGCAGTCCCTGATTCGTCCAAAAAAAAACAGTTTTTTTTTTTTTTTTTTTTTTTTCAAGTGTCAGCCAGTGGGGGCGCGCCACGTCACTGGGGGCGCGACCCCCACTGGGGGTCTGTAGCGGGACTCTATTCATAATTGATACTGTACTACTGGTTTACGTAGTCCAATAAGATCAATTTAACTGCTATAAAACCCTTTATAAATATGTAATAATTTAAAAAAAAATATCACTGAATGGTAATTTCTCTTCAAATAAACCTAGCCTTGTATTAGAAAAAATAAAAACATTTTTGTCAGAAAATGACGGTTTCATAAATCTTTCTTAAAGGAAAAGAAAAGAAAAGAAAACAAAAAGATAAAATAAAGGAAAACAAAACAAAACAAAAAGATAAAATAAAAAAAGAATTTAGGGTACGACACTTAAAATAAGGAAAAGTCTTTGCGGTTCATCCAAATTTTTAGTAGTCGGTGATGGTGGTGATGATGGACTCTTCGTCAGTAAATCAAATGGACAAGGCTTTGAGTTTTGACCAATAATTTTATTTCATTTAAGTTTTGTTTGGTTGTACAAGGAAAATAATGTATCAATATTATATGGTTATTGTAAATTTCACCACTCCAATTAATTTTTAATAGTGTTAAAATATAGTAAAAAAATATTATTATTAGGAGAAATAATAAATTAATGTTAATTTTTAAAAATAATATAAATTTATAATAAATTTTATATACTTTAATAACTAAAGTCATAATTTTTTTTTTATTTATAAATATGTAACTATTTTAGAATAGAAATACGGATTTGTAAATTCTCATTATTGCTATAGAATTATTAATCATATATAACAGTACAATAATCACAGAGTCCAGATCCCCTCCTTGAAGCCTCTCCTTCATTTCCTACTGGCAATGACTGAGATTAGCCGTTACAGATCCAACAACTATATAAAAATTAAAAAAAAATTAAAAGAAATTGAATTTCTTTTTCCCGCCCAAAGCTATAAACAGCTTATACACCTTTTTGTACACTCACTCTCACTCAGCCCCCTTCTCATCCATCGAACACACCCTCACCGACAACCTACTCCCGATGACGGGGAGAAGCTCCTAAAACCCAACTGATCGAGGTAGATTGATTTTGTCTACTTGGCAAACCAGAGCCCTTACGCGCTTCTCCTTCTAGGTCATTCTTATCCCCTTCTGATTCTCCAATTTTTTTTTGATTCTCCATCACCACCTAAGAAAACAGGTTGTTTCTGGTGTTATCCCAAAAGGGTCTCCAGGAAAAATAGCAAGGAAATTGGAGTTGATGTTGATTAGGGGCGGAATAGCGAGGGGTTCCTGTCAGATTTGAATATTTTTTCAGCGAAAGAGCAACAAAAAATTCTAAAGAAGGCAATGAAAGAGGAAGAGAAAATCAATCGTGAAGCTAAGAAAATCATGAAATGTGTGAAGCAAGGGTCTACGAGAATGAATATTTCAGACATTGAAGATGAGCTAAGTGACAATGAGAACCCCAAATAAATATGGTTGTCATGGCATAACCTTGTTCAAATTTTTATTTTATTTAAAATAGTATATGGTTTTCTTGATATATTATTCTGTTTTGATCTCTGCTATCAATTACATAATGTTGTAAAGGGTTCTAGTTGTTTCAATATGTTGATACAAAGAAATATTTATTTTGTTTGTGTTCATAGTTATCCTTGGTGGTGCCTCAAATTTGAGGAGTGAGGTTATTTCCCATTTTATCTTTGTTTTAAAATCAATTTCCAATTTCATTTTTGTTTTCCTATTTTAAAATCAATTTCTCATTTCATCTTTGCTGTCTTTTGCTTAATTTTTCTTAGTGATCTAGAGAGTTATTGAAACACAAAATGAATACGGATGAATGTATCTGACATTGAAATTTTGCCAAGTATTGATGCAAATTATTGAGGATGAATGCAAATTATTGAGGACGAATAGCAATCCAAGCAAATCAGTATGTATTTAGAGCTATACAATGAACATGGGTAAATTACACCGACTGCCTGAGGTTTGGAGAAAATACAAACCTCACAGTTTTGACATAAATATATTTTGATTGGCTTTGTCGTTGCCTATTTCGGATACATATTTGCTCATGTTGTTAATGAACTGAACGTCATATACAAACATTGTTGTATGGTTGTGGGGGCATATTTTT
The DNA here is from genome assembly GCA_036172215.1 of Camellia granthamiana. Lineage (NCBI taxonomy): Eukaryota > Viridiplantae > Streptophyta > Magnoliopsida > Ericales > Theaceae > Camellia > Camellia granthamiana. The sequence continues at coordinate 106,329,087 of CM069906.1, forward strand.
GTGAATGACAACACGTGGCCAAGGTGGCACTGAAGTGCCAGCCGAGGTGCCACGTGTCCTGGTCATGGCGCCGAGGTGATCTTGGCTAGGCCGAGGTTACCTGCGAAGATACCGGCATCCGAGATGAACGAATAAGCTATAAGAGTCCTAGAATGGGGGAGGATCTCAGTCTGGATAAGGATAAAGCTCTTAAGGAGTTTATCTTTATCTATTGTAGAGTCCAGGATGAGCATTGAGCTAGAGTCCCAAAGAAGCTAGGCTTCTAGAGGGATCAGGTTAGTGTTGGCTATAAAAGTAAGGCACCCTTGTAGGTCTAAGGTATGCTTTTTGTATTCTAGCTAGTGAGATAAGCACTGTTTGCTATCTTTGAGAGATAATTGAGTACTGACTTGATCGTCGGAGTGCCCCCGGGTAGACGAACCACCACCGGAGTCTTATCTTTCTGTGACAAGTTGTTTGGACGCAATCTATTCTGCCGGTGTTCTCCAGTTGAGTACCTGTTTGACAGTGTGGTCAGAAATCAACACATACAATTTGGCGCTATCTGTGGGAAAGAAAGGAGAATAGTGGCCAACGACGGACAGAAAGAGAAGATTCGGGACGACATCCCTACTGGAAGTGGTAAACACATCGACCCTAATGTAGAGGAGGATAACTGCAACGAAAAACCTCAAGATAAGGATCCCAGAGAGAAAGACGTCGGCCAGGAAGGAGACGTACCAAAAAACGCAAACTGAGGCGAGTATTATAATGAGAATGACCTCCAGGTATGGAAAGAAAAATGTCTGCGGAGGGACAGCGAGATGAAGGGAATAACAAACAAATTGGCAGACCTACAATCGGTCGTCAGTTTCATGATGCAGAATAACGTCATCCGACCATCGTTTCCGTTACAAGATATGTCGATTCCGGCGGCCAAGAAGGATGCCCAGAAAGAGGGACAGAAAACAGTCCCTTAACGTGACAGGACAAAGGAACAATCTCATCGGTCGTCGCGGGAAGTCGGGCGGCAAGAGTCGATGAAAGGAGAATCTCAGAAGACACATCGTACCAAAGAAGCCTACACCAAAGAACATAGGTATGTTCAAGGGAAGAAGCTTTGTTTCGACATGACTAATGGAGGGAGGTCCAAGAGGACTCATAACGATACCGAGAGTAGCGCACCAAAAAGCCTGAAATCCGTTGATAGCCGAGCTCCTGGTCGAACCAAGGAAGACTTGAGGGATTACCTCCAAAGGAAACGACAGGATGTCGAGGTAACCTCTCTGGTCAAGTCGAGAACGTCGTTTTCGGTAGAATTGGACAAATTTGAGGCCCTGAAAAGGTTCCACATGTCGAGATTCCAGATATACGATGATAAGTCTGACCCTAACTTTCACGTCGACTTGTACCTAAACTCAATGGCACTGTACATCGGGAACGAGCCGTTTCTCTACAAGGTGTTCCCCTCATTCTTTGGGAAAACCGCATCAGGCTGGTTTCACAAGTTGCCGAAAGGAACTGTAAAAAGCTAGGAAGGCTTGGCCGAGACGTTCGTGGCCAAGTTGGTGACAAAAAAACTACAGCCGTTGAGGGTAGACTCCCTGATGGCTTTAAGAATTGGTAAGGATGAAAGTCTTAGGGCTTATACCAAGAGGTATTATGGGGTATTTAACCAAATACCAGGGTGCAACCAAGAGGTGGCGGTCGTATCCTTTAAGAACAGCCTGAACGATGACTGTCTGCTTCGAAAATCACTAGCAAAGACACTGTCAAAAAGTATGGAGGAACTCATGGCCAAGATCGAGAAGTATGCGAGAGCCGAGAAAGACACGCCAGGAACAAAGGCATCGAAACAAAAGAAGAGAAACGGCTCGCCAAAGCGAGGCCGAGGTAATACTGGATATAACAAGCAAGAGACAGGACTGAGGGCTGCACAGGCAGTCACTACCGTATTCCGAATTCCGATTTACAAGGTCTTGGAAAGAATCCGGAATCAGCCTTATTATAGAGCACCAGAGAAGATTCCTGGAGAATTTATGGAAAGAAGTCTGGAGAAGCGCTGTACCTACCACAACGAGGATGGGCATCTGACTCAAGGGTGCAGAGCCCTAAAGGCACATCTGGAAGACCTGGTAAGACAAGGTCATTTAAAGAACCTAGTAGATGAGGCTAGGACAAGGGAAGAACAAGCGAGACTGCCTCAAGCACCAGCAGCACCACTTCCACCAGCACCACAACTGCAAGCGGGCGGACCTCGAGTGATCAATGTGATTCACTCGAAGGTCAATGAGAACGGGATACGTGAGGAAACTCAGAAGGTAAAACACTTACAGGCAGACGAGTGCCCGGGACCAATGGTATCCTTCACCGAAGACGACTTAGAGATAGTGCAGCATCCGCACAACGATGCCCTTGTAATATCCCTCAAGATTGGAGAGTGCCAGGTAAAGCGCATTCTAATCGACCAGGGCAGCTCTTGTGACATCATGTATGTCAAATGTTACAAGGAGCTTGGCCTACACCAAGATGATCTGGAGCAGTCCAATAGTCCAATGGTTGGGTTTAACAGAACGCCGACGTAGCCCCTAGGAGCAATAAGTTTGGAGGTGCAGGCTGGCACCAAGAAGGTAAACACAGAGTTCACAATAATTGACACCCCCTCCCTTTACAATGTTATCCTGGGAAGGCCATGACTGCATGCAATGGGAGCTATTCCCTCAACACTGCACCAACTGTTGCCGTTCCCAACAGAGCATGGAATTGAGGAGGTCAGAGGGGATCAGGTGCAGGTGAAGAATTACTCCATGGCAGCAATGAAATCCACTTGCAACATACGAGAAGCAGAGACAGTAGAGATTGAGGACGAGGACATGGAGGTCCTGGAGGGCGTCTGCAAAGAACCAGCCAATAAGAGTGAAAGAAGCCCTGAAGAAGATCCTAGTCCAGCAAGGCGATGAAGAGGGCTTCTTCCTTCTCGGCTCAGGCTTGGCCGAGGAAGAGGAAAGGGAGTTAGAAGCCTTCTTACGAGCAAACATTGAGGTGTTTGCCTAGACACCATACGAGATGCCTGGCATTGACCCCGAGGTCACTTGTCATAGGCTGAATGTGGACAGGTTGGCTAAACCAGTCATTCAACGGGCTAGAAGGCCGACCTTGATGCATGTTGAGGCAGTGGAAGAGGAGGTGGATAAATTGCTGGAGGCCAAAGCCATTCGAGAGGTAAACTACCCAACATGGTTATAAAACACAGTTGTGGTGAAGAAGAAGAATGGGAAGTGGAGGGTCTGTGTGGAATTCACCAGTCTGAATAAGGCTTGTTCCAAAGACAGTTTCCTACTCCCCAAGATTGACCAATTGGTAGATGCCACTTTAGGGCATGGAAGGATGAGCTTCCTGGACGCATATAGAAGGTACCATCAGATAGCGATGTACCCCCTCGATGAGGAGAAGACTGCATTCATCACCCCAAAAGGGCTGTATTGCTACAGAGTGCTGCCTTTCGGGTTGAAAAATGCAGGTGTAACTTACCAGAGATTGGTGACTAAGATGTTCAGACATCTAATAGGCAAAACAGTAGAGGTATACATTGATGACATGGTCATGAAAACCAAAGAGCTTGAGGATCATCTGGCCGACCTGAAAGCAGTCTTTGATATCCTGAGGACATTTCGGCTCCGACTCATTGCGTCGAAGTGCGCATTTGGAGTTGGGTTAGGAAAGGTCCTGGGATACTTGGTTACCAAAAAGGGCATTAAGGCGAGCCCAGATTAGATCAAGGCCATCTTGGACTTGAAGAGCCCGACATTAGCAAAACAAGTACATATGTTGACTAGAAGGGCTGCAGCCTTGAACAGGTTCATAAGCAGAAGTTCTAACAAATGCAAACATGTTTTTAGTTTAGTGAAGAAGGCCACAGATTTCTTGTGGACAGAAGAGTGTGAAGTCGCCTTGGCTGACTTGAAGAAATACCTGACCACAGCTCCAGTGCTCTCAGATCCAGTACCTGGAGAGGAACTATTCTTGTACTTGGCGGTTTTAGAGCATCCAGTAAGTGCAGTAATAATCAGAGAAGAGAATGGAGAACAAAAGGCAATATACTACGTGAGTAAAACCCTAGCGGATGCAAAGACCAGATACTTACCCTTGGAGAAACTGACACTGGCCTTAGTAATGGCTTCCAAGAAGTTGAACCATTACTTTCAAGCCTACAAAATTGTGGTATTAACTGAGCATCCTTTGAAGTCCCTGTTGTAGTAAAGAAATCTGACTGGCAGGATAGCCAGATGGGCAGTGGTGTTAGGCCAATATGACCTGGAATTTAGACCTAGAACAGCAATCAAAGGCTAGGTTTTGGCCGACTTTGTGGCTGAGTTCACACCTGGTGTCATCCCACATCGGGCTCCGTTGAGTCGCAGTTTAGGATGTCCAGATAAACAAGAAGAAACCCAACTGGGGATAGCAGAACAGGAGAAAGAAGAGAAACTCAGGCCCTTTGATATTTACATCAGCGACTCCTTCCGCCTGTTTATTGATGGAAGTTCAAATCGTCAGGGAGCAAGAGCAGGAGTAGTGCTAGTATCGCCAGATGGGCGGATGTTGGAACAATCTATTCGTTTGGGATTTAAAGCCTCAAACAACGAAGCAGAATATGAAGCACTGATCGCAGGGTTAAAGTTGGTAGTAGCAATGGAAGCCGACGAGGTGGTGGTCTTCTGTGACTCCCAGCTTATCGTCAACTAGGCAACGGGCGAATACGCAGCCCGAGATGAAAGAATGATGGCCTATGTAAAAGAGGTTGTCAGTTTGGTAGCCATATTCCAAGGTTGCCGACTACAACAAGTTAGTCGAAATGACAATAGCCATGCTAATACCTTGGCTAACTTGGCTAGTGCAACAAAATTAGGAGAGGTAAGGACAATAATGGTTGACTATTTGTTAGGCCCAAGTATAGAACCACTGAACACAGAGTATAAGGCAATGTGTGTGGAGATGGGACCAAGTTGGATGGATGTGATAGTAGTGTTCCTTAGAGATAAGAAGTTGCCAGATGATCACAAAGAAGCACACAAGACCAGACTAAAGTCGGCGAGGTTCAGTCTGACAGCAGAAGGACATCTCTACAGAAGGTCTTTTTCTAGTCCCCTTTTGAGATGTGCGCATCCTTCACAAGTTGAAGACTTCCTGTATGAAATACACGAAGGAGTATGCGGAAGCCACGTAGGGGGCAGGTCACTTGCTCATAGGGCCATTACTTAGGGGTATTGGTGGCCCTATATGTAGAAAGATGCTGAAACTTATGTCAGAAAGTGTGAGAAGTGTCAAAGGCTTACACCTTTGATACATCAACCAGTAGCAGATCTAAACCCAGTATCCAGCCCTTGGCCATTTGCCTAGTGGGGCATGGATCTTGTTGGACAACTACCTCAGGTGACTGGACAAAGGAAGTTCCTGCTGGTGGCAACTGACTATTTCACAAAATTGGTAGGAGCAGAACCCCTCGCAAAGATTCGAGACATTGATGTAAAGAACTTCATATGGAAGAATATCATCACCAGGTTTGGGATCCCAAGGGCAATAATAGCAGACAATGGCACACAGTTTGACAGTAAGCTAATTAAGAGCTTCTGTGCAAAGTATAAGATCAAGAACTACTACTCCACCCCAAGCTTCCCTCAAAGCAACGGTCAAGCAGAAGCATCCAACAAAACTATCTTGAATGGGATTAAGAAGAGGCTGGAAGCAGCAAAAGGAAAGTGGATGGAAGAGCTGCCCAATGTACTTTGGGCATATCAGACTACGCCAAGAAGATCAACTGGGGAATCCCCATTTGCCATGGCTTATGGCACAGAGGCAGTAATCCCATTAGAAGTCGACATCCCAGGGATCAGAACCTAGGGAGTAGAGAATGGGACTAATAAGGCATTTCTGACCCGAGATTTGGACTTGTTGAAAGAAAGAAAGAAAGAAAGGATAGAGCAGCAATTCGGCTGGGGCATACCAGCAGCAGCTTGCAAGGGCTTACAATAAGAAGGTCAACCCACAAGAGTTTCAAGTTGGAGACCTCGTCCTGAGAAAGGTCATCGGCAACAAGAAGGATCCCAGAGAGGGCAAGCTTAGCCCAAATTGGGAGGGACCTTATAGAATCATCTCGGTCGCCGATAATGGGGCATATCGACTTGAAGACAGTGAAGGAAAAGAGTTGCCAAGACCTTGGAATACTTGAAACCTAAAGTTTTTCTATCATTAGATTTTTTGTTTTTTAAAAGTTTTTTTGTTATTAACCGAAGTAATAATAGGATTTTAGCTTGGTTTTTTTATTTCAAACTTGTGTAAAACAACTAACCAATCCTTTGGCGATATTTCTAAGTGAAACATGACGAATAACTTAGACTTATTTTATGACAGAGTTGAATTATACTTATATATAATAGAGTTGAACTAAGTTGGCGATATTTCTAAATGAAACATGACAAATAACTTGGACTTATTTTATGGCAAAGTTGAATTATACTTGCATATAATAGAGTTGAACTAAGTTGGCGATGTTTCTAAGAGAAACATGACGAATAATTTGGACTTATTATATGGTAGAGTTGAATTATACTTGCATATACTAGAGTTAAACTAAGTTGGCGATGTTTCTAAATGAAACATGACGAATAACTTAGACTTATTATATGGCAGAGTTGAATTATACTTGCATATAATAGAGTTGAACTAAGTTGGCGATATTTCTGATTGAAACATGACGAGTAACTTAGACTCGTTATATGGCAAAGGTGAAATTATACTTGCATATAATGGATTTAAACTAAGTTGGATTAACCTAAATCCACCATATTGGCAGAATCAAACTCAGATTGGAACTAAGTGCATTCGAGTAAGATTAACAGAGGAACCAACGTTGAAAACCTCGGCTAAGTCTCTACTTGAATCTAACTTCGGCAACAAGATCATAGCCACATGCTTAATGAGAACCTAAGTGAAACTTAAGTTCACATTAGGGGGCAGAGAGCTGGAGAATGATGAGTAAAAGTTTAAAGTGCTTAGGGACCTGTTGAAATTTTATAGAAAAATTTACAAGCTAGAGTTGGCTTAACACTTGTTGAAATTTTCAGAAAAATTTACAAGTTGAAGATAAGCCGAGGTAATATTGCAAGAAGTACGTACGTACTTGCCGAGATGACAAGGTTACCAAACTTAGGGAGTATAGAAGACAATAAGCGAAATTGAATTGGCAAGTTTAAAACAACACTTATGAAAATATTTTTATAATGTTTTTAAGTGTTAAGTCAAGGCCGAGATAAAAAATTAAGAAGTTATGTCTGAGATATTATACTCCGAAGAGGTCATACAGATAAAAGTATACTTTAAAGACATGCAAAATATTCTAAGTATGGAAGGAGTAAAGCATACAAGCATACAAACACCTGAAATAAGAAATTATACTTGCATTCAAAAGAAAAAGGCACTTCGGCCTACAGAAGGATTACTTGTTTAGATACAAAAAGGGCACATCGGCCAAACATAAGCTAACATTGTTCGAAAGAAAAAAGTACAAGGTACAGAAAAAAGGAAAAACTTCAAAATAGACTACTTGGCATCAGCAGTTGGATGTATGTCGGCCTCGGAAGACAACTGGGAAGTCTTCTCAGCGGTTTTCTCAGCCTGGATCTCGGCATCAATCTCTTCAATTGTTTGATCGATGCTCTTCCCGGCAACAGGCACCTCGGACGAAGCCTTCTTGGATGAGGCACTTTTTGAGACCTCGTCCTCTTCATCCGGAGTCAAGTCCAGGACTTGCTCATTCAGAGTTGGGGACTTGGCCCCAGTAGAACCCTCAGCATCGGCTGCTACCTCGGCCTCTTCGTCTTCTTCTTCCTCCTCAGCCTTAGCCTCAGATTGGCTTGAAGTATGAGAGAATGGCACCGAAAGTCGGCCTTCATCACGAATCAGAGAATCCTCGGGGATAGCCAACTCCTTTAGAGCAACCATTCAAGGGAGTAACCCTTGTTGCATGCCTGTCTGACTTGTTTCTTGTACTCCTTGCGAATATCGGTTTATCCCTTGGCATAGGCTTTCTCGTCCGTCGCTTTGATTTCGGTTTCTTTTGTGGCCAAGGCACTTCGGAGCTTAGGCTTCAGCAATTTTTGCTTCGGCCTCTTTTGTTTCAACTTTGAGGACCTCAGTAACAGCCTCTGCAACACCTGCCTTTTCCTTGGCTTGATCTTGGGCTTGCTTAGCTGCCTTGGCCTAATCTATCAAGACTTTCATTTTGGTCTCGGCGTTGTTTAAGGACTTAAGCAAGCCAATAGCCTCCTTTGTCTTGTGGACTAGCTCCTTCTTCAAGTCCTCATCCTACATCGCAAAGGAATGGGTTTGCTGGATCGCCTAGAAAAAGCGGAATGAACAAAGTTAGTAAACTCTTTTAGTATGCAAACAAAGAATAGAGAGTACCAAGTGTTAGGAGTTTACCAATACAGAGTGCTGCACCATCAGAGCGAAATTTTCATATTCGTTGACCTCGGCCATACAGTTAAGGTCATTTGGAATAAGCAGTGTAGTAGAGAGGGCAACGCCGACCTCAATGTCAGCGCTATCACCGGTTCTGATTGGTTTATCCTCAATCATAATGGATGGGGCCCAAGGGTCATCAGCTTTAAGTGCACTCGAAGTGGCTGCAGAGTCCGACCTCGGCTTCTTTGACTTGGCAGATTCAGAGGGGTCATCCTCAGCAGGTCTCTTCTCGGGAGCGGATGAGCTTTTCTCAACCTCGGCTAACTTGGATATAGGCAAAGTGTCCTCAGAGTCGATCTGAGTCACTGTTGCCTTGGCTTTGGCCTTTTTCACTTTTTTTGGCTTGGCCCTTGGTTGGGATTGCGATGGTGAAGATCGGACTGTGACAACACCAGGAATGTTGGCTAGAAGGTCTTCAACAACAGCCTTGTTGCATCCCATCTCGTCGACAGTGGCGGCGACTGTGACTTTCGTACCGAAGTGGATTGTTGGAAGAGTAGTAGAGGGGTTGGTCGGATCGAAAGCCGACGCCTCAGCACTCTGGCGTTTTTGGCTGCGAGTTCTGCCTGCGGGAGCAAGGATGGGAACTCAGCGACGATGTTGACGCTGGGTAAGGGGGATTAGTTGTAGGGCATATGTTGATGGTTGCTCCACTGGACCAGAGGTTGATCCCTGATCAAGCCTTGGCAATGAAGTAATTGGGGGAGTTATCGCAGAAGGTGGAGACTTGCTTTTCTTAGGGACGTCGAGCAAGGTGGATTTATAAGTTGGGATGTAGTTGAGCAGCAGAGAGGCCTTGAGTTGATTGACAGGCAAGCCCAACAGTTTCTTGAAGTCTTTGCTGGGATAGAAGGTTTTGCGGAAGTCCTTTGGAGGTTGAAGAAGAGCTGCAAAGTAAAAAACAGACATTAGAACATATAAAAGGAGAAAAGTAATAAAGACTTGAAAGCAAGTACAGTGACACTTGGTTCTTACCATTACCCTCTTTAAAGACTGATCGGCTCAAGGGGTAGAGGTGAAGGTCATCATCTGGTGGGAACTCCCAGTTGCCTGAGACGATGAAATAATCATCTCCAGCACCTTTATTGGAGTCTGGGAGGTCAGAAATAAGTTTGTACTCGGTCGATCTCGGCTTAAGGTAATAGATGCAGCCTTTTTTCTGATTTAAGGCCACACATGGTATAGCAATATTGGATGTCGGTTAGTGTTATCCTAGCGTTTTCTCGGCTAGCTAGGGCAATTATACCGTTTATGACTCTGTAGGAGTTAATGGCTAGCTGCATTGGGTTAAGTTTGTAATAATGAAGGACTTGGCGAAAAAGGATGTCGAGAGGGAAGCTAAGTCCGCACTCGATGAAAGCAACTACTAAGAAGGGCATGAGGTTGTCATTGGGCATAATGGAGTCCTCCTCCCCAGCCAACCTGAGTTGGACATTGGTAGGGATGGAGAATTCCCTCCTAAAATGCTCAAGTTTTTCCGGAGTATCCACCCTCCACCTAAACATACCTATGACGTTGGCTAGAGGGACAAGGTGTGAGAATTCAGAAGAAAGAGGTTTATGTGGGTTTCAAGGACCTCAGCTAAACCCAAAACAGAAACTGGGGTAAGGGTTTTTCAAGATTAAGGGGAGTTTGTTTCAGTTTTCCTAAGAATGTGATTTCTCTACCAAAACCCAAGCCTAAATCTATGTAGAAGCAGAGAAATAAAGGCAAGAATCTAGAAAATGCAAACAAGGAAAACAGAAAAAAAAAAAAAGAGTGTGATTCAGACTCAAAAAAGAAATAAGGAATCAAGAACATTGTAACGAAGTGTGTGCAAGTGTGCAAAGCCAAGAATGGTGGCAAGATAGCAAGCATGTGAGCAAAATGTGTATAAATACACCCAGAAACAGATTGGACAGAAGCAAAATCATAAACAAACATGATGGAATTTAAGACACAAACAAAGATTCAAAGAATATGGATGGATTCACAATAGCAATGTACAAACGTAACAAAGTTCAAGGTAAATCAAAAAAACTAAAAAGAGAGGAACAGTGACTTACCGAAGAAGATGGCGCCAATATGAGACTTGCCAGAGTCAGACGGCGTGAGTAGTCAAAGCTAGAAGACGAAATACCCACCTAAGGAGATGATTGGAGCAAGTTGCAGAAGCTTCAAAGTACGAAAATGGAGGATTTAGGTTTGTTTAGAGAGAGAAGAACTTGAAATGCAGAGGGGGAACGAAGATGCAAAGGTGAAAAGGCGGAGAGAGAATGAGGTGTTTTTGATTAAACACGAAAAGGTGGCAAAATCACAATTAGTGTGCCTAGGACGACGTGTCTGTCAGGCGGCGCGCGCAGAAGCGATGCGATTTGATGGCGTGTGTCAGGTACGAGTTAATGAGGAAGAGACGCGTGGCGAAAACGGTTGAGAAACCGTGCGTGATAGCTCATGCGCAGATAGAACTCTTGGAGTTCTTGATTTGATAAAGCAAAGACCTCCGCTAGGAGGACGATCTCGGTTAAAGAACTTAAAAAAACTTGGTTCTTGGTTTTGGGCATTGGTAAAGCAGACTGCAGTCTTGAACAGATGGAGCCGACGTGCTATGACCTTGGTAATCAAGGGATAAAGTAAGCTTTTAGCCAACGTACTATATGGTCAAATGATATAGGTTTCATCACCTTAGGATACCGAGGTAATAGAACCTAGAGGGCAGTTGTGGGGGTATATTTTTGTGAATGACAACACATGGCCAAGGTGGTACCGAAGTGCCAGCCGAGGTGCCACGTGTCCTGGTGATTAAGGCCGAAATGTACATCATTGAGGCCGTTAATTAGAATCTCTTAACTTTACTTGCTGGTCAAACCGTATACTTTATGTGTGTTGAATGTCAATCAGGTTGTACATCGTCGGAGCATAAAATGGGCAAAAAGACAAAATTTGGACAGAGTTGACTTTTTCTGGAAAAGTCAAACTGATGTTTTAAACCTGTTTGGAAATGAGTAGAAGTATAAAAAGAAAAGGAAAAGGCTTTTCTAGGGTGCTGAAGTTGTTTTGACCTAGAGGGAGAGGCTAGGGTTTGAAAGGGAAGAGAAACAAAAAGCTTCAAGGATGTCTCCCATGGGGGTTTCTTTCTCATCTTCTCCATCTACCTCCTTCCACTCCTCCATGAGTGGCTAGTCTTCTTTTCTAGGGTTTTGATGAAACCCTAGTCATGTAATTATTTTGTTTTCTTTTTGATTTTAATTATGTAAAGGTTTGAACATTTGTATGGTGATTTAGAAGTTTCTTTTATATATTTTCCATTATCTCTTTAAATATTTGACTTTCTGTGATTGTTGAATGTTATCCATACATGTGTTTTCTTTTCCTTCACATTCAAGGTATGAGACGAACCATACTACGAGGAACGAGTCGTATCACTACCTTAGTTTAGAGTGAACGATTCGTATTACTTGAGATGGTTCGTGCTCGTATATTGAATGTGATGATCTTCTTGTCAAATGCTTCGAGCTTGTAGTTGCGAAACATTAATCCGTTCAAACCATAACATAATTGATTTCAATTGGAAACCCTAATTATGTGGTTAGTGGTGAATTCTCTACCCTAGGATTTTTCCCCAATTCAGTAAACCCAAATTCAAGTATTCTTGATAATTTAATTCCTTAGCTTAATTTATTCATTATTAAATTAGGTTATAAACAACCAATCTTTTTATCAAAATTAATTTAGGAATTTGACAATTAAATTAGTTTAATTTCACAATAGTCCCTGTGGATCGATACCTGAACTTGCTATTATTCTGATAGAATTTGGTATAGTTTAGTGATTATATTTGGTGTGTTCAACGACCCATCAAATTTTGGCGCCGTTGCCGGAGACTTCTGGCGAAATTAGTTAATTTAAAGTTACATTCTTATTTTAATTTTTAGTTTAGGATTTTATACTTTTGGTGTTGCTAAGTGTGCAGAGCGTTTGAAATTGGAGCTATCATTGAAGTGCAAGCGGAGCGCAACCGAGTTTAAAAAAAAAAAAAAAAAAAAAAAAAAAAAAACCGTAGCACTAAAATGAGTAAACAGAAGCAAACACTCACAAGCAAAGCACCAAAGTGCTAAAACGAAAGTCAAAGCTCAATTGGGGGTTGGAGACAACGTCTACACACCAAGCACCCGCAAGACGAGTAAAGCGTTTTCGTTAAACCGCTGTGAGTATTTCTCTTTTAGCCATCTGCTTTCATAACTTAGTGCACCGAGTCGAACTTATTGTGTGTGTGTGGGTAGTGTATGCACGAGCGTCGTTCTTGTTGCCCTGAATTGTGGTGTTTGGACCTTAAACTAGAAAGGACCCTTAGGAGACTTAGGACCTCTGCCTGTATTCCTAGGCTTGAATATTCATATTCATACATTGAGCCATTAGAGATAGCACATCCTAATGTCCCGAATGTGCCCAACCGGACACTTAAGGATTATTTTACACCCACTGCATATACATCACCATCATGCATCCAATTACCCAACACCACTGCTGCTCATTATGAGATTAAGTCCAGCACCATACAAATGCTCCCATCATTCCATGGACTAACTCATGATGATCCTTATAAGCATTTGAATGAATTTCTGGAAATTTGCTCGACAGTGAGGATCCAGAATTTCACAAATGAAGCCTTAATATTGCGATTGTTTCCATTCTCGTTAAATGATAAAGCCAAACACTGGCTAAATTCTTTACCTGCTAATTCAATCACAACTTGGGACCAATTACAGCAACGGTTTTTGGAGAAGTACTTTCCCATAGGTAAAACCAACCAACTTAGGCGAGCCATCACAAACTTTGCTCAAATGGATGGTGGGCAATTCCATGAGACGTGGGAAAGACTTAGAGACCTTCTCCAACAGTGTCCCCACTACCAAGTGCCTGATTGGCAACTTGTTCAAACATTTTATTATGGCTTAACTAAGCCGCACCGCCAAATGGTGGATTCGTCCTGTGGTGGGACATTTATGTCTAAAAATGATGCCGAGGCATGGCAATTGTTTGAGAACTTAAGTGAAAATTCCCTTCACCATGCCTCCGCAGCCCGGCAAGTCCGGCAACCCGTAGTTTGAGCCCCGAAAACAGGGGTATTTATGAGGTCGGGCAAAACTTAGAGTTAGCCCAACAAGTAGAGGCACCATCCCGCAAGATAGACCACTTATTAGCTACAGGACACGCCCCTACCCAGCAAGATCAGCCTCAATTCCGTGAGGCATGTGTTATATGTGCGAGCCCTGCTCATGACTTGAGTGAGTGTCCTTTGGCATCACAATTTCCGGAGTTAGTCCAAGAGCATGTGAATGTGGCTCAAGGATTCTCCAACCCGGGTAATGACCCATACTCCAACACATATAATCTGGGATGGAGAAATCACCATAATTTCTCATGGAGACCCCCTTCACAAGGCAATTCTTATAATCCTCCACCACCAAGGCAGAATTTCAATAATTTTGCCAACCAATCATCCTACCAACCACCGCAACCTTATCGACCCCCACAACCGTACCGGCAACCATAACCCCCGCCTGTTCCTCAGGGCAACTCTGCCTTTGAGACTCAGGTGTTGGAAGTTCTCTCAGAACTTAAGGGGTTAGCACCGATAGTTCACTTTCACACTCACTCTATTGCCAAGATAGAGACCCAATTGGGTCAAATGGCTAACAACATAAATCGGAGAGAGGAGGGAAAATTACCAAGTCAAACTGTGGCCAACCCTAAGGGAAAATACAGGGCAGAGAGTTTGGGTGGGAATGGTAAGCAACATGAGCAAGTGCAGGCGGTGGTTGCTTTGAGAAGTGGTAGGGAGTTAGAGCCTCAGTCAGTTGCGTCTGATGCAACTAGAGTTAGAAGAGGTGACCACGGTGGTTCACCTAGTGAGAGCAAGGGTGAGGGGGAAACACTTAAGAGGGATGACTTAGTCCCTAGCACTCCATATGTGCCTAAGGCACCCTTTCCCCAATGCCTTGATACACTGTCCCCTTTTAATAAGAAGGCAGCATCTATGGAGGTAATGATGGATGTCTTTAAACAGGTAAAAATCAACCTTCCCCTGTTAGAGGCGATTAAGCAAGTACCATCATATGCCAAATTTCTGAAGGACCTTTGTACGCAAAAGCGTAAATCTAGGACACATGTGTCTCAAAAGGTCCTACTCACGGAGCAAGTAAGCTCCATCTTGTTGAATGACACACCTCTTAAGCTTAAGGACCCGGGTGCCCCAACCATTGCATGCATTATAGGGGACCATTTCATTGATAGGGCCTTATTAGATTTAGGAGCTAGTGTCAATTTATTGTCGTACTCTGTGTACGAGAAATTTGGGCTTGGCGAGTTGAAGCCCACTACTGTCACTCTTCAATTGGCTGACCGGTCCCTCAGAGTGCCACGTGGCATGATTGAGGATGTGCTAGTTAAGGTTGATAGGTTCTACTTCCCTGTTGACTTTTTGGTGTTAGATATGGAACCGGTAGCCAGTTCTAAGAAACAAATCCCGGTGATCTTAGGTAGACCTTTCTTGGCTACGGCCAATGCATGCATCAATTGTCGGACCGGGGTTATGAAAGTTTCATTTGGTAACATGCAAGTAAAACTTAATGTTTTCCAAGCATCCCAACAACCTCATGAGAGAGAGGAGTGCTTATTAGTGGATGTTGTGGGTGAGATTGTGGAGGAAGCTTTGCCCTCCATTCTTGTAGAGGACCCTTTAGAGGCTTGTCTAGCTCATTTTGGGTTTGAAAATTTTGATATTGATGGGTCAGTTAAGGAGGTTTTGAAATTGTTGGATACGAGTATCATATATCCCATCTCAGATAGCAAGTGGGTTAATCTCACACAAGTGGTGCCCAAGAAATCGGGCATCACCGTTGTTGAGAACGAGGGAGAAGAGTTAGTCCCCACACGAACCACTACTGGGTGGCGAGTGTGCATTGATTATAGGAGACTAAATTCCTTGACTAGGAAGGATCATTTTCCTTTACCCAGGGGTTTGATGGACCCATTTTACTATGATTGATAGATTGATTCCTTATTCTCTTTTCTTTCCGTTCTATGCTATTCTGTTTTTCTTTGTTCTCGTTATGCTTTATTTGCGTCTAGGAGACTTTAAATCCTCTAAAGGTGTAATTCCTTTGGTGCTAGCCGTGCCCGAACGGCATCTGACGGTCTAGGCCACCTAACCGTGTTTGTAGTGAGTTCCTAGGAGACCAACTGAGACGGTAGAAACTAGAGTTCGAATGGCAAAGCCTAGAACACAAAGGTTTGGGATTTCCGAGACTAGAGTCTGGTTTAAATATCCAGGGGTGTGGAGATTGCTTCAAAACTACCTCGGCTTGAACTCTGTATGGCAGCCCTATAGGTTGAGGTAGCTTTATGCGCTTCGATTCTGGATACCGAATCAACCTAGTCTGTCACCCTGTTGGAGAATAGGGAAAGTTACAAACACAGTTAGGGAGAAAAGTAGTACCCGTGGTTTTCGCGTGAAGATTTTACCTTTAGTGGGCATTCCGTTATTTTCTTATGTGCAATATTTATTTCGGATGTCAATTGAAGGTAGAAATGCGTAGTTTTGATTTTAAAAAAAATAAAATAAAAAAATGGGGGGTTATACTTGTTCATTTTAACATTAAAAAAAAAAAAAGAGAACATGTTTTCATGTTTATTTTCTTTATTTTTTTTAAAAAAAAAATTGTTGTTATATATGTTCAATTGTAAACAAATACAAATATAAGATACAAAAAAAAAAAAAAAAAAAAAAAAAAAAAAAAATTTCAAAGTTGGCCCCTGCTTAATAAGCAGGTGCGGGAATGGCGTGCGTTGACCAGCTGCACGTGCGGTTTGGGCCCCACACGTGCGGGATGCCGATTGAAAAAAAAAAAAAACGCGCCAGGGGTGAATCGCCGCACGTGCGGGAAATTGGGCAATTTGTGAGATTGAGACGTTGCACTCTGCTATAAAAGCAGGTGCGCCGCCAAGTGCGGCCAAATCTTTTTTTTTTTTAAAAAAAAAAAACAAATGTTAGGTTTTGTTTTATTTTTAATTTATTCAAGTAAATAAATACATAAATAAATTTTAAAACTAAATAAATAAATATATAATTATTTTATTTATAATTTTTTATTAAAAAAAAATCGAATTTTATTTATTTTATTTTTAATTTTCTATTTTCTATTTTGCAAAAAAAAAAAAAAAAAAAACCTTCAGAAATCATGGTGCTAACATTAATCTTAATTTAGTTTTTTTAATTTGCTATATTTGTCTAGTTTAAATTGCTTCGTAGTGATTTTGGTTAGTTTAATTAGTTAGTAGATTTTTGTTTTATTTTTATTTTTATTATACTTGTGTAGTTAGTGATGTTATTTTTATTTTTCTTCTATACTGTAATTGTTCATTTAATTAATAAGTAGTTTAGTTTTTTATTTTATTTTATTTTATTTTCTTCTCTTCTATTAATAATAAAAAAAAGGTTAGTTTAGGTTATTTTATTGTTTTGTTTAGTTTATAATTTAGTTAATTTAATTTAAAGTCATTTTTATTCATTTATTTAATTATTTTCGTTTTTATTTACACAAAAAAAAAAAAAGAAGAAAAAAAAAATGTGAAGTGTGTATATGTTACTCTCTGCCTACCTGGATGTGCACTTACAATTCTGGTAATTTTCTCTCATTTCTCCTTACTTTTCCATTGAGGACAATGTCATATTTAAGTTGGGGGATGAGGGTTATATTTTCTTTTGTGCATTTCTATTTGGCTCATAATTCATGCTTATATCTGTTTCATTTGATTGTATTACTTCACTTGATGTGAGTTTTTGCTAGTAGGGTGATGATATTTGCATAGGTTAATTGGAGAGCATAGTAGACTTGTATGAAAAGGATTTATTGGGTAAATACTTGCATGCGATGTTTGCACGAGGAGAGTTGTCTGTGTTTGTGATTTTAGTACACTTGTCATGAGTATGCCTTAATTAACATAAACACACTATCATAGCGGTGATCTTTTTATTATAATTCCTGGTGTACATCATTGATAATAGCTAGAGTTACAGAAAAGAATAAATGAGGAGCCAAGATTCTTTAAAAAAATAAAAAAATAAAAAAAACTTGACTTGTTTGGGTTCGTAGCCTTTTTAACTCGAGTTATTAAGCCCGTAGGGGTGTCTCTACACCTAATGCCCTAAAACCGTCTGATTTGGGAGTCATTGGCCCAAAACTTGCTACATGGGTTGATTAGAAAGCTTAAGGGACTTGGACATTGCACAGTTAAGGAAAAATAAGAAGAATGACTTGTTCGGATTCGTAGCCTTTTCAACTCGAGTTATTAAGCCCGTAGGGGTGTCTTTACACCTAGTGCCCTAAAACCGTCTAGTTTGGGAGTCATTGGTCCAATGCTTATTACATGGGTTGATTAGAAAGCTTAATGAATCAGGACATTGCACAGTCATTTAAAAAAAAAAAAACTACTTTTGAGAATCTTGGCTGCAACAAGTTAGTTTTTCTGTATATGTTGGGTGTTATTATGAGTTACACTGGGCTATTATAGTGGATAGTTAACTAATATGGAGATTGCACTTTACACCAAGGGTACTCATGACTTGTTTACTAGCATGCACAAGTACAGGGGACTTTACTTTTGTATTAACTGAATTGTGGTTTTGACTCAATAGGTTCCTTCATGCTTGTCCACTGTGCCTTTAATGACTCATGATGTCTCAATATCACACTGTAGTAGCACATAAATTGATTGTTAAGTGGAGTAGCGTAGTCATTTGTTGTTGAGTATATATGAAGAATAATACTTGAGACCCCCTTTTGGGGGTCACCCCCTCACCCCATTTGTCATGTGTCAGGGAGTGATTGGAGGAGCAAGAAAAAAAAGAAAAAGAAAAAGAAAAAACAACCAATGAGAGAGAGAGGGGGTCAAAGGGGGTGATGGGAAAAGGGGGGATGAATCATTGTTGATATATGAATATGTTAATGTTTGTTGGTATCATTTCTAGAAACCCTCACGAGACTTTACTCGTCCACTTGGGGTAACCTTGTGGTTTAAAGGCTTGTTGCATATGCTAAATGTAACCGTTTTTCCCACGAAAGAGGAAATAGATAGATTTTGTTTAATTTTATTTTATTTTACTTGCTTGAGGACTAGCAAATAGTAAGTTGGGGGATGTGATTAAGGCCAAAATGTACATCATTGAGGCCATTAATTAGAATCTCTTAACTTCACTTGCTGGTCAAACCGTATACTTTATGTGTGTTGAATGTCAATCAGGTTGTACATCGTCGGAGCATAAAATGGGCAAAAAGACAAAATTTGAACAGAGTTGACTTTTTCTAGAAAAGTCAAACTGATGTTTTAAACCTGTTTGGAAATGAGTAGAAGTATAAAAAGAAAAGGAAAAGGCTTTTCTAGGGTGCTGAAGTTGTTTTGACCTAGAGGAAGAGGTTAGGATTTGAAAGGGAAGAGAAACAAAAAGCTTCAAGGATGTCTCCTATGGGAGTTTCTTCCTCATCTTCTCCATCTACCTCATTCCACTCCTCCATGAGTGGCTAGTCTTCTTTTCTAGGGTTTTGATGAAACCCTAGCCATGTAATTATTTTGTTTTCTTTTTTATTTTAATTATGTAGAGGTTTGAACATTTGTATGGTGATTTAGAAGTTTCTTTTATATATTTTCCATTATCTCTTCGAATATTTGACTTTCTGTGATTGTTGAATGTTATCCATACATGTGTTTTCTTTTCCTTCACATTCAAGGTATGAGACGAACCATACTACGAGGAACGAGTCGTATCACTACCTTAGTTTAGAGTAAACGATTCGTATTACTTGAGATGGTTCGTGCTCGTATATTGAATGTGATGAACTTCTTGTCAAATGCTTCGAGTTTGTAGTTGCGAAACATTAATCCATTCAAACCATAGCATAATTGATTTCAATTGGAAACCCTAATTATGTGGTTAGTGGTGAATTCTCTACCCTAGGATTTTCCCCCAATTCAGTAAACCCAAATTCAAGTATTCTTGATAATTTAATTCCTTAGTTTAATTTATTCGTTATTAAATTAGGTTATAAACAACCAATCTTTTTATCAAAATTAATTTAGGAATTTGACAATTAAATTAGTTTAATTTCACAATAGTCCCTATGGATCGATACCTGGACTTGCCATTATTCTAAAAGAATTTGGTATAGTTTAGTGATTATATTTGGTGTGTTCAACGACCCATCAAATTGTGATGGCACCGAGGTGATCTCGGCTAGGCTGAGGTTACCTGCGAAGATACCGAAATCTGAGATGAACGGATAAGCTATAAGAGTCCTAGAATGGAGGAGGACCTTAGCCCTGGATAAGGATAAAGCTCTTAGGGAGTTTACCTTTATCTATTGGAAAGTCCAAGATGAGCATTGAGCTAGAGTCCCAGAGAAGCTAGGCTTCTAGGGGGATCAGGTTAGTGTTGCAATAAAAGTAAGGCACCATCGTGGGTCTAAGGTACGCTTTTTGTATTCTGGCTAATGAGATAAACACTGTTTGCTATCTTTGATGATAATTGAGTACTGACTTGATCGTCGGAGTGCCCCCGGGTGGACGAACCACCGCCGGAGTCTTATCTTTTTGTGACAGGTTATTCGGGCGCAATATATTCTGTTGGTGTTCTCTAGCTGAGTACCTGTTTGGCAGTGTGGTCAGAAATCAACACAGACAATGGTTATTTAAACTAAAGCAAAACTTTAGTTTGAATAGTTGTTAAAGGGCAGATAATTGTTTGAGGCTTAGGATGAAAGTTGTTAAAGTGCAGATTGTGACGCCTCCAAATTCAATGACATCATAAAAAGATTTAGAACTTAAAATCAATATTGCCGCCAATATTACTAACATCAATTAATTAACATCCCAGCAATTTAAAGTTCTTAAATTACAACTTAGTCTTAGTACATAGAAATAACACAAATAAAAAAAAAAAAAAAAAAACTAGAGAAAAACTAGGAAACTTAGAAAATGGTCCATGGAACTTGGGCACTCTTCAAGCTAACCAAGGTTGAATGTCGCCTTGCAAGGCCTCGGTGTTCCCTTCGGTTTCTTCGGTACCTGGCATAAAACACCAGGGCAACGAGAATGCCAATGAGCGATGAGCTCAATAAGATACCACAACCCGAAAATACCCACCTCGATAATAATACTCGCAATTAATGAATAATGTGTAGTAATAGAATAACAAGTAGCATTTAATAAGTATAACATGAATGCTATCAATTGAAATAATAACAATAGATAATAATAAATAATAATAAAATTGACAAACGGAAGTAGTATTTCATCATAAGGAAAATGCCCACCTTTCTCTTTAAATTCTCATAGATTTAATTTATCAGATAAATTTAAGTAACTCCCCGTGGAGCACTGTTTCCACTCAACTGCTGAGCAATGGCCATGGGCAATTCTGACTCCCCCTTGGTCAAATATTCAAATGTTACTTGCTGTAACTACCAATGATGCCCACGCACCAGGGTTACGTACCCGAATCGTGACATCACGGTCTGTCATAAGGGAACGGTCTATGTTGTGACACCCGTACCACCAACCTTATATCACCTACACCGATAAGAGCCGAAATACCTTCCCATGCCATCTTAGGGTTCGCAACTCACTGGCGCAAGCTTCTAAACCAGGCTCACCCCATCACTTTTAAATCTTTAATGCATCATCGGTTCAATTTCGTGTTTCTTTACTTCGTCGAATTCACATTTTTATGCATGTGCGAGTTTTAGTTTGAGAACCATAGTGACATTTTTATGCATGTTTATATAGCACAACACAATCATATATGGAAAACAAAATAATTGTGATAGAATGTCTTAGGAATCATCACCAAATTTCTTAAGAATTCACACACTTCTTCTTTTAGCACTATATGGTCAGACAAAAAAAATATGAAACCCATACCAAACAAAGTTCAACCATTATAATATTTTAACTTGTACTATTTCTTCGAGTTAGGAAAATATTTCGAGGAGAATACCAGGGCTAAAAATGATTTTAAAATAGAGAAATAAATTTTGAATCTGGGACAGTGAGTTACATTAAACTCCAGCACAGGTGATCTGTGTTTGAAAAATAAAAAGGGGTCTCAAACGGTGTCGAAAAGAGGCATGGTTAGAACAGCTTGCTAAATATTTGAGTTTAGAACATATTTCCAGAAGAGTTTGAAGACTGAAAACCAGTGGAAGATGGTCAAATAATTTTTATAAGAAAACTGGACAGATTCTGTCACATTTTGGAAAAATTGGCGTTTCTCTCTCAATGCTTAATAAAAAATTATGAAACCAAGCATTTGAAAGGTAACTTAAAAATATAACTTTTCCGATTTAAATCACTTGAAAATTCATTCTATGGAATAAACGGTGACCTGGTAAAGTCAGCATTGTTGTTGCCTCCAAACAGCAATGAAGTTAAAAATATATTGAGGCTATGAAACGTTGTCAAATAGTTTTCTTCAATATTCTAGCACCATGAAAACATGTTAAACTAACTCCATAGTTTCAGATTTAATGAAAGTGTTCTCATGAGTTTGTTTAGGGTTTATCCAAAACGGATTAAAAATCTGTTTTGCTGGAAGTTCATTAGTTTGCGAAAAACACACTTTGTATTCACCAAGAATCACATGCAAGAATAAAAAAAATGTTTCTTACTATTATTCCCATGTGAAAGTCTAATCCTTCGTATTTACTTTCATTAGTGGTAACAGGGAATAGATGAAAATAATTTTTATGAAGAGTAAACACAATCTCATAAGCATGCAAGATTAATTCAAATAACGAAGAATATTTGAACACATAAGAAGAAAAATCAGTAACTAAACTATCTAATCCATGCTTGCAAGAAGGATAGAAATCATATAATCATAAGATCATCATTCTATCAACATGCATTGAGTTATTGTGTATTAACCATGCATACTCTTGCATATTTTTGATATATAGATTTAGAAAAAATATATATCTAAGGGAGGATAGAGGTTGAGTATTCTTACTTCAAGAGCTTCTACAAATAATTCCCAAACTAGTTTTGATTGGTAACCACCAAGTGCCCTCTTCTCTTCCTCTCTTTTTCTTTTCTACTTCTTCTCTCTTGTTTGTTTTCTTTGCTCAGTCGTGTATCATAAGGTGGCTGAAGATGGGGGATCATTATGTAGGAGTTTTGGAGACAATTTTTATTCTTATTTTATTTTCCCTCTTGGCTTGAAATTACCATCTATGTGTGTAGGCCTTGGGAGTGTGGCAGTAAGCATGCTATAGCATGCAATGGAATTCTTGTTCAGCATTCCTTGGGAAAGAAGGGTGGTCGGATCCCTTTGCCTAAAAATCTGATTTCAATTTATTTATTTATTTATTTATTATTATTATTTTTACATTATAAGAATCAATGTATATATATAACATAGCTACTAGATGTTTTGCTTCCTACTATCCTCTAACTAACTTAGTTATTATTGGTTTAAATCATTTAGTTTCCACAACTGTATTTAGATACATAAATTTAATCACATAAAGATAAATACATTTATTTAAAGAAGTTCAATATTGGTACTAGTTATGATCTTATTATAATTTAATGACTTAATATTGTTATTATCTAACTAATTAGTTGTCTAAAAATTCAGGTTCTTACACAGATAGTTGTTAATGAATTTAACAATTTTTTTTTTCATCTGGCAACTTTAGTCTAGAAGTTCCTGGATAATCTAGAAGGGCTGAGGATGGTGTTTCTACCACCAACTTTAGTCTAGAGGTTCCTAGGTAGCAAAGATTCATAACTTTCATCCTCCCAAGGAAGCATTCTGCAATCATGAAACTTTGTTTTTAAACAAACTAAATTTCAACAATAATGTTGTTCCTTTTCAAAACAGCCTGTAGCATAGCATAGATAGAGTCCAAAACAGCACCAGTAAAAAATCGTATTTGATCTGTACATTTGGGCAAAAACTATTTGATCTCATTTCAGCCATAACAACACACACATTTCTAGTGCAATTAACAACATAACAACATTAACAACATTTCCAGTGTAAATACAAGCCATAACACATTTCAGCCCAATTTTAGCAACTACAACAACAACATGAACAATTTCAGCAACTTTTTTTAGCAACATGAACAACAACCTTTGGTACAACAACAGTTAACAACATTAACAACATTTCTAATGCAAATACAAGCTATAACATATATTTTAGCCCAATTTCAGCAACTACAGCAGCAACATGAAAAATTTCAGCAACATGAACAGCCACCTTTGGCATTCCCTATTTTTGCTTCCAAGCACAATCATTCTTAACTTCTATATCCATATCAAAATGAAACTGAAAAGCCATATAAATGAAATCTTAGCTACAGGGTTATATGGTTGTTTGAAAATAAAATCAAATTTCAAAAGAAATCTTAACTACAAATGTTATATTTACTACAGAAAAAAAAATTACAATTAAGCAAAAAGAAAACACACAGTAGCAGATTGGAGAAGTGGTAAAACATAATTAATTTCCATCCTTATTAATTTCCTTCACCATTGTTTTCGTAGCATCCAAACAGGCCATTAGATATTTATGAACACACAAGTTTAAAATGTGTTTTGAAAATGTGTAGCTACGATTGATTCGAAATTGATTATCAAAAACTTTGATACAGTAAGCAAATATGGTTTACCAAAAACACATAATCAAAAACTCTGATAAAACACAATCAAAAATTGTATAAACTGTATATAGGTTTGAAATTGATTTGAAACACATAATGTGTTTACATAATAAAAAACTTTGGTACACCAAACATAATCAAAAATTCTGGTAAGCAAAAACTCTGGTACACATAATCAAAAACTCTGGTAATAAAAAACACATAATCAAAAACACAATCAAGAAATAAAGAGAGAGAGTGCGTGTGTCAGTCTGTTTGCCTGTGTAAGAAAAAATGAGAAAAGACGTCGGCCGGTTGGGTTTCAGGAGCTTCTCGCCGTTGTCAGTGAGGGTGGGTTGTCGGTGAGGGTGGGTCGCCGGTGAAGGTGGGTTCGGTGGAGAAGGGAGCTGAGTGGGAGTGAGTGTACAAAAAAGCTGTATAAGCTGTATATAGCTTTGAGCGGGAAAACGAAATTCAATTTCTTTTAATTTAATTTTTTTTTTTATATAGTCGTTGGATCTGCAACGGCTGATCTCAGCTGTTGCCAGTAGGAAATGAAAGAGAGGCTTCAAAGAGGCGATCCATGTTGGATTTATTTTCTAGTATGGCCCAATAGCCTACATATTTTTACATGTTTTAATTTATTTGGACTCCACAATTAGATAAAGCCAATATTATATATAAAGTTCAGTAATTAGAATTTTAATATAATCACTCTTCTAAAATAAAAAGGAAACCTTGATGGATTAGGTATTCTTTTGATAGAGTTTATCTGGCCCTCTTCTCTCCTCTATATAAGGATGGGTGACTTCCCTTTCATATTGAAAAATCTAGAAACCCTAGATGTTGATTTGTGATTATGTACCAATTTTAAGCAGAATATAACAATCCCAATCAAACAATAAAAGACAAATCGACACAACGATTTTACGTGGAAAAACCACAATTGGACACCTCCAACTGTGATTAAAAAACCACGGGCAACAGCCACAAAACAATCCACTAAGAAGATTTAAAGGAATTACACAGGTATACTCTCAATTACCTAGCGAATCCACGCCTAATTGAACCAACCTCTATGTGCCTCTTCCAACCCCGTCTTCACCTCAGAATTGTCTTTACGATGAGCCACTGCAGAATCCACCAAAGCTTCAGGCTTGAATTCTTCAGAATCCACCGAAGAACAACTCTCTCTCTCTTGTATATAACAAACAAAACCTTTGATGTACTCTCTTTAAACCATGAGTTGAATACTCAATAAAATATCAAAGAAAACTAACAAAATATCCCCATATATAAACCTTAAGAACCAAAAAGAAGATCTGGAGGAATTAATTTAGTTTTGGGAGAAAAACCAACTATTTATAGAAAACCAAAGTAATCCTAATTTTGGAAGAAAACCAATTTCTTATAGAAATCCAAAGTAATCCTAGTTTTGGAAGAAAACCAATTCCTTATAGAGTACAAAAGTGAATAAAATTACAACTGAAAAAAGTTTTGTCAAACGGGATTGTCAAGAATAAAAACGTAACAATCTCCCCATTTGGCAATGCCATGACAAAACACACCTAACAAATAAAATCCTAATCACCCCAACCCATTATAGCCAACAAACGCAAACTTCTTTCTCAAGGTCATGATCTGCAAAACAACTATTAGTGCCACAATCTCCAAAACAACTATTAGTCCCACAAGAGTATATAAAAAAGCAATAAACATACGACAAGATTATCTTAAAGCATTTGAAGCATGAGATGGAAAACATGAATAGATGCGACTCGGAGATTTTAAGAACATGTAATATGAAAACCTGAAAACTTTAAGAACATGTAGCATGAAAACCTGAAAAATAAGAAGTATATGAAAAAGCAATAAACATATGACAAGATTATCTTGAAGCATGAGATGGAAAACATGAATAGATGCAGCTTGAAGATTTTAAGAACATGTAGCATGGATAGATGAAAACTAAGACTTATGCATCCGACACATGACATGAATACATGAAATCCTAAGACACACCGGACAACATTAATCCCCCTTTTTTTTTTTCACGAATTGACAAAGGAAGCTCAAACAATAAAGAAGCCAATGCAAAGCAACATGCAAACCAACTAATGCCAATCTCCCGTACCAAACAAAACAAAGTGTTCATGCTAACAAACTCTTGCAATGATAAACCAAACTCCCCCTCACTAAAAACAATGAACAAGAAAAAAAATGACAAAAATAATATGGTGGAGCAAGCAACGAATTTCAGATTTGTACCTTGAAACACACAAGATTATCCAAGAAGCACAATTACTTGAAAACATAATGTGCACAGCCTCTAGAAGATTCCTCATAAAAGAAAGTGATGCATTATGTGAAAAGTATAGATCCCATGATAAAAGTGTGTGTGTCACTCTTGGAGTTCGACAAACACAAGATTCAAATCCTAGTAGTGATCTGATAGCTGGACCTTTGACAAGAGAATCTAAGCACAACTAAGGAAAGTCAAACCACTAGGAATCAATGGGTATTTGTTGAGTAATAGCGGAGGCTCCCCCTCAATCAATGAATCCTTTTCTTTTTTTTTTCACATTTTTCTTTTCTTTTCTTTCTTTTGCACATTTTTTTCTTTTCTTTCTTTTGCACACTCATTGGCGGCTGACACGCTCAAGAGTATGGAAACATGTAGCATGAAAACCTGAAAACTAAGACACATACTCCCTCCTTTTTGTCACGAATTGACAAAGGAAGCGCAATCAACTAAAGCCATATCATAAACTACACAAGCAATGATATGATGATGTAAATATCAGGAGCATGCAAGATGGAAATAATAAGCAAACAGTGCATAGCAACATGCAAAACAACTAAAGTCAATCTCCCTTACCAAACAAAACAAAGTGTTCATGCTAACAAACTCTTGTAATGATAAACCAAACTCCCCCTTACTAAAAACAATGAACAAGAAGAAAACGACAAAAAATAATATGGTGGAGCAAGTAAGGAATTTCTGATTTGAACCTTGAAACACACAAGATTATCCAAGAAGCACCACTACAAGAAAACACAATGTGCACAGCCTCTAGAAGATTCCTCATAAAAGAAAGTGATGCATTATGTGAAAAGCATGGATCCCATGATAAAAGTGTGTGTGTGACTCTTGGAGTTCGACAAACACTAGATTCAATCCTAGTAGTGATCTGAAAGTTGAACCTCCGACAAGAGAATCTAAGCACAACAAAGGAAAGTCAAACCACTAGGAATCAAGGGGTATTTGGTGAGTAAAGGCGGAGGCTCCCCCTCAATCAATGAATCCTTTATTTTTTTCTTTTTTTTCACATCTTTTTCTTTTCTTTCTTTTGCACATCTTCTTTTTTTTTTTTTTTTTTTTTTCTTTCTTTTGCACATTTTTTTCTTTCTTTTTCACACTCATTGGCAGTTGACACGCTCAAGAGTATGGAAACCGAACCAGAGAAGCATAGATATAATAAGGATGGCCTGGTTGGTGACTCTAAGGTAGCCTTTTCCTCATGCCTGGACTACAAAGAATAGAGGGGAAAACCGTGGAGATGCAAAAAGATGAAAGGTGGTTAAGAGACTCAACATCATCCAAGATATGCTAGTATCGGTCAATTCCTCTAGAAAAACAAAAGATACTATGCCAGAAGTCCAAAAAAATAATCACTAAGGCGGAAGACTCCGGTATTTGCTAATCCAAGAGTGTGTACAGAATGAGACATACTAATCAAAAAACACACACTCCAAAATGAGTAATGACCAAAGAAAGCACACACATATTAACATATAATGGATATTCTCATCAATTCCAATATGTACCAAGGACCACTCAAAAATTTCAAGCTTGCAAAACCATACTAAGAAAATCTTTTTATTTTTATTTTTATTTTTTTTTCTTTTTCTAAACAAAGCAAGACATAAAAAAAAACATGCACACATTTTTTTTTTTTTCATTAAAAAAAACACACAAAAACCCAAAAACTAAAACAAATAAACAAATTAACACAAGTCAAGTTTTTTCACCCAAACCGCTTTAGTATGAACAAAGTTGTAAGCATTGCGGTTCTTGGGTGGTGTTTTGACGTTGTGGTTCCCTTTACTTTCAATGAGAACCCGTCTTGACATGGTTTCTAACTTCTTATTCCTAGGTCTAGGAAAACACAGCCTCTGTTCATGTTTGGTCTCAAGTAAATCAAAATAGCAAGGTTTATTATGACCCTTAACCTCCGTATGACCAATGAAGTGTCTCCGACCCCATGAGATGTTAGAATTTCTTCCATCTCTATGAGACACTCTCCCATGCAACTTATAACAATAAGGGCGAATATGACCATGCATACCACAATGATGACAAATAAAAACAGAGTGTACAGGATGTACCTTCTTTTCTTTTACTTTACCAACTCTAGCAAGTTTGAGAAGTCCATCCTTATGTTGAATTTTTTGTTCTGCTTTTCCTTGAGTTCTTGTATCATGAGATGTGGATGCATTCTGTTTTTGCTCTTTCTTACCACCAAAGCCAATGCCACTCTTGTCAGAACAAATTTGTTGAGACCCAATAATATTGTCCAAAGTCTTTGATCCTTTGTTCCAAAGACCAATGGTAGCCATAACACACTTGAGCTCTTCCTCTTTCTTGATCATTAGTTCTTCCAAAGCAACTTGTGACATTTCGAGAGATTCAATCTTTTCTTCATCCATGGCATGGTTTCCTGTAGCTCATTCCTCTCTGTCTCACAAATCAATAGTTTTGCATAAAGAGCTTGTCGATCATCAGCTATCTTGATGGTATCAATCCTGGCCTCGGAAATCTCCTCCTTAAGTTTGACATTCTCACTTTCACATGCTTTGAGTTTCTTTGTGAGTTTGTCATTTAATTTGAATAAGTTAAGAGACTTCTTATACAACTTTTCATAAGCTTGCTCAAGCTCTTCATCATCACTCTCCGAGGATTCGTCAAGTAGGGGTGGTCAAACCATAGAATTTCCCTCACGAATTGAATCCATTATCACAAATCAAACAAGATCTCGTTCTAAAAGAATTTTTAAAAAAAAAAAAAATAGAACGACCTGCTCTGATACCAATTGAAAAATCTAGAAACCCTAGATGTTGAAAAATCTACCAATTTTAAGCAGAATATAACAATCCCAATCAAACAATAAAAGACAAATCGACACAACGATTTTACGTGGAAAAACCACAATTGGACACCTCCAACTGTGATTAAAAAACCACGGGCAACAGCCACAAAACAATCCACTAAGAAGATTTAAAGGAATTACACAGGTATACTCTCGATTACCTAGCGAATCCACGCCTAATTGAACCAACCTCTATGTGCCTCTTCCAACCCCGTCTTCACCTCGGAATTGTCTTTACGATGAGCCACTCCAGAATCCACCGAAGCTTCAGGCTCGAATTCTTCAGAATCCACCGAAGAACAACTCTCTCTCTCTCTTGTATATAACAAACAAAACCTTTGATGTACTCTCTTTAAACCATGAGTTGAATACTCAATAAAATATCAAAGAAAACTAACAAAATATCCCCAGATATAAACCTTAAGAACCAAAAAGAAGATCTGGAGGAATTAATTTAGTTTTGGGAGAAAAATCAACTATTTATAGAAAACCAAAGTAATCCTAATTTTGGAAGAAAACCAATTCCTTATAGAAATCCAAAGTAATCCTAGTTTTGGAAGAAAACTAATTCCTTATAGAAATCCAAAGTAATCCTAATTTTGGAAGAAAACCAATTCCTTATAGAAGTACAAGAGTGAATAAAATTACAACTGAAAAAAGTTTTGTTAAACGGGATTGTCAAGAATAAAAACCTAACACATATGATAAGTATTTTCCATCACTCTAAGTTTTATAGTCATCCTAATTAAGAGAGACAGAGAGAAGAAGGTGAGCCAAGAATTAAAGGTTCAACTCTAAGGGGTATTTTCTCAACTTCTCTAATTCAATGGCTGATAAAGGTATGTTCGTTTTATTCTTGAGTTGTATTGAATTCAAGATCCTGTAAAGTTTAATTCCGCATTATTATTATGATTACATGTATTATTAAATTTTACATGTGGTATCAGAGCTTTAGTTTTGTGAATCAATACACCTTGGAATAATAATATATTTATGATATTGTTATTAATAAACGATATCTTTGTTTTATTAAAAGTATTGACTTTAAAATATTATCTCAATTTGTTGATCAAACGTATAATACACCTTTTTTTTTTTTTTTTTTTTTTTTTTTGGGATTTTGTCATGCTGATAACATGTCCTATGCCCAAAAAATATATATATTGTATTCTTGGCATACTTGTATCTATTAATTTTCTTGCATGTTTGCGTCAGAATGTTTATACGTAACCTACTGCTATTTAGTTAGTCATGTTATGGTACATATTTATGTATATATGTATATATATATTTATATTGTATATCTCTATAAACGTGCGCATACACACATGCATGTAGTGTAGTTGTCTGGGTGTTTGTACGTGTAGTTTTTGATATCATAATATAATTTTATGACATTGAATATTAAATATTAAAGTGGTTAATTCATATTAGGTGTAATTCTTATTAACCATTATATGAGATATTCATGATTGTTATATTACATGATTTTGATATATAAATATTCATGTTCGTCCAGATTTATTAATGTTATTATTATATTGGTAATTGCAATCACATAAAAGAAATTTTAGAAATCATAAAATAGTGATTTCATTAAAATTGTGATTGAATTAATGATAATTAAATAACTCAAAATTAATGAATAAAGAAGATTGTTGGTTAGTTCCGTATTCATAGGGTTTACTAATTTAGTAGCTGCCAAAGTGGCATAGATTTGTAAAACTTATGAATATAGAACTACATAAAAGAATTGTTAAAAGGGTAACATTAAGGTCGATAATATTCTCAATTGCAGTTATAATTAGGAGATTGAGACTAGCCCAAAGGAGAGTCATTTTCAAATAATTATAAACTGGATAGAATAATGTAACTTATGTAATTTGACAGATTAGAATTGAATACCCAAAGGTAACATGACTAGCTGAAAAATTGCATAAATTACTTTAGACCTACATAAGTGATTCTTGACGAGTGGAAAATAGATATACCTAAGTTTTGCCCAAAGGAAAGACTTATGTGATGTCAACAGTTCATTATAATTCTCAAAGCTTTAATATGTATATTGTTCTATCTTATTTCAGTGAAAGTTTCCATCTCATTGCACTCTCTTGCATCGGGCGTCCCTCTACTTACTGGCTCGAATTTTTCGGAATGGTATGAACATGTTCAGTTTACACTGGGTGTGTTGGACCTCGATATGGCATTGCTTGAAGATAAACCTGCAGACATTAATGAATATAGTACTGCAGAACAAGTTTCCCTTTCTGAATCTTGGAAAAGGTCCAATAGACTCAGTTTGATGTTCATGAAGATGACCATTGCAAATAACATCAAGACCTCCTTACCTCAAACTGTTAATGCATTGGAATAATTAAAGGCTGTTAAAGATCGATTTAGATCTGTTGACAAGTCACTTGCTGGCACTATTATGGCTGAATTGACAACAATGAAATATGATGGCAACCGAGAAGTTCAGGATCACATCCTCAACATGGCTGACAAAGCTGCAAAGCTTAAAACTTTAGGAATGCAAGTTGATGAAACTTTCATCGTGCAGTTTATTCTCAACTCACTTCCATCACAGTTCGGCGCATTCAAAATTCACTATAACACCAATAAAGATAAGTAGAGTTTGAATGAGCTGACTAATATGTGTGTTCAGGAGGAAGTGAGGTTGAGGGAGGAAGGACGTCAAACTGCATTGGCTATCACTCATAGAGCTATAAAGAAAAAGAAGGGTAAGTTTGTAAAATCAAAGAAAAATCCACCAAAGAAAAAGAATGAACCTGGGGAAGAAAATCAGGCTCAGAATGGTTTCACAGTCAAGTGCTACTTTTGTGGCAAGAAGGGACACGTGAAGAAAGACTGCAGCAAGCGAAAGGCTTGGTTCGAAAAGAAAGGTAAGAAATTTTCTTTTGTTTGTTATGAATCAAATCTTGCTGAAGTACCTTCTAATACGTGGTGGATTGACTCTGGGGCCACGACCTACATTACAAATGACATGCAGGGATATCTCTCAACCAGGAAATCGAAGGAAAGTGAAAGATTTGTCTATATGGGGAACCGTCTCAAAGCTGAAGTCGTAGCTGTAGGAACCTATCGACTAATCTTAGAGATGGGTCATCAGATGGATCTAGAAGACACTTTTTATGTTCCTTCAATTTCTAGGAATTTAGTTTCATTATCCAAATTAGATCGTGTTGGATATTCAGTTTTATTTAATTGTGGAAAACTCAATTTAATGTTTAATTCAAAAGTGATTGGTTCTGGTAATTTATGTGATGGTTTATATAAAATTACCTTAAATCATGAGTTTGCACAATCATTAGTAACTTTGCATTCGAATATTGGTTTAAAACGTGGTCTAATTAATAAAAAATCCTCAATCTTGTGGCATAAACAGTTGGGGCATATCTCTAGAAATAGAATTGAAAAATTGGTGAAGAATGGGATTTTGGAAAACCTAGACTTCACTGATTTTCAGATATGTGTGGATTGCATTAAAGGAAAGCAAACCAAACACACCAAGAAAGGTGCCACAAGAAGTAATGAGCTTCTTGAGATAATTCATACAGATATTTGCGGGCCACTTAACATCCCATGTCTTAGTGGTGAAAAATATTTTATCACATTTATAGATGACTTCTCATGTTATGGATATGTGTATCTAATTCATGAAAAGTCTCAGGCTGTTGACATCCTTGAGGTGTACATAACTGAAGTCGAGAGACAATTAGATAGAAAGGTTAAAATAGTGAGATCAGACAGGGGTGGTGAATATTATGGTAAAGATGATGAGTCAGGCTAAAATCCTGGCCCATTTGCCAAATTCTTAGAAAAGAAAGGCATTTGTGCTCAATATACAATGCCTGGTACGCCACAGCAAAACGGAGTTGCTGAAAGGCGTAATCGTACACTTAAAGATATGGTTAGGAGTATGTTAAGTTACTCAAATGTACCTATTTCAATGTGGGGTGAAGCTTTAAAGACTGCAATGTATATCTTAAATGGGTTCCTAGTAAGGTGGTCCCAACAACTCCTTTTGAGTTGTGGACTGGTAGGAAACCTAGTTTAAGACACTTACATATTTGGGGTTGTCCAGCAGAGGCAAGAATCTTCAACCCACAAGAGAAAAGTTGGACTCAAGAACAATATCTGGATATTTCATTGGTTATCCAAACAAGTCTAAAGGGTACAAATTTTATTGTCTTAATCACAGTACGAGGATAGTGGAGACTGGTAATGCTAGATTCCTAGAGAATGGTGAAATTAGTAGGAGTGAGAAAACACGAGTGGTGAATTTCAAGGAAATTAGGGTAGATGTGCCAACATTTGACCCTTATCGAAAAATTGTTGTTCCTCAGACTATTCCACAGGCTGAGGGAAACGAACAACATAATGAAAATCCTTCACCACCTCATGTTTCACCACTTCATGAAAATACCACCATTGAAAATATTGTAGAACCACCACAACCGGCAGTTCTGAGAAGATCTCAGAGGGAAAGAAAGTCTGTCATTCCAAATGATTACATGGTGTATCTACAGGAATCTGATTTTGATATTGGGATTAACAAAGATCCAGTCTCATTTTCACAAGCCATGAATAGTGATGATTCTTCTAAATTGGTCAATGCTATAAATGAAGAGTTAAAATCCATGGAACAGAATAGTGTTTGGGATCTCGTCGAATTGCCTAATAACTGCAAAAAGGTCGGGTGTAAATGGGTCTTCAAGACCAGCGTGACGTAAAAGGCAATATCGAACGATTTAAAGTCAGACTTGTTGCCAAAGGTTTTACTCAAAAATAAGGCACAGACTATACAGAGACCTTCTCTCCAGTATCTAAGAAGGGCTCGCTTAGAATTATCCTAGCATTGGTAGCTCATTATGACTTAGAGTTGCATCAAATGGATGTGAAAACTATTTTTTTAAATGGGAATTTGGATGAAGAAATTTATATGGAGCAGCCCGAAGGATTTGCAAAGAAAGGTAAAGAACATTTAGCTTGCAAATTAAAGAAATCTATATATGGCCTTAAACAAGCTTCTAGGCAATGGTATTTAAGGTTTAATGATACCATTAACTCTTTCGGATTTAAGGAAAATGCAGTTGATCAGTGTATATATCTTAAGGTTAGTGGGAGCAAGTTCATTATGTTGGTGCTATATGTGGATGACATTTTGTTAGCTAGTAATGACCTTGGCTTATTGCATGAAACCAAGGAATATCTCTCCAAGAACTTTAAAATGGTCGATATGGGTGAGGCAAACTATGTTATTGGCATAGAGATCTTTAGGGATTGATCTCGAGGATTGCTAGGACTATCTCAAAAAGGATATATTGATCGTGTTTTGAAGAGATTCAATATGCAGTTTTGTTTAGCCGGTGATGCATCCATCATGAAGGGTGATAAATTAAGTGAAAAACAGTATCCAAGGAATGACTTGGAAAGAAAACAAATGAAGGACATTCCATATGCATCAGCTGTAGGGAGCTTGATGTATGCCCACACATGTACCAGACCAGATATTAGTTTTGCAGTTGGAATGTTAGAAAGATTCCAAAGTAATCCTGGAATGGAACATTGGAAAGCAGTGAAAAAAGTTATGAGATATCTTCACGGAACAAAGGACTATATGCTCACCTATAGGAGATTAGAACAGTTGGAAGTTATCGGATACTCAGACTCAAATTTGCTGGTTGCCTTGATAGTAGAAAATCTACATCAGGTTTTGTTTTTCCACTAGCTAGTGGAGCAATTTCATGGAAGAGTGTGAAGCAGTCCACTATTGCTTCATCTACTATGGAGGCTGAGTTTGTGGCATGCTTTGAGGCTACAAATCATGCTTTATGGTTGCAAAATTTCATCTCAAGACTTGGTGTTGTTGACTCAATTACCAGGCCGCTGAAGATATATTGTGACAATACCGTAGCAGTTTTCTTCTCTAAGAATGGAAAGTACTCCAGTAGTTCCAAACACATGGATGTAAAGTACTTAGTTGTTAGAGAAAGAGTCCAGAAACAACAATTG
Organism: Camellia granthamiana; assembly: GCA_036172215.1. Taxonomy (NCBI): domain Eukaryota; kingdom Viridiplantae; phylum Streptophyta; class Magnoliopsida; order Ericales; family Theaceae; genus Camellia; species Camellia granthamiana. Next base: position 106,364,458 of record CM069906.1, read on the forward strand.
TTAATTGAAAACTTAAGCACCTCTCTTATGATTGCTGATCCATTCACAAAGGGATTGCCACCAAAGGCATACAAAGAGCATGTTATCAGGATGGGTCTTTTAAGCAACCCTTGATGTGTATGATTAATTCTGAGTGCTTATTTTTATTTGACACTATTTGCGCAATAATAATTTTGTTTCTCATTTTCCTGTTTCTAAAAGTGTGTGTAGACATTAAATAGAATATTGATAAACAAGAAATGTCTTAACAAGACAAATTATAGGGGCCTTTCAAGCAAATAATTATATATCCCGATAATGAACTGGGTTGGTGAAGGTTATCGATGGTGTAGTGCATAGAAGGAAATATGACATAAATGTTATATAACCGCTATGACTTACATTGGTGATCTGAAGTAATCACAGTATTATAGTTTCTAATATATCTGAACTTATTGGCTATTTTTAAAATTCGTGATCACGTGTCAAAGTTTTTAGTGTGGAATCCAATGAGTCAAAATTTTTTATAAGTTTCATATTTAAAAAAAAAAAAAAAAAAAAAAAAAAAAAAAAAAAAAAACTCATAATTGCATCATAATCGGCTTAATGGGCCAAGTGGGAGAATGTTGGATTTATTTTCTAGTATGGCCCAATAGCCTACATATTTTTACATGTTTTAATTTATTTGGATTCCACAATTAGATAAAGCCAATATTATATATAAAGTTCAGTAATTAGAATTTTAATATAATCACTCTTCTAAGATAAGAAGGAAATCTTGATAGATTAGGAATTCTTCTGATAGAGTTTATCTGGCCCTTTTCTCTCCTCTATATAAGGATGGGTGACTCCCCTTTCATATGATAAGTATTTTCCATCACTCTAAGTTTTATAGTCATCCTAATTAAGAGAGACAGAGAGAAGAATGTGAGCCAAGAATTAAAGGTTCAACTCTAAGGGGTATTTTCTCAACTTCTCTAATTCAATGGCTGATAAATGTATGTTCGTTTTATTCTTGAGTTTTATTGAATTCAAGATCCTGTAAAGTTTAATTCCGCATTATTATTATGGTTACATGTATTATTAAATTTTACAATCCAGACTCATAATCACATGCCTACTCAATGGTAGTAACATTATCAAAATATGTGGTATTTTGGAAAATTGGTAAAAAGTTGACTTTTAATTTTTTTGTATTTTTTGGCTTTTTTGTGTTAAAAAAGCTTTTTTTTTTTTTATGACTTTTTTTTGCGTAAAAAAGCTAAAAAGCTAGTTTTTTTTTTATCTTCTTTCCAATTTGCCCCTATATATATATATATATATCAAGCAATATGAGGAAAATTATCCTACGCAAATCGGTACTAGAAAATCATACCACACATTAATTATTAATTATCATTCTCATATTATCTTTCTATAAGCTAACTATATAACTAGTGTACTAACTAATGTACCAACAGATGTTATGACATTATTATTGACCCTACTCATTATACAAATTACAAATACCAAAGACCTTTTAAATTATACCACATCATCAATTGGTACACTAATTGATATCGTAATTAGTGGATATAACATTATTCATAACCTTAGGCCTCGTTTGGGAATAGGCTTTTTTAGTAACTTTTTTACTTTTTGGCCAAAATATGATATAAAAAAGTTAGTATGTTTAGGATAATTTTTTAATTTTTTATGAAAGGATGTGCAAAAAATAAAGAGATGAAGAAATCTTTGACTTTTTTATATAAGATGTTGACTTTTTGATTTTTGTAGTAACTTTTTAACTTTTTGAGTAAAATCACTACTTACCAAACGAGACCAAATATCACATGGTAGGTATAATTTTATACACCAATCATATGAAAAATACATATTTCCTCCGTCCCAAAATAAAAGTTCTTTTGAGAAATCTAACTTTTTTTTTATAGTACAATTATTGCACTTTAAAAATATTAATTTTTTAAAATTACTATTTTATAGTACATTTTTTTAGGAATATCAATTGTTATAATTGTACTTTCTGTGTTGTTGATGAATTCAAAAAAATGACAAAATAAAAAATTTATATTATTTTAGCCTTTAATTTTTTGAAAAATAGACTAATATTTTTGGGCAACAAAAAATAAAATAAAGTACTAATATTTTGAGGCAAATGGAGTATATTTTTTAAAAATTTTAAAATAAAATAAAATTTTGGAAGCTGCAAATCGGGGGTAAGACTGTTTTGTTTATGACGATAGTTCAAACTCTCTACCTCTTACTAAAATCATGAAAGAAATTTCATATTGTATACAAGAAATAGAGAAAGGATATGATAGATCAAACGATTATTCATATTGTGAGTGGACATTATCAACTCCATCAATCATTTCTCTTCAGCCCTGACATTTATTTTGAGGCTAAATAATTATAAAAAAGACAAAATTAACAATAAAAGTTAATAAGACAAAATATTATTCTTTACCCATAATCATTACATTTTTTTTCTCACAAAAGTAAAAAAAAATCACAAAACAAAAACTAAATGAAGCTAAAAAAGTCAGGTTAAAAAAGTCTTAACAAAAAACAATTGACTATATTAACCAATACCAAACGACCCTAAATAGGTTGAAGGCAGTGATGACCTACCGAACTTAGAAATTTTGGTAAGAGGGGCCGAGCCGAGGTAAGTGTGAAAAAAATAATTTCTAGTAGAAAATAATTTATTAAGGCGTAAATTATAATCATTTCCTCTAAGGTTTGAAAAACTATAGTTAATTTTACACTTTTTATATAATTATATTGATCTATATTAAGATTTTAATTTATAAACACTTAAGTCTTTTTTCAATCAGTAATTTTTTAGTCGTATCGTATGAATAAAAAAAATGATATTACGAAAATGTATATTTATTTTTATTTATTTCAGTATCTACCTACTATTGACATTAGTTTCTACCTAGCATTAGCATTAGTTTAGGTCACTAAAAGGAAAATTATAATAATTATGTTCAAAGTATGTAACTGATTGTATTTTTTTTCAAACCTCAGGAAAGGAGAGTGTAATTTACCTTTTATTAAATAAGCATTTCAAAAAATATATATACACTACAACAAATAAGAGTTTTAATGACCAAATTTTTTTTATCTCCAAAAATGAAAATTTTATTACAAAAAATATTTGGGAACCAGGATAGTTGCTACAAAATCATCTGAAAAGGTCAAAAAATAACTTGTACCGATTTTTTTTTATATGAAAATGTCACTAATGAATATATGTTTTAGGGACAAAATAATTTAGTATCAAAAAATTTATTTTTTAAGATAAAAATTTTAGTCTCAAAATAATAGTAATTCATCACCAAAGGTTGCGTCTTGCCCTGCTTAGGTTTATCTCTATGCTATTTACCAAGGCTTCCCTGCTGCTGGTTCAACCCTGTATTCAAGGATTGGGCTCCATAGAAACTCAAGAAAAACTAAACAAAAGTAGTTGGGCTCAGGAAAGAGTTCGACTTTAGTCCTGCGGGCCTACCCGAACTGTCAGTATGGTTCAACACTGGGTCTGGGCCCAAAGTCTAAAATCATAAAGTAACCATTTAGATGTTAGAACACGAACGCCAAATTGCTATTAGCCCAAATACCTGACCGAACCGGATGTAATCATCACTTGACATTAAGTTGATTGACATAAGTAAATGAAACACATTAAAGTGTATTGTGTAACTAACATTTTTTTAAGTGAAAATATATTTAACCCAGGGTGGGTGGCAACTTGGCAAGGGCCTGGGGTTTAAGCCCCTAGGTCCTGAGTTCGAATCCCCTCTGAGCCAATCTCCTGGGCGTAGCACAGTTGGTTAGGAGGTTGACCTCAAGGATGCCTTATCAGCTACTTAGTGTGGGTTTAATTCTCCCCGCTGTGCGAGTCCTGACTTACCGAAGCTTGCCTTGTGAGGTCGGGACAAGCTTCCAGGTTATAGTCTCTAGCTCGGAAGCTGTGCGAGTCCTGACTTACCGAAGCTTGCCTTGTGAGGTCGGGACAAGCTTCCAGGTTATAGTCTCTAGCTCGGAACGAACAACAGGACACTCTGGTGATCTCCTCGGGGCGCTGCCTTGGACCTGCGGGAGAGTGAGAGGATTTCCCTGTAACAAAAAAAAAAAAAAAGTGAAAATATATTTTAAATTAATTTTGTATACTTTTCATTACTAGTTATAAAATAAAAGATTCAAGCCATAAGTTTAATTTCAAAACTTTTGGAATAATAAACCCAAACTTTATTCTTTTGGGGGTCAAAAGTATAAAAAGAAAAATTCTAAAAGACCGGTGATTCTTGTTGTTATTTGATTTAGGAAGAATAATGTTTGAGGGTCACAAAATGTGTGGCTCAAATTGTTCAAAACTGTCAAAACGACGTCGTTTTGCATCGTTTTAGCAGCAAAACGACGTCGTTTTGACAGTTTCGAGCCATTCAAGCCACAGATTTTCGGGCTTCCTACCAGTGCTGATTTAGGAATTCATATAGTTAATTGTGCCAAAGTAATAGTGTTACTTGATAAATCGAATTCAACAATACTACTGTTTGTCAAAGAGGCAAGACGGTTTTGTCTTTTGGGGGGACTAAAGTAAACTTTTAATATAAGACCTTTTATACATATATATATATCCCAAAGTAAAATTTTAATATGAACTAATTTTTTAATTATTTTTTGACAGAATCCAACTAGTTGGTAATTTAAATTTTATTTAAATTTTTTGAACTTTTACATTTTTAACTATAAATTTACTAACCACATTTATTTTAACCAACTTATCAACCAAACTCATTCAATTACTTCACTAAAGATATGATTTAATCAATTTCAAATTTGAAACATTTTTTTTCCCCATAAACAACCATCAATTAGTTTTAAATAATTCACCATATTAATAAATTTTTATTTTGTAACAACCCTTTTAAACAAGTATAATAACAAAAACATAAAACTCATCTGCTATATTTTCAAATTTTTTGGAGCCCTTTTATTAACCAATTTCTGGGTTACAAAGAGGCCGTTTGTACGACGTGTGCCCAAAGCGGCACTGCAAAGAGGAGTCGTCAACTAGTGATACCAACCTCGAAAAATTCTGATTTGAATAAATATTTCTTCTCAAGACCTACTTATCTGTGTATTTATTCACCGTCTACGTATCTATTCATGGCACTTTAGCGATCTATGTAATATCTATTTACTCTATTTACTCATGCGTCATCTTTCTATTTGTTGTATGTATCTACATAGTTGCCAATCTAGTTATAACACCACTGCACTCAGTCGCCACCGTTAGCTGCGGTGGTGACTTTTACAACCATTTTTTCATTAATTTTTTACGGTGATCGGTTGTTGATGATCTGGTAATAGTGGAGTAAAAATGAAATAAAAAATAAAATAATAATTTCATCAATCATATTCTTATTACCAAAAAAGATCAATTCTGAGAGTTTTTTTTTTTTTTGATCAGCAAAAAGAACTTTATTGATGTAAGACTAGTACAAGGTACAAAAAATTACACCAATAAAGAAAAGAAGAGTGCAGGAGCATCACAATGAGCTAAATGATCCCAACTAGGTTGGCACCAAAAAGCCCATCCTATCATTTGCTAGCACCCCCAAGTTGGTGAGGCACCAACGAAAGAAACAGCCCAAAATCCAAGAACAAACTAACCGAACATACTAATAACCAACAAACTCAACAAAAAAGCAGCACACCTTGATGTTTTGGTTACATCACATAACAACTACACAGCAAATGAACCCAGCAGCCCATAACAACTACCCAGCACATAACAACTACCCAGAGGATTAACCCAGCCCATAACAACTGCCCAGCAGCACACCACATTTTCTGCTGCAGAACCCATCAAGCAGCCATAGACTTCACATCACATATCAACTACCCATCAAGCAGCAATACCTACTAATGAGAATATATCTTCAATTTAGAATTGTGTATCACAGGCCAAACAAGCTTGCAGACAAGAGCACAAACACCTCCAGCAGACCTTCCACAAGACTAACCAACTAGCAACACAGAATTGAGCAGCCCTCAGGATTACGCCCCCAGGATGAACTCAGAAAAGCACAGCCATCTTGATGCATCCACCATCTTGGAGCAAAGCCCATATCTTAATGCTATGCAGCCACTGTGATGTCTGTGATAGTAGCTTCATGCCTTCATCCTTAGAAGTTTTGTCCTTCGCTTCCATCAGATCCAGCTCAATCAACAAATGAACTCCAAACAAATACATAGCAACCAACCAAACAGATGCATAGCAACCACATCACTGCAGCAACAAACAGGCTATGAGGCAGACTATGAAGAATGAACATCTTAGCAAACAGACTGAAGGTCAGCAGCCTAACCAACAAACCTCCACTCACATCACTACACTTTAGTACCATAGAACTCAGACTATTAACCAGCCATAGCAGAAGCAGCCATATGCAGACCAAAAAAAGAGCCTAACATTTGAGCCATATGCAGACCAAAAAAGACCATAACACAGCAGAAGCATGATAACTTAATTCAACAGATGGCTCCAAAAATACCCAACAGCAGCCAACCATTTCAGAATCACTCACAAAACAGAACAACTGAACACCCCCAATTAGCAGAAGCAGCCAAAAGCAGACCCTAAAACAGCCAGTAATGCAGCCTTACCACTAAAGGTGTTTGTGTGAGGGGCCCTCCTGAATGGCTGAGGCTTCCCTTTCCCCTGAACACCTCTGTTATTTCTATCGTATGCAGCCACATGGACCTCCAACACCTTATCATCTACCCACAGGCCGTTCCCTTTTTGAATGGCAACAGCTGCTGCTACCTGACAGTCATATCTCACAAACCCAAAACGTGAGTTTGTCGCTTGTCTTCTTTTGTATGGGATAAAAGCTTCCTTCACAATCCCGAAATTTGAAAATAGTTTGTACAGAGCCTTTGCATCCATTACTGAGGGTATGTTATCCACGAAAACAGTAAAGACTCCATGCCTTGCTTCGTTGCCTTGTGTTCCACCTCCTCTCCTTTGACGCATCACCGGGATCCAACCCCCACCTCTACTCATCGTTGCCCAAACCGAATGCTTAAAATTTATGACTTTTAGCTATCAATTCTGAGAGTTAATGTCATATCCCCATAGAAAATGGATTCATCACCAATAAACTCTATGGTCTTGTTGGTTTGGTTCTATAGGATAAACGGGATTAAGAGTATGGTGTTAAGAGTTTGGTGAGATTGAGTGAGGAGATTATTAGTGTAGTGTGATGGTATTAGGTTGGAGATATAAGATAAAGAGTATTTATTTATACACCACTAGATTAGTAATACTATATATAATATTAATATATAAAATTAATATTTTTTAACTGTTAGTATTTTTTTAAGATTATAATTATAATCATTTTTTTGCTTTTTAATCTATAGACATTTAAAAATAGATAAATTTTGCATAAAAATCATTTAAATATTCACTAAATATGTTTTAAAAAAAACATATATTTTTGAGAAATTTATTAGAAAATCTTTTTTCAAGTATTTGTATCCCAATTAATCTATAAGATATTCTTATATTCCAATAAGTCCTATTATTTGAACATTTAATATACAAAATCATAATTCTCATATTTAAAGTATTTTATGGACGTTTCTACCCTTATAAATATTTTTTGAACGGTTAGCAATTTGGTAATGTGAACATTCATATTTTACAATGTAAATATTCACATTGACAGTGTGAACATGCATATTGACATATTAACATTCACATTGACGGTGTGAACATTCACATCACAGAACATTCACACTGTGAATGTGAATATTATTAGAGATATTTTGGTAACTACGTCACTCATAGGACTTATTAAAATATAAGAAAATAATGTGGACTAAATGGAGCATAAGTAGGTCAAAAGGGATTTATGAAAAAGTACCCCTATATTTTTTAGTATTTATTAAAAAAATTAAATATTTATTTTGCAAATAAATTATTTGGAAAAAAAATAATATTAAAAATATTTTAATCCATTTTATTTGATATTTTAATCCGTTAATCTCATTACTAGATTTCTAATTGCATATGTTTTCTTTCTATGGTAGTCCAACTGAGGAAGGGGATTGCTAGTCTCCTTAGGTGGTATATGTTCAATCCATCATTGAATCCATTGTTTGATTGAGAATTTATAAGTCGGATTATGAATACCACTTATATGTTGGACTATTGTATCTTTAGGGAATGTGAGATAGAAATGGTCGGATTAAAATCCAATGACATTAAGTTGTAAAATGAGAAAATAAACATCTAATCTTAATCTCATTGGATTTAATAAGATAGTCCTTTCTAAATATCTAATCTTATGAGAAAATAAATATGGAATGCACATTCTTTCCAACTAAATAATCCGTAAATTATATATCTCAGAATTAATAATTTAATAGATTATAATTTCTTCTTATCCAGTCTATTCAACCAAACATCCAATCACAACCTTCCATTACCAAATACTCTCTATATAATTCTCCTTTATTATTAGTCTAATCTCCTCAATCATAAAACCATATAAACATGACCTATTAGAGTTGTGTGTGGCGGTGGAAAATATGGTAGCCAGTGAGTAGAAGGGATTGGGAGACGACAGATGAGGTTGGAGGTGGTGAAGTTGGGTGGGAGATAGGTGACTGCTACGAGGACTAGAATTTTCTGGAATAATCACCTTTATAATAATACTACTATAGTAATTTAAATATATAATTTAAGCCCAAATCACAATTAAAGGTCATTTAAAGAGAGATTTAATTTCAAAACACAATCATATTTACAATAATCTTTATTATTACAAAAATATTATTGTAGAAAATCATATTCTCTAATTTTTGATACCATTGTCTCATTTGGCAACTTTCCATTTTAGTAAAAAAAAATTAAAAAATTATTATAAATTATCACATCACTTTCTTTATTTTTATATATATTATTTTATAAAAAATTAAAAAATTATTAAAATAATATATTATCGTATCATTACATTATTTTTGATATTGATACGCGTCATTATTTAAAACTATGATTGTAATCATACAATTTTTAAATCCTACTTTTTCGAAAAGAAAAAATAAAGAAAACATAATATCAGCCACTCAAAATAAAGTTTGACAAAGAAAAAACAAAAAAAAAAAGAAGTTTCGTCCGCCACAAAGAACCTATTAGTCCGCCGCTTCCTTCGCCATCATTCAGCAACTGCAAACAGTGGCCGCGAAAAAGAAACTCCACTCATATTTGTCTGTGTTTCTCTTGCGCCACCTTTGGAAAATTACATTTCATTTCTCTAAGTTTCTAATTACATTACAAATAATATTTTTATTAATAAATAATCAAATTAATTAATTCTTTTAATAATAAAAATATATTTTAATTAATAATTAAAGTAATTTTATTATTATATAGAAGAATAGTTAGAAATTTTATTTTTTCCCTTAATTTGTTAAATAAAAAAAATCTAATAATATAAAATTTATAATTTCTAAAACTACAAAGAAGAACCTGTATTTTAAGTAAATTTTAAGAATTGTATTTGTAATTTATACAATTGTAAGGGATAAATTATAAGATGGGATTGGATGGAATAAATGATTGAGAAGATGTTTGGGGTTGGCTTTTTTATTATTTTTAGATTTTTTAAATAATTCGTTTGAATACTTATTAAAAAAATTATTTCTTCATAAATTAAAAAATTAATATGACATTTAACTTTTTTAACTCATAACAAATGGTGTGATGACTTTTTCACTCTTTGACATTTTTAAAAATAATTAACTTTTTTAATTGATTTCCAAATAGGCTTTGAATATATAATAGAATTACGAAGATACCATATATCACACCATAATTACTAACACCTTCGCCAACCTCATAACCACCACAATCATCACTAACACAAATCACAAAACATTAATTTCAAAATTATAATCAAACATAAGAAGAAAAGAAATTAATATTTTCTTTTGAAAAATGATTATCTCCAAAATAAATAGAGCATCTAATTTCAAAGACGTCAAATTTAAAAATACCAAATTATTACATAAGCCTTTCCAAAAAAAAAAAAAAAAAAAAAAAGGATTAATAATAGAAAGGTTAGTCTACATAGAAAATGCCCCAAGTTTTAGAAATGTCAAATCTTAGCGTTTAAATAAATAAATAAATAAAATTTTGGAATGTACATGCATCCAAAGAGAGTTAAGATATGATTAGGTGAACGTAGCCAAATTTTTTTCACCAACAATGGAAAAAGGTTTAGCAAAAAAAAAAAATAATTTTATTAAATGTGCATTACCCTTACTGACATAATGTTGCAAGTACATACATATTACATAGATACTTCCCTGTTGTATTCAAGCATAAGAGGATTAATCAATTGACAATTTGGAGTATTTGGATAAGAAGTATATATGGTGGGTTCACAATTAATATGCCAACACTATACACCATTATTGACATTTTTTTTTTTTTTTTTTTTGCAAACTTGGCATTTGGCAAATGCTAGATCAGGACTAGGTGGGTTAAATTATATATTTTTAATGGGGAAGTTTTATTATATCATCTAATAGTGAGCGTAATAATCTCTTTTAATTTAAAATAATTATAAAGTTACACTCTATTTTATAGTTATTAGATTTGCAATGAAAATTATCTATTATATACATGGAATGGAGAGGACTAACCGTGGTTTATGATGTTGGGTATTATTCATCCTGATAAATACTTATTATTTGATTATTCACTACAAGAAATAAGAGTTTTAGAGACCAAATGTTTTGGTCTCTAAAAGTAAAAATTTTGTTGCAAAAGATATTTAGAGATCAATTGTAATCGTCATGAGGATAGTTGCTAAAAGGTCATCTCGAAAAGTCCAAAACAAGATTTTTAGCGACAAAATTTTGAAAATGTCACTAATAAATAGACTTTTAGGGACAAAATAATTTGGTCTCAAAATAATTTATTTTTTGAGACAAAAAATTTGGTCCCAAAAGGATAATAATTTATCACTAATGTCTAATTTTTGTTGCTAAAAATATAATAACGGCACTTTTCGTAACAAAAATATTTGGTCCCTAAAAAATAATTTTATCTCTAAATTTTGATATCTAAAATCTTAATTTTTTGTAGTGATATTGTGGAGTTTCGAAATAGAGGTATTTTGGTATTTTTATACTTTTGTTTTATTTCCTAATTTTTATGTTTGTGGTTGAGCGGGGGACACAACTATCTTGTATCTTGTAATTCTAAAAAATACTAAGTCCTCGTTTGGTAAATAGGCTTTTTCGGCTTTGATTAAATTAGATATAAAAAGATAAAATAGGCTAAAAAATTAATAAGACAAAATATCACATCTAAATTATAATCGTTTTACTTTTTCTATCACAAAAGTTAAAAAAGTCAACTCAAACAAACTTTTTAACTTAAATGAAACCTAAAAACGCAATTGACAAACCCAATCTATTTTCATGGTGAAATTTTTTAAAATACAATTTTGATATGATCTCATTATTTTTAATTCTTTTACTACTTTTTAGCTTTTAGCTTTGCAATGACTAAATTGAATTAATTGTTTTATTACCGGGGTTTTAATCAGCTTTCAGCATCCTATGAGTGTTTTTCAATTGACATTAAATTTTTAATTTTTACTATTAAGTTTTAGTTTGAGTTTTTGAGGGGGTTTTTATTTTTTATTTTTAATGTTTAAGTCAAGAGTAAGAACAACTCCAAGAAATTCCTCATCTTTTTAATTAAAATGGATACTCGGCCTCATTTGGGAATATGTTTTTTTTAATAACTTTTTGAATTTTTAGGTAAAATATGAGGTAAAAAAAAATTAGTATATTTGAGATGATTTTTTAATTTTTTACGAAAAGATGTGCAAAAAGTAGAGAGAAAAGAAAATTTTTAACTTTTTTATATAGGTTGTTGGCTTTTTAGTTTTTTTAGTGATTTTTTAACTTTTAAGCTAAAAAGTGATGTTGCCAAATGAGGCCTCAATTACTCAAAATCATGCTCTTCATTATATGACCAAAGGCGGACCCAATATAAGACCAGGGGCGTCACGTGCTCTCTAAATTTTTTATATTTACACTATTTTCCTTATATATGAAATTTATATTTAATTTATCCTTTATAAAATTGTAATAGTGCCCTATTCTTAAATCATGTAAAATTCTTTTGTATTTTAAAATTTTTAAAAATGCTCTATTATGTATATTTTTTGCTCATTCTATAATACTCTAAACTGAAAACTTAATGGTAAAAATTGAATTAATTGAACATTTTATTCTTATCATGGGATTTGTTTAGTTTATTGTTGTTCTCCATCGTGGGATTTTTTGTTGAGTTGATAGTTGAATTTGTTAATCATAAATTCAATTGGATTGTTGATTGTGGATTTCTAAACTATATTGATGTAATTCTCACGATAATTCTAATATTTAATCTCAACATTGGACCCAAAAGAAATGTATAAATTTAATAGTATCTCATTGTTATTTATTGTAGATTTTCTTTTTTCTTTTCAATGATGTGAGTAATATATACCCTCTCCGTCTTAAATTTTTAGCCCCCCCCCTCCCAGCGGGCGGTATATGACCCCTCAAACTAAAATATGACTGAGTAAAAAATAATACCTTAAACTTCATTAATATTTTTTTGTAATTGTCAACAATTTTAAATGAAATATAGAAAGGATAGATATCACCCAGTTTTAACAAAAAAAATTAAAAGTGTTGTAAACGATTCGAATTTCATTTGTGGATATCTTTATAACTAGTGCATATATTAATTACTTATTAATTTATGTATTCGAAGGTTTATCCCCTCATTATTTATCTCTGTCACTTGTGAACGCTATATACAAGATTGCTTATTTGTGACTGAGGAGACAATAAATACGGATATGTAATGTAGAGAAAGTGCGATTTACATTTTTAACTTTTTATTTGAATTAGTAAAACAGTCAATGTTGTCTGTGGTTGTACCTAAAATTGAGAGAATCATGTGCCTGCTCTTGTTTTGTTTGTTTTCTATTTCATCTGTTTCTTTTGACATTTGTTTTTACCAATTGTGTGTGAGAGGTTTTCATGATAAGGACTTTTGCATTACAAAAAGAACAAGAAATATTATTGAAGAAGCTATAAAAATTCTTGGTAGTAAAGAAGTTAAAAGAATAGGGAGTGATGTTTAAATACCCAACTTTCTACTCTTAATTATTGTACTTATCACTGTTCCTTTCTACCCAAAAATGAAAAAGAAAAGATAGCATAAAGTTGTTTTGCTTTACAAAAGCTTTTACTGAGTTTGTTTCATATATCTAGGAATATATACTCTATATATATATATTAACAGTTTCTATTAATTGATCGGTACATGTAGTCCTTATGTATCATGTGTATCAAATAATTACCGAATTGAATAGACTAAAAATAGTTTCAAAAGAGAAAAAAGATTAAATAATTAACCATTCATCCACAAATTCAAACCCAACTTCCCATAAGGAGTCAATCAAAATGAGACAATTACAAAGCAATGATGGTCTTTAGAACTTTAACATGTGACGGGATTACGCATGAAATTTTCGAAGAGTTAAATGTTTTAATTACCTAGCTTTCTACCCTCAATCTTTATTGTACTTACCAGGGTTCCATTTCTACCCAAAAATGTGAAGGAAAATATAGTATAAAATTTTGTTTTTATTTTTTTTTTGGTACAAAAGCTTTTACATCTTTGTTCCTACTAATTGACTGATACATATATAGTCCTTATGTCTCACATGTATCAAATAATTACTAATTTAAAATACTAAAAATAGCTTCAAAGGAGAATAACCATTGATCCAAATATTCAAACCCAACTTCCTATAAGGAGCCTGATCAAACGAGACAAGTTACAGACTAATGATGGTCTGCAACGTAAGAAATTAAAATATAATAAGGGATCGCATTTTAAATAAATTTTGACTACATTTGCATTTTTCTGTGTACGGTTTTATTTTTTCATTTTCCATTCTATTTAATCACAATACTGTAGTTCAATTTTTCATTAAATGGATTTTGAGCTAAGCATTAACATGATGTAATGGTGGGACATTGGGGTGGGGGGTTTGTGATGTTAGATTTCTTCAATATGTATGATGGAATAATAGAATAGAATGAGACTATATAAATTATACAAACCATCATAAAGGAAGCAACACCCTCATATATTTTGTGCACATATGGTTTGTGAGCTGAGAATCTGATACAAAAACACACGGAATTTGAGCCATAAACAATTGCAAACTCAGGTCCCCAAACGGAAGGGTTCTTATTCCCTATTTTGGAAATGGATGACAGTGTGATTGTACTTCTTTTTTGTATTTTGTATTTTATTTTTTTACTTATTTTAAATTTGTTAACAAAGTGCCGACCTAAAAGAATATATACCTTCATTTATGAGGAATTGGGGTGCTGCTTTGTTGTGTCCTTTGTTAGGGTTCATTTCGAGAACACAAATTTTTTATTTTTTATTTTTTCAATGAATGTGATTAGATCACATGGTTATCAATATTTGATCAAATTATTTTTTGCATGAATGACATTTTTTATGGGTATGTTGTGCCTCAAATTCCATTTATTGTGAAAATATCTATATAATAAAGCATATCAAATTTTTTTTACAAAATGTCTTATGTGGACACTTGAAGATTAAGATATAATAAATCTGATTGTAACAAAAGAAATATCTTATGTGACATAATTGAGAGTCAAGATCGAATAAATCTAACGATAAGAGTTTTTTTTTTTTTTCTTATTTTCCATTTAATTGATATATTCCCTAACCTTTGTTTGGAATTTGAAAATATGAAAAAATCTAGTTTATATTTTATTCACATTTATCTTCTTTTTTTCTCAATATTTTTTTTCTCAAATGCTAAATCCAAATCCAGTTCTAATATTTTCACACCCACACAAAATATATATATATACACATATTCAGTTGAATTTTGTTGCATTAGTGGATGAAGTATCCATATCTAAACCTATAGTTTGTCTTGACCTCATCCTCAAAGATATAGTTTAATCCTAATTTATTAATTTGGAATTAATTAAAAGCAAGTGGGTTTGGCAAAAAGATAGAAGAGACTATGCATTACTTTCCAAAATAAGTGGGACCTTTTAGATTCTGAAATTAAAACCAAGTTAGCATAAGAAAGACACAAACACACAGAAATGGAGCCAAAGTTTTGGGGGTGTCCTTTCAAAAGTCTTTTCAAATTTTTCTATGGGTAACAAGGAATAAATTCTCCTCCTCCAAACCTAATTTCTATGATTTAGCAGAACATTATACCATGTCATTAACTGATTCTATGAAAGGAAAGGGCATCAACCCTACATAGACGGGGCTATGATACCCATTGATATACACTACAAAGAATAGGGAAAATTACACCTTAATGGTGTTAGAAAAAATAAATGGTAAATATTATAAATATTAATAATTAAAATTATAAACATTTTTATCAATGTGTAGTAATTTTTTCAAAATATAAATTGAATAGTAATTTCCCCAAAAGAATATATCATATAGAGCATTGCACCTATAGACATAATTATGAAGAGATTGAAAAGGGTAGTAAAGGAAGGATCAATTGGCTCTTCTTTTTTTTCCTTTTTCTTTTTTTGAAATTATTACTAATATCATAAAAATTACACTGAAATTTTTTTTGATTCAAAAAAATTACACTGAATTGGACATTCAATTATGCACCCAAAAAAAATGCCACTTAATAGCATATATAATAAGCTTAAATAATAATTACAACAACCATAAATTCACCATTTCTTAGAAGAAAATTTTAGACCATAACAACAAAGTTGTAATATTAGTAATCAAATTTTACTGAACTACATGGGTATTGTTAGATAAACTCATTTGCTCGTGTCAAATTTTGACCATGTTAAGATCAAAAGTTGATTTAGTAAATGAGGCATTTCCTTACTAGGTGTAATGTATGAGTTTAAGTCTTACTTTACCTATTACTTAATTTATATTTTTCTTCCTTTATTTCTCTCTTATTGGTTGTAAAAAACCATATACATATATATATATATATAAAATAGGATTCGCAAGTTCTCAACTCCATACATGAAAATTGCAAAGAATTAGAGAAACTAGTTTTAGATAAGCTAGTGTGTTCTCTCTCAATGCTGTTGTTTTATTTTATTTTATTTATTTATTTATTTATTTATTTTGAGATGGTTGTGTTCTCTCTCAATTTTGATGATAAAGCCACTAAAGAAATGAACTCACTCACCTAAGAAATTGGGATACCAATTAATACACAAAGGAAGATATTCCCCCCTTGACTATAAAAAGGATGGCTGGGTTTTGGTCAGAAAACCTTTCTTTTTGGGCTTCGTCCTACAATTATTTCAAAATAAAAAATGCTTGGGAATTATAAAAATTAATCTGGAGTATTATTCTATAGCGCAGATTTAAAATTAGTATGAGGTGATATAGTAAAATTTTGCTAAATTCTTTGTTTTCATATAGGGAAATTTTTGTGCATCCAAATTGCTCTATTTAATCAACAAAGAAATTTTTGAGAATTTCTTTTAATGAGTGATCACGACAGCTACCAAATTTTTAATATTAAATTATTTTTAATTTTAAATATAAAAAGAAAAAATCAACAAACAACACCTAAATTCAACTTGCTGTAAAAATCACAAAACTAATTATGAATGTCCTAAATATGTGTGTAATATGCATATGAAACAGTTATTAAAAGTTTAATTTTATAAAGAATTTGGAATCACACTCATAGACACACACAATCTCCCCAAAGGTCCTCAAGAGGCGAAACTCCACCACTGTTGCTACCATCATCTTCGACAGTTATATCTTTACCTATGTCAGAGTCTTCGACTCAGTCACAAATTTTATCGGACAAGATCTAAAAATTCAAGATCAAAATATAAAAGACAAAATTATTTATAAAAATAGAGGTACGAATAATTAAGGGTCTGGACTGTCTCCAGTCCAAAACTGGGACAGTCCAGTCCAGTCCGGCCCATTGGGCCTATTTTTAGGCCCCTTTTCGATAATCCAAACCGTTCATATTTTAAGATTCGTTGAGTATATTATCCTTGTAAAAAATCACGTCGATCAGATAACAGATACTATGTATTCGGATTACTTTTGTTTGGAAAAAAATGGACGGTTAGAATGTTTCCCCCCTTAACTAGAAAAACGGTGGATGGGTTTTTGTCACAGAACCTTTCTTTTTGGGAAGAATTTCAACAGAAAGGATAAGAGCAAGCATGGTTACATTTGTGAGATAAATCGAATGTGCCTCTCTTTATAAAAGGCATTGTGCTTTGGATTCCACCACTAACCAGCCAATTCGAGATACTTAACCATTCTAATTTCTACCCTTCGAAGCACAAAAAAAAGAGAAGGAGAACAAAAAAATAAAGAGTAATTATATACAAGTAGAAAAAAAGGTAAAATTAACACAAAAATATTGTAATAAGTCTTGATTTTATAATTTTAGAACACAATTTTTTAGAAAAATTATTACTGACACATAGTTTTTATAAAAAAATCTATATAAATCTTTATAAATATCATAGAAAAGAAAGGAAAAAGTGGTTGGCATGTCCTTTAGAGGATATTATTGACATATCTTTTAGCATCCCTGAGAAAACTAAATTACTTCAAAATTCCCAATTGTCATTGATAGTGGAATTAGTAATGATTGTGCAGAAAATAAATAGTAGAAAAAGAAAAATAAAAAGAGTCGAACGGCACATATGGAGAATCACTTCATAAAGAATCTAATCCCTTAAGTAAATAGTGAAAAGTAAAGTATAGAAGATGTGGAACACTATTACCATATAGTTTATTACTAGTGATACTATCAATTAGAGAAATCGAATACTTTATATTATTAATTTATTTGAAATAATAGAAGTTGGTGTTTCTCAAAAATTAAGCATACTTGTTTTAGTGGGGACAATACTTTAACGGCAGGAGTGAAGAACTTGGTGTGATAGATTAGACATATTAATTATTTTAAAAATGGGATATATCAATCATTTCAACAAAATTATTGTGATATACTTCTATAATGATGAATGAATCAATCTGTCAAGCTTATGAGTAGTTAATAATGGAACCCAAGAAAAAAGGTACAAGAGGAGGAAGATAGACAGGGCATTGGTCTGTTAATAAAGTGTTTCAAAAATAAGTAAAAATATCTATTAGCAACATACATAAAATAATGCACAACTCTAAAAGAGGCTAATTGTTAACCTTTGAGTAATTGTTAAACCAACAATGCCATTTACCATTTACCAAAAAAAAAAAAAAGGAAGCACCCTAATGGGTGAAGAATTAAATAGCAGTATTTGTTTATTTATTTTTATTTTATACAACAATAACTTAACATCACATACATGATACTATTTTAAGGGACTGTTAAGGTTCAAATCCCAACCAAGAGCGCAGAGGTGCAAGGCTTTACCATGTGATGATGCATGGCAAGAGAAAGTTACATAGGCAAATTGATTACATTATGTTGGTATCATATGCTTCTATTTATTTGAATTCCAGACCAATTTGGAATACATTCCAAAATTCTCACTATGCTGTGGAAATGACAATAATGCCTTACAACTTATTCAAAAAAAAAAGAAAAAGGACAATAATGCTTACTCTTTTTTTATTCTTCTTCTTCCTTTTAATAATGCTTATTCACCAATAATGCCACAGCTAGTATTAACCATCTAATTTAAATAAATGATTCGGATCAATAAAAAAAAATCCAAAAAACATGTTAAAATTTAAAATATGTAGATGTTCATGAACTTATCTGAATATTAGTATTTCTGATCTGAAAAAGTAGAGGCAAAAACTGTACCCAAACAAGTCTATTGTAAAACCTTTTTTTTTTATAGTATATATTTACTAGAGAATTTAGTACTGTATGTACATAGGCATTAACACCGGTAATTCAAGAAAATAGAAAATCAGGATTTTTACTCTCATTCTCTCTCTTAATTTTCTCAGCAGCAGGTAACCATATCAAACTTTTCCTCGTGATGAAACTTGACTTGCTTAGCAATGAACTCTTCTATTGTGCGCTGGAATTCCTCATTGCTCAATTTATCAAACAAATACACCGTCTCCGCCAGAACCTCGCCGGAATCCCCAACTTTCCTGCATTTCTCTGTTCCCGACCGTAGGAGCTTCCCGCAATTATTCTCCAAATTCTCTCTCTTCATCTTCTCCGACACACTCCTCTTAAAAGTTTTAACATCAGGAACCGGAACGGCAACGACAGCGACTTCGTTGCTCTTCGGAGAGAGAGTGTTCACTTCAGAGACGATCGGTTTGTCATGGCACACGATCTTCTCCGGTTCCGGCACCGGAGGACAATTTTCCGATCCGTAGTTGATGAATTTGCGGTAGAGATCGGTTTCGGCATTGTTGATGGTCGGAGATTGTCTGGACTTGGCGAGGAGAGTGATGACGATGGCGTTGCTGATTAAGAAGATGAAGAAAGGGCTGACGATGATGGAGATCAGTTGCCGGAAGTATTCGCCGGAGATTTTGACGGCGAAAGGTAGTCGAGCTGAAATATAGGAGAGAAGAACAAGAGCCAAGCAAATCTCGATGAGGCGGAACAATTTCGCTATGGTTCGGAGGCGATTGTACCTTCGCATAGCCTTTGCCTTCTCGGCCTTCACGTTATCGAAGTCGATAGCGTCCATTTGTGAGCTCAGAGAGAGGAATTTGAAGTGAAATCGCAGCTGATTTTCCTGGGAATATTGATGCGAAAATTTTTGGAATAGAAAATGAATGGATCGAAGATTGAGAGAGAGAGAGAGCAGTTGAGTAGAGGTGTGAAGTGTGTGAGAGAAGTGAGCACTAAAGCAGGAACTCTTCTTCGTGCGGTGGCCCTGCTCTCTTGGCCTTTTATAGAAGTGGAACATTATAAACCCGGGTTAATCGAGGGTTAAATGAACCAGGTCCTCCTTCCTTGGGTTTATCTCACAAATATATTACATATGTATAAAATAAAAGTTATGACATTTGGGGGTTTATTTTCACAAATGTCATAATAATTTAATTTTATAGAAATCATAATTAAAAAAATAGTCATAGTCAAACCCTATATAAAATATAATCAAAATAATATAATAATTAATATCACAATAAATTATAACTAATATCACAATAAATATAACTTGTGTTGTTTGGCAAGTTGATTTGTGGCTAAAATAGTCACAAAAGACAAAATAGGCTATTTTACTTACAACAAACAAAATATCACATCCAACCCATAATCATTACACTCTTCTGTCACAAAAAAAGTCAAAAAAATCAAAAAGTCCTTCCCAAACCAAGCTTTTTAGCTCAGGCTAAAATAATCAAAAAAGTCAAAAAACTAAAAAGCCAACTCACTTTCCAAACAGAGACTAAGTTATAATCAAGTTGTAACTAACACCCTTAACAAATTATAATCAAAGACCTCAAAAGTCGTAATTAAGGTCAAGTTTGGCTAATTTAAAAAAATGCACTTATTTCATCTTTTTATCTTTTTTGGGTCACATCAATCAACATCTTCTCTCTACTTTTTCTACACATAATATAATAAAAGTCAAAAAGTACACTTATTTAGTCTTCCCAAACTTGGCCTAAAAGACATATAATACACAACAACCCTAGAGAATGTGTGCACCATAAAAAAAATTCAATAATAAATATCAAAGATTCACAAAAAAAAAAAATTAATAATAAATATCAAAGATTCGCACGGACAGGAAATTTGAATAATTTATTCTTTTTGAAACGCAAGAGTTCTAGTTAATTGAGCGAGACCCACCGATTAATTTATATATCAAAAAATAATTCAAAATAATGCAACATATTTACATTTTAACATAAAAACATTGCTTTAAAATATTAAATTAATAGAATGGAACTTTCATTCTATTATTTGTTCACCTTTTTTTTTTTACATCGGAAAGTATTTGTTCACCATTGACACATTATACATGATAACTAAAATGTAATTATAATAATTACAAAAAAAAAAATGAAGGTTTTGACTTTACTCTTTTCGATGGTAGGTGACAGAGATTGTTATTAGGAAAAATTACAATTCAGTCCATCTTTTTAAAAATAATTACAAAATTATGGAGAAAAAATATAATTTTAATTATTAATATTTATAAAATTTATCATTTATTTACAATTATTTTTTTTTTAAAAATTATTAATTTGATATTTCCCCTTATTTTTAATGTGTGAAGTAACATGCGTGGAACCCTTACCAACATCTATCATCCAATGGTTTATTTCGAATCCTATAATTCTCTTATTTATAAGATTAGATTGTCTCCCATAGTTTGACTCACTGTAGGTTTATTTTAAATTTATTTTGACAATTTTGACAATTTATTTGTATAGAAGTTGTTAAGTAAATTATTTATGTCAAAATTTATGTTGAATTTATGTCGGATCACATTGATCTAAAACAAATAGGTGGACATTAAGTAGAATCATATTGTGTGTAACCAAATATATTTTGGTTATTAATATTTAATTAATTTAATTTTTGACATAGATAATAAACTAGTTGACGTATTATACAAAATCTACAAAATCAACATTTTAAATTTTCAAAATAAACTTAAAATGGGTCGGATTATGTTGTCCAATTGGTGTGGAACCTCTTGCAATCGGATTATATCTCTTACAAATTGTACAATACAGAGTGTGGAACCTGTCCAAGGTGGGTTTCCATAGCATCTCTCACCTTTCGGATAATTTCTTGTAAACATTTGCATATTTTGGAGGGTTTGGGAAGATGGTTTTTAAATAAAATAGTTAATAAAAATAAAATAAATTAAAATAATCAATAAAACAAAATATGATATCTAAACTATAATCATTTTTCTAGTTTAAAAAATCATTTTATTTTTTTTCTCATAACCATCAAATCAACTAAAAAAAAAAAAAAAAAGAAGTCAACTATCATCCTAAATATAACTTGTTTAATCAAATTAAAATAATCAAAAAAATAAAAAAAATTAATTAAAATAATCAAGTTCCCAAGCTTTTTATGACTTCGTTTGGGATGGGGGTTGATTTTTTGGTTTAACCTTATTTGGGATGAACTTTTTAAACTTTTGACTTTTGTGAAAAAAATAAATAAATAAATAATTATGATTTGAGTATAACAACTTTTAATCTAAGACTAAAAAACCTATTTTATATTTTTATAACTATTTTAAACCTAACCCATCCCTAACCTGCATGCCAAACCCAAACCAACCCTAATACGTAGAACTCGCGTCGTTGGTACTCTTCAATTTTTGCTGGTTGGTTGTAATGGAGTAGGAGATGGATGAGTGTTGTACGAAAAGTGTTAAAATTATTATTTTTTATTAAGTTTAATGATTATTTTTTTAATCAAAATAAATAGATAATTTAAATTAAAAGTTAAAGAAAAAATAATGATTTAAATTAATAAAATAAAAATTTTAAATTTATTGTCATAAAATTGATATCCTGTGATTTTTTATTATTGTAATTTATCTTAAAATTTTAGTCAAATTATAAAATTGAAAAGTATAATAAACTTAAAAAAAATAAAACTCTAAAATTTTACTTTTGTAACAAAATAAATCTTAAATTTTTAATTTTATAAATTTAAATCCTAAATTTTTTATTTATTTTCAATTTAAACTATCAATTTATTTCTATTAAATAAAACTAATAAGAAAATAATATTTTAGTCATTAAAATCTAAAATAATATTTTTCGTTGAGTTGAATGTGAAAAGTACTATTTTTTTGTCGATTTGTTTTAATAAAATAAATTAATAATTCAATATTTATTTTATTATAAGAGTTAACTTTTATTTTTATTTTATTTTTATAATTTTTTTTTAAATATAAATTTCTTATGTGAAAGCACCCCCACAAATTGCACAAATTTTGGGGTGATTTGAGAAATTGGTTAAAAGCTGATTTTTTATTTTTTATTTTTTTTATCTTTTTATATGTAAAAAATATAAAAAATAATATAATTCAAAATAAATTAAAAATTAAAAACTAATCTTTAACTAACTTGCCAAAAGACTCCTTTTATGTGGAATCTTTGTCCGTGGGCCGTACCCAGGTAGAGCTAGTCGGGATAAGCTTCCTTTCCATAAGATTCATCTCCTTCCTCCCTCTGTCTCAAATATTTTTTTTTTTAGAGAATTTTACTTTTTTTTTTTAATAGTATAATTATTATATTTCAAAATATTAATTTTTTTAAAATTATTCTTTGATAATATACTTTTATGGAAATATCAATTGTCATAATTATATTTTTCGTATTGTTAATGAGTTTAAAATAAAGGCAAAATAAGAAATTCATATAATTTTAGTTTTTGATTTTTGAAAGAGGATTAATATTTAAAACAATAAAAAATAAAATAAGAGACTAATATTTTGAGGCAGAATGAGTATAACCATTCGTACTTCTCTTATAGGCTCAAATTTAAATTCACATTAATGATCCGAATAATTTACTTAGGCCCTGTAATAAAGGTGATTCATATAAAAAATTAATTTCATTGAACAATTATAAACATAAGACTGTTGGAAAAAATGATTTTTGGGGACTTTAATTTATTATTAAAGTGTGGTGACTTTAATTAAATATTAAAGTGGGTCCTAACCACTTTTTGTGTTGGGTCCAAGTGAGCCAAAAACCATTGGGTTTTGAATAAGAAATTGCCAAGAAATTGCTTCATAATGTTAGATTCATGAATAGGATTTTAAAGAGTATTTAAATCTTTTTTCTTGGCTAAAGGGTATGAATCCTTTGGGCATCCATACTTTTCATTTTGTGGAAAGGGGCTATGGATGCTTGGTGTTTTAATGACTAGCCTTAAAGGCTAGAGGCTCTTCCTCTCTCCCCTATACATGTATAAATTGAGACTCTCCTGTCAAGTTTCAATATAAAAAATTTTGCTTCCATTTTACAAGTCAATTTGCCAGAAAGTTCCTATTGTGAGAGAGTGCTGCCATTGTTTTGTTCGCTAAGCTAGACAGATAGTGCTTCTGTCGTAGCTGGTTTTGACCGTCGTATCCTGGGAGACAGACGCCGGGTTTCCTCAAGCACTCGACCTGTGAGGCGGCGAAATCTGTTTTAAGGAAACTGCTTCCGTGCAAGCTTCGGTTTCGTCTCTTTACCCTTTTATTGTTTTATGTATTTCTGTTGAAATTTAGTTGTAATTATCAACATATGTTCTTGGTATATAATTTGTTTTCTTCATAAATCTATTTATTTAATTTCACAATTTAAACAAGCTTAAAACAGATTTTATATATATTTTCTATGAAATTGATCGAATAGATTTATATAGTCTATTAGGTAAGCTTTGTATAATGTTACTAGGAACTATTGCAGAATTACTCACTATTTCAATGATTGTAAATCATGCATTGGTACTCTCTAATTGCTTAGTTTAATTAGAATGCTCTATTATAATTTGCATACTTAATTGTATTAGTATGATCTTGTTTTATGCGTATGGTTCATCATTCCCCTACCATGATTTGCATGAATTTTAAGGTTATAAAATATAATTTATGGATGTTGCAATTTGACATACTCATTCTATTCTAGTTTCAATTTGTTACATGCTTATTATTTTCTAGGCTAGATTACATATTTTAATGTATTTGGAATTATAGAGTTTTTATGAATTGTGTACATGATTAATTTGATTTTAATTGGGTGCATTAATCTAAATTATTTAATTAGGTGCATTAATCTAAGTTAACTAATTGGGTGCATTAATGTGAATTATTTAATTAGGTGCATTAAACTAAATTATTTAATTAGGTGCATTAATGGGAATTATTTAATTAGGTGCATTAATCTAAGTTAACTAATTGGGTGCATTAATGTGAATTATTTAATTAGGTGCATTAAACTAAATTATCTAATTGGGTACATTAATGTGAATTATTTAATTAGGTGCATTAAACTAAATTATCTAATTAGGTGCATTAATCTGAATTATTTAATTAGGTGCATTTATCCGAATTATTTAATTGGGTGCATTAACTTTGAATTTGACTTATCTATTTGGAGTTATTAGTTTAAATGTTTATTATGAATTAATTTCATTCATGACTCATGAGTATTGAACTTTATTTTAAAGTTGTAATTTAATTTTAAAGTTACAAATTGTATTTTGTTTTGGTACCTTATATTAGTTGGTTACTTATATAATTAATAGTTGGCTAGATGGTTTCAATTATTTATTATAATTAAATTTTTAGATTATTTGTTTGTATTTTGTTGTGGTTTGCTACTAACTTTCTTTGTAAGGATACCAATGCGGAAAACAAATATAAAACCAAATGAATAGTATTTGGGATGTAAAAACAAAAATGTTTGGACTACTAACGTTTGTGTTGAATAGGAATATCTAAGCGTGGAAAAACTTTTGGACTAAATAGAATCCTTATGGATTGGTTATTTTATCAAAACGTTTGAAGCATGTTTGCTTGAGATGTAGTTGGTTTGTTTACCAATTTATAGTAGCAAGTTTTATTTGCTTATTTTGTTGTAGCAATTGTTTTACATTGCCTGTAAAAGTTTTGGACCTTTTAACCTAGTTCATCCCTAAGAAAATTTAATTCTTAAAATTGTTTATCACGGACTAGGAGTCAACATGCTCTTAAAAGTTTTGTCAAAAGGTTAACTGGGTTTTAAGTGGGACCGATGTGACCCCTCCAGTCTTCCTGGGAACTTTCTTGACCATGTTCGATTCTAGGTTTTGTGGTGAGACTAATTTTGAATTAATTTTTCTTCTAAGGGATTTTCTAAGGGTTAAGTTTAATTTCTGGAAACACAGAAGTGATATTCTAGTGTAATTTTCAGAAATGGAAACTATCACTGATGCTGCTGCTACTGCTAATGTTGGTGGGGATTTGAACCCCGGGACAACTGGATTGCCAACCCCTACTGCTGTGACCTCTGTGGTCAACCCTGGTGTTACTCCGGCTGTTCCGGGGGGACCGCTTAGTCACCATGAGCGTCCAGAAAAATTTGCTGGGGAAAACTTTAAGAGATGGCAGCAAAAGATGCTGTTTTACTTGACCACGCTAAACCTTGCCAAGGTTCTGAGTGAGGATCCTCCAGCCGTGGCAGAGAATGAGCCTGACAGGCAGAAAGTCATAGCGCTTGACACATGGAAGCAGACAGACTATCTGTGCCGGAACTATGTGTTCAACAGCTTGGCAGACTCACTCTATAGTGTGTTTTGTTCCAAGAGCTCAGCAAAAGAATTATGGGAATCTCTGGACAAAAAGTACAGGACTGAGGATGCCGGGGCAAAGAAATTTTTGGTTGGCCGTTTCCTTGATTTTAAAATGGTAGATTCTAAAACTGTGATTAGCCAAGTCCAAGAGTTCCAAGTGATCTTGCATGATATTCATGCTGAGGGGATGCCTTTGAACGAGTCATGCCAAGTTGCTGTGATCATGAGAAACTTCCCAATGGTTGGAAGAATTTCAAGAATTACTTGAAGCACAAGCGCAAGGAAATGTCTGTTGAAGAGCTGGTTGTCCGACTCCGGATTGAAGAGGATAATAGAAAGAAAGGAGGGAGTACCTCCTCAGTAAAGGCCAATGTCGTTGAACATGGCAAATCTTCTAGGATAAGGAAGAAGCCCCCTGTGAACAAGAGCTCTAAGCTGGGGCCAAGGGGTGGTGTTGCAAAGAAGTCGGCTTACAAGCCGCAGGAACCTAGTTATCGGTTCTTTGGGAAGTGTTATAACTGTGGTAACGAGGGGCATCGAGCTAGTGACTGCCGCAAGCAGAAGAAGCCATACAAGACCAAACCTCGTGCTCATATGGCAGACTTACAAGAGCACTCCTATGAGGAGGATGATATGCACTTGTCTGCCGTTGTCTCTGAGGTGAATCTGGTGGGTTCAAACCCAAGAGAATGGTGGATTGATACTGGGGCTACACGCCACATCTGCTCCGAGCAGAAGCTGTTTACAACTTTCGAACCGGTTACAACCGGTGAGAAGTTGTTTATGGGAAACTCTGCTACCTCGATTATTGAGGGGAAAGGAAAGGTGGTCCTGAAGTTGACATCAGGAAAGGAGCTGACCTTGAACGAAGTCCTGTATGTTCCGGACATTCGTAAAAATCTTGTCTCAGGGTCTCTTCTTAGTAAACATGGTTTTCGCATGGTTTTTGAGTCCGACAAGGTCGTTCTTACCAAAAGCGGAATGTATGTGGGTAGGGGTTATATGTTGGGGGGTATGTTTAAACTCAATGTTATGACTGTTATCCCAAAGATGAATAAAGGTGCATCTTCTTCTGTTTACATGCTTGAGTCTTCCAATTTGTGGCATGGTAGACTAGGACATGTGAACTTTGAATCTTTACGTAGATTAATCAAGTTAGATCACATACCATCTTTTAAGATTAATCCGAAACACAAGTGTGAAACTTATGTTGAAGCGAAGTTGACAAGATCTTCGTTTCATTCTATTGAAAGAAGTTCAGAACCGTTGGATTTAGTGCATAGTGATGTGTGTGACTTAAAATTTATACAATCACGTGGTGGCAATAAGTACTTCATCACTTTTGTTGATGATTGCACTAAGTATTGTTATGTCTATTTGCTCAAAAGCAAAGATGAGGCGATTGACAAATTTGTTCTTTATAAGAATGAAGTTGAGAATCAAGTAGGCCGCAAGATTAAGGCTCTAAGAAGTGATCGTGGTGGTGAGTATGAATCTCCGTTTCTTGAGACTTGTGCTCAATTTGGGATTATCCACCAAACCACGGCGCCTTATTCTCCTCAGTCTAATGGAATTGCTGAGCGGAAGAATAGGACGCTAAAGGAAATGATGAATGCAATGTTGATAAGTTCTGGATTGCCACAGAACTTGTGGGGGGAAGTAATTCTCTCTGCAAATTACATTCTGAATAAAGTACCCCAGAAGAAGGTGGACAAGACGCCGTATGAGTTATGGAAAGGCGTTAAGCCTTCGTATAAATTCTTACGAATGTGGGGGTGTCTTGCAAAAGTGGCGATTCCTACACCCAAACGGGTTAGGATAGGCCCGAAATCTGTGGATTGTATATTCATTGGTTATGCACATAATAGTAGTGCATATCGGTTTCTTGTTCATAAGTCTGAAATTCCAGACATACACAGGAATACCATCATGGAGTTAAGGAATGCATGTTTCTTTGAAGACATTTTTCCTTGCCGAACCCATGCAGGGGTTCCAAGGTCTTTGGAGCAATTTGATGAGCTTGCTAGTGAGGATGATCATGTTGATGATCCAGGTGATGATCAATTTGAGGTTTTAGATGAGCCCAGAAGGAGTAAAAGGGTTAGGACATCCAAATCTTTTGGTCCAGACTTCTTGACTTATATGGTTGAGAACGAACCTCAAACTTTCCACGAAGCTGTGACTTCTCCTGAGAGTCCTTTATGGAAAGAAGCGATCAAAAGTGAGATTGACTCCATCTTACAGAACCACACCTGGGAGTTGGTAGATTTACCTCCAGGTTGTAAGCCTTTAGGCTGCAAATGGATTTTTAAACGAAAGATGAAGGCCGATGGGTCTATTGACAAGTATAAGGCGAGGCTCGTTATCAAAGGGTATAGGCAACGAGAAGGCCTGGATTACTTTGATACGTACTCACCTGTAACTAGGATAACATCCATTCGCATAGTGATTGCGATAGCAGCTTTGCGCAATCTTGAGATACACCAGATGGATGTAAAGACAGCTTTCTTAAATGGGGATTTGAATGAAGAAATCTACATGGAGCAACCTGAAGGGTTTTCAGCTCCAGGACAAAGCAAGAAAGTCTGTAAACTTGTCAAATCTTTGTATGGTTTGAAGCAAGCGCCTAAACAATGGCATGAGAAGTTTGACAATGTAATGTTGTCAAATGGGTTTCGAATCAACGAATGTGACAAGTGTATTTATGTCAAAGACACTGACAGAGGTTATGTCATTTTGTGTCTATATGTTGATGATATGCTCATTATAGGTAGTAACGATGAAATGATCAAAACTACCAAGAAGTTGCTAAACTCTAAATTTGACATGAAGGATATGGGCATTGCAGATGTTATTCTGGGAATTAAGATTACCAGAATATCTGGCGGAATTGTACTTTCTCAGTCTCATTATGTTGATAAGATATTTGAGAAGTTTAGTGGATCAGATACGAGTGTGTCATCGACACCTGTAGACTTAAGTCTACACTTTACCAAGAATAATAAAGAGAGTGTCTCTCAGTTAGAATATTCTCGGGTAATTGGAAGTTTAATGTATCTGATGAGTTGTACTAGGCCAGATATAGCTTACTCGGTTAGCAGGCTTAGTAGATACACAAGTAATCCTGATGCTTCTCATTGGAAGGGCATTGTGCGGGTGTTAAGGTATTTACGCTACACTCGGGATTATGGGCTGTATTATACTCGATATCCAGCGGTACTTGAAAGATATAGTGACGCGAATTGGATATCAGATATAAAGGACTCAAAGTCCACTAGTGGATATGTGTTCACTCTTGGTGGGGCAGCCGTGTCTTGGAAATCTTCCAAGCAAACGTGTATATCTAGATCAACGATGGAATCAGAGTTTATTGCTTTGGATAAAGCAACGGAAGAAGCAGAATGGCTTCGCCATTTCATTGAAGATATTCAACATTGGTCTAAACCTGTGCCAGCTATTTGTATTCATTGTGATTGTCAATCTGCAATTGGTAAGGCACAGAGTAATATGTATAATGGAAAGTCTAGACATATCCGTCGTAGACATAATTCCATACGACAACTACTCTCGAATGGAGTTGTCTCTTTGGACTATGTAAAGTCTAAGGACAACATTGCGGATCCGCTAACCAAAGGGTTAAGTCGAGTGTTAGTCGAAACGTCGTCAAAAGGAATGGGGTTAAGGCCTTTGGAAGTTACCGGAATGGAAACCCAACCTAGTTGACTGGAGATCCCAAGATCTAGGTTCAATGGGACAACCTAATTGCTTGTAACGGTGGTATGTCACTGAGGAGGTTAAACCTCCAGCCATTCCTTCTATCAGTGATACCTGCAAGTGTAGAAGATAAGCTGAGCTTTTAATGACTCTTATGTGTTAAGCTGTTGAGCTAAGTATTGCAGGATACTTTAGTAGAGTCATCTATGTGAGTTTGAAGTGGGGCCGCTTTTAGAAGAATTGGGCAGGCCAAGATTCTTTGAAATCACTCGCTGAACCAGGCTAGTGTCCAGGGCCACACAGGGCACACCAGTGAGAACATAATGGTGGTAGGAGTAATTCCCGTGTGAGATCTATTGTCTCAGTTTACACAAACGGCAGAGCAGTTCAAGATGTCTTATTCACTAATCAGCCAGTAAACTCGATAGGTTTTCACTGGGAGAGGTTCAAAGCCAAAAGCTACCTTCTCTGATGTCGGGGTTAGTCCGTTGTACTCTCTCTCAGAGTCTTTATTGTTGAACGATGTCCGTTTGTTGAGTCATTCGGTCAATTTTTATTCATGTGGGGGATTGTTGGAAAAAATGATTTTTGGGGACTTTAATTTATTATTAAAGTGTGGTGACTTTAATTAAATATTAAAGTGGGTCCTAACAACTTTTTGTGTTGGGTCCAAGTGAGCCAAAAACCATTGAGTTTTGAATAAGAAATTGCCAAGAAATTGCTTCATGATGTTAGATTCATGAATAGGATTTTAAAGAGTATTTAAATCTTTTTTCTTGGCTAAAGGGTATGAATCCTTTGGGCATCCATACTTTTCATTTTGTGAAAAGGGGCTATGGATGCTTGGTGTTTTAATGACTAGCCTTAAAGGCTAGAGGCTCTTCCTCTCTCCCCTATACATGTATAAATTGAGACCCTCCTGTCAAGTTTCAATATAGAAATTTTTGCTTCCATTTTACAAGTCAGTTTGCCAGAAAGTTCCTATTGTGAGAGAGTGCTGCCATTGTTTTGTTCGCTAAGTTAGACAGATAGTGCTTCTGTCGTAGCTGGTTTTGACCGTCGTATCTTGGGAGACAGACGCCGGGTTTCCTCAAGCACTCGACCCGTGAGGCGGCGAAATCTGTTTTAAGGAAACTGCTTCCGTGCAGGCTTCGGTTTCGTCTCTTTACCCTTTTATTGTTTTATGTATTTCTGTTGAAATTTAGTTGTAATTATCAGCATATGTTCTTGGTATATAATTTGTTTTCTTCATAAATCTATTTATTTAATTTCACAATTTAAACAACAAAGACAAATCACATTTGTTTTATAAAATGAATATCAAACATGATTATAAACTTAAACCATTCATTTTATAAAACAAAACATGATTTGTTATTGTGTTTATAGTTATTTTATAAGTCTACTTTCTTCTTTGTTTTATGAATAATTTTTACTGTGAAATACAAAATAAACGATTTGAATTATCAAAATAAATTTAAATTGAGACTTGCAAGAAAAATATGAATAAATATAAAGATATAAAATATGAAGAGAAACTTATCCTAAACTAGCACAGCTCGGTTCGGGGGTTGTCTGTCCGTGTGGTCCTCAATCTCAAGCTTACCTCACTTTTTTGTTTGAAGGCAACTTACCGCACATCAAAGTGGGGAGTAGCCAAAATGTTAGGTGTAACGATGATATATAAATAAAAAATTATGTGCTAGTTTTATTTTTTATTTTATTTTTAAATAATCAATTTCATTTAATCATTAAAATTTTCTTATTTCAATTCCTATAGTCGACTTAATAATTTGTCTAAATCAAAACCGTTCTAACCATCTGCAGAAACGTTCTGGCGTAATTCAAACAAAGAATAAATTTTTCATATGATCAGAATTTGCCAAATTTGTTAAATTATAATAGTATTTTTTAAAAAATATAAATTTATAATATTTACTCTATAACAAAAAAAAAAAAAAATCACCATTAAAGAGAGATTATTAAGAGGGTGTTTAGAATGATCTAAACAAATATACTTTTTAATTTTTTACGAAAAGATGTGTAAAAAAATAAAGAGGTGATATAACCAAAAAAAATTTAAAAAATATATTTTTATAAGGGATGCCAAATAGTACCTAAATTATAACTTTTCCATACAAAAATTGATTTTAATATTATTATTATTATAAAATTAAAATTAATAGGGAAAATTAATCTAAGGTCCCCATCCCATTTTTAGTAGTGGAAGAGATCTACAATATTATTTTGTGATGTCTAAGGTCCCTCAATCCCAATACCCATATATCACAGTGAAATTTGATTTTTTCAAATCAAACCGGTCTCTCCCTTTCTTCCTTTCTCCCCGCTCTTCTCTTTTCAACAAACTCCACCTCCATCGCAGAAGCATTACGTCACTCACGAATGCTTCGAAGCTAGGAAAGCATATCCGTCCCAACCTGGCCTGGGAGATCCAAAACTGTTTGTAGGAATGGCAACGGGGCGGGCCCGGAGATCACACTCCCCATCCCCGATCCCCGATGGTAGAAATTTTTCCGTCCGCAGCCCTGATCCCTCACGGGGAGCCTATCACCGCCCCCGCCACCTAACGGGGATCGGGTTTCCCCAACCCCGAAGATTCCTCGGTCAAAAAAAAAAAACAACAACAACATAGATATTCAACAACAATAGATTTGAGCATATTTGTTCATCATCATCAACAACAACACACCCATATATCAAATTTAATATATATATTCAACAAATCGAACAGATCAGAGCTCAAATGTAAAAAATAAAAAATAAAAAATCTAAAACATTCACACAGAGAGAGAGAGAGAGAGAGAGAGAGAGAGGTCAAGAACAAGCACAAGACTTATCAAGAATGGCAGCCGAATCATCATCTTCCTTATCAGCCCCAGTTCTAAAAAATTAATACCCAACAGACATACCCAAAAGCATAAGAAGATATCCGATCGCCGAATTAAGCCTGTACAGAGCCGCCGTGGCTAGCCTCTTAGGGCTGTGGTTGCGGCAGAGTTTAGAGAGGATGGGGGGTCTCGATCGGCGGTCGAACTGAGGAAGAGGATGAGGGAGATTGGCGGGGAGAGGAGCTGCAATTCTACGAAAAGAGAGTCGAACTGAGGAAGAGGAGAAACGAGATCGACGGGGAAAGGAGCTACGATTCTACGAAGAGAGAGAGAGAGAGAGAGAGATGAGATAAGAGGCGGTGTGACTCACACCGTGGGAGAGGTTATGTGTGTTTTAGGGTTTGGTTTATATATATAAGGGTATAATAGTAATTTCACATCGGGAAAAAATAGACGGGGCCGAGGTCGGGTACAAGTACGAGGTCGGGCCGGATACGGGGCTGAGACATTTATCCCCGTCCCCGCCCGAAACTGATCAGGGATTGATTTTTGAATACCATCCTCGTCCCCACAAGGATATTTTTCGGGAAAAAATCGCTCAAATCGGGGTCGGGGGGTTGGGTCCCCGTCAGGCCCGGTTTAAATTGCCATCTCTAGCTGCTGGTGCACCCTTCTTCATTTGCCAAAAGTTCGGCTCAACAGTAAATTCCCAATTGATCAATAACCCTAAAAGCGTGAAAGAATCATTGAGCAACGACGCAATCTTTTGAAGGAAATTGCCACTTTAGAGAAATATTCAAATTGGTCTTTTTGGGTTTTAAAGTCAGATTATCAACAATAATGAAGTGTTCAACCATGAATTCATTGTCGCAGAAGTGCTGAGTACTTTGTTGTTACTCTCTTGAGTATATCAAAATAATTGTTTTGGAGCTACTGCAATGTTCTTGATTGATTAATTTGTTTTTGAAGCAGGTAGAATTTCCAAGTTGGTTAATTTCTTGGGTTTTGTTGCCTTACTTTCGCCATTGCAATTTTGATCAGAACTACACAACATAGGTCATAGTGCTTTTTGCTGTAGATATATTTATATGCCCATTGGGTTTTTTAATTTTTTTTCCCCTTTTCTGTGAATAATAATAATAATAATTATAAAAAAAAAATTTTGAAATTGAAGTCATTTGTGAGGAAATGGAGTTTGATTTTAGTGTTTTTGTTGTTGAATTCTTATGTTTGAGGTAAAACTGCTTTTGGAAATTTCAGAGAAATTCTCTCTAGAGAAAATTCTCTCTGGGTTTTAAATTTCTCTGGATTCATTTTGACCAATTTTTTCTGGGTTAAAATTCAAATTCAAATTCAAATTCAAATTCAAATTCTCTAGGTTCATTTATAAACCAGAGAAAATTTAAATTTCTCTGGGTTCATTTTAACTAATTTTCTCTGGATCGTAAAGACATATAAATTTATTCCAACAACTGTTAATAAGTTAAAACAAACCAAAAATCAAATCTGAACAAGACTAGAATTACCCACTACAATATTCACCATTGATCAAATGACCCACAAATTTATAAACTAAAAAGTTCTACAAAAATCTAGAGAAATTTTCTCTGGAGTTGAAGTGAATTTCTCTGAATTGATAGAATTTCTCTGGATTGAAGTGAGTCTAGGGAAATTCTGGTAAGATTTTTTCTGTGAAGTCGAATTTTCTCTGGTGTGGATTGAATTTTTGATTGAATTTCTCTGGTTTGGACCAGATAAATTCTCTGGTTTGGAAATCTATAGTTTGTTTGTGTATATTTCTTGGTTTCAATACTCACCAACCATGATGTGCAATGGTTTTGTTTTGAGTAAATTTTAAGTTCATCATGAGATTACAGATGTTTGGGGTTTGAAGGATTCTGACGTGTTTGCAATATATGTTAAAAGAGTTTGAATCTAGTGAAATTTCAATTTTCTCTACACTATTTGGAATTTTCTCTGTAATATGTCCAGAGAAATTTGGATTTTTTTCTGTGATGTGTCTAGAGAAATTCGGAATTTTCTCTATGATGTGTCCAGAGAAATTCTCTGGATCGAATTTTCTCTGGATTAATGTTGATGGATCTTAAACATTATGAAAATATTGAGTATTCTTTATCCTATAAATTATTAATATCAGGACCCTAAAAAAAATTCCGAACAGCATGTTTGGTTTGAGTATTTTGAATTAAGTTTTTTGAAAACTGAATTTTTTGATTTTCGTGTTTTTTTGTTTTTAGTGAATATTTTTAAAATTTTAAACATTTTTTTTACTTTTTTGGATGCACCTTACTTAGATGTATCTAAAAAGTAAAAAATTTGTGAAAAAATATTTTTAAAAATTAATAAATACAAAAAAATACAAAAAAATGTACTGAATTCTCGTATTTTTTTTTTTTATATATTTGATATTTCGTGAATTTTTAAAAGGTTTTTTTTTTCAATTTTTTTTTTTACTTTTTAGGTATATGTATGTTAGGTATGTTTAAAAATTAAAAAATTTGCTCAAAATATTTAAAAAATTCAGTAAAAACAAAAAAATATGAAAAATAAAAAAGTAGAATTTTCTGAAAAGTGTTTTTGAAAAATGATAACCAAGCATAGTGAAAAATAAAATAGTAGAATCCCCAAAGTTTTTGGTGCTAGACTGATAATGGCCCCATTTGATAGTTGTGGGAAAGTGATTATAGCTTATAATTTAACAGCTTATAGCTTATAGCTATGAACATAAGCTGATTTTTGACTTATAAATTAAGCTTCTTCTCTCCCACTCAAAGAATAAGTTGATTTTTAACTTATAAAAATTATAAACTGTGTTATTAAGCTAAATCAAACACATCAAAATAACTTAAATTAAATTAAAAATTATAATAAATTATAAATAAATCCTACCAAACAGGTCAATGAGGCCAGCCCCAAAAAGCTGCAAAAGTAGAAATTATCATGCGTTTCGGGAATATTACATGGCGGTGTGTACAATTTTTATTATTTTCTTATATTGTTTTTATTTTTTGAGGCTATGTAAGTACAAGGGAAAATTCCTCAAAAGCAAAAGGGAAAATTCTACTACTGTTGTTTTCGGACATATTCAAGTGGTGACCCAATTTATGTTTCATCAGTTTGAATCTCTGAAACTTACCACTTTTCATTAGTTTTTAAAAAAGAAAAAATTACACCTCAGAAAAAAATAAAAAAATGTTATAAATTAAATAATTATTAATAATTATAATTATATATATATTTTTATTAATGTATAATAATTTTTAAAATACCTACTAAGGGGTTGTTTGGGGTATCCTAAATAAGTACATTTTTTGTCTTTTTAGACTGAAAAGTTGAGGGAAAAAACTGAAATGCTTCGGACCCCCTCAGAAATCGACCCCCAGCTGAGCTGGAAAGTCACGTGAGCGGTCACATGACTTTCAAAGCCACGCACCTCTTCTTTCTCTCTCCTCATTCATAATTCAAAATTGCCTCATTATCTTATCAAAGAGATACAGATCTCTCTTCTCTATCACATAGAGTTCTCTCCTGACAGCTCCTCTCCTTCACTCCGATCTTTCTCTGTTCTTCACTCCAACGCCCAACGTCCCTTTCACTCCGACGCCCGACAGCTCCTCTTTCTCTATCCTTCCAAAGTTCTCCCTCGACAGCTCCTCTCTTTCACTCCGACGCCCGACGTCCTCATTCATTCTGATTAAGTCTCTCTACTTCTCTATTTGTTAAATTGAAAAACTGATTATTTCTGAAACTGATTAAGTCTCTATTTCTAAAACTGGAACACAGAACACATTAACAAATTGAAAAAAACTTGATTTGTGCTCTCTCTGTTTCTCAAAAAAAAAAAAAAAAAAAAAAATGATTAAGTCTATGTTTTTCTTTTCTCCAAAACAGGTAGGTTATGTAATGTCCATACCCAAAAAGACAATGCCAATGCCCAAAAAGACCAATAGAAATTGCAGAATTCTCAATGGTGAACCCCGAGATTAGCTTGTTCTAATAATGGTGGTGGAAGGGTCTTTGACTTCCTTTAACACCACTAGCCTAGATTGCATCTTCACAACAATTTAACCTCAAAACTCAATTATGGGTATTGTGTATTTGGGGATTTTACACACATAAATGACCTTTAAGTCACAAACCCACATCTAAAATGAGAATTTCCAAAGAGAAACAGAGAGGGCACTAAAATACGATCTCACAATGAGAATAGAGAAATGGGTAAGGGTGTGTTTGATTAACAAGGCTTTCTTCAAACAAGAGAAACCCTTTTGATGATATATCACAAACTCCCCAAGATCATCACCACTGACAAAAAGGAGAGATGGGTTTGTCCTTTCATCACATGGGTATGTCCCAAATACAAAAATCTCAGATCAAAACAGAGACGGAGCGAAGCGAGAGAAACAGCAAGTTCCTGGAGAGCTATGGCCGTCGTTTTTTGGGAAAGAGAGCTATGGTGGACGGAGGAGAAGAGGGAAGAGGGACAGGGGCAGACGGACGGACGAGGGAAGAGTGAAAGTTGAGGTTTAGGGTGCTTATTTTTTTGTTTTTGTTTTTTTATCTTACAGTGCGTGTATCACACCTTATCACAGTGCAAGTATTCTTCACACACTAATGACAGTTGCCAGCTCAGCTGGGGGTCATGGGGGTTGATTTCAGTGGGGGTCTGAATCGAAACTGGGG
This sequence comes from Camellia granthamiana, assembly GCA_036172215.1. Lineage (NCBI taxonomy): Eukaryota > Viridiplantae > Streptophyta > Magnoliopsida > Ericales > Theaceae > Camellia > Camellia granthamiana. Next base: position 106,402,076 of record CM069906.1, read on the forward strand.
AAAAAATATGGATGTTTGGGTTAACTTTTTGACTTTTTATAAAAAAATATGTATTAAAAAATTGTATAAATTAGTATGTAGGGGAAAATTAGGATTGGGAGTTGTGTAGCCGTACTTTTTTACTTTTAGTGAATAGTGATAACTTTTTAACTTTTTGAGTAATTTTTTAACTTTTTGATTTTTTTTCAACTTGCCAAACTTGGCCTAAATAGTAATATCCCCTTTAAAAAAAAAATGAAAGTGTTCAAAACGTGAATGGTGTAGAAGAATACTAAAGGGTCCTTTGAAAAAAGTTAATTATTTTAGGGAGATTAACTAATAAGTTTCATATTTTGAACTTGTAAATTATATAGTCCCATATTTTTTCTTGTGAACCATTTAGTCTTTTTAGATGTGTAATAACTCATTTACTCGTCACATTGGAGTGTCACATTTAGAAAAAAATACACTAAGAAATTTTTTAGTGTCACATCATTCTAATTACATTGGAGTGTCACATTCAAAAAAAATTTTAATTATTTTTTATTTTTTATAAAAAGATATGTAAAAAAAAAAAAAAAAAACTTTTTAATAATAACTTTTCCACTATTAGTATCTTCCAAATATAGACTACCAAATAACCTTTCTTGCAAGAGCAAAAATTATAGTATGCTTCTTGGACAAATACAAATAATGCCCCAAACTAAATTTGATAGTAGTTAAAATTGCGGTGATATTACATGCATCAATTAGTATACACACTAGTATATCAACTAGTGTTCTGATATTATTATTGACCATATTTATTACACAAGTTACAAATATCCAAAATTATGTAAATGATGTCACATCATCTATTAGTATACTAGTGTGTATATTAATTGATACATACAACATTATTCTTAAAATTGTGAAACTAATCACTAATCACGTTTATATCTCTTTTCAAAATTAATATGAAAAGGAAAATATTATGGTGCACACTTTTCAAAAAACAGTATATTATATGTACTTTATAATTAAAAAGAAAAATAGCATAACTTCAATTTTCTAAATCATAACTAAAATAAAATGTCATAATTAAACATAATATGATATATAATTAAAAAACTCATGAGTCATAATTAAAATAATGTTATAATTAAAAAAAAAAAAGACATAATTAAAAATATATATTTTAAAGAAAATTTATATTAGAATTTCTCACATGAAAAATATCTGGATGTAAATGATCTGAACCACTACCTAGTCAATGGCGAGTCCAATGCCACTTGGGTTGGGACCCAGTAAAGATCCAATATGGAACAGAAAATAATACGAAAATTTACTTATAAATTTGATTTTGAGGAATGATAATTTATTTAGTTGTAAGAATTTTTTTTTTATATTAATTAGTTCTATTAATTTTGAAAATATGAATTTAATATATTATTTAAAAATTAAATTTATGGTTATAATCTTATTTCTATTAGGTAGGGGTGAGCAACGGATATATCGATCCGCTCAAACAGACCGAACCGAACCGATCCACCGCATTTTGGACGGATGCGTGATGACGAGCGGACGGTTGCGGATTAATTTTTTTCAATCCGCTAATTTGGCGGACGGATGGCGGATTTGAGATTCATTTGGTCGTAACCGAACCGCCAAACCGCGAGCACCCTTAGTAATTTATAAGATTTTGTGTTTTTAATTTGTTTAAATATTCTGTTGAAAAAAAAAATTTCAACTTAAATATATTTTTTGAATTGAAAAAAATAAACATATTATTTATCTATATTTTTTGGTTTTTCAATCTAACTATATATAGATGTAACAATACAGAGACATACAATCTCTACTACTGCTCTGTTCATGGTTTTGGTAGTTTGAATTGTTTTTATATTTTAAGAATCACAAATTGTAATACTTTACGTGGATGAATCATGCTGTGATTGTAATATGTGAATGAGACATGCAGTGATTGTGACATTCTAAAGTTTCAAACTTTCTTTCTTTAGATGAGACATACAGTGATTGTAATACTTTTTTAAGTCATTGACTGTAATACATTTCTTTTTTTTTTTTAGGAAGTGCACAAGTTAAATTATGTTGAAAATTTATAAAATTTTAAACCGCTAAACCGATTCGCATCTATTCGCCAAACCGCCAATCTGCTCAACCCACATCCACCGGATTGGCAGATGGATGCAGATTGATTTTTTCCAATCCGCCAATCTGGTGGACGGATGGCGGATTGGAGGTTTCGTGGCCGCAACCGACCCGCGCCCACGCCTACTATTAGGTGTCCTTATTGTCTTTTGTGCTAGAAAGTTAGATACAAAATTTACGGGAATCAAAAATAGGATAAATTTTTATATGAGAATTTTTTTTATTTAGAAAATATTTTAAAAGGAGTACAAAAATTACTTAAAATATAAGATTCTTTAAACATTTCAAAATGATGTAAAATTCTTTAAACATTTTAAAAGTAGTACAAAAACTCCTCAGTAAATTTTGGACAAATATATAATTTCAAACTGTAACACTCCTATATAACATTTTAAAAAAAACTTTAGTGTACTTTTCCCAAACATAATACTCGAGAAAAATTTCTTAGTATAACACTCTAATGTAACACACACAAAATTCTTTAATGTAACAATCTAATGTAACACACAAAAAAAATATAAAATAAAAAAAAAACTCATTAGTTTATTTTTTTCAAACGTAACACTCTAAAAAAATGATGTGAGATTCTTCAAATTATTTCAAAGGGATGTGAGATTCTTCAAATTATTCTAAAAAAAATACAAAAATTCCTTAGTAAATTTTGGACAAATGTATAATTCCAAACTGTAAATGTTACATTTGGAAAAAATGCACTAAGAAATTTTGTAGTATTTTTGTGTGTCTTATGTTAGAGTATGTTATATTAGAGTGCTATGTTTGGAATTATATTGATTAGAGTGTATGTTAGGTTTAAAAAAAGTACACTAAGATTTTTTTTTTGGTTAAATTGGAGTGTTACGTTTAAAAAAAAAATACTATATAATTTTTTTTTTTAGTATTACGTTGTTACATTTTGAAAAAGTACATAAAGGAATTTCTTAATGTGTTACATTGTAGTGTTACGTTATTAGTGTGTGAGTGATTTTCTGACCACACTGCCCGTTTAGTGATCAGCTGGAGAGCACCGGCAGAATAGGTGGCTTCTAGCTAACCTGTAACAGAAATATAAGAATCCCGCGGTGGTTCGCCACCCGGGGGTACTCCGACGATCAAGTCAGTATTCAATATATCTCAAAGATAAATCAATTTATTCAACTCACAAGCTTGAGCATAAAAAGCATACCTTAGACCCATGGAGGTGCCTCTTATTTATAGCCAACTCAATCCTAGTCCCAATGAGAGCCTAACTCCAATGGACTCAGGATTACTGCTTATCTGGGACTCCCAGTGAGATTAGGATAAACTCCCTAAGAGTTTCACATTTACCCAAACTGAAGTCTCCTCTCATTCTAGGACTCTTGTCCCTCATCCAGGTTGAGTTCCCTTTTCATTCTAGGACTCTTGTCCCTTATCCACTTATCTCGGATTCCGATATCTTCGGAGGTAACCTCGGCCTAGCCGAGATGACCTCGGTACAAAGACCAAGACACATGGCACCTCGGCTGACACGTCGGTGTCACTTTGCCACGTGTTGGTACTCAGAAAATATATCCCCACAACTGCCCCCTAGGTTCTATTACCTCGGCATTCTGAGGTGATGGAACCTACATTGTTCATTCATCTGTGCCCCTCTGTCCGAGATCAAACTCGCCGACCTCAAAGTTCTCTGGACTTTACTGTCCATTGGTGTCAAGAATCAAGTTTCATGCTTTCCAAGCTGCTTGAAATCGTACCTCCTAGTCGAGGTTCTGGTTCCATTAATTCGTAAACTCCAAGAGCTTTGCAACTGCTCCATTCACACTCTCTGGTGAGTTCCCGATTTCCAGTCATCTATTTGACTCCGACGATTTTCATATCGGTGTTCATTCCACTTGGTAGGTTCATAAACTCTTTACTTGCTATCAAGCTCAATCTTTCATAACTCTTTTGAATTTGTTTACTTGCCATCTGTTGCCTTCTATTTTCGTCTGTTTTCAAGTTTTGAATTGTTTGAATGCCTGGCACTGTTCTTGCTATATCTACTTTCTGTTGCTAGCATCGTGTCTGGGTCATTACTTTCTTATTCTTCACATATCTACTTAGTGCCTGTGCACTTGGCTTTATTCATGAACTTTGTTGTCTTCTTGACTCTGAATTTTCTCTTTCTAGCTCTTTTGCTTAAATCCGTCATTGTTCCAAGCTTTCAAGCTCTGCAATTGTTTTCGTTCCTCTCCTCCGGTGAAGCTTACGTTATTCTGTCATTTTCGCATCCGTCGTCAGATTTCGGCAATTCTCATTCCGGCTTCCTTCTTTCTGGTAAGCCACTTTTCCTCCTGGTTTTATTTCTTATTGCTTTCCAAGAACCTCTGCTTCATTGTTAACCACCATTGTTGTTTTACCCGTTGTTTCCAAATCATCTTCTTGAATACACACTGTTCACATATCTGTTGATTTCTGCCACTGTTCTTGGCTTGACACACCTATGCAATCTTTTTGTCTTGATTTCTTGATAGCTTCATCACCATTTTTGATTTACGAATTACATTCTTATTTCTGTTTTCTGTGTCTTTTTCCAGATTTTCTTGCTTTTAGTCCCTAGTTCTTTAAGGTCTTCATTTTTGTACTTGCCTTCTTTTATACATGCTTCATATTTCCCAACATTCTCAGCTCTTAACAAACTAGTTGCTTAATCGAAGTCAATCTTGTAATTTGCTCAAAAATTTCAACAAGTGTTAACATTTCTTGCTCCTTGATTATCATTCCTTCTCCCTGCACCTTCTCCTAATGTGAACATAAATTACACTTAGGAACACATTAGGGAAGTTGGCTTTGTGCCGTAGTCACAGACCCGATGTGTTCTTCTTTCGCCGATGTATTAAAACTTCTGGTATTTAATTCACCCCCTTTAGACCCTCTTTTTCTTGGTCTTTGCAAACTATCATCGCTGTTTCTTGAAGCATTTATTCCTTTTACAATTCTGGTCACCACTTCTGGCGTGTACTTTAGTGGTTCTGTTCTAATCAAAACGACATTTGACTCCGGCGAATCTTTTGCTGACATTTATCTTGTGCACTCTTTAACTTGTAAATTCTCTCAGAATTTCAATAAGTGTTAAACATCATCTCGGTTTAACTTCGGTTAAACATCATCTCCGTTTAACTTCGGTTAAACATCATCTCGGCTTAACTTCGGTTAAGTACCATTGCAGTTTGTATTCTTGTACCTTTTTGCTTCTTAGACAATGTAAGTTCTGCATATGGCTGATGTGCCTCATTGTTCTTGAATGTCTAATTCAACTTTCCTTCTCTAAATGCTTGTGCCTTTGTATTTTCTCGACTGCCCTTGCATGATTCTATACTTAGAATATTTTGCGTGTCTTTAGTATGCTCTTCCTTCTTTGTGCAATCTTCTCGGGGTTACATACCTCGGGTATAATAACTGCAAACTTTTCTTCGGCAAGATACTGACCTGCAAACTTTTCTTCGGCAAGATACTGACCTGCAAACTTTTCTTCGGCAAGATACTGACCTGCAAACTTTTTATAAATTCCAACAAGTATATATACTTATAAACTTTTTTCAAATTATAACAAGTGTTTAAACAATGATCTGCTTGTAAATTGCTACAAATTTCAACAAATGTTTAAACAATATACTTAGCTTTTACTTCAACATGTAAATTGCTGCAAATTTCAACAGATGATCACATGTCGGCTTAACTTCAACTTGTAAATTGCTACAAATTTCAACAAGTGTTAAGCATCTTTTTTGGTTTATCCAACCAGTAGATTGTCATAAATCTGTAAGTAATAACATCAGCTTCACTTCGACTTGTAAATTGCTACAAATTTCAACAAGCGAAGAGAAACAGTAATCTCGGCTTAACTCCTACTTGTAAATTGCTACAAATTTCAACAAGTGGTAAACTTTGTATCGGTTTGACCAACTTGTAAATTGCTACAAATTTCAACAAGTGGTAAACTTTGTATCGGTTTGACCAACTTGTAAATTGCTACAAATTTCAACAAGTGGTAAACATTGTTGTCTTCTTTCTGCCCCTTGCATGGCTTCCACATACTCCTCTGCGGACCTTATAAAAGGCCTTCAACCTGGCTAACTGTCACGACCCAAACCCGCCCCTATAGGTTTGGCACCGTAACCGGCCAGTAATCCGAGGATTACCTACGGCCTCTGAACAGATTAACAAAATATTAGGGGCTAGCGGAAGCAAATAATAATATACAACGTCCATTGAGCTGTGCAGACTTATATGAGACAGAAAAATTTTAAACTTTTTATACATATAACTACACATTATCTTTAAGTCATAAAATACATATACAGATTAGGCAGAAAGGGTCTTAGTCCCCTTTTTCAAAATACACAAGACTTGCTGGACCAAAAACATAGCTTAAACTTTAAATCATATAACAACAATGCTTAACATATCCGGAACCTCCACGAGAGGCATATAGGTTGGCTGACAAACGGATTCTAGACAGAAGCCTCTAGCCTGGTCACGCGCCTGATCACCTACATACATAAATAATACAATGAGCTAAAGCCCAGTGAATAATAACAGAGTAAAGGGTTTAATGAATGATATCCATCACAGAGGTAGAAATCAAAGTTTATATCAGAAACACAATCTTATCAGAAACAGAGTCTTATGCATATTCAGTTTTCAAATCAGAAACAGATTCAGATACATACTCATATTCATATTCATAATCAGATTTTGCATAAGATCATATGTGGTACACCCATTAGCTAACAGATCAGATTGGTCTAGAGACCACAGACAGAGTTGGTACCAACGACCATGAGGGTCCATATCTTGCGCGCAAGTAGCCATGGTATTATTTCCCCCAGGCAAGGGCCAGATACAGATAACCACGGTATTGTTTCCCCCGGGCAAGGGCCAAATCCACAGTATTATATCCCCCGGGTAAGGGCCAGATCCACGGTATTATATCCCCTGGGTAAGGGCCAGATCCACGGTATTATATCCCCCGGGTAAGGGCCAGATACTAAGGGTGCCACAATTACTTTTCAGAAAACTGGACATTCATTCATTCATTTCCAACATATCATAGCTTTTCAAGAATCAATAATTTCGTATCATAGTATACTGAAAATACATAACATTGAACATAACTTTACAAAGTTATTACTCACAGAGGGCTGCAGAGGCAAATCAGACAGACTGGATATATCAGATAAATCGGGCAGACAATGGCGCGTGACCTACACAAACATATAACATATACACATTGAAATACAACATTACTCCCTTGATTAAACTTGTCCTTTCTAGTCTTTATAGTCCGAAGTTCTACTACATTTATTCTTTCTCAATTAGGTAAATTGGGTTCTTATTTCACATATTCTTTCGTTACTAAGTCCCTCTTTTCCAAATAAGTTGATCCTTTACTTAGCTTCTTAAATAATTACCACAAGATCAATGATTCATCCTTTAACTAACTAACCTATGTTGATTAGTAGCTTATTATTCTTTATTGAGTCATAAATTGCTAAATCATCTATTCAAAATCATGCCCCAATTGCCAAATTTAGTTTGAAATCATTTTCTCCATATCAAGCCAAATCCTAACTCAAAATGATTAACTTCTAACTTAATCTCCATAAATTGAACATGGCACCAAACTCTCATTTTCTTTTTAGTTACATAAAATTGATTTCAAGCCCTTTCTACTTTCCTACCAAGCATGAAATTAAAGTCATAAATTCCTTAGAAAATTATTCACATGTATGAAATTGACATCAAAATTACTAGTTTTATAGTCTTATAAATTCTCCATCTAACTTCCATAATCTTAATCTTGACTTAATTCATAACCTCAATTTAATTCATAACCAAAATATGTTTAATTTAAATAAAATCTTAAATCACACTACATGCATGGATTAAAAATCTAATTATAAAATCAAAGCTTTATCTAGCATTAGGATTAATTCTAATTTTCCATAAACTTGACGTTCATAAAAACATTTCATTTTTCTCTTCAAAATATGAGATTGAATTAATCCAAATCCTTCAAAATCCATAATGTATGCAATACAAATAGGTCCAATTTTTATTATTAATAACAAAATCAATTTAATCATGAATTACACAAATCAATTTCTTAGAAATTCAACTTAACTCAATTTCTAACTAAAAACTTAATTTATAAGCATAGATGTTCTAAAATGTGCTTAAATTGAACAAACCTTTTAAATTCTCATGCATGGATTAGAGATTAAAACCAAACCAATTTTTAGGTTTCAAAAGAAAATCAAAACCTCAATTTGAAGAATTCTCACAATTATTTCCATAACCATAAATATGCATGTAATCCATCTCATGTTTAGAACCCAATTTCCTCCCATAATTTTGAATCCAATTCAATTTCTTCATTATTTTACTAATTCCTCTTAAATCATGAAATTGAAATTATAAACTCTTTTAAAGAAATAATTTCATATACAAAACATTTATCAAAACCCCACTAATTCTATCTTATTAAGCTCCAACCATAATTAAACTCTTAATTTACACCAAAACTCAATCACAAACTTATATTCTTAAATTATGGATTAATTTCTTAACTTACATTACATGCATGGGTCAAAAATCTAATTATGAACCCAAAACTTTATCTAACATTCTAAATTTTCATAAACTTGATTCTTATCAAACATTTCCTTTTTCTCTTCAAATATGAACTTGAATAAATTTAGATTTTCCATAATCCATGAAATATATTGTAATTAGAGTATTAATTTGCTCATGCATGTAACATTTTCATGCAAAATCACCACATTAAATCCATAGTAAATAAGTTCCTAAATTAATTCCATAATCATCCATATGCATGCAACCCATTTTAGATTAACTTCCATAATCCCATACTAAGTTAATTTTCTTCATCTTCTTGTTATTGATTCCAATTTTACCTTTAATTTTAAGCATAATGTAAAGATTCTATAAAAATTTAAGCATGAATCCATACCTTAAACTTTAATTTCAGCCATTTACTTGATTCTCCTCTACTTCCCCCTTTCTTTTCTTCATTTCCTCTTGGTTTCTCCTTCAAATTCCCAGCAAATAAGTTTCAAGAATGTTTTACACTCTCCCTCTCTCTCTCGGCTGTTTCTCTAATTGCTCCACCAGAACTAAGGCTCTTCATGACTCCTTTCTTCCTCTTTTATTTTATTATTTTGAATACACTTCATGAACTCATATAATAATATAATTATATAATAGCACTTGATTCCCACACCTTACACGTGCACACACATCACTCTCAAAGCACTTCCAGCACAACACTTAACACGCACACACAAATCTGGTTTCTCAGTACACCCACCAGACTTTCTCTGCACACACCCCACATATAATCCCAACGCTAAATCATTTTACAATTTAATTTATGGTTAGGATTAATTTAATTAAATAACACGTAGCCTTAATAAATTTCAATTAGCACATCAGTAGATTAATTATAACAAATCATAGATCTCTCATAATTTAATTAGTCTAATTGATTTCCATTAGAGCCTAATTAATTATATTTAATTTTATTAGTCTGAATCAGATTTTTAATCAGACTCCCAAAAGGCTCCAAATAATAAATCGAACTTATTGCCAACCTCAATTTTGGTTTCTTAAATCATTTAAATCTTCAATTTCTGATCAGACTCCAAGTTTCCGTCAATTAGATTACATATTCAAATAGGACACCCCACAAATAAATTAATCCGTAATAGTCACAATCCTCAATCTTCATAACTTAATCAACTCCAATTAGGACCTAATTAATCGAATCTCAATTTCACTAAACTGAACCGAATATTTAATTAAACTCCCAAATGGGTCCGTAATTAAGATTAAATTGATTCAGCTTCCTAACTTCACTTCTTTAAGCCATTTGGACCCTTAATTTCTAATTCCAAAATAAACGTTCAATCAAATCATATACGAGTCAGATTTCACAATTCTCATAAATCCCAAATAAATTATAATACTAGGCAATTAAATCTTAAATCCTCTTAATTAATCAAGTACTAATCATTATACGTGATGGGGTTGTTACACTAACTATAGTCTGACATTGTGTGTTTCCTTTTTATCCTCTGGGATCTTAGATCTGTTCGCTGTGCTCTTTTCTTCTCGGACTTAAGCGCCGAGATCTTATCTTTTTAGATCTGCTCACTCGGTTTGAGCTCTTCTTTTCTCGGGCCTACTCATCTAGGCCGAGATCATCTCTTCTAGGATCCGGGATCTGGAATCCAGGATCTGCTCACTTAGGCTGAGCTCTTCTATACTTGAATGTCATCTCCTTGGGAACGCTCACGCCCCCTGTCTTTGCATCCCTCCTGGAAGGGTCTTCGTTCCTCCGCAGGTATCTATCCTTCCATACCTGGAGGTCATCTTTGTTGTAGTATCCGCTTCGATCTGTTGTCTTTGATGCGTCACCTTCCTGGCCGGCGTCTTTCACTCCGTGACTCTGGTCCCGAGTTTCTGTGTTGCGGTCGTCCTCTTCAGCGTCGAGGTCGATAGGTCTCCCACTCCCAGCAGGAGTGTTTGTCTTCAATCTGATCCTTCTGTCTGTCATTGGCCATCTATTCTTCTTTCTTTCCTACAGACGGCGCCAAATTGTGTGAGTGATTTTCTGACCACACTGCCCGTTTAGTGATCAGCTGGAGAGCACCGGCAGAATAGATGGCTTCTAGCTAACCTGTAACAGAAATATAAGAATCCCGCGGTGGTTCGCCACCGGGGGGTACTCCGACGATCAAGTCAGTACTCAATATCTCTCAAAGATAAATCAATTTATTCAACTCACAAGCTTGAGCATAAAAAACATACCTTAGACTCATGGAGGTGCCTCTTATTTATAGCCAACTCAATCCTAGTCCCAATGAGAGCCTAACTCCAATGGACTCAGGATTACTGCTTATCTGGGACTCCCAGTGGGATTAGGATAAACTCCCTAAGAGTTTCACCTTTACCCAAACTGAAGTCTCCTCTCATTCTAGGACTCTTGTCCCTCATCCAAGTTGAGTTCCCTTTTCATTCTAGGACTCTTGTCCCTTATCCACTTATCTCGGATTCCGATATCTTCGGAGGTAACCTCGGCCTAGCCGAGATGACCTCGGTACAAAGACCAAGACACGTGGCACCTCGGCTGACACGTAGGCGTCACTTTGCCACGTGTTGGTACTCAGAAAATATATCCCCACAATTAGAGTGTTACATTTTTGTTCGTAATGTGGGATTTGTTCCAGAAAGAGGAAAATTCAAAACTCACTTTACATTTGGAAAAACTCACTTTTACATTTGGAAAAACTCACTTTTACATTTGGGATTTGTCCAAATATGTAATTTTACATTTGGAAAAACTCACTTTTGTCAGTAAAAAATTAAATCTAAACATATTAGTTACTATCCTTTTGTGTAATTTTTATTTTAATGAAACATTTATATCATAAGAAAAATGAAGAACTAAACAGTTTATAAGATCACATTTTGAAATTTATTAGTGCTTCACCCAAAATAATATTCTTACCAATTTATTTTTAATTAAATAGATATTTTATTTTATTTGAAAATAATAAATCTTAAAATAATCATATCATTACATATAATCTTGTATATAATTTATTATTTGTATATCTTCATTTATATGAAATAGAAAATGGATTTGCACTAATTTGTCCAAAATAGTGGTCCAGTATTCAAAAATAAAGGTTATGTTTGGTTTGAATTTGTGAAATAATTTTTTAGAAAGAATTTATAAAATTTAAAAGTTTTGAAAATCGTTTTGAAATTTGGAATGATTTATTTTTCTTTTTGTAGTTGAATATATGGGTGTGAGAGAAAAAGTAATTGATTGATATGTAGGATATGAGAAAAGGAGATAGAAGAGAGAGAAAATTTGATTGATTAATATGTAAGAGAAAGAAAAGTGATTTAAAATTTTTTTTTAGTAAAAATTTTCAATCAAATAAATTTTTAAATTTTTTTTCTCAAAAATTATATCTGAAGAGACCAACCAAATAAGGCCAAAATGTACTGACCCATTCAATGCTGTGAACCTTATAGTCTTAAATAAATAAAAATAAACACAGTAAAAAATAAATAAATGAAAATTGTAATTTACTTACTCAAGCTCACAGGAAATAAGTAACCCAAAACGGATGGGGAGAAAATCTTTAAAATTTTATATTGAATTGTTATACTATTATATGAGTTTAGATTCAATTCTTATAAAATAGAATTCACATTTAAAATGAAACTCTCAACCAAAAAATACTTTTTATTAAATTTTTTTTTGTGAATAAAATTTCTGAATGACTAAAACAGTGTGGATAAGTTGCCCGTGGGGCTGTGGCCTAGTTTGCAGTCCGTGGAATCTCTCTGTTTGTGTTCTTCTTTATTGTGGTGTAGTGTGTAGTAAGAAGAAGTGTAATGTACTTTCTGTTTTTTTGGATACATCAGAATAAACAAAGTTTAAACAGTGCTAAGCTCTTTCTACAGTTCTATCCATCATGTTCCAAACAAGCAGTTCTTTGATTTTAATTAAGGAATCATTTACAACAAAGATGTCTTCAACTTGATTAATTCCAAACTCAGTTAATGCATCAGCACACAAGTTTTATGCTCAGCAAGTGTAATGTACTTTCAATATCACAAATGATAGTGATGGACAGACACACCATCACTTGCGTCTCTTTCTCCCAAATACTAGAATCTCCAAACATAAACACTTCCTCATATCTGCGCCGTACACGTGCATCCTCCCTCCTAATCTTGGACAAATTATTATTTTGTTTCCCGGGTAAATTCAGGTGTTGTCCTCAATTTAATGTTATTGACTAAAACAATGGGTTCCAATCCAATAATGTTCGTCTCTTTTGCAAAGACAATAGAACCCTTGTCCAAATATACCTGGTATAGAGCAATGTTCAAAAATTACTAAATTAACTTCTCGCTATCTTGAGTCACATATAGAACCCCATACAATTTCTTCTGAACTGTATTTAGACTGATTTGAAAAGAGAAAAGAAAAGAGAAAATATAAATGAAATATAATTATATTTTATTGATATGTTGCTCATATTTTTTCCTTTTTTAAAAATTTCTAATTAAATCCAATCACAGTATTAAATAGGTCATTTAGTAATTTTTGAATATTTATTACTTGATATTAACCGAATCATATCTCAAAAATCAATAAAAAGTGATGAATATCATTATTCTAACCAATAATTATCAAGTTGATGCCATAAACTTGACCTAACATCACCGCCACATAATTTTCTTTTGTCCTCAAAAGGTTGCTCTTTCAGTTCCCAGTAGAGCCTTAATTTCACAAGCGGGGAAAATATTTTTTTTGGTGCCCTTAAAAAAAAAAAAATTATAATGTGTTCATAATATAGTATGTCATAAGTTAAATTTTAATTTATCATAAATTTAATTATATAAAACTTATCTCCCTTATTATGTTATTGTGAATAAATTGTGAGTTCTAATTATGAGATCCTAACATTACTCTCTCAAAAATTATATATATTATTAGACTAATACTAGAGACCCACAATTTAGAATCCGCAATTTACTCATAAGCATGACAAAAAAATTGAGTTCTATGATTTTTAATTTGTGACAAATAAAAAATTAATACGCAACATGTATTAAATTAGGAATCTTTTAGTGAGTAATTATCCTATCTTTGAAAATTTCATGTTGGCGATGTACTCAACTAATATTATAATTACATGGCTTTAAAAATAAAAAATAATAAAGAAATGACAAAATCTCATTGAATAGGCAAACGGTAGGGGTGTAAATCTGGCTCGGCCCGGCTCAGCCCACCCGGTCTCGGGCCGGGCTGGGTCGGCCCACGAGCAAAAAATTAAAGCCTAGTCCCAGGCCCAAGCTCATGGGTATTCGGGTCTTGGACGGGCCGGTGGGCTGACCCAATGGGCTTGGGCTTGGGCTTGGCATCGGGCTTGGGCCGAACTTAGGTGAGCCTGACTATTTTTTTTTTTTTTTTTAAATTTTCTATCAAAAATTTATTATTTTCCATTAAAAAATACAGTGGGCCTTGGGCAGGCCGGGCTTCGGGCCATGCCCTAAATGGGCCTTAAGCGGATTGATGGGCTAGGCCAAACGGGCCAGGCCTACGAGTCGGGCCAGGCTTTAAAACGATGGCCCAGGCCCTAGCCCAGGGGCTCAGCCTGGGCTCGGGCTTGAGCCCAAGCGGGCCTAAAAGGGTCGGGCCCATCTTGAGCAGTGTGTAGGTTTCCAGCCGCCCACGGGCCGCGGGCCATTTTTACACTCCTAGCAAACGGTCATGGGTTCTTCCTAACTAGTGTAATAAGTCCCAATCACTATGCTTGGTTTCACTTTTCAAAAAACACTTTTCAGAAAATTCTACTTTCTTATTTTCTGTGTTTTTTTTTGTTTTTACTGATTTTTTTTTAATATTTTAAGCAATTTTTAAAATTTTTAGACATATCTAACTTAGATGTATCTAAAAAGTAAAAAAATTGTGAAGAAAACCTTTTAAAAATTCACTAAATATCCAAAATATAAAAAAATACGAGAATTCAGTACATTTTTTGTATTTTATGTATTTATTAATTTTTTAAAATATTTTTTCACAAATTTTTTATTTTTTAGATACATCTAACTAAGGTGCATCTAAAAAGTAAAAAAAATGTTTAAAATTTTAAAAATATTCACTAAAAACAAAAAAATACGAAAACCAAAAAATTTAATTTTTAAAAAACTTAATTCAAAAAACTCAAACCAAACATACTGAATATTTTTCGTATATCATTGTTAGCTTCATTTGTCTCATAATTTAGATATTTCCTTATGGGGAGCAGCTTCCCAGAAGACTCTATTCCTATACTTCTCAAAATTTCACTTTGTAAGCTTCATGGGACTCACAACAATAATCTAAACCATTTATCTCATAGGCATTGAAAAGAAAAATATACATGTAAAAAATTAGGTTGATTAAACATTGATAGATACACTAACTAGTCATGTTTGGTTTTATGAAATTGATGGCCAATATGATTTTAAAAATTAAAACCATTCATTTTATAAAATAAATATAATAAGTTAGTATGTCTATCAATATTCGATCAAACAAATTTTTTACATATATAAAATTTTTTTTTCAAAATCAATAAATGATTTAAATTATCATAGTAAGCCTTATAAGACCTTTACAAATAAAATCTTGAACAATATAGAGAAAATGAGGCACTCTTTTCCCGATATTAGTCTCTACAAATATGCACCTCAAAAATATTTGAATTTGTAGATAAGTCACAACTCTCTTTTAAGACCATTGGTGTCCATCTATATAATAAGGCAAGAAGGTTTTTGAAAATGTCCTACACACATTTGTCCTACTAGGACATTTGGATGGTTAGGATTCATTGCTGGTTAGGGATGGATGGTACAGATGGGACACATTTGTCTTACATGGCATCGTTTGTCCTACATTTGGTTTTAATGGTCTAGATTGCATTTGGTTCAAATCAATCTTAGTTCCCGCCCACTTTCTCCCCTCTCTCTCCCACTTACTCCTCTTCCCAAGCACACTGTCTCCCATTTAGTTTTAACCCACTCACCCACCCACCTACCCATTCTCTCTCTCTCTCTCTCTCTCTTTCTGTGTGTGTGTGTTCTTCAAGCCCAACACCCAAGTACTCCTCTCCCCAAGTAGATGATGCTTTTGCCTCCCCATGCCACCCACCCCCTCTCTCTCTCTCTCTCTCTCTCTCTCTCTCTCTCTTAAAATGTATCAGAGATACATTTGATTTTAATGGTTCAGATTATTTCATCCAAAATTTAATGATTGAAATGTCTTTATTTCCCGCCTAAATACTCTCTCCTTAAATCATCTCGCTGCCAAATCTCTCTGCTATCTCTCTCTCACCTCAAAATCTAAGCCTAAACCTCTTTCTCCTCTCTTTGTACTCTACATCTCCTCTTATGACGCCACCATCGACTACTACGACCACCAGCCACCCCACTATCATCACATCTCATCTCATCTTTTCCTTATCTATCGTCTCTCTTTTCTTGCAATGACAACCCTACTGTTTCTTTGTCTGCTGTTGCCTCTCATTGCTCCTCCACTCTCTCCTTCCAATGCCGTTCCTCCTCTCTCTCTGACAAACCCTGGCCATCCATACTCGCCGTCTCTCACCGTTACAACTCAGCTATGCCAATCTAGGACCAGGTATAGAAGTGCACGCATATCAAGTGTGTTTGTTGAATTATTGCAAAACCTGCTACACCAGAAGTGGTGTCCAAAATCAAATGTGGTTTTATGCAACTTTTGATAAGTCTGTACTCATGTCGTAGGACCACTTTATTCATTGTAGAGAGGGAATAGAAAATTAATTGTCATGATTCTTGGATATGATGGAAATATCGAATTTTACACAGTTGGGTAAAATACAAATCACTTATCTATCCCTTCAAGTTTTATACAATTGCAATTTACTTTTACTTCATTGTTTTATAAATGTTTAAATTGATGCATTTGTTGGGTGTGTATTTATGTTTTTATTGCAATATGCAAGCTTTAAAGAGGGAAAATAAATATGAGATTAAAAACAGACTTAAAAAAAGGGACCATGCTAGGGAGCCTTAATTTTTGGCCCTCTAATCCCCCTAAAATTCAGACCAAGGCAAAAAAAAAAAAAAAAAAAAAAAAAAAAATGCCCAAAACGACGTCTTTTTGGGCATTAGGGGGATTAGGGGGGGCTTTTTTAGGGGGACAAATTATTTTCCTAAAAAAAATGGGTTTAGTTTTAGAATTACTATTTGAGTGTGGAGCTGTATTTTGAGTTTTTGAATTATGAAATTTGAAAATAGTTTTGGAATGATTTGTAATTTTTTTAAATATTTTTTTAATTGATTAATGTATAATAAAAAAAGAAATGAGATGAGTTTTGCTCACCAACCCAACACCATTAACAAATAAAATAAAGTTGAATTCAAAATTTAAATAAATAAAAAAAAATTGAAGTTGCTTGGTTATTAAGAGATGAAATATTATTAGAAATATTTATATTTAGTGATGAAATCAAGATATAATTGGAAGATTTTTTTTTCTTTTGTGAATAAATTTGAATTCAAAATTTAAATAGGGTTTAAATTGGATTCTATTAACAAAAACAAGTGGTTTAGTTTTACTATTAACATGTAATCGTTTCGCAAGGAGAGATAAGAAAAATAATAGGAATGGTGTGATTTGTTTAAAGATTGAAAAAGTACACCTCAGTGAGAAAGATAACATATTTTTATTTTTGGATAACTAATCAAATCTCTATTTATATTTTTAGCAACAAATTTGATAAGTTACATTTTAACTTAATAATTTTATACTCGATTATATTTTGATTTCATTATTAATTACACTGTACTTTTAGATACGGGTATACACTAATATTAAAATACAATAATACTATGGCCCCGTTTGGGTAGTGGGTTGGGGCTAAAATAGCCACAAAAGACAAAAAAGGCTATTTTAGTCCCAAAAAAACAAAACATCACATCCAACTCATAATCATTATACTCTTCTCTCACAAAAAAACTCAAAAAAGCCAAAAAGTCAAAAAGCCCTTCCCAAACCAAGCTTTTAAGCCCAGGCTAAAATAGCCAAAAAAACTAAAAAGTCAAAAAGCCAACCCACTTCCCAAACCCACCCTATGACGAGTAGATTAAGAGTAACGTAAGAAAATTAATAATATTGATATCGGTTGTGCTAGAAACCCCCAGTGGGGTGACCCCCAGTGAAGACCCCCAGTGATGTGTCTCACTGGGGTTGGCTGAAAACTCAAAAAAAAAAAAAAAAAAAAAAAAAAAATTGTTTTTATCCAATCAGAAGAGACCCCCAGTGACCCCCACTGGGGGTCTAAGTCATTTTTCTATTGATATATAAATAATAAAAAACTATAAATTTTTTGTACTAAATGTGAAATTTTCATAATATTTTCATTTTTAATCAGAAAGTCTATTATTATCTTCATAATTTTAAAATTTCGTTAATGCATCATTTTGAATATATTTTCTTTATAAACGAATCTGTTTACAAATAATTTAATGAAAAGACATGAAAAAGTACCTTGCAAGTATTTATTATTATTATTATTATTATTTTGTATTTGGTAATGGGCCAAGAAGGCTCTCTCTCTATTTACAGACTTGGAGATGTGACAGCTGTTACTGTATAATTTTAGTGTATTTGATTTCGGTTTTTTACATTTACTTTTTTAAAAATTGAATTTTTATTTTTCATATTTTTTTATTTTTAGTGAATATTTTTAAAATTTTAAGTAATTTTTTTTAATTTTTTTAGATGTATCTTACTTAGATTTATCTAAATAGTAAAATATTTGTGAAAAAATATTTTTAAAAAATTAATAAATACATACAAATATGAAAAATGTACTGAATTTTATTTTTTTTGTATTTTGGTATTTAGTGAATTTTTTAAAGATTTTTTTCACAAATATTGTACTTTTTAAGTGTATTTATATTAGGTGTGTCTAAAATTAAAAAAATTGCTTAAAATATCAAAAAATTCATTAAAAACAAAAAAAAATAAGAAAAATAAAAAAGTAGAATTTTCTTAAAAGTGTTTTCTAGAAATGAAAATCAAACAAGTATTCAAATATAAACTCAATATATCCAATTAACATTTTAAAATTTTACTTCATATTATATTTTAATATAAATTTACTAATAAAAACAATACATATTAATTCTTAAAATAAATTTTTTTTTCATGGTACACCCTAATTACTTATATATATTTTTTTCATATTCAAATATCTTCATTTTCTTCCCCAAGTTTTAATTATTTTTTTTTCATCTTCTTCTTCACTATTATCATCAACATTATTATTTCTTATTGTGTTTTTGTTTACAAATAAAATAAAATAAGAATAAAATCAAACAATGAATGAGAATAATAATAATTTTTTTAAGCAGTTCATCACCCAATTCTGTATGTATTCAACGCTATATATCACCCAAAACAAAGCGTGATTGAATTCTATGTCGGTGAACACAAACACTCTCTTGACCATCTCTTCTTCACTCAAATTTCCATTTAGGACCACTTGCAACATCAAATCGAACACCGCCTGAAAATTAGTGTTCATTTTCAATTCCATATGTCTTACAAACTCAAATCTTCAATATCAAATCGTCCCCTTCGACCATCTGAAACTTTGGATTTTTGCTAAATGTGATGAGTTTCCCTTTCTATGGCTCTTCATTTAGTTCTGAAACCAACACACCAAGAGCAATAGAGACCGGGCATTGATTTAGACCCCTTTAAAACACCCACCCCCACAATCCCCTCACACACATGGAGGTTGGGAATTGGGTGAGAAGAAAAAAAAAGAAAAGAAAAAGAAAAGTTGACCAATCAAAGCTAAAGGGGGTGAAGGGGGTGACCCCCAAAGGGGGTCTCAACCTTTATTCTATAAGAACTCAAGGGCCATTAACATCATGATTAAAAATGATAATGCAATGAACCTAAACTGTTTAAGACTATATTTATCAAGTAAATATATGCATAATATATAATTAAAACAAACTTTTAAATTATTTATTTTTATTTAAATGTTTCCCCATTTTAAAATTGGGCTGGACGTCAAGTTGGAGCATCAAATGCTTATTTATAAATTAATAGTTTATATTTGGTTTATTTATTTACAGACTCAATATTAGATCTAATAAAAAAAAAAGCTTGAGCCAATATTTAATGAGTTAATGGATAGTCAATATAAATATTATTTGCAAAAAATGTTCAGGGTTTTAGAAATAAAAATTTAGGGATAAAATTACTTTTTAAGGACAAAATATCTTAATTTTTAAAAGTCTCATTATTGTATTTTTAGCAACGAAATTGAATATTTAGTAATAAATTACTATTGTTTTGGGACACAAATTTTCTTCTAAAAGAATAAACTTTTTGGCATGAAATTATTTTGTTCACAAAGTGTATTTAGTGGTGACATTTTTAAAATCATGTCGCTAATAAGTTAGGATGGCATTTTTGTAACAACTCAGGCCTATTTTAGAAAGCGGAAAAAAAGTTAATTTTTTTAGCTTTTTTTAAAAAAATATACAAAAAAGATGTAATGTAACCTAAATAACCAATAAGCCAATACACTAACTTTTTTCCTAGTTGCCAAAATAGGCCTCACATGACCACAAAAATTGATCTCCTAATATTTTTTACAATAAAATTTTTAATGTGACTAAATAATTTATTTTCTAAAACTCCATAAGGTGACGTTTTTTGTTCAAATCCAGACTAGAGAGAAGACATTTCTTCTCAAATTTTAAATTATAAAAGTAAGGAAGTTTTATTACATTGTCCAAAAAGCAAGAAATACAAAAGGAAAAGATAATAATAAAGGTAAAAGATTTTGTCTAGTGGAGGATGATACATCTCCTACGAATCTGCAGCCAGTGAAAGGTATTATAGTAGCGACCACTGATTGTGGGTAACCGATATGTCATGATTTATTTCATTTTTTAGTTTGATTCAAAGTACTAATTGTTTTTATTTTTTTATAGACAATAATTCAACTTTCTTGCCTGTAAAGTGGATTGAGAAATATTTGGAAAGGCCATTTTAGATACTTAGCTCTGAGTTAAATCCTCATGCTAAATGTTTCTTTCTTCTTTGATGGACAGATTATGGGGTATAGAGGACTCTACCAAAATATGTCATTGACTCTTGTCTCTTCCAAAATTTTCATTTTAGGGAAGAGATAGAAATTTTAAGTATATTTGGCATCTTAATATTCCAAAATCTATTATGTTCAAAATTGCCAGATAATCTACTCTGCCATGGTGGAGGCTCAGGTTTGGATCGAGTCATATAGTTGATTGTGGATCAATTGTTATACTTTTTTAAAAAAACAAAGTTGCACCCTGATTACTAGCTATAACTTTTGATACAATAGCAAAGCGCTTGATCCAACAACTGGTATCAAAACAAGTCATAGATTTGACTTCCCCGAAGCACAAGAGGGTACTTGATATAATAGTGTGAAATGTTACTCTACATAGTAGAAAGTTTTGAATTTTTGTGGTGTTAATTGCGGAATATTGGGATGTCTCCATAAAAATAAAATAGTTACAATTGTGAATGTTTGAATTTATTATTATTATTTTTTGTGTGTTAAAAAATACTTTTAAGTGAGCAAAAAGTTATATTATTTGTAATGAGAATAGTTATATCATTTTATAATTTATATTACAAATTTTCGTTGTGTAATTACGAAAAGTACACCATATGTATTTTTTTAGGAGTGCGTATATCAAGTTTTTTAATAGTATACAAATGACATCGACACCAATATAAACCAGAAAAACCAACCACAACAAAAGGGTGTAATCAATTTAGTCCGAGTTAAAAGAAAATTTAACTCTGAATTAAATCTTTTAATTTGTTAGTTGAACAATCAAAACTAATTAATGTAATACTTCAATTTTATTGATTTTAATATGAGAGGATTCACATAAAGCTTTAGGCAATTGATACGAATCTCACATTAAGAATAAATGAAGAAAAAGTGTGAGAGCCCAACCTTATACACATAACATTAAGCATTTATCTTTTAATTTAATGCTCAAAGAATCAAAATATTAAAAAATATTTAAATATAATATTTTGGTTGGTTCGATTAGTATTTATGTAAAAAAAATTTAAAATTAAAACAAATCATACCTTATGTAAAATCTATTGAAATTTCAAACGGTCAATTATGTTCGATTGTCTAATTTTCTTACGACTATAAAGAGAACCCTCCTACTATGGGGCTGACTTTAATGATTTGATATTTTTGAAGGATTTTTATTTCAAAAATATTGTCTTCATGCCCCAAAATACTAACAACTATTGCATTTCACAAGGATCTTATGACATAATTCAATGGTTGTGAGTGTTTGGAACAATAAGACAAAGAAATTTGAGAATAGAAAATCATGTACGGCAGTGTTAGTAATTGGTTTGATAGTTTATTTATGTCCAAAGCATTTTCATACCATAATAACTTTTAGTGTGCTTCTTGTTGAATCCAAATTTGAATTTGTTCACTCAATTATAAACACACTCATTAGTTAAAATAGCCCGTTCATTATTTTAAAATATCTTTCACCTCGCGAATTTAATTTAGGGTTATGTACATTTACTTGAGAAATAAATGAACAAAATTATTTTTATTTTTGTATAGTAGCATGCTCTTCGATTGCTTATGTGTAAATGTGGATTGTGAGGTCCAAAACCATGGAATCAATATCAACATTGTGTTTCCATCGATTATATTCCAAAATTCAAAAGTTTATTGATATCATCAAGCATAAAATCTTAAGCAATAATCATGTGCCTCAATTTGGGATAGAAAATTTGCATGGGGCAATGGCCCAAAACAAAAATAAGAAGTCTAGGGGTGACTTGTGGGACTACATAGCATGTCACTCAATTGTATAGCGGTAAGTTGTAAATTCACTCATAGGTGGGAATTCGAACCCACTCTATAGACGCTGGGTATGATTTGCTCAAGTTTGGAAGACTCATTTTACTGATCTTGTGTGAACAATTGGCTGGCCATGAGAAGAATTGAACTCAATACCCTGAGCTTCACACTCCAAGACCAGCCAGGATCCTGGGTGATGAACTTGGGCTTGCTTGTTATGTAGACCTACTTACCTATTGAATCAAAGAATCTGGGTCATGTTCTTGTCAGAATTGGGTTTCTAGCTAGGCTCCTTTTGTTTAATGGATTCTTGGGTCTACCAGATCAGAGCAGTAAAGTCCATCCCATTGTTGGGATTTAAGTGTTGTGTTTTGCTCTGGAGCCTTGGACGAGTTTGGCATGCGGCTGTTGCGGGGTTCCCCCATTTTTTTTGTCCTGCTTTCAAAGAGTCTTTAAATTGTATATGTGTTTATGTATAAACTTTTGGGTTGTTAAAATCAAATTCAATGCAGTTACTGTTGTAAAGTTTCTTGTATTTACTGTACACTCAAAATACTATAAGAGACGTTACATGGAGGTGGAGGGTTGAGGCTCAGAGTTGGAGTAAAAGCCCAACCAAGATACACTCAGGCCCTCTGGTGGTATATTTATGGTTTTTTTAGGTAAGATTTTAGAGTGTTGCTAAGAAAGAGAGCTACAGATTTATTCTTGTAATCCTTATTACGTATAGTGGATTTTGATCTTTTTTCAATCGTGAACGTAAGTATCTCGTCGAATCATGTACATCTTGTTTTCTTATGTTTTCTATGTCTAGTTGTTCTTTTATTCACTGCTTTGTTGTATGATTGAAACCATGATTTTGCACAACATAAACAAAGTCAGATTTATCATGATACAAACACATACTAAACTTTGATCATTGTGTGTATTTTTTTGGGACAATAATCTGTGTGTGTTTAGTGTTTGAGTAATACTTCTACACTATGCAGTATCTGATTCATTAGAATTGAAACTAGAATAGAATATTTTGGTTTGATAAAAATTAAGTGTGTAAATTCAAGATGGAATTACTCTTTACCAATTTAGGAGAGTAGTCCTTCTGTCCAAAATTAGAGAACCCTAAATTTGGCCCATATAGAAATCACATCCCATGTGAGAGTGAAAAGGATAGGTAGTAGAACAAGAGAAGTGTCATATACACATAAAAAGTATATTAAGAATTGAATGAGGCATTCTCACTCTTGTCTGAGAGACTGCAATCGCTCACTACCAGAGGAAGTATTAAGATATTGATATTGTAGTCATTTCTAAAATGTGTAATAGTAAAAATATAAAAAATAAAATAAAATAAATAAAAAATCGTATCCAACAAATTGTGTGGGAATAAAAAATCTATCACATTAGACTGAATGGACTCATTATTGACCTACTGCCCTCGGTCCACCTCTTACTTGAGCTTGGCAGTTTGGCCTATATGGTTCACTGGACACCCTGTTCAAACATATAGCCTAGTTGTATAAAATTATTTCGACAATTCATATTATGTTGTGATGCTTATTCTCATATTTAGTTTGATAAAATAAAATAGAATGTAAATTCTAGATGTAATAACCATTATTCTATTATAAAATCAAAAAATATTTTTTGAATAAAAAAAATCCAAAATCATTATAACAAACTCAACACTAAACGGTAAGGAGTTTGGTTTAGTGGGAAAGAAGGCAACCAAAAGGTTTATCATTCAGAAGGTCATAAGTTTGAATCATACAAAAGGTAAACATTCTAAAACTTGGGGCCATCATAGGTTTGCCTGATCATTAACTTCAGAATCTCAGAATTAGTCGAGATGCGCGTAAGTTGGCCTAGACACCAGGATGTGAAAAAAAGAAAAAAAGAAAAAAAAGCCCCATATCCAAACGACATCAGGGAGGACAAGTCAAGCATCATATATACAGAATTAAGTAAACATAATAAAAATTGAATGAGGTTTCACATTTTGTGGGACTATTATGAATTCTAGTTTGATGATCCATTTCCTTTAATTTTTAGAATTTTGTGTGTAAATTATTCATTAAAAAATCAGATTCATTCAATTATAATAGTTATATGATTTTGTCATATTTATTTTTATAAACATGCAATATATTTTCAACGTCATACTTTCTTTCTTTTTTAAATATATTTTTTGTAAAATAATATGATAATTGTTATTGGATAATCACTTATTATTTTAGTGACTTTTTAACTTTTCAATTTTTTAGTAACTTTTTAACTTTTTGATTTTTTTATAAACCTTTTTATTATTTTAGCCACACAAAAAAAAAAAAAAAAAAAAAACTAAATTACCAAACAGACCCTCAATGTTGCTTGCTCTTCACTGTTAGGAATCGAAACACAAAATGAAAGAGTATACAACAATTCTGGGAATTACTTACTTCTTATTGAACAATCTAGGCTTATAAATAACCTTCTACAATCTTAACAAAATGAGAAAAACTAGCTCACATTTACAACTAATCAACATGATAAGTGCAACTAGGAAAAGTCAAGTTATTCAAACTGAATGCAACAACTTATTTGAATCCCTAACAGAAACCTAAACTTTCTCTTCATTCCTCCCTTAAACCAGTTCCCAACTGCAACTAGTTTAATTCAGGAACTTGACAAACTCCCAACTGACTCCGAGACCTCTGAGGCGCATCCAATGTACGGGGCTTTATCATCACATCTGCCAGCTGATCTTGTGTTCCACTATAAACCAACTCAACTGCTCCTTCTCGTGTGAGATCACGAAGAAAAGGGAAGCGCACATCAATGTGCTTGCTTCGACCATGTAACACAGGGTTTTTTGATAGTTTAATTGTGGAACTATTATCACAAAGGATTGTAGTACACTTACTTTCCTCCAAACTCAGTTTCTCAAGTATCCTCTTCATCCAAACAACTTGGCTAGCACAAGCTGCTGCAGCCATGAACTCTGCTTCAGTGGTTGAAAGAGTGACTATAGGTTGTTTTCTTGAGGACCAAACAGCAGCTCCAGATCCCAATATGAAGACATAGCCTGATGTGCTTTTCCAGTCTTCTAGATCTCTTGCATAGTCGTTATCTGCATAACCAACCAGACCCTCACACCCTTCTTTCTTGTAAAAAACTCCAAGTTGTAGACGCGACCTTGGGCCTCATGCTACAGTTCGGACTCGATTTGTCACGGTTCTTAATCTTGAACCAAAGAGTCCAAATTCGGCAAATGGTTTTGAGAAAAACGGATTTTTTGAAAGAAGTGCCAAACATGGACTGCTTTGCCAGATACAGAGTCACCACCTAAATATTTTATAATGGGGAAATTTAGAAACCCTGACTCGGTGCCAAAAGCTACGTGTCCGTCATCACCAAAGTTGTCTCGGCTCAGGAACTTGGGTACGATCGGGGAAGGTCAGCTATGAGCACCCCCTCTCGCCCGATCCGAAGATCGGCCTCTACTAACCATGATATCCGATTTTGAAAACGTTATGTGTTCTTATTCCGATTAATTAGCTAGAATTACTAAGTGATGCGTACAGCAAAACAAGTATAGACTAGATCGCCTAATTTGGAACAAAGCATTGCATATCCGTTTGTTTGGAAATGTTGTGAAATTTGCTACTCGCAAGTAGGCTAAAATACGGATTTCAATGGATTATCCCAATTTGAGTAATCCAACCTTCACCCACAGGCATTCAAGCAGTTATATCAACTAAGCATTTAGAAACATGGTAAGCATGCTGTCATGTTAACATTCACACTCATGCAAGATGCTAAAGCATAAATACTTACATCGTACTCTGTGCCAAAACAATGAAGCTGGTTAGCAAAACATGCATGACCCTAGTTCATGTTAAATGGCTAATGCATTGCATACAAAAATGCAACTAAGTAGGCTCGGCTACTAATGACATAGCACGACACTTACTTCAAAACATGCTTTAAAACACATTCAAGAAAGTGTATTGAAAATTGCAATGCAGTTTGAATGATGAACCGAGCCTTCGGTGCATGCAAGACAAATGAATGCGAACATGCGGAGCATAAGAATGCTAATCGAGAAATGCCCTAAATCTAACCATTGTAAGCGGTTAAATAAAAGGGAAGAAAGACGTGAGGTTGGAAGACATACACACACCCACGCACACTTATTACAACATTGGCCCTCACTCGGAGGGTCCGAATAAATAATACAAGCTGCCTAACTAACTAACTCACAAGCTAATTAATTATTACAGAACCAAATGAATAACTAGCTACAACTAATTATTACACAACTTAATTAATTAACAAATTAATTAACTGATTAATGAATGACAACAAGCAAGTAGGGAAAGCAGTAAACGATGCTATTCCAGCTCTGTTTGAAGAAGGGAGGCATGCATGCCTGCTTCGGTTCCTCGCTTTGGAAAGCCTTCCGGTTGCTCTTTAGAGGCTCTGTTTGCAGGGTGTCTTCCTGTGCATGATGCTGCAACTTACCAAAACACTGCAGGGGAAGCTACCAGTGGCCTGCCGGCCATGAAAGGAGCACTGCCGGCCAGAGATGGCCCACTGCCGGCCACCTCTTGCTTGAGCTTGGCAGTTTGGCCTATATGGTTCACTGGACACCCTGTTCAAACATATAGCCTAGTTGTATAAAATTATTTCGACAATTCATATTATGTTGTAATGCTTATTCTCATATTTAGTTTGATAAAATAAAATAGAATGTAAATTCTAGATGTAATAACCATTATTCTATTATAAAATCAAAAAATATTTTTTGAATAAAAAAAATCCAAAATCATTATAACAAACTCAACACTAAATGGTAAGGAGTTTGGTTTAGTGGGAAAGAAGGCAACCAAAAGGTTTATCATTCAAAAGGTCATAAGTTTGAATCATACAAAACGTAAACATTCTAAAACTTGGGGCCATCATAGGTTTGCCTGATCATTAACTTCAGAATCTCAGAATTAGTCGAGATGCGCGTAAGTTGGCCTAGACACCAGGATGTGAAAAAAAGAAAAAAAAAAGAAAAAAAAGCCCCATATCCAAACGACATCAGGAAGGACAAGTCAAGCATCATATATACAGAATTAAGTAAACATAATAAAAATTGAATGAGGTTTCACATTTTGTGGGACTATTATGAATTCTAGTTTGATGATCCATTTCCTTTAATTTTTAGAATTTTGTGTGTAAATTATTCATTAAAAAATCAGATTCATTCAATTATAATAGTTATATGATTTTGTCATATTTATTTTTATAAACATTCAATATATTTTCAACGTCATACTTTTTTTTTTTTTAAATATATTTTTTGTAAAATAATATGATAATTGTTATTGGATAATCACTTATTATTTTAGTGACTTTTTAACTTTTCAATTTTTTAGTAACTTTTTAACATTATGATTTTTTTATAAACCTTTTTATTATTTTAGCCACAAAAAAAAAAAAAAAAACTAAATTACCAAACAGACCCTCAATGTTGCTTGCTCTTCACTGTTAGGAATCAAAACACAAAATGAAAGAGTATACAACAATTCTGGGAATTACTTACTTCATATTGAACAATCTAGGCTTATAAATAACCTTCTACAATCTTAACAAAATGAGAAAAACTAGCTCACATTTACAACTAATCAACATGATAAGTGCAACTAGAAAAAGTCAAGAAACACTAAACAAGTACCCTAAAGACTAGGGCTTATTCAAACTGAATGCAACAACTTATTTCAATCCCTAACAGAAACCTAAACTTTCTCTTCATTCCCTCCCTTAAACCAGTTCCCAACTGCAACTAGTTTAATTCAGGAACTTGACAAACTCCCAACTGACTCCGAGACCTTTGAGACGCATCCAATGTACGGGGCTTTATCATCACATCCGCCAGCTGATCTTGTGTTCCATTATAAACCAACTCAACTGCTCCTTCTCGTGTGAGATCATGAAGAAAATGGAAGCGCACGTCAATGTGCTTGCTTCGACCATGTAACACAGGGTTTTTTGATAGTTTAATTGTGGAACTATTATCACAAAGGATTATAGTACACTTATTTTCCTCCAGACTCAGTTTCTCAAGTATCCTCTTCATCCAAACAACTTGGCTAGCACAAGCTGCTGCAGCCATGAACTCTGCTTCAGTGGTTGAAAGAGTGACTATAGGTTGTTTTCTTGAGGACCAAGCAACAGCTCCAGATCCCAATATGAAGACATAGCCTGATGTGCTTTTCCCATCTTCTAGATCTCCTGCATAGTCGTTATCTACATAACCAACCAGGACCCTCACACCCTCATTTCTTGTAAAAAACTCCAAGTCCAGTGGTTCCTTTCAAGGACTTCAGTATCCTCTTGGCTACCAACAAGTGCAACTCAGTTGGTTTAGCCATGTACTTTGCTAATCAAGCTTACTGCAAACATCATGTCTAGCCTCATAGCTATTAAGTACATGAGGCATCCCACCATCTATTTAAACAAAGTCTCATCAACACCAATCCCATTCTCATCTTTAAAAAATTTACAACCTGGAACAATGGGATTATGAACCAAGTTGCTATTCTCCATCCTAAACCTTTTCAAGACCTCCAAAGCATGCTTTTTCTAGCAAATATAAATCCTATTCGACCTCTTGCAATACTTCTATGCCAAGAAAAAACCTCATTCTCCCCAAATCGGTCATATCAAACTCCCTTAACATGGAATTCTTAAACTCAGCAAACATCAGTTCATCATTGCCAGTAAATATTAAATCATCTATTTATAAATTGACAATGAGAATCTTACCTCCCTTATTTGTTTTAATGAACAAAGTATGTTCACTATAACACTTCTTGTCACGACCCGAACCCGCCCCTATGGGTTAAAGCCATAACCGGCCAGTAAGCACGGGATTACCTATGGCCTCAAACCAAATAAAACAAAACTCATCAGAGTAAAAGGGCCAAACGGAAGCAAATTTAAAACTTTGTCCATAGAGCTGTGCTTATATGCACACCATAACATTCCAAACATTTATATGTTAATAACTCACATCAAAATATGTACTAATACAGAATACTGTACATATAGGATCATACAAGTTTAAGTCAGTCGAACCGAAGACTTATATACAAAAGTAGTCCAATACTTTCGCCAACATAACAAAACTATGAACAAAGGACAAAGGCGAAAACAGTCTCATGCGTGAGACGTTTGGGCTGACTCCTCAAAACTTTGACTGTTTCTCACAATTTCACCGAGGCTGGTTCTGGACGTCCCTTGGCTCACCTACATGTACATGAATGAGTGTGAGCGAAAGCCCAGTGAATAATATCAAATAAGGAAGATACATAAGCAATCTTTGAAACAGTTACAGCAAACGGCCTTTGGCCCAATCACTTGTATCAATCGGCCTTCGGTCCAATCATTTATGTCAATTGGCCTTCGGCCCAATCATTTATGTCAATCGGCCTTCGGCCCAATCATTCATGTCAATCGGCCCAATTATTCATGTCAATCGGCATTTGGCCCAATCATTCTTATCAATCGAACTTACAAAACTTATATAGAGGTAAACAATTGGACAACAACATATTTCAAATATCTTGTTGAAATATTACTCACAGTGATCGGCTTGTGGATTTGCCCTGGAGCTTGACCCTACACATCATATAGCACATATGGGTCACAAATGATTCAATCCGTTCTTTAATTCACATATTCCTCTTTAGGCTTCATTCTTATCTCTTTAACTCAATTACAATGCTTAATGCATGCCTAAGAGTACTTAGGAGTGAAAGAGAACAGAAAATGAAACACAGAATGTCTTTTCAAAATTTTAGAAAACAGGGTCCCCGCTCGAGTGTGGACTTCCCCGCTCGAGCGTACCCTTGAGGCCTGCAAAAGTACTGGATACATCAAATTTACGCTCGAGCTTGAAGTCTAGCGCTCGAGCGGAAGGCCTCACTACATGGCTCCCCACTCGAGCGTGAAATTACCCCGCTCGAGCGGATACCATGTCTGCAAAAAGTGCTGGATGTATCATTTTTACGCTCGAGCATGAACTCGGACGTTCGAGCGGAAGTTCATCTTACATAGCTCCCCGCTCGAGCGTGAACTTCCCCGCTCGAGCGGACACCATGCCTGCAAGAAAATACTGGAAGCTCGAAATCCTCGCTCGAGCGGCGGTTCCCCCGCTCGAGCGGACATCAAAAATTCTGGGTTTTCCAGGATGGTTCTTGAGCTCGAATTCAACACTCTAATCAACATTTCTTGCATGCCATGGCTCAAATTTCACATATACATATACTAACATGATACCAACACCAAATTACAACACAATGAAGCCCAATTTCTTGAATTACTTACATGCATGTCTCAAATTAACCCAAACTCATCACCAACACATCAAATTCAAACATGCAAAGTTCATACCTCCATGATCTACTCTTGCATATGAGAAATATTCATTCATATCAACTTAATTGGTGAAGAGATGATCAAATACATGGGTTTCAAACAAGATTCAACATAGATTATACACATTGTGTTCAAATATGGAAATTCATAGTAATTTCCTACATGCATGCATCTATTGACTTTAAATTCAACACATACAACTCAATCTCCTCATAAACAATTTAATTCATGTTCTTAATCATTTTTCAACCTTCAATTCACAAAATTACTAATTACAATTCATGCACTCACTTACCTAGAGGTTTAATTCTCCCAATCTATGGCAAAATCTTGAGTTTAATCCTCCAATCTTCACAAAATTGAGCCAAACACCCAACTCTCCTTCTTTCTCTCTCTCTAGCCAACCCCTCTCTCTTTTTTTGAGTTAGAATCAGCCAAGTAGAATAACAAAGAGGATGTTTGAGTACATAGTGCCCCACTAAGTCACATTAATTTAATAATAGACAATTGAGCACTTTATGATTAATTAAATCAATTTAACCTGATCCGAATCAATTTCCAAATTAAATTTCACCGTAAGCTCTAAAAATTATGCCAATCACAATGGCGTAATCAATTTTGGGTTCTGTGGCCGATAAGGCCTTCAATTTAATTTCCGAAGCAGATAATCAAACAGATATTCCTACGGTGAACAGATAGAAATTCAAAACCACATATTTTCACATAATGGCTCACAAAATCATATTAAACACATAATCATGCTCATATTAAGGACCAATTAACACATTACGGAATAGGGATATTACAGTCTTCCCCCCTTTACGAAGTTTGATCCTCCAAACTTATTTTACCTTCATCGGGAAACAAATGTGGATAGCGTAGTCGTATTTCCTCATC
The DNA here is from genome assembly GCA_036172215.1 of Camellia granthamiana. NCBI lineage: Eukaryota > Viridiplantae > Streptophyta > Magnoliopsida > Ericales > Theaceae > Camellia > Camellia granthamiana. The sequence continues at coordinate 106,434,034 of CM069906.1, forward strand.
TTTTTCCCATGTAGCATCCGTCCCATAATGTTCTTTCCATTCCACTTTCACTATTGGGATGAACTTGCTTCTCAATTGTTTCACTCACCGATCAACAATTCGTTCTGGTCATTTGGCGTATTCCATATTTTCATCAATAGCTACCCGGTGATAATCAATCACATGAAACGGGTTTCGGAGGTAACCCCTTAACATCGACACATGAAACACGTTATGGATTTGTTCGAATTCCGGTGGCAAAGCAACTCTATAGGCAACTGGGCCAAGCCTTTCTAGAATCTAAAACGGCCTAATGTAACGGGGCGACAACTTGCCCTTCTTTCCAAACCTGACTTGGCCTTTCATTGGGGACACACGAATAAACACATGGTCACCGGCCTCATACTCAAGAGGTCTTCTTTGAACATCTGCATAACTCTTTTGTCGGTCCTGAGCTGTTTTGAGCCTTTGCCGAATGGTTTTGATCTTTTCAGAAGTGTCTTGCACAATTTCAGGCCCAAGTAAAGCTCTATCCCCGACTTCTGTCCAACAAATTAGTGATCTACACCGCCTACCATACAAAGCCTCGTACGGTGCTATACCGATGCTGGTGTGGAAGCTGTTATTGTATGGAAATTCTACAAGTGGCAAATAGTCTTCCCAACTCCTCTGAAAATCTAAAGCACACATTTGAAGCATATCTTCCAAAGTCTGTATTGTTCGTTCTGGTTGCCCATCTGTCTGTGGGTGGAATGCAGTACTGAACCTTAGTTCTGTCCCCATAGCTTCCTGCAAACTTTTTCACAATCTAGATACAAATTTCGGATCTCTATCCGACACAATAGATACCGAAACTCCATGTAAACGGACAATCTCATCAACATATATGGTAGCTAATCTATAAGCATTAAACGTAGTTCTAACCGGTAGAAAATGTGCAGATTTAGTCAGTCTATCAACTACAACCCAAATAGAATCCATACCTCAAGGAGTCCGAGGTAGGCCAACAACGAAATCCATAGTCACATGTTCCCACTTCCATTCAGGAATAGGGAGAGGTTGCAGTAGATCGCCTGGTTTCTGATGTTCAGCTTTAACTTGCTGACACTGAAGACATTTGGACACATATTCTGCAATCTCCTTCTTCATTTTAGGCCACCAATAGGTTTGTTTCAAATCCCGATACATTTTATTATTACCCGGATGCATAGCAAATACGGATCTGTGGGCTTCATCTAAAACCCTCTTCTTTAGTTCCGGAATATCTGGGACACACATTCTGTTCCGAAATCTCAACACTTCATTCTCAATGCCAAACTCTGCTTTCAGACTTGTCTTAAATTCATTAATCACTTTCTTGAGGAATTCATCCTCTTTCTGCTTCTGTTTGATTTCATCAATGATTGCCGGCTCGGCTGTAATAGTGGTTATCAATTCGCCCTGTTCACACATTACCACTTCAATTTCAAATTTCTCAAAATCTTGCAAGATCTCCCTCTGTTTAGTAAGCAAACAAGCCATACTCCCCGTTGATTTCCTGCTCAAGGCATCAGCAACTGTATTAGCTTTCCCAGGTTGATACTGAATCTCTAGATCATAATCTTTTATCAGTTCCAGCCATCTCCTCTGTCGCATATTCAACTCTTTCTGTGTGAAGAAGTATTTTAGACTTGTATGATCCGTGTAGACTTCACACTTTGCTCCATACAGATAATGCCGCCAGATTTTCGAAGCAAAAACAACTGCGGCCAATTCTAGGTCATGTGTCAGATAATTCTTCTCGTGTGGCCTCAATTGTCGGGAGGCATAAGTAATAACCTTTCCGTTCTGCATTAACACACAACCCAAACCTTTATAAGACGCATCACTGAAAATTACAAAATTCTCCGTACCTGAAGGTAGTGTCAAAATTGGTACAGTGGTCAATCTTGTTTTCAGTGCATGAAAGGCAGCTTCTCTTTCGTCGTTCCATTCAAACGGTTGCCCCTTGCGTGTCAATTGGGTAAGAGGCACATCTAATTTCGAAAAGTCTTTCACAAATCTTCTGTAATAACTAGCTAAGCCCATGAAGCTGCGGACTTCTGTCACATTAGTCGGTGTAGGCCAATTCACAATTGCCTCTATTTTCTGCGGGTCCACTGAAATTCCTTCCTTGTTGATCACATGCCCTAAGAAAACAACTTCATCTAACCAAAACTCACATTTCTTTAGTTTAGCAAACAATTTCCTTTCTCTAAGTATTTGCAGGACAGTTTTCAAGTGATGTTTATGTTCAAGTCTATTCTTGGAGTATATCAAAATATCATCAATAAAAACCACAACAAATTCGTCAAGGTAGGTTTTAAAATTTTGGTTCATTAAGTCCATAAATGTTGCCGGAGCATTAGTCACTCCAAATGGCATAACAAGAAACTCAAAATGTCCATACCTCGTTCTGAATGCGGTTTTCTCAACATCATCTGCCTTAACTTTCAGCTGATGATACCCGGATCTCAAATCAATCTTAGAAAACACCTGTGATCCCTGCAACTGGTTAAATAAGTCATCAATACGGGGTAGGGGATATTTGTTCTTTATTGTTACCTTGTTCAATTCCCGATAATCGATGCATAGACGCAGGGTTCCATCATTCTTTTTCACAAATAATACTGGTACACCCCAAGGCGAAGTGCTAGGTCGAATAAACCCTTTGTCAAGCAGGTCTTGTAACTGTTCTTTCAATTCTTTCATTTCGGCAGTAACCATTCTGTAGGGAGTCTTGGAAATAGGCTGGGTGCTTGGCACAGTTTTAATAGTAAACTCTATCTCCCTATCTACCAATTCCCCTGGTAATTCATTTGGAAACACATCTGGAAATTCTCTAACAATAGGGATATCATTCAATTCAACATTCACGGATTGTTTAGACAACACATAGCACAAATAACCCTGGCACCCCTTCCTGATTAGTTTATATGCTTTCATCGCAGATATCAAATAAGGTGGAAGCACTACCCCATTACCCACAAACACAATTTCCTTATGTTCTGGTGCTTTAAACACAACCCGTTTTGTCACACAATCAATGGTGACACAATATTTGGTCAACCAATCCATGCCCAAAATTACATCAAAGTGCCTAAAGTTCAAGGGCAACAAATCTACATATAGGATAGCATCCTCAATACGCATGTCACAAAACCGGTATATGGATTCACACAATACAGATTCCCCAGATGGAGCAGACACACATAGCAGAAATGACAGTAATTCTAGAGGTCTATTAAGTCTAGATGCAAATGCACATGTTACAAATAAGTGTGTTGATCCAGAGTCCAATAACACAAAAGCATCCTGATTACATATAGAAATGGTACCTGAGACAACTGCGTTGGCATTCCGGGTATTGCCCGAAACAAGCGCAAAAATTCTCTCTTATCTCACGGTATCTTCGGCGGGAGTAGATCTCGTAGCATTTCCTGGTTTTGGGATTGATGCAGTCGAACTAGCAGCAAATTTTCCGCTGTTCTGTTTGCAATCTCTGGCCATATGCCCCTGTTTACCACAATTAAAACAAGCTCCTGACACACGGTAACAAACCCCACGATGCCTGTTACTACAAATAGTACACAACGGGGTTACATCTCGGGAAGAATTAGAAGTATTCGAGGAGCCCGTATTTTGCTTCTTTGAAGACTTCTTCTTTGAAAAGAAGCCCTGCCTTTTACTACCCTTCCAGTCAGTTGTCGGTTTAGTTTGTCTAGCTATATTAGCTTCTGATATTATGGCCCTGTCTAGTACCCCAATGTCGGTTTCCAGCTTCAAGACATTCACCCTCTCTAGAATGTCGCTTCGAAGCCCGCCTTCAAAATGTCTCGCCTTCTTATAGTCTGTATCAATCACGTGTGGCGCAAACCTGGCCAATTCAGTGAATTTGGCCTCATACTCGGCTACAGTCATACTGTCTTGCCTCAGTTCCATGAATTCTGCTACATTCATATCCCGGACACACTGCGGGAAGTACTTGTGATAGAAAATTTCTAGAAATTTTGCCCAATCAGCATCTTTGTAATTCTCACGCATTAACTTCCACCATCTTCTTGCTTCGTCTTCTAGCATAAAGGTGGCTAGAAGCACTTTTTGTGTCTCCGAACACGGAAACACTTTAAACAGTTTTTCGATGCCGAGGACCCAAGCTTCAGCTTTCAAAGAATCTAATCCACCATGGAACTGTGGTGGTTTCGTTTTCTTGAACTCTTTGGTGAGAGCTATGATTCGGCCATCATTCTGATTATCTGGCACAGGAGATGCCGGAGGTGGAGGTGGAGGTGGAGGATGTGGCTGCTGCCACTGTTGTTTCCATTCTTGTTGTTGCCTCAATGTCTCTGCCATTTCCTGAATCAGTCTTTCCATTCTATCCAGTCTGGCAGTAGAAGATTCCTCTATCTCATCACCTCTTGTTCTCACCATCTGATTAAACTTGCATTATACTTTATACAAAAGATACACAGGTATGCATATACTAAAGAGCATACATAATCAAATAATTTGAAATGCAAGCAGTTCACAAACTTATAACATATAGTTGTTCACATTTAACAGTTAAGCGTATTCTTAATGCTTTCAGATTCATACTTATCACATGAATGCATCCTAGATCTTTTCTAGACGCTTATTGCTCTTTTGGACAAGTGTGTGAGTTATTAACTCGTGCTCTGATACCACTCTGTCACGACCCGAACCCGCCCCTATGGGTTAAGGCCATAACCAGCCAGTAATCACGGGATTACCTACGGCCTCAAACCAAATAAAACAAAACTCATCAGAGTAAAGGGGCCAAACGGAAGCAAATTTAAAACTTTGTCCATAGAGCTGTGCTTATATGCACACCATAACATTCCAAACATTTATATATTAATAACTCACATCAAAATATGTACTAACACAGAACACTATACATACAGGATCATACAAGTTTAAGTCAGTCGAACCCAAGACTTATATACAAAAGTAGTCCAATGCTTTCGCCAACATAACAAAACTATGAACAAACGACAAAGGTGAAGACAGTCTCGTGCGTGAGACGTTTGGGCTAACTCCTCAAAACTTTGACTGGTTCTCACAATTTCAACAAGGCTGGTTCTGGACGTCCCTTGGCTCACCTACATGTACATGAATGAGTGTGAGTGAAAGCCCAGTGAATAATATCAAATAAAGAAGATACATAAGCAATCTTTGAAACAGTTACAACAAACGGCCTTTGGCCCAATCACTTGTATCAATCAGCCTTCGGCCCAATCATTTATGTTAATCGGCCTTCGGCCCAATCATTCATGTCAATCGGCCCAATCATTCATGTCAATCGGCCTTCGGCCCAATCATTCTTGTCAATCGAACTTACAAAACTTACATAGAGGTAAACAATTGGACAACAACATATTTCAAATATCTTGTTGAAATATTACTCACAGTGATCGGCTTGTGGATTTGCCCTGGAGCTTGACCATACACATCATATAGCACATGTGGGTCACAAACGATTCAATCCGTTCTTTAATTCACATATTCCTCTTTAGGCTTCATTATTATCTCTTTAACTCAATTACAATGCTTAATGCATGCCTAAGAGTACTTGGGAGTGAAAGAGAACAGAAAATGAAACACAGAATGTCTTTTCAAAATTTCAGAAAACAGGGTCCCCGCTAGAGCGTGGATTTCCCCGCTCGAGCGTACCCTTGAGGCCTGCAAAAGTACTGGATGCATCAAATTTACACTCGAGCTTGAAGTCTAGAGCTCGAGCGGAAGGCCTCACTACATGGCTCCCCGCTCGAGCGTGAAATTACCCCGCTCGAGCGGACACCATGTCTGCAAAAAGTGCTGGATGTATCATTTTTACGCTCGAACGTGAACTCGGACGTTCGAGCGGAAGTTCATCTTACATAGCTCCCCGCTCGAGCGTGAACTTCCCCGCTCGAGCGGACACCATGCCTACAAGAAAATACTGGGAGCTCGAAATCCTCGCTCGAGCGGCGGTTCCCCCGTTCGAGCGGACATCAAAAATTCTGGGTTTTCCAGGATGGTTCTTGAGCTCGAATTCAACACTCTAATTAACATTTCTTGCATGCCATGGCTCAAATTTCACATATACATATACTAACATGATACCAACACCAAATTACAACACAATGAAGCCCAATTTCTTGAATTATTTACATGCATGCCTCAAATTAACCCAAACTCATCACCACTACATCAAATTCAAACATGCAAAGCTCATACCTCCATGATCTACTCTTGCATGTGAGAAATAGTCATTCATATCAACTTAATTGGTGAAGAGATGATCAAATACATGGGTTTCAAACAAGATTCAACATAGATTATACACATTGTGTTCAAATATGGAAATTCATAGTAATTTCCTACATGCATGCATCTCTTGACTTTAAATTCAACACATACAACTCAATCTCCTCATAAACAATTTAATTCATGTTCTTAATCATTTTTCAACCTTCAATTCACAAAATTACTAATTACAATTCATGCACTCACTTACCTAGAGATTTAATTCTCCCAATCTATGGCAAAATCTTGAGTTTAATCCTCCAATCTTCACAAAATTGAGCCAAACACTCAACTCTCCTTCTTTCTCTCTCTCTAGCCGACCCCTCTCTCTTTTTTTGAGTTAGAATCAGCCAAGTAGAATAACAAAGAGGATGTTTGAGTACATAGTGCCCCACTAAGTCACATTAATTTAATAATAGACAATTGAGCACTTTATGATTAATTAAATCAATTTAACCTGATCCGAATCAATTTCCAAATTAAATTTCACCGTAAGCTCTAAAAATCATGCCAATCACAATGGCGTAATTAATTTTGGGTTCTGTGGCCGATAAGGCCTTCAATTTAATTTCCGAAGCAGATAATCAAACAGATATTCCTACGGTGAACAGATAGAAATTCAAAACCACATATTTTCACATAATGGCTCACAAAATCATATTAAACACATAATCATGCTCATATTAAGGACCAATTAACACATTACGAAATAGGGATATTATATTTCTGGAACCCTTCACTTATGAAATTTGCTTCAATACGACTGAACCAGGCTCATGGGGCTTGTTTTAGTCCATAGAGAGCTTTCTTCAACCTGTATACTTTCTGAGGATTGTCCTTCAACTCATAACCCTTAGGCTGCTCCACGTACACTTCTTCATTATGTTCTCCATGCAGGAAAGCGGATTTGACATCAAGTTGATAAAGAGTCCATCTTTTTTGAGCTGCTAGAGCCACAATCATTCTCACTATATCCATTCTCGCAACTGGTGCGAACACTTCTATGTAGTCTATCCCTTGTTGTTGCACATACCCCTTGGCCACCAAACGAGCCTTGAACTTGTCCACTTCTCCATTCTCCTTGAGTTTGGTCTTATAGACCCACTTTACTCCAATCTTCTTTGCACCTGTAGACAGATCAATGAGTTCCCATGTGTTATTTCTCTCTATAGCCTTCATCTCCATGTCTATAGCTATCATTGAGTTATCACACTTTACGGCCTCTTCAAAATGCACTGGATCTACCGAAGCAAATAGAGCCAAATTAACATTTGTATCTTCTTCCTCCGAAAGCCCTTCCCCATTTACATAATCTCTCATCCATCCCGGGGGCCTTCTAGCTCTTCTTTCATCAAAACTAGATGATTCTCTTCCATTCTCACCAGTTTGAGGACTACCAACTGGTTCTTGAGTGACTTCTTCTTCTTCCCCACTCACTGCTCCATCATTTTCTGTGTGTACTGCCTCATTATCTTTTTCCTCATCCCATTCCAGATCAGCCATTATATGTTCTTCATAACTCCTATCCCAATTCCAAGACTTGTCTTCCTCAAACACTACATCCCTGCTAATTACAACCTTCTTTGCAACTGGATTATAGAGTCTATATGCCTTAGGCTCTTCACTTACTCCCAATAACACATAGATGAAGCTCTTTGCATCTAGCTTTGTCTTTCTCACATCAGGAATATGCACATGTGCCACGCATCTGAAAACCCTAAAATGCTCAACTGAGGGTTTGCTTCCAATCCAAGCTTCCTCAGGTGTTTGATTCTTTATAACCAATGTAGGACTTCGATTTAGAACATATGTCGTTCAGTTTACTGCCTCTGGCCAGAAAGTCTTGGGAATCTTTTTTTCAAACAACATGCATCAAACCATGTTCATCACTGTTCAATTTTTCCTTTCAACTACTCCGTTCTGCTGTGGAGTATACACTACAGTCAATTGCCTCTTGATGCCATGCTCTGTGCAAAACTCATTGAATTCGAATGATGTGAACTCTCCTCCTTGGTTTGTTCTCAAACATTTTATATACCCTCCTACTTTTTTCTCAACATAACTCTTAAAACGTTTAAACATGCTTAATGCTTCAGATTTTTCTACTAAAAAATAAGTCCATGCCTTTCTAGTAAAATCATCAATAAAGCATATAATGTACCTCTTCTTACTATTGGAGATGGGAGAGGTCTGCATGAGCAAGCTGGAGCTTCTCTGTGGCCTTCCAATTGCTCTTCTATGGGATTGAATCCCTGTGTTGCTTCCCAATCATACAATTAGCACACACTGTCGATGGACTTTTGAACTGAGGTATCCTATGAACCATCTTCTTAAGCTGGAGTGTCCTCAATCCTTTGTAACTCAAATGTCTATAGCGACAGTGCCATAAGTGTGCCAAATCCTATGTGGAAGTGTAGAGACAAGCTGGCTTTGGAGACAGTGAATTTGTTAGCAACACAAACATCCGATTTGTTGTCATCTCGGTTTGTATTATGAGCCCTTTCTCTGGATGATGAATTTTGAGCTTTCCATGTTGAATAAGAATCATCAACCTTCTTTCTTGTAGTTGACCAATGCTCAGAAGATTGTTCTTTAGGTCAGGCACAAAAAATATTTCACTAACAACATGTGTAAAGCCAATTACTGTCAATCTCATGTTGCCTTTTCCTAACACAGCCATTCTTGTGTTATTTCCCAACTTTACGCTCTGCCTGAAGTCCTCATTTAGATCACAGAACAGGCTCTTGTCGCCACACATGTGATTGCTACATCCAGAATCTACGAACTAGATATCTTCCCTTCGAGCACCCGTCATCTCCATATATGACATGAGCAACATCTCCTCTTCTTCTCCTAATTCAGCGTAATTGGCTTTCTTATCCCAGCTTGGACACTCAGATTGAAAGTGTCCAAGCACTTATAGCATTCCACTGTTGCTTTGGTATAGGACTGGCGACCTCTCTTTCTTCCTCTGCCTCTGTATGAACCTTGACCCCGTCCTCTTGCACCAAACCTGTCTTCAGAGGTTATCTTGAGTGCTTGTTCTTCTCCTGTATGTCACTGGAATTTTTGCTCATAAACAATTAGAGAACTCTGCAATTCATCAGAGCATCTCCAATGGTTTGACATTAGAGTTGCCATTGTTATAATATAGCAGGTGTGTTGAATTTTGATGCTTTAATGGCAAAATATAGCAGCTGCCAAATTTGAGAAATGCCAAAGCTTGTGTCAAATTTGACACAAGCTTTGGCAGTTGCCATTTGTGCCAACTCATCCAAAACCAACTGATTCCCTCCTTCCTTTCTTCCCTCACCCCCTTTCCCAGCAACTGTTTCACAATTTTTAGTGTTTCAGAATTCACCAAATTTTTTTTTAAATAATGCAAAATTTTACAATTTTACCCAAAATTAGAATTCACCATTTTTCCATGTTTCAGAATTCACCATTTTACCCAAAATCAGCACATTCAAACAAATGCAAATGATTCATCAAATTCAAACAGATTCACAGAAAAAAAAATAATTTCTAGAAAATTGAAACAGATTCACAGAACAAATTCAAACAGATTCACAGAATAAAATTGAGAATAATGAACAAACTAAAAAGGAGAAATACCTGGTTTGGGTAGTCCAAAGTAGATCTAGTAGATAGAAGACAGAGAGATGAGAGATAAAAGATAGAGATGAGAGATCGAAGATAGAGCTCTGGTAGACGGTCGCCGATCGTCTGTTTGAGCATATACCGTCGCCGATCGAAGATTGAGAGATGAAAGATAGAGTGACAGTGAGAGATAGGTAGATCTGGTGATCGCCTCTTCTATTCTAAGAGAGAGAGACAGAGAGACAGAGAGAGACAGATAGAAACAGAGAAGAGTGAGAGGGGTGGGGGTAAACGATCGTCGATCGTCTCTTCGATCTTATACCGTCGCCGATCAAAGAGAGATACAGTGACAGTGAGAGAGAGTAGAACAGAGACCAAAAGGGACAGTGAGGGTGATCGTCTCTGGTGATCGTCTTTTCCATTGTAGGAGAGAGAGAGAGAGAGAGAGAGAGAGTGAGTGAGTGACAAGGAGGGAGAGGAAAGGGTTGGATAGCCGATCGAAGATAGAGATGAAGAACAGAGAGAGAAGTATGTAGAGAAGAGATACAAAGAGAGAAGAGAGTCAGAGAGTTGTAGAGAAGAGATGAAGATGATTCTGGATAAACATCTCAGCCGTTGGAAATGTGAGATAAAATCTCAGCCGTTTAAAACGAGAGATAGAGTGTCTTGGAATGTGTAATATGAGTACAACGACTTTATTTGAATCTGAAAGTAAAAAAATGAACATATAATTTTTAAACGGCTATAATTAAACGGCTATTTTTCTTTCAATTTGAGTAGTATAAATAAACATACCTTGTTTTACCAATTTGAGTTCACTTCAACAATTTTTCTTTTAATTATATTTTTCTCTTTTATTTTTTACACAATTAGTATGGAAAGTACATTAAAAACAAAGAGAGGAAAATCATTTACTACTCAAGAAGATGTGTCAATTTGTAGAGCTTGGTGTCACATTATTGAAGACCCAATTGTTGGAAATTCGCAATCGCATGCTCATTTTTTGGGAAGAATTTTTTAAAATTATTGCTCGCTGCAGAATGATCAATCAAGAACACAAGTGTCTATCTCATCTCGATAGGGTGTAATCATGAAATGTTGTAACAAATTTCGTGGGTGTCTAGCTCAAGTCGAAAATGTACATCCAAGTGGGGCGTCACAAGTTGATATAGTAAGATTTCATTTTCATTTCCATTTATTATGTTTGTTTTTTTATTTTGTCTTACATAAAAATTAAGTAATTAATTAATTTAATATTTTATTGATATAGATGCTTCAAGCAAAACTGTTATACCATCAAGATGAAAACAAACATTTTGTTTTTGAACATTTTTGGCCAATCTTGCAAAACAATATCAGGTGGCAAGATGTAACTCCTACGAACACAGTGAAGTCAATAATACATACACCGTTTTTCCCTAATTAGGCCCCCGATTCCCCCATGGATAACTGCATTTCTCTTGAAGATGACACTAGTCCAAGTGTTGGTAACAATCCAACTGTTGGTGAGGGCAGTGTCTCTGCAAGGGGTAAAAGGCCGATGTGTAGGAAATCTGCAAAAGAATTATTTCGGAGAAATCAAGTCATTGAAACTGAAGTCCAAAAAATGAGTACACAATTAGACACATTTAACCAACACCTTACTGAGAAAGAAAAGAAAAAAGAGGAAAGAGAAGAAAAAATGATTCAAGCACTACAGGAGATGAAAGAACTTGAGATGAAAAAACATGAGCTTGAGATGAGAAATGAAGAACACCAAATAATGACTACGGACATTTTTCATTTGGACCCTCAGATGAAAGCGTATTACACAATGCGAAAAAATGAGATTTTCGCCAAGTGGTTATCAAATGTGAGCAGCCCAAATTTTTATTTCCCCTACCTTCTGATAAATAATTACAAGATAATGTATTTTTCAAATTTGCAATATCATTTATTTTTTGATATAATTGTTAGTCTTTATTTGCAATGTAATTTTTATTTTGTAATGAAATTTCATGTTGTTGTTGTTGTTTTTTTTTTTTTTTTTTGAGTATTTTGTACTTCACAATGTAATATTATTTTTTCAATGTATAATGTTCACTAATTTGTATTATAATTTAATATTTTCAATAAAGTATAATGCAAAAAAATAAATATATTTTTTCAAATGAAGGCAATAAAAAGATAAAATACATTAGCTGACATTAAATGAAGATAATTTTATTATAATAAAAAGACATTATAATATAAATATATAATTTTTTTTCAATTTTTCCAATTTTTCATTTTTTTTTATTTTTTATATTTGTCTAGTTGGGAATAATATAAATATATAATTTTTTTAACAAACAAGTAAAAAAATGTCACAAAAGACAAAAAATAAACAAAAATAAAATCACAAAAAACCTATATTCAAACAATACCTACAAACTTGAAGGGAAAGTTGGTTGAGATTTACCAAAAATAGCAAATGACCATTGGAGCACCATTGCTACAATTTGACAAAACAACACTATTCATTGCCAAATTATAGCAATGGCAATAGCAATATAGCAACCACCATTGGAGATGTTCTCAATGGAGAGTTGATCGATGTCTTTGGACTCCTCGATCGAACAAACAACATAATTAAACTTCTCACTCAATAATCTAAGAATCTTCTCCACTACTGTGACGTCTTGTATCTGCTCTCCATGTGTTCTCATCTTGTTGGCCACTGACAACACACTTGTGTTCTCATCCTTCTCCAGCCTTCATCTCTAGGGTTTCAAACTCTTTGTGGAGAGCTTGTAGATGTGACCTCTTAACCCTAGCACTCCCTTCAAACTTCTTTTTCATAGACTCCCAAATTTGTTTAGAAGTATCCTTCACGAGAATGGTCTCCAATATCGTCCGATCTATGACCTGAAAGAGATAATTTTTGACTTTCAAATCCTTCAGCTTCAATTTATCTAGCCCATTTCGCTGTGCTTCTGCCTGCGCCACTCCACTCTCTGGCTCAACATAACCAATCTCTACCAACCCCCAATATTCCTTAGATTGCAGGAAATTCTCCATCAACATGCTCCAATGGTCATAGTGACCATCAAAGCGAGAGATGGCTCGTTGCACAAAATTCCCTTCAGTTGTCATCTTCTTTGCTGCTGCAAGAACCTCAAAGACTGCTACTTTGATTTTGTCAGGCCTAGTGGGGGCTCTGATACTAGAATGTTAGGAATTGAAACACAAAATGAAAGAGTACACAACAATTATGGGAATTACTTACTTCTTATTGAACAATCTAGGCTTATAAATAGCCTTCTACAATCTTAACCGAATGAAAAAAACTAGCTCACATTTACAACTAATCAACATGATATGTGCAACTAGGAAAAGTCAAGAAACACTAAACAAGTACCCTAAAGACTAGGGCTTATTCAAACTGAATGCAACAACTTATTTGAATCCCTAACAGAAACCTAAACTTTCTCTTCATTCATTGCCACAAATTTGAGAGAGACAACGAAATATTTGCTGAATGGAAATTGAGGCTCAATAAGTTACATACAAATATTTAGATGATAAAAAATATAAATAAAAAAAATTCTACACTATCACTATGTCAGGACGATGGTGCCTACCAAAGTATCTCATTTGCTCGTTTCATCACTATTTTTATCAAAAATAAATTTTATCATTAAATTCTTAAATATCCAACTTCTATCCAATTGGAGAGAGGACTAAACCCATCTAGTTTAGCCTGTTGGGCCTATGATATTTGGAGTAATATTCCAAGACTATTAAATAATCACTCTCAAAATGGGGATAAAGGTCAATATTGGTAGGGACGTTAAATCCTCAAAGACCTCATGGCTACAATACAAAGGTGGTCAATTGTGCTCCTCGAGTATGTCTTTGTTTTCACACGAGAAACATTCTTATGGAGGTTTTCAGCTTTAAAATTGATCAAATTGTAAGTCTTCAAAGGAATAAAATGAGCACCTAGACAAACTTTTAACTCTAATTGTCAACCATCTTAATATTTGTCTGAGTTTAGATACACTATAGTTGTTTTCTATAAAGTGATATTAAAATGATTTGTTATATTCAATTTTTATAAAATTAAATCGCAACCAGTTAAAAAATCACTATAAAATTACTTTACAGAAAATCACTCTTGAGAATCCAGATTCTACATCCCTAGGGTTGAGATTGAGGCACTTTTTGTATGTTAGTCTTATTAGCCTGGATGGATGCGAGAGGGAGACGTACACTTGAAGAAGTCTAATTAGTTGATGCAGAATCTGGCACGTGAATCTCAAGTTCAAGAAGACATGTACCCACCCACATGACACATCTCAACTTCACGCAATCTTGTTTACATTCTACCACCCACTTCTTTATAAATGCACTCTAAAATGTCTTCAATGTCTAGAATTACAAATGATATATTCCCAACATATACTAGAAGATAAATTTTAAAATGCATTCAGAGAAAATGTCTTCAATGTCTAGAATTACAAGCGACATATTCTCAACATACACTAGAAAATAAATTTTAAAATGCATATAATCTCAACTTATACTAAAAGATATATTTTAAATTGCATTTATAGAAAATGTCTTAAATGTCTAGAATTAAAAATGACATATTCTGAACGTAAAATTTTAAAATGTATTTATAAAGAAGTGTTGTTTTGTATTGGAAGTGACATCATGTCATCTCATTTTAGTGAAAATTGTATTGATAATAAGTATCTACTTGAACTAAGTTATTTGACCTATTGACTGTGTAACATATTTTGTATTGTGAGATTACGGCACCACAACAAATCGGACCTTTTGCGACTATTTTTGGCGACTAATCAAATTTTAGTCGCTGAAAGTACATTTTTTGGCAACTAAAATTTATATTTGTCGGCGTTGGTTCAAGATATCGCTACCAAAATATTTTTGTCAATAAATATTGCTTATTGGTGACTAAATTTGAATTTAGTCGGTAAAAACTCAAGTTTCAGCGACTAAAAATTTGTTGGTCGCTATTAGTCCAAATTTTAGGCCCAAAAAAAATAAATTAATCAGTAATATTGGTTTTTCCCAACTAAAATTAAAATTAGTCGCCAAATAGTACTTTTGGCGACTAATATTTTCGTTGTTGTTAAATAAACCTTTGGCGACAAAAAAATTGATCGGCAAATATAAAGTTTTGGTGACTAAAAATTTTTTTAGTCACGGTGCATTCATTTTTTCCGACCAAAAAATGTTAGTCGCCAAATGTCTACTTTTAGTGACCAACATTTTAGTCGCTGTTAGAGTTGGTTTGGCTACTAAATAATTTAGTCGTTATTACTTCAATTGTTGCCGACAAAATTTTACATTAGTCACCAAAGGTGCCAAAATTATGGTGGGAAAATAAAAAGCTATTTGTTGCTCGCCCAGGTATTCTCCCTCTGTTTAGGAATACAAAACACTTCTCTCTCTCCCACACATCAGTCACCACCACAACTCACCTTACCACCAGCGCTCACCACCGGGAAACATTCGACGTCGCACATCGCCACCGCCATCGCCGCAATACCAGGTTATCTCTCACTGTCCCTCTCAGTCTCGCGCTCTCTCTCTCTCTCACTCTCGCTCTCGCACTTGTTGTATCCCCAAATCGACGCTTGTTGTATCCCCAAATCGACGAACAACGACGCGATGACGAACAATTCATCGTTGATCTGCTCTGGTTCTCCCTCAATCTCTCCATCGTAGGGTTTTGACTTTATCTTCCTTCACATTATAGGGTAAGTTTTTCTCTGTTGCATAAATGTATTCATAGCCTCGTGTCTCTGTGTTTATAAAGATGGTCAAATTTATGTAATTTTTTCAGGTAAATTGTTTGAATTTGTTGGACTCTTTGTGGTTCAATTAATGATTGATTTCAGTCCGTTAAAGTGATTAGATAGATTTAAGCCATGGGTTCCCATTCTGTTTTCATGTTATGCTTCCTTGTTTGGGGTTTAATTTTGTTCAAGGTATGGTAAGTTAGATTGTAATTTGTTTGATTTGTTTTTTTTTTTTTTTTTTTTGGTTGTAAATTTTAGGTTTTCAACTTCAAGAAGGGTTTCATTCAAAAAAAAAAAAAAAAAAAAAACAGAAAAAGTAAAAGCACTTCGAGAATGGAAATCAGTATTGGCTTCAAATGGGCAAACCACAAAACCCCCACCAAACCCATCTCTATTGCAAAGTGGCCAAGTTTTCCAGGTAATATGCAATGGAGTTTGTTATGTCACTTGGTAGATGGCTTCATTCCTGATTTATTGTGGGTTAATGTATGGATTTCATGAAGTTTAATTTGATGGATAAAAGTCAAGATTTCCTTAATATATATATATATATATACATTTTGAACTTGGGGCTTTGTTTTTTGGAAAAACAAAGGGACTAACTATGGACTTTGGAGGATAGCTTTCCTTGGTTATTTTATTTCAATAATAAGAAAATGAGATAAAATATGCATTTATGTATAACATTTTCCTTTTTTTCAGAAAATGTTTTCCACCCAGTCACACGTAACGTAAATGTGCTGATCTTCTTTTTAATTGGTGTCAAATCTTTTATTGACAAAGCAGTTGGCATTAGACCAAGAGATTCAAAAGTATCACATCAATTTCTTACTTACATATTTTGCTATATTTGATGTCATTCTTAATATACCCCATCTGTAGTTAGCTAGAAATAAGGATTTTAGGGTGATAATTCTTTTATTAGAATCATAAACAAATATGATTATGATTTTCTTCTTAAACTGGTGCTTCATTTTGGTTCTGTACTTGTGTTCATCCTTCATTTTCTGATACTTGTACTATTCCTTGCATATATATTATTTCTCAAAATGAGTAGTGAAGCTCAGAATGGTAGAAGTGGTGCATGGAAAATGTTGACCACTACCCCTACCTCTATCACTTCTTTATCTGATTGAAGTTAGGTTTGATTCAAGTATAAAAAAAAATTTAGTGCTAATGGTGCTAATGGCCTGGAAATTGTTTAGATTCGATTCAAGTTGGACTGGATGCACATTATCTTTATAGGTGGTACAAGCACTTTAGCTCCTATTCCAGCTAGTGGTTGTCAAAGGCCACTCCATTAGTATTGAAACTATTAGACTTCTGCTTCAACTTTATATGAATCTAGCTTTATAACATCAATTCACCTGTTTGACCAAGTCAATTTATTTCATTGAACTAATTGTTTATTAGTACTCTCAATATTTTGGACTTTTTTGACTGATTCATAGATATTTTTTTGGATGTTTAAAATCATATTTCAGATAGTAATGAATTTATGGTTGTTTATTAGTACTCTCCTCATTTGATGCTTATTGGAAATTAATGAATTTTATGGTTGTTTATTAGTACTCTCATCATAAAGAAGAGACCTCCAACCGTATGAACTCCTTCAACTTCTTTATCTGGTAATCTCTTTGTTCTCCTCATTTCTCTCTTAGATCTCCTCTCTCTTTGTTTCTTCTTATTTTATGATTTGAATCTACTTCTAGGGTTTGGATCAACGTATTCACCAATTCTTCTCTTACCTGATGTTGCCTATCGTGATTTTGAATTGGTTAATTCTCTCCCTCTTTCATCAATTTTGTTATTTGAATTGTTCTGTTCGGTTATGTGTGTTGAATTTTGATCGAGATTGCTAGAATTGATCACCTAAGTTTGTTTTGGTGGTTTTGGGGCCCATAGAGACATGTTTGGCACAACAGAAACAGATCAATAGAGGAAGTTTTCCAAACGGTTTTGTTTTTGGGACTGCCTCTTCTTCTTATCAGGTTGGTTTTTTTTCTTCATGCACTTGTATTTTTTTTTTCTGACCAGTATTTTTCTATCTCCTTGGGATTTTTATTTTCTAGAAGATCAATAGAAGAAGTTATTTGGCTATAGCATCAGCTTTAGAATCATCTAAACATAAGTTTAAATGCTTACAGGACTCCCTGAGGCCGTGGGAGGCACAAGGAGTTTAAAGAAGCTTCCAAAGTGAGTGCTCAAGTAATTTTTCTACCTTAAAGACTTAGATTCTCCTCTTTCTTATTCAAATAATTGGCTATAAAACTCTCATCTTTCTTATTCAGATAATTGGCTATAAACTCCATGCTCTTTCTTTTCTCTGAAACATTTTTCTTTTAATAATGGGTTTTAATAGTTATTAAACAAAATTCTGAAGTATAAAATAAATATACTTTTAAGTCTATAGGTAGTGTTTAAAAATATGTAGCACTTAAATTGCAAGATAAAAAGCAAGATTCAGGGTAGGAATTACATAGGGCACTTGGAATATTGATGATGGTTTCAACCTTCACTGCATATGGTTGGACTAACTAGCTGGTTCTTATTGACTACATATCATCATCCTCTAATCTTAGTTTAGCATACTTTCTTTTTACCCCACAAGGATGTCCATACCTTCACCTCTACTAATCTCGGTTACTTTTCCCAACTAATCTCTCAAGTTACTAAGTACTTGTAGTTATCGTCTTACATATACCAAGTAATATTATTAGTTTAGTGTACTTCCTTTGCCCATCTTTGCAATCTATGATTTGTATTTAGTTTATGAAGAATTTAGTTTTTGTTTTTCCATTCCAATGTAGACTAGCAAAAGTTGTTCTTCACATAATGAAATGTCATTTGCTTTGTTTTTGTTCTTCTCTTCATGGATGTAGCTGCAGTAATCCGTCATCTTAGATTCACTAAATCTCTCTTTTTTGTTTTGTGTGCCAAATATCCCCTCCCCTCCTCCAAAAAAATGAAAAAATAAAAAAATATCATGCAACAAGGGTGGGGAGTACAAGTATTATGGTACTTACTAAATGACTCTTGCTTGTTCATTGATTTTGTTGGCTAGTACTTGTTTCTTCAAAGTTTTAATTGTCAACCTCCCGGAAGACTTCTTTGAAAGCTATGAGTGCAGATTCAAATAAATCCCCTTCAAATGGATGTGTCATGATATTTAATGAGAAGCAGGAGAAGGTATAAAACATATTTTATGTATTCTTCCCTAATGTGTAAGTGTATCCGTAAGTATTTATATTCTGTGTTTAGCTTGATGTTCGTCTATGCAAATGTTTCTATCAAAGAAAAAAAACAAAGATTTTTCAGGCTCAAAATTCTTCCAATGTTTGCAAATTAATGAGTTGAGGAGTTTGCTTGGGCCATTGCCTGATAAGTCATCTATTTATTGTTCCGATGCATCAATCTCTAGATATTTAAGGGCACGGACCTGGAATGTCAAGAAGGCAACTAAAATGATGAAAGAGACCTTGAAATGGAGATTGGAATACAAGCCAGAGGAGATTGGATGGGTAACCACTTAGCTAAAACTTAATTTTTTGTAGTAATCTTTTTAAGTCAGAATCCTTGAATCTTTTTTATTGCATTCAACTTCTGCTAAAATTGGCATGGGATCTAATTTCCTGCGATTAGGCTTTAGCATTCTGATGGTGGTTCTATTCACACAAAAAAATTCTGATGATGGTTCTAGGCCTATCTTTTCCTTCCAACCTAGGTTTCAATTTTTCATGAGTAACCTCAAAGTTAGCTCGTGGTCTCATACTTGACAATATTTTCATCTTTACAATATTTTTAACCTTCCTTTGTTATGTACGATGAGGTTGTTCGTGAGGCAGAAAGAGGAAAAATGTGTAGCTCAAATTATGCAAACAAGCATGGGAGACCAGTTCTTGTCATGAGACCAAGCTGCCAAGTTTCGTCTAATGCTTATACCTGCCTCTATGTACATATGTTGTAATGCAACTAAATTTTTAGTAGGCTGGAATGAATAAATGCTCTTTGATTCCTTAGCTATACATTATGTGAATTGTTAGATACATGGCCTTTTTGAGGTCCAAAAATGGGTTGAATGGTTTTCATCCTTACGAGTCTATCAATCAGATTGCTACTCTTGAGACAAAACTCAATGCCCTAATCTTTTGAAAACCCCTCATATGTATGGTATATATATCAATGATAAGTAAGTATCTGATTAGTAGTGCCCCCCCTCAACACCTAAGGCTTTAAAGTGATGGGGTTAGCTTGTCATACAAAATCCTTACATTTCACTAAAAATAATAAAAAAAAGTTGGTGTTCGAATTTCCTCTTGTGTATAGGCTTTATTCCCCTTATATTTAATTGGAATTTCTTTTCCCCACTATGAGCGTTTTTTTTTTTTTTTTTTTGGTAATAATGATATGTTATATTTGATCTCATTGTGAATTCATTGGACTTCATTGAAACCCAAGTCTTTGACAAGATCAAAAAAGTCTGTTATGTCTAACACACTTTTTGGCTTATTTGCTATTTGAATTTTTCTTCAATGTTGTGATTTGATTTTATGAGATATTTATTATTGTAGTTAAAAAACTTATAAATGTTTCTCATAGGATTCTTATGCAGATTGGTTTTGCTTTATAATTGAGGTTTTTGCTATATTTTGAAGTTCCAAAAAATTTTAGTACAAGTTTAATCATAGATGAATTCTTTGATAAAAAATGATCATCAAGAACTACTTTGATAGATGAATTCTTAGATGCATCTTAGATGCACCTAACCTTAGTGCCTAGATGTATCTAAAAGGTAGAATATTTGTAAAAAAATGTTTTAAAAATCAATAAATATAGAATAGTTTAAAGGGCGTTCCGAGGGTGAAAATTCAAAACAGCCCCCGAACCACCGTATGGCTCTCACGGACAACTTTCCCTTGAAAAATAAGACTTGTGACAATTGACATAATGTAATTCGGACCTGTAGGTTGGGAGTTAGACCCGAAAACGCCTTAAACTTAGTTGAAAAAAGGGCGTTCCGAGGGCTAAAATTCAAAACAACCCCCAAACCACCATGTGGCTCTCACGGACAGCTTTTCCAAGACAACTAGGACTTGTGACAACTGACGGAATGTAATTCGGACCTATAGGTTAGAAGTTAGAGCCAAATAAACCTTAAACTTAGTTGAAAAAGGGCATTTCGGGGGCGAAAATTCAAAACAGCCCCCGAACCACCGTGTGGCTCACACGGATAGTTTCTCCATGACAAATAGGACTTGTGAGAACTGGTGAAACGTAATTCGGACCCGTAAGTTGGGAGTTAGAGCCAAATACGCACTAAACTTAGTCGAAAAAATGTATTTTGGGGGTGAAAATTCAAAATAGCCCCCAAACCACCATGTGGCTCACACAAACAGTTCCCCTATGACAAATAGGACTTGTGACAACTGACAGAACGTAATTTGGACCCGTAGGTTGAGAGCTAGAACCGAATACGCCCTAAACTTAGTCGAAAAAGGGCGTTTCAGGGGTGAAAATTCAAAACATCCCACGAACGATCGTGTGGCTCACACACATAGCTTTGCCATGACAAATAGGACTTGTGAGAACTGACGGAACGTAATTCGGACCCGTAGGTTGGGAGTTAGAGCCGAATATGCTCTAAACTTAGTTGAAAAAGGGCGTTTCGGGGACAAAAATTCAAAACAGCCTCAAAACCACCGTGTGGCTCTCACGGACAGCTTTCCCATGACAAATAGGACTTGTGACAATTGACGGAATGTAATTCGGACCTGTAGGTTGGAAGTTAGAGCCGAATAAACCTTAAACTTAGTCGAAAAAGGGCATTTCGGGGGCGAAAATTCAAAACAGCCCCTGAACCACCGTGTGACTCACACGGATAGTTTCTCCATGACAAATAGGACTTGTGAGAACTGGCGAAACGTAATTCGGACCCGTAAGTTGGGAGTTAGAGCCGAATACGCACTAAACTTAGTCGAAAAAATGCATTT
Source organism: Camellia granthamiana (assembly GCA_036172215.1). Classification (NCBI taxonomy): domain Eukaryota; kingdom Viridiplantae; phylum Streptophyta; class Magnoliopsida; order Ericales; family Theaceae; genus Camellia; species Camellia granthamiana. The sequence goes on from CM069906.1 coordinate 106,455,722, forward strand.
CGGGGGCGAAAATTCAAAATAGCCCCCAAACCACCATGTGGCTCACACGAACAGTTCCCCTATGACAAATAGAACTTGTGACAACTGACGGAACGTAATTCGGACCCGTAGGTTGAGAGTTAGAACCGAATATGCCCTAAACTTAGTCGAAAAAGGGCGTTTCAGGGGTGAAAATTCAAAACATCCCACGAACGATCGTGTGGCTCACACGCATAGCTTTGCCATGACAAATAGGACTTGTGAGAACTGACGGAACGTAATTCGGACCCGTAGGTTGGGAGTTAGAGCCGAATACGCTCTAAACTTAGTTGAAAAAGGGCGTTTCGGGGACGAAAATTCAAAACAGCCTCGAAACCACTGTGTGGCTCTCACGGACAGCTTTCCCATAACAAATAAGACTTGTGACAACTGATGGAATGTAATTTGGACCTGTAGGTTAGAAGTTAGAGCCGAATATGCCTTAAACTTAGTCGAAAAAGGGCGTTTCGGGGGCGAAAATTCAATACAGCCCCCTGTAAACACCCCATTTTTGACCGCCCTTAAGACTTGGGCGTCACTAATTGCTTACTTGGTGGTGAAAGTTGTGCAGTGCAAAGGCTCAATTTCTGCGGCAAGAGGAGAGTCAAATCCCAACCTTACACCTCATTTTGGACCAAAGCTATTTTGAATGGTTTTTAGACCTTAAAACGCTCTCTTTTAAAATATTTTTGAAATAAAGTTCCTACGATGTTCTGACGCTCGCATTTCGTTAAATGTTGCGCTTTTCGGTAAACCGAGTGAGGATAAAGTGGAAATGAATGAAAGAGAGATGAAATCTTTGAAAAATCTTTCAAAACACCTTGTTTAGGGATTTGGAGTTGAAGAAAATGAGAGAGGAGAGAAGAAAACTAGTTGAGGAGAAGTTCGGCATAAATCCGAGTAGGACCAAAACTGAGCGGTTTCACCAAAACAGACATAACTTTTTGCATAGTTATAATTTTGATGTAAGGCTGCCACCATTGGAAAGCTTACTTTTGGGCTTTCAATTTGGACACAAGAATGACCTGAAAAAGAGTCCAGACGAAGGAGTTATGGCCATTTGAAGCTGGACCTGAAAAGCAGAATTTTGCCTGTCGACCAGAAAAATGGGTTGTCGACCAGAAAAGGTGGTCGATCGACCAGAAAAGTGGTTGACAGGTCCCAAACTCAAATTTTTTGAAGATATTTTCCCTCCAACTGTCTTCCACAACCTCCAGTTGTCCTATAATAAGATATTTCGAACCAACTCTTGTATATTGCTATATATGAGGCATTTCACTCATTTTGCAAAAGGAGAAGATTGAAGCAATTTTGGGAGCCTCTCTCTCTAAAATAGTCCTCTCTTTCTAGAAATTTCAGCTTTTCTCTCTAGTTGGCTCTCCCTCTTGACCTTGTGTGCATGCAAGAGATATACTTGGAGATATACCTCTCATTTGCCTAGGCATCCTTGATCAAACTTAACCACCATTGGGATGAGGTTCTTTAAGGATTATTTGGAGCTCATAAGGTGGTTTTAGCTCAGAATTTGGACCTGTTTTGCAGCTATGCATCAAAGTTAAGAACTCTCTCCCTTTTAGCTTATTTTGCATGCTTGCTTGGCCATCTTTTCACACTACTTTGGGGCTGTTTTTGGGGTGGTGTTGAACTACAAAAACCTCTGTTTTTCCTCTATTTTTCAGTCCTAAAAGTGTTGGTTTGTGCCTTGTTTGGCTAGGGGGTTGTTCTCTCTTTTTGTTCCTTGGCTTGCGAGGTCTTTTGAGCCATCTTTCACCACCTTTCAAACCAACTTTTTTTGCCTTTAAACCATTGAATTCTAGAGGAATTTCAGTGGTGAAAAGGTAGTTTTGAGGCCCCAAATAGGAGGGGGTAGTCCCCCCTCCTCTTGTCTTGTTAGCATGTGTTGTCGGTCTCATACTTGAGCAAGTTTTTCTACAATCTCTTGACTTGATCTAAGCATGTTTTTGTGACTTTTTTAACATGTTTTAGCTCTGTTTGTGGCTGTCTTAGCCACTCCTTGCATGCTCCTTACACTTGTAATGTAAACCTTGCTCACTAGCTTTGTATGCTTGCTATTTTAGCCTATAATTCTAGCATGTTTTGGCTCCACTCCAGCACATTTTTGGCCATTATTTAACATGCTTTAACTCTGTCTTTAGTTGGTTCAACCACTTATTGCATGCTTCTTACACTTGTAGTGTAAATCCTCTTTGCTAGCCTTGCATGCCTAATGAGTTAGCTTGTTATTCTAGCATGTGTTGGCTTAGTCTCAGCCCATTTTTGGTATTATTTTGACATGCCATAACTCTGTTTTTGGTTGGTGGAGTCACCTCTTGCTTGGTTTATGCACTTGTAGTGCAATATTGCCTATTAGCCTAGTGTACTTGGTATTTTGGCCCTTCATGCTAGCTTGCCTTGGCTATACTCCATACATGTTTTAGCATTATTTTGACATGATTTAGGACTTTTTTGGGCTGCCTTAGTCATATGACTCATGTTTTGTATAGCTATAGTGCAAATGCCTTGACTAGTCTTGAGTTTTGAGGCCCCTACCATGCTATACTTGTGATGTTTGCATGCCTTGGCATCATTTGGTATGGAATTTCAGAGCTTATATCTTTGCCATACTCCCATGTTTATCACTCTTTAATTGTGTTTAGGAGTTGTGCCTTTATGCCTTGTTTGTGAGCTAATACATGAGCATATCTTTCTTGCCATCTATGTTGCGAGTCTAGCATGTTTTTGCTACTATTTTGACCTGCCTTAGGTTTGTTTTGAGTGGTTTAGGTCATTTGAGCATTGCTTAGCATGGTTGTAGTGTAATGCCCTTGACTAGCTTTGTATTTCAAGTCTCTTGGCATGCTTTATTTGAGCTATTTGCATGATATGACATCATTTAACATGTTATTTCAGAGCATATAGTCTTGTCATACTCTCATATAATTCATGCCTTTATTATGTTTGAGAGTTGTGCTTTGTGCCTTGCTTGCGAGCCAACAAATGAGCATGCATTTCCCGCCTTTTTGTGCCTAAGTTTTGGTGTGTTGGTCACTGTTTTGGAGCATCTTAGGTCTGCCTGTATGTGGTTTGACCATTTGAGCATTGTAGTGCATGCCTCATGTGTAATGTGTTTCATTAGCTTTGATGCCTTAGCTTTTAAACATGCCATGCATGCATTGTTCACATGATAGAACCTTGTGCATGCCACCTTAACATTGATAGAAGAGCATTGTGTTTGCATGTTGTTGCATTGCATGTTGTTTGCATGTTATTGCATTGCATTGTGTTTGCATGTTGTTGCATTACATTATGTTTGGAATGTTGTTGCATTGCATTGTGTTTGGATTGGATGTTAATCCAAACACGAGAAACGAGGGGCGTTTCATACTTGAAGTGATGAAACCCACCTCATTTCTTTGTCGCCGACCCTCTTGATCAAGCGTGATAGAGGTATAGGCTCATCGAGTCTATTTGTGCATTCATTGACATTGACTTGTGCAAACTTGGCTTCTCGGCCATCGTGCATTGCGATACTCAGTTGGTGGCCCGAGAGTCGAGTACCGCACTCCCTTGAGCTTGAGAAATGATAGGGAGGGTGGTTGTGCACACATATCTTGCAAATACACTAATATGCCCCTTGTTATTCTTTGTTGCAGCAAAACTAGAGTTTGGCAGAATTTCTGGTCGGCAGACCAGTAAAGGTGGTCGACCGACCCCTTTTTCTAGTCTACAGCAAGTTTTTCTGGTCTACAAGTGGTCTACAGCCTCTTTTTCTGGTCGGCAATGCACCAGAGGGTCCCCATGTTGGAGCAGAAGCATTTTGGAAGTTTGTGCAACTTTCAGAGAACAAATCAAGTGCAAATAGAGGCAAGTCTGGGCATGGCAATGGAATTCCAAGCGAGGCAAATCGAGCATGGATGCATTCCTCATCCCGAGGCCTTCTAGCTGTTTTGCTTAGCTAAGTTAGCTTAGTCGATTTTGTACTTAATTAGTTAATGTGTTTAGCTAATTGATTTATGTTGTAATATTTAATTAGCTGGTGTAGTTAGCTAATTAGTTTGTTTTGTAATAATTAGTTGTAGCTAGTTATTCGATTCATGTTGTAATAACTAGTCTAATTAGCTTAATTAGATTAGTTGCTTAGCTCAGCTTATTATTCGGACCCTCCGTCGAGAGGGCAAATGTTGTAATAAGTGTGCGTGTGTGTGTGAATGTCTTCCAACCCCACGTCTTTCTCCCTTTTATTTGCCAGTTTTTGATGGTTAGTTTTAGGGCATGTTTCAATTAGCATACTTATGCTTTGCATGCGTGCATCATTCATTCGTATTGCAAGCACCAGGCTCGGCGCATCATTCAAACTGCATCGTATTTCAATTCCTATTTGAATACGTGTATCAAATTGATGCATTTCATATACCATCTTAGATAGCCGAGCCTACTTAGTTACATTTTTGCATGCGTTGCATTAGGCATCTTAACATAGCTAGGATCATGCATGGATTTCTAACTAGTTTCTGTTTTGGCTCGGAGTACACTGTGAGTGTTTACGCTTTAGCATCCTTTCATGTGTGTAAGTGCCTGCCATGATAGCATGTTTGCCATGAGGCTATGTGCTTATGTGTTTAACTGCACGAATGCCTGTGGGTGAAGGCTTGATTGTCTGGATTGGAACAACTCGATGATTGTGAGTTTTAAGCCCACTCGAGGGTGGCAAATCCGTGTTTTAGCCTACTTGCGAGTAGCACTTCCAAACCATTTTCGAAAAATAAACATGAGTTGTTTTGTTCCAATCCGCATGATTGCCTTTGGCATGAGTCAATCATTCTCATTAGCTCAAAAATAGTGGGTTCATGGGTTTGAGATGATTGGGGTTCAGGTGCATTCATCATGCATAAGTCCATACTGTCTGGAATGAACACCTCAGGCTTAGGTAAATGGGCTGGGGTGATGTATATACTGGGGTCATAGGTGGATGGCAGTATATGGATTAGATTGAGATGGAAAGGTGACAGGTCAATACTAGCCCAAGGTCATTTTGGTGGAGTTATGGTCTCTTCGTCAATAAGATCCTAAATCTTATGATGGAGGCGGATGCAACGGATTGGAATAAAACAACTCATGTTTGTTTTTCGAAAATGGTTTGGAAGTGCTACTCGCAAGTAGGCTAAAACGCGGATTTGCCACCCTCGAGTGGGCTTAAAACATGATTTTGCCACTTCAAGTGGGCTTAAAACTCACAATCATCGAGTTGTTCCAATCCAGGCAATTAAGCCTTCACCCACAGGCATTCATGCAGTTAAACACATAAGCACATAGCCTCATAGCAAGCATGCTATCATGGCAGTCACTTACACACATGCAAGGATGCTAAAGCGTAAACACTCATAGTGTACTCTGAGCCAAAACAGAAGCTAGTTAGAAATCCATGCATGATCCTAGCTATATTAAGATGCCTAATGCAACGCATGCAAAAATGCAACTAAGTAGGCTCAGCTATCTAAGATGTCATATGAAATGCAACAATTTGATATACGTATTCAAATAGGAATTGAAATACGATGCAGTTTGAATGATGCGCCGAGCCCGGTGCATGCAATACGAATGAATGATGCACGCATGCAAAGCATAAGTATGCTAATTGAAACATGCCCTAAAACTAACCATCAAAAGCTAGTAAATAAAAGGAAGAAAGACGTGGGGTTGGAAGACATTCACACACACATACGCACACTTATTACAACATTTGCTCTCTCGACGGAGGGTCCGAATAATAAGCTAAGCTAATCTAAGCAACTAATCTAATTAAGCTAATTAGACTAGTTATTACAACACGAATCAAATAACTAGCTACAACTAATTATTACAAGACAAACTAATTAGCTAACTACACCAGCTAATTAAATATTACAACATAAATCAATTAGCTAAACACATTAACTAATTAAGTACAAAATCGACTAAGCTAACTTAGCTAAGCAAAACAGTTAGAAGGCCTCGGGACGAGGAATACATGCATGCTCGATTTGCCTCGCTCGGAAATCCATTGCCATGCACAGAATTGCCTCTATTTGCACTTGATTTGTTCTCTAAAAGTTGCACAAACTTCCAAAATGCTTCTGCTCCAACATGGGGACCCTCTGGTGCATTGTTGACCAGAAAAGGAGGCTGTAGACCACTTGTAGACCAGAAAAACTTGCTGTAGACCAGAAAAAGGGGTCGGTCGACCACCTTTACTGGTCTGCTGACCAGAAATTCTACCAAACTCCAGTTTTGCTACAACAGAGAACAACAAGGGGCATAGCAGTGTATTTGCAAGATATGTGTGCACAACCACCCTCCCTATCATTTCTCAAGCTCAAGGGAGTGCGGTACTCAACTCTCGGGCCACCAACCGAGCATCGCAATGCACGATGGCCGAGAAGCCAAGTTTGCACAAGTCAATATCAATGAATGCACAAATAGACTGGATGAGCCTATACCTCTATCATGCTTGATCAAGAGGGTCGGCGACAAAGAAATGAGGCGCGTTTCATCACTTCAAGTATGAAACGCCCCTCGTTTCTCGTGTTTGGATTAACATCCAATCCAAACACAATGCAATGCAACAACATTCCAAACATAATGTAATGTAACAACATGCAAACACAATGCAATGCAACAACATGCAAACACAATGCAATGCAACAACATGCAAACAACATGCAATGCAACAACATGCAAACACAATGCTCTTCTATCAATGTTAAGGTGGCATGCATAAGGTTCTATCATGTGAACAATGCATGCATGGCATGTTTAAAAGCTAAGGCATCAAAGCTAATGAAACACATTACACATGAGGCATGCACTACAATGCTCAAATGGTCAAACCACATACGGGCAGACCTAAGATGCTCCAAAACAGTGGCCAACACACCAAAACTTAGGCACAAAAAGGCGGGAAATGCATGCTCATTCGTTGGCTCGCAAGCAAGGCACAAAGCACAACTCTCAAACACAATAAAGGCATGAATTATATGAGAGTATGACAAGACTAGATGCTCTAAAATAACATGTTAAATGATGCCATATCATGCAAATAGCTCAAATAAAGCATGCCAAGAGACTTGAAATACAAAGCTAGTCAAGGGCATTACACTACAACCATGCTAAGCAATGCTCAAATGACCTAAACCACTCAAAACAAACCTAAGGCAGGTCAAAATAGTAGCAAAAACATGCTAGACTCACAACATAGATGGCAAGAAAGATATGCTCATGTATTAGTTCACAAACAAGGCATAAAGGCACAACTCCTAAACACAATTAAAGAGTGATAAACATGGGAGTATGGCAAAGATATAAGCTCTGAAATTCCATGCCAAATGATGCCAAGGCATGCAAACATCACAAGTATAGCATGGTAGGGGTCTCAAAACTCAAGACTAGTCAAGGCATTTGCACTATAGCTATACAAAACATAAGTCATACGACCAAGGCAGCCCAAAATAGTCCTAAAGCATGTCAAAATAATGCTAAAACATGTATGGAGTATAGCCAAGGCAAGCTAGCATGAAGGGCCAAAACACCAAGTCCACTAGGCTAATGGGCAAGATTGCACTACAAGTGCACAAACCAAGCAAGAGGTGACTCCACCAACCAAAAACAGAGTTATGGCATGTCAAGATAACACCAAAAATGGGCTGAGACTAAGCCAACACATGCTAGAACAACAAGCTAACTCATTAGGCATGCAAGGCTAGCAAAGAGGATTTACACGACAAGTGTAAGAAGCATGCAACAAGTGGTCGAACCAACTAAAAACAGAGTTAAAGCATGTTAAATAATGGCCAAAAATGTGCTGGACTGGAGCCAAAACATGCTATAATTATAGGCTAAAATAGCAAGCATACAAAGCTAGTGAGCAAGGTTTACACTACAAGTGTAAGGAGCATGCAAGGAGTGGCCAAGCCAGCCACAAACAGAGCTAAAACATGTTTAAAAAGTCCCAAAAACATGCTTAGATCAAGTCAAGAGATTGTAGAAAAACATGCTCAAGTATGAGACCAACAACACATGCTAACAAGACAAGAGGAGGGGGGACTACCCCCTCCTATTTGGGGCCTCAAAACCACCTTTTCACCACTGAAATTCCTCTGGAATTCAATGGTTTAAAGGCTAAAAAATTTGGTTTGAAAGGTGGTGAAAGATGGCTCAAAAGACCTCGCAAGCCAAGGGAAAAAAAGGGAGAACAACCCCCTAGCCAAACAAGGCACAAACCAACACTTTTAGGATTGAAAAACAAAGGAAAAATAGAGGTTTTTGTAGTTCAACACCACCACAAAAACAACCCCAAAGTAGTGTGAAAAGATGGCCAAGCAAGCATGCAAAATAAGCTAAAAGGGAGAGAGTTCTTACCCTTGATGCATAGCTGCAAAATAGGTCCAAATTCTGAGCTAAAACCACCTTAGGAGCTCCAAATAATCCTCAAAGAACCTCATCCCAATGTGGTTAAGTTTGATCAAGGATGCCTAGGCAAAGGAGAGGTATATCTCCAAGTATATCTCTTGCATGCACACAAGGTCAAGAGGGAGAGCCAACTAGAGAGAAAAGTTGAAATTTAGCTCTGAAATTTCTAGAGAGAGAGGACTTTTTTAGAGAGAGAGGCTCCCAAAATTGCTTCAATCTTCTCTTTTTGCAAAATGAGTGAAATGCCTCATATATAGCAATATACAAGAGTTGGTTCGAAATATCTGATTATAAGACAGCTGGAGGTTGTGGAAGACAGTTGGAGGGAAAATATCTTCAAAAAAATCTGAGTTTGGGACCTGTCATCCATTTTTCTGGTCAACCGACCACCTTTTGTGGCCGACTGGCTACTTTTCTGGTCGACAGCCCATTTTTCTGGTCGATAGGCAAAATTCTGCTTTTCAAGTCCAACTTCAAATGGCCATAACTCCTTCTTATGGACTCTTTTTTAGGTCATTATTGTGTCCAAATTGAAGCCCCGGAAGTAAGCTTTCTAATGGTGGCAGCCTTGCATCAAAATTCCAACTGTGAAAAAAGTTATGGCTATTTTGGTGAAGCCGCTTAGTTTTGGTCCTACCCGAATTTATGCCGAACTTCTCCTCAACTAGTTTTCTTCTCTCCTCTCTCATTTTCTTCAACTCCAAGTCCCTAAACAAGGTGTTTTGAAATATTTTTCAAAGATTTCATCTCTCTTTCATTCATTTTTACTTTGCCCTCACTCGGTTTACCGAAAAGTGCAACATTTAACGAAATGCGAGCGTCGGAACATCGTAGGAACTTTATTTCAAAAATATTTTGAAAGAGAGGGTTTTAAGGTCTAAAAACCATTGAAAATAGCTTTGGTCCAAAATGAGGTGTAAGGTTGGGATTTGACTCTCCTCTCGCTGCAGAAATTGAACCCTTGCACTACACAACTTTCACCACCAAGTAAGCAATTAGTGACGCCCAAGTCTTAAGGGCGGTCAAAAATGGGGTGTCTACACCCCCGAACCACCGTGTGGTTCACACAGACAGTTTCCCCATGACAAATAGGACTTGTGAGAACTGACGGAACGTAATTCGGACCCGTAGTTTGGGAGTTAGAGCCGAATACGCCCTAAACTTAGGCGAAAAAGGGCGTTTCAGGGGCAAAAATTCAAAACAGCCCCCGAACCACCGTGGGGCTCACACGGACAATTCCTCCATGACAAATAGGACTTGTGACAATTAACGGAACATAATTTGGACCCGTAGGTTGGGAGTTAGAGCCGAATACGCCCTAAACTTAGTTAAAAAATGGCGTTTCGGGGGGAAAAAATTCAAAACAGCCCCCGAACGACCGAGTGGCTCACACGGAAAGTTCTCCCATGACAAATAGGACTTGTGAGAATAGAAGGAACGTAATTCGGACCTGTATGTTGGGAATTAGAGCCAAATACGCCCTAAACTTAGTTGAAAAAGGACTTTCCGCGGGCAAAAATTCAAAACAGCCCCGAACGGCCGTATGGCTCACACGGACAGCTTCGCCATGACAAATAGGACTTGTGAGATCTAACAGAACGTAATTCGGACCTGTAGGTTGGGAGTTAGAGCCGAATACACTCTAAACTTGCTCGAAAAAGGGCTTTCTGGGGGGCGAAAATTCATAACAGCCCCCGAATACGCCTTACACTTAGTCGAAAAACTTGCAACACTTAGTTAAAAAAGCAACAACTTTATTAAAATAACATCTACATATTCTAATAATTGCCTTTATATATTTATAGGACGAAGAAATTACATATTACATTGTTTATGTAGTTGGTTGAAATAAATATTGCATGATACATATATATATATATACTTTCTTTTATTTCCAAAAAGATATTTCTCGATTGTTCTACCTTAAATGTATGTTAGAACATGTTCCATATGGCTGACTGAATTGATATTTTGTAAGCAATTCTAATGTTTCGTTTTTTGTTTTTCTTTGTAGATGGCTTTGTTGTGTGGACTTGTGGATAATTTATATTGGTGTATGGAGAAGAATTTTCACTTTTGTGTAGAACTAATATAATACTTTTGTCGTTCTCAGCTTTTGTGTAGTTCATTATTACTGATATAGAAAACTCTTGGCAATCAACAGATAATGATTGTCGTGGTACATAGATCACCTTCTATCGTGGTACATATATACCATTTGTCGGCGTACATATAGGACGTTTTGTCATGGTTCATAGAAAACTTTTGTCATGATACATATATCACCTTTTGTTGTGGTACAGATTACGATGGTAATTTGTACCATGCCAAATAGTAATTTCACTTGGTAGTAAATGTATTTTCTTATATACGGAGGGCTTTGATTTTTGTATGATATATTTTGTATGGAATTATTATTTTAGTTTGGACAATAGTTGATTTGTATGGACTTTGATATTTAATGTTATTTATTTTTGGTATATGGATGCAAATTGTGGAATGATTGATAGTATGTATCATTTTGTTTTTATATATATTACAGGTTACATTGTATATAGACAGGTTGTGGAGAAATTATAATTTCACGATAAAACATAATATCATGTTTTTGGCAACTAAACAATTAGTAGCTAAAAAGAAATTGGGAAAAGACATTTGGCGACTAAAAGTTTTGTAGCCAAAAAAAAAAAAATAGACATTTGGCGACTAAAACTTTAGTAGCCAAATGTAGACGTCCCCGAACGCATCCCGGGGAAGGAGTGCGAGTCCCCCCCGTTCTGGTTCGATATTGGGTCACTACAGTTCGAAGGACTCAAATGTCACGGTTCTAAATCTCGAACCAAAGAGTCCAAATCCGGCAAATCGTTTTGAGAAAACAGATTTTTTTTTGAAAGAAGTGCCAAACATGGACTGCTTTGCCAGATACAGAGTCGCCACCTAAATATTTTTTAATGGGGAAATCTAGGAAACCCTGACTCGGTGCCAAAGGCCACGTGTCCGTCATCACCAAAGTTGCCTCGACTCGGGAACTTGGGTACGATTGGGGAAGGTCACTTCGTGAGCACCCCCGCTCGCCCGGTCAAAGACCGGCCTCTACTAATCATGATATCTTATTTTGAAAACATTGTGTATTCTTATTCCGGTTATTAGCCTAGGTTACTACGTGATGCGCACAGCATACAAGTATAGACTGAATCGCCTGAATTGGAAAAACACATTTCATGTTTGTTTGAAAGAAGGTTTGCTACCCGCAGGTAGGCTTAAAATTCAGATTTTGCCACCCTCAAGTGGGCTTAGAAGACATGGTGTTGCCACAATCTAGTGGGCTTAAAACAAACAATCAACGCATTATTCCAATTCAGATAACCCAACCTTCACCCACAGGCATTCAAGGCAGTTATATCACATAAGCAAATAGCCTCATGGCAAGCATGCTATCATGGCAGTCACTCACACACATGCAAGGATGCTAAAGCATAAAAACTCACCGAGTACTCCAAGCCAAAACAGAAACTACATTAGAAATCATGCATGATCCTAAATATGCTGAAATGCCTAATGCAACACATGCAAAAATGCAAACTATAGCAGGCTCGGCTATTCTAAACATGGCATATGGAATGCTACAGCTAACATGTATTCAATTTGGAATGGAAATACAAATGCAGTTTGTATGATGCGCCGAGCCCGGTGCGTGCAAAACAGATGAATGATGCAAACATGCTGTCATACTGTATGCTAATTGAAATATGCCCTATATCTAACCATCATAAGCAGATAAATAAAAGGGAAGAAAGACGTGGGGTTGGAAGATATACATCACACACACCCACACTTATTACAGTTATGCCCTCGCGTAGAGGGTCCAAATAAATATACAGTCCCGAATGAAAGAATAATACAGTCCAAAATATTACAGTCCCAAATAATATACAAATTCCTAATTAATTAACAAATTAAATAAGAAAAATGTAAAACTGGCATGCAAGCCAGGGGCTGCCTTGATTCTAATGAATGATGTACGTTGGAGCTGCCTTGCGCGGAAATCCACTGGGATGCCCCAATTAGCCTCTGTTTTGCAATGTTTCTCGAAAAGCGCGCCAAGCTTCGGAAGACCGCTGGTTCTGGATATGCTGCAACAGAGAGCAGGAAAGGGGCATAGCAATGTATTTCACAAATATATGCATGCCTCGATCCTCGTGCCACCAATCACGCATCTCGATGCATGATGGCCGAGGAGCCGAATTGCATAACTCAATATAGGATGAATGCATATGAATGCTACAATAAAACCTAACTCCATCACGGATAATCCGGAGTGTCGGTGACTTGGGAATTGAGACACGTTCCGTTACTCGGAGTACGGAACGCGCCTCATTTCCCGTGCCCGGGCTAACCCCTATCCCGAACACAATGCAATATGCATGACATGCATGAAATGCAACTAAGATATAGTCCTAACATACACAATGTCATGGAATGGCATACACGCTAAACGAGGTAATACGCAACCTAGCATACGCAATGCTATGGATGAAATGATATACGCAATGCAATAATGGGCTTACACCGACATGAGAGAGCCTCAGCCGCACTCACATAGGAAGCCATCAGATGAAAAATGAAGTGCCTCGAAATGCGTGCACACGGGCACGCAAACCGAGGCAATGGCATATGCAATGCAACGAGACTAAAATGGCATACAGAATGCAAAATGGACTTACACTAACATGAGTGGACCTCAGCCACACTCACATAAGAGGCCGTCAGATGAAAATGAGATGCCTCGAAATGCGTGCACACGGGCACGCAAACCGAGGCGATGGCCCTAAGGCATGAAATGGCATGGAATAGGATATGCAAACATGCAAATGAATTTCAGCACTGAAATTATGGGGAAAACAGTCCCGAAAGATGGCGAAATGACACCAAATGTGAGGAATGGTCCCGAAACACGAATTTAGGCACTCGAAATGGCCTATAGCTATGCAATGCATGCACAATATGGACATGGAATGAGAATACAGTAGCAAGCCAGCCCCAAGAAAAGCATTTTTACAGTAGAAAACATGGCCAAACAGCAATCACAAATAGGGCAAAAATAGCATGCAAAAATGGCATCGCAAGAGAGGCTATGAAATAAGTGGTAGATGCAAAGCCCAAACAGAAAAATGCCCTTCTACAACACTGAAGAGGGGGCCAAAAATATGCACATTTATAGTAGATGACAACCCCAAAAACAGTATGCAAACATGCTAGAAATGCCATGCAAGATTGAAGCCAGCAAAGGCTATAACATGAGGTACCCCAAACATTCATCAAATAAGCAAAGACCCTTAATAAAACATGTTAAGAAGGTCAAAAAATGACCACTTTCAGTTCTGATCATGGTCCAAAAACAGAAGCAAAATGGGCTAGCAAAGCATGCAAAAACAAGGGTAAAACATGGATTCAAAGCAAGTGACACATGGAGTATGAAAACAGTGTTGAGCCCTTCTTCAATGTTGAAGAGGGGATCAAAATAAGCACAATCTCAGTTCATGAAATGCTCCAAAACAGATCACACATAGGCTAGAAAAAGCATGTAAATTTACAGTAAATATGAGAGATTATGAAGTAAGTGCAAGATAGGGGGTCCAAACAGGGTTGAGCCCTTCTTCAATGTTGAAGAGGGGCTCAAAATAGGCCCACTCACAGTTTACATTATGCTCGAAAACAGATCACACAGAGGCTATAAATACCATGCAAAATAATGGCATACAAAGAGGTATTGAAGCAAGTACCAAATGGGGGGCTCAAACAGGGTTGAGCCCTTGAACAAACATGAAGAATGGCTCAAAAAAGGCCTAGTTTCAGTTAGGGTCGGAGCCTAAAACAGTAAGCAAATAGCCTAAGAAATTGGTGCAAGAAAGTGCTAAAAAAGAGGGGAAATGGACTTACCTTTGAAGACCAAGGCTTTTGGTGATTCTTGGACCAAGTTGCAACACCTTTAGCCTTTGAAAAGCTTCTTCTTGCTGCTGGAATGGAGTGGTGGTGGTAGAGCTTGAAGATGATGAAGAAATGTGGTTGGAACTTAGAGATTTTGAGAGAAATGAGATAGATATGTGTATATGAGCTCAAGGCAATTTTTCTAACCTTGTTCTTTGAGTTGGGAGGCCCTCTATATAGAAGAGAATGGGGGAAAAAAGGAGGGAAGAAAGTGGAGGGAAAAAGGCATCAACTTTCCCTCCAACCCTTTTCCCCAGATTGAGATATTTTTTGGGGAAAACAGCACACAGCTGTAAAGTACTCATACTGAGGATGCTGGCCGGCCTGGCATTTTTGTTGCAGGTGGCCGGCCGGCCACCCCCCATGGCCGGCCGGCTAGGGGTCAAAAGGTTCAAGCTGATTTAATGGCCGGCCACCAGAGAAAGGTGTCCTCCCATGTGCCCTCAACAAAGCCATGTAGTTTAAAATTGGCAACTCTAAAACAGGAGAGAGAACAAGCCATTTTTAGGAGGGGTTCAAAAGGGTCAGGTGGAATTACTGGCCGGCCATGTGATATTAGGGTCCTCCCATGTGTGTACAACACAAATATGTGGTTTGGGGTTGAAGAAGGTGGCCCTAGGGTGGTCAACATTGGCTCGGAAGTGAGAAAAACGGGCGTCGGAGGGCGCCGGAGGAGCATAACTGGTTGCTGAGACAATTGATGGCCTCCCACCCTTCAGTGACCTTCCTGGTGATAAAACAGAGGTACCTGCCAAAAATGAACAAAAACCGATGCAAAACGAAGGCTCGGGGGCCAAAACACGCAGTTCGGGGTCCCGAAAATAGGCCGTTAAGCACCGAAAGTGGCATTCGGCCACGAAGTGGGTCTCTCAGGCCCCAGTGTCCCTTACAAGGGAGTAAATGAGATGCATGCTAAAAACCGGAGCAGTCGGAGATGGTTAGGCTGTCCCGAACCGAGGCACACGGCCTGACGGCTCCGAAAACCGGGAACCGAGCTCCGAAATGGACAAAATGGCCTACGACCACGAAATGTAGCCCACGGCCACTGAGAGATGGTCTACTGGACCTCTCCTTCCCCTCAGGAAGAAAAACAGAGAAAACCGAGCTTGGTTCGCAAACCGAGACAAGGTACAAAAGAGGGTTCGGAAGTCCGGAGGCAGGGCTCACGGCCGTGACTCTGAGACTTCTGAACGAGCACGATATGCAACATCACCGAGCGCTCAACCGGTGACATCTGAGTCTCAAGGTCGGTCAAAAATGGGGTGTCTACAGTTGCCCCTCTTTGACAGAACTCGGAAGTCGAGGAATGACGGGAGTGAATGTCAAAGCCCAGAGACGACCCATTTTTGACAAGGCCGAAGACTTAGACAATCATACAAGATGCACAGAGATATGTGCCCGTAGGCGTGCCCGCAGGCAAGGGGGCAAAATGCAAAGCGATATGCAGGAAGCCAAATGTAACTCGATGTTCGTGTAAATGCAGCAAGCTGTAATAAAGCAAGTATTCGCAAATAGATGCAACAGTTTTAAGCAAGAATGCAAAGCAACAACTACATTTCATGCAGTTGGGAATGCGGAGAATTATTCAATTCTCGTCGCGTCTCACACGGAGAAGATACGATACCTGCGCGATTCGTCTAGTCGCACCAGCCTCAAATGAACCGTACATACAATATCATGCCTGCAAAAGAGAGAAATTGAACAAGAACAATATGCTAACAACATATATTCAATGTGATTTCTGTGATTCCGAAAGTTTGACACGCGCAGTGTCGGCAAGTGAATGCATCGCAATGCGAGAAAGGAACGTGCGTGACAACGCATGCTCAAGCACAGAGGCATGGTAATACCAAGAAAACATGCATGACAATGCCAGATGTTCATGAGAATGCAAGTTAAGTGCACAACAATGCAAAACGAGCATAAATCAGGGTGCCCGTTTGTTGCGAAACAACGAGCAAGGAGACGCGCGTTTCGGCGAAGGCGAGTCGATCGCAGCCTCTGGTTCACCTCCCGGAGAGGTTACAACATGTTCAAAAAGGATACACCTTGATTTTGATGAATGATGATGAGACACATGTCAGAAATTGCAGCTGAAGTTCCGGCGGAGCAATTTCGCGCCAGAAAGTACACTTTTCTTGAACTTTTTCAGGTCCCGGGAACTCCGATCTTCCTCAAAATTTGCAGAGGGCTAGGGGAGGATGTGGAGAGCACCACCGGCCAGGTGGTTGCCCTAGGCGAGGTCACCGGCCCGGAACCAAAAAGCAAATGGCCGGCCAGCCAGAAAAGGTGGCCGGCCGGCCACCTGCCCAAAACAGTGGGCAATTTTGTCATTTTACCTCATTTTCTTTATATTCCTTCATCCATTCAATCCGAGATCACACCCACAGCTGCGATTTCTTCTCCCCTTACTTCCCAAACCATTTTCTCCTTCAGATTTGCACTTTATACGCGTTTTTCAGCCTCCCACGCAAGTTGTTTTCGCGAAAACATTCGATTTTAAGCACTTTGGACCGATTAAATTTTGATTTCGGGGCTTCTTTTCTCATTTTCACCACTTGAGGTAAGTTTGTCTCAATATTTGGAAGATTTTCTCGGGAGTTGACTTTTATTGACTTTTCCGTTTCCCGAGAGTTGACTTTTGTTGACTTTTTCCAATTTTTGGCTCATTTTGCTCATTTTTTTGCTCCTTTTGCAGATTTTCTGAAATGGCGGGTAATTTCCCTCATGGTGGAGGTCTTCCAGGTGCCGGGGATGATTTTGATGCTATGACGCTACCCCTGAGGGTCCGACCTTTTATTCGCGAGAGATATGCCCTATCGGTACACATTCTTCCGCGGGCGATTTTTCGTCATTTTACCGACTTCAATGATCGGGTACCCGGGGATCTACTCCTGCGAGAGCCAAAGCATCACCTCTCTTATGAGGCACGAGAGGTATTTTACTTTATTTTCTGCATTTTTCGCGCATCTCGTACCTTTGCCATGCTTGAACACACAGTTTAGCTCATGACATAGCACTTTGCTTGCATTCTGAACATGTGGCTTGAACACTTGAATTTCTGAACACTCGGCTCATTGATTGATTGTGAACACACAGCACACACTAGTTAAGAATTGAACACACGGCTCAAACACTGATTTGTCGAACACACAGCCTGAATTTGAAGGTGAACACACAGCACACACTGACTAAGAGTAGAACGCACAGTCCCAAACTCTGATTTTCTGAACACACAGTCCAAGTTGATGGTGAACATGCAGCCCACACTGACTAAGAGTAGAACACGCAGCCCTAACTCTGATTTTCTGAACACGCAGTCCAAGTTGATGGTGAACACACAGCCCACAGTGATTAAGAGTAGAACATACAGTCCCAAACTCTGATTTTCTGAACACACAGTCCAAGTTGATGGTGAACACACAGCCCACACTGATTGAGAGTAGAACACACAGTCCCAAACTCAAATTTTCTGAACACGCAGTCCAAGTTGATGGTGAACACACAGCCCACACTGATTGAGAGTAGAACACACAGTCCCAAACTCAAATTTTCTGAACACGCAGTCCAAGTTGATGGTGAACACACAGCCTACACTGATTTAGAGTAGAACACACAGCCCTGACTTCGATTTTTTGAACACACAGCCCAAATTAAAGGTGAACACACAGCCCACACTGATTTAGAGTAGAACACGCAGCCCTAACTCAAATTTTCTGAACACACAGTCCAAATTAAAGGTGAACACACAGCTCACTGACTTTGAAATTTGAACACGCAGCCCAAATAATGAATTTCTGAACACACAGCCCAGATTGAAGTGAACACGCAGCCCACTGAATTTGAAATTTGAACACGCAGCCCAAATAATGAATTTCTGAACACACAGCCCAGATTGAAGTGAACACGCAGCCCACTGACTTTGAAATTTGAACACGCAGCCCAAATAATGAATTTCTGAACACACAGCCCAGATTGAAGTGAACACGCAGCCCACTGACTTTGAAATTTGAACACGTAGCCCAAATAATGAATTTCTGAACACACAGCCCAGATTGAAGTGAACACGCAGCCCACTGACTTTGAAATTTGAACACGCAGCCCAAATAATGAATTTCTGAACACACAGCCCAGATTGAAGTGAACACGCAGCCCACTGAATTTGAAATTTGAACACGCAGCCCAAATAACAAATTTCTGAACACACAACCCAGATTGAAGTGAACACGCAGCCCACTGAATTTGAAATTTGAACACGCAGCCCAAATAATAAATTTCTGAACACACAGCCCAGATTGAAGTGAACACGCAGCCCACTGAATTTGAAATTTGAACACGCAGCCCAAATAATAAATTTCTGAACACACAGCCCAGATTGAAGTGAACACGCAGCCCACTGAACACGACTCATTCATTTCATTTGCACACAGCTCATTCATTCGATTTGCACACAGCTCATTCATTTGATTTGCACACAGCTCATTCATTTGATTTGCACACAGCTCATTCATTTGATTTTGACACATGCATTCATTCCGAATGCAGGTTGGCGCTCGTACCGGGCGAGGATATGGCTCCACTGCTGCGAGAGAGTGGTATACTGAGCTTCCGGAGGTCGTCCGGGATTTAGTTGATCTAGCAGGGTTCGGAGCCTTCTGCGTAGGGTTATCACATTGTCCTGCCAGTAGGACACTGTTAGCCGCTTTGGTTGAGAGATGGTGGGACACCACCAATTCCTTCCACTTTTCTGCCACCGGGGATCTGACCATGACCCCGCTAGATTTTGCTGTACTCACCGGCCTAGACATAGGAGGTTGGCCCATTCCTTTCGACGAGGATATGGGCGAGTGGGAGGCCGTTTGGGTACATCTGTTGGGGGCCCGCCCGCCTGTGGACAGAGCTTCTGGGAGAGTCAGATATACCTGGTTCTCTTCCCATTTTCGGAGGCCGGAGATGGAGCCTGAGTCTACTGAGGAGGCCGAGCAGTACGCCCGCGGTTTCCTTATGTTCCTCTTTGGCACCACTCTGTTTGCCGATAGGGGGAACACTGTCGGGTTATATCTTTTGAGTGCCCTGGTGGACCTATCACAGGTCAGTCGGTACGACTGGGGTGGCGCCGGCTTGGCTACCCTCTATTGTTACATGAGCGTTACCTCCCGCGGGCAGGGAGACTTTACCTCGGCGGCTATTGGAGAGCCTAGGAGGTACGTTCTGTCCTCTTGATTTACATTTCTGCTCCTCAGTACTTGTTCATTGCACACGACGGCGCACTTTACATCCTGTATTTTGCTCTCAGCATTTTGTATTCACATTCTGCACTGTTTTCCACAGTTATGGGTCTATGTATATTTTCCGACATTAGCCCCGGAGATGGAGGTGGCAGGGCCCCTTATGACCCCATATTCCTTGGTATTCGAGGGCCAGCACCGACCCGAGACCTCGAGAGACTCTTCTCTCTACCTGCGACAGTACTTTGACACTGTGCGGACGACAGAGGTATTTCAGAACTCCCAGTTCCTTTCCGTTTTCATCTTTGATTTGCCCTGTATATTACCGATTTCTGATTGATTCATGCACTGGTTATCCGCAGATTACGTGGCAGCCCTGGGCGATCTTGGGCGATGGTCTCCGATTTCAGTATGCCGGAGGATCAGGCACCTCCCAGTACAGGATCCTGCTTGAGGGACCGGTTGGTAGAGCATGGTTCCTGGGGGAACGCTTCTTCTTCTGCGTCAGGTGTGGGGATACCTTTCTCAGGATCCTCCTGCAGCACCTCCCAGCCACTATGCGGACTGCTGATAGACTCTCTACCCAGGAGGTCATTAGCGCTATGCAGGGCACCGATGCTTTGCTGCATCTTACAGAGGGAGACTACACCACCTATCGTCACACATATCTGATGCCTCCCTTGACAGGAGTGCGCACTCCGCCACTGAGGCCCACTGATGTACCATCTTCGAGTCGGGCTCGTGCTACGGGATATCCCCTTCTCCCAGTAGGGCTGGTGCGTCTCGAGGTGGGGGTGGGTCGATTCCCTCGATTCCTCCGACTCTTCATCATCCTGGGTGGCCAGACATGCTGACCGAGTTGATGGGGTGGCAGTATGGGACTACTTCTCCGATTCCGATCCCTATAGAGCCTCCGATGCCTGGTCACAGATATGTCAATGATCCTGACTCACCACCGGTATGTTTCATCATTTTCACTTATCACACAGACACTTTGGCAGTTGCTTATTTATTAATGACTTGAGCTTGTATTTGCAGCCACCCCCGGGAGTACATGGATCAGGTGCTCGAGATGGTGGCCTCACTTGAGGGGATGGTCCTGCGTAGAGAGGCGCAGTTGTCCATTATGGGCTTCCAAGTACTCTTTAGTTTTCTGGTATTTATCATACTCCTGATGATATGCTGATTTGAACATTCTACTGCATTGATAGGCTGTTTGTGTAGAGCACATCTGACACACACCCCCATTCTCATACTGTACTTGCATCTGATTCTCGTATTTGAACTGATGTATTGGACTTTCCACTTTCAGATGCCTCCGGTATATGCTCCACCGCAGGCCGGGCCACCCGGGCCTTCTCAGAGAGGTCGAGGTGCTGGGCCATCTGGGCCCTTTCGAGGAGCTGGGCCATCCAGGCCTTCTCAGGGAGGTCGAGATGCTGGGCCATCTAGGCCTTCTCGAGGAGCTCGAGGAGCAGGGGTCGTCTCGCAGACGTAGGGCACATGTTATAGAGGCAGTGCCTGATGAGGAGGAGGAGGAGGAGGAGGTCGCAGATCGTGAGTCAGAGACATCTGCTGAGGAGGAGGGCTCCGGCCTTGGTTCCGGGAGTGGAGGCGAGGCTGAGGGGGGATCCTGAGGATGACAGCTCTGACCCCCGATGGTGATGATGGTGCAGAGGTTATCTCGCAGAAGAGGATGAGGGGACCTCCTCACTCCCCGCTCTCGAGGATATTGATGCTATTTCCTGCTTTATTCTACTTTTTGCTAGTAGTTTGTAGTACTTTGCATTTTGTCAGGCAGTTTTATTTTTTGTAAAACTTGTACCTTTATTTTGTTGTAAAACATGACGGAATGAAACAGCTTTTGAAAATGTGGTTTGTATTTGAAATTCTCAGCATCGCATCGCATCATTTTGCACAAAAATGGAATTGAATGGAAATGTGCCTTGTGTATTTACCGGGTCAGGTAATGAACCGACGCAACAAACTAAACAAATCGACTCACTAAGAAATAACAGAATCTCAGCAAGTTTACAACTCGATAAGCAAAGTACAACAATGTTAACGACTCAATAAACAAGACCTTAACAAAATTGCGTAAACAAAGAGTAACGACTCAAAATACAAAATGCGACAGCTCGACAAAACTTACAACTCGATAAACAAAACGACAACTCGATAAGCAAAATATTCGGACGGGACGATCTGGATGATGGAACGCATCCGAAACTGAGAAAAAGGAAGGCTTCCAACATTCCCGATGCATAGAAATGCCTCAAACTTCCTTCCGGAGGGCAAGACAGGACCAATGAGCATGGCCAGCCATATTTTGCTTTTTGGAGACTGAAAGGTGGCCGGCCGGCCAGTTTTTGAAACAAAGATGGCCGGCCTGCTAGAATGTAACTCCTAGAATTCTGACACTTGTCCTCGAATAGTGTTTTACTCCCCCCTATAAAGCTCCAACTTTGGAACTCATTCATTTCATCACTGCTTTGCACAAAAATGGAGGCATTTCTCGCAGAAAATCTCACATCTTGGATCTCTTCTTTAGATGGCTCAGAAAAGTTGAACTTCCGGGGTTTTGGCTTGAATGCACTATTCACGCTAGGCCGGACTTCACTACATCTTCCTTTCCTCCATGCCGCGGTGAGATTTTGGAACCCAGTGACGCACGTCTTCAGCTTCGGAGGCAAGAGGTATGTCCCACTTTTGAAGATTTTCAAGTTTTGATGGAGTCTGAACATTCAGAAGAGATTTTGCCTCAGTTTCGTTTTGGCCACGCTCAAGCTTTAGGGCGGATGTGCGGTCTCAACGCGCATGATGCTCGATCCCTGATTTGTAACGGGATGTTGGATATCCCGAGCTTGATTTACCGATTCTCCGATGCCGGTGACCGCGGTGACCATTATCGGCAAGGTTTTCGACAACATGCGCTCTGCTTGTGCATGCTATCTCATTTTCTGTTCGTCTCGGGCTCCGGGGGAACCAATATCCGTTTGATTGAAGTTGCTCAAGGCTTGAGGGAAGAGAAGAGCTGTATCGCTATGACATTGGCTGAAACACTGCTAGGTTTGGATGCCTTCCACCGCCAGGAGACAACCAGGTTTGCGGGGAGCCCACTACTGCTGCAGGTAATGTTTCCCACCCAAGCTCGCATATGTATTTGCTCACATCGCTCGGCCCTCAGGCTCGGTTTTTCTCACAAAACCCTCATCTCACTTTTCTCTCATCGCACATCTCTCTATTCTTTATTCTCTCATTTTTCATCCCTCCCCAGATATGGTTGATGGATAAATTGCAAGTTGTGGACTCTTG
This sequence comes from Camellia granthamiana, assembly GCA_036172215.1. Taxonomy (NCBI): domain Eukaryota; kingdom Viridiplantae; phylum Streptophyta; class Magnoliopsida; order Ericales; family Theaceae; genus Camellia; species Camellia granthamiana. Next base: position 106,478,716 of record CM069906.1, read on the forward strand.
CCCTGCTTACTCAGCCCGCGGCTACTTCTTTCGACAACGCCTGGTTGACGCCCTTGATGAGGGATGGTGGGTTGAATGGATGTGCAATTTGTCAGCTGAACGTATTGCTTGGCGCTGTCCTTGTCTTAACCTTCCGGCGATGAGCTATAGCATGTTCCAGGATACTGGGATCCGGTTGATTGGCCTGACCCACTGTGTATTCTATTTCCCATTCCGCATTCTGCGCCAGTTCGGCCATGATCAGACTTGCCCTCCGGAGGGGATAGAGTATCCGGTCGCCTTCCCGATCCGAGGTGCACACCTTGCCCGACATACTACGGCTTGGAGGACTAGAGAACTCCTGCCCCCCGCCCCTATTTTCAGTTGCACTTTGTCTGATGAGTGCTGGGATTGGCTCAATGAGGAGGCACAGGTTGGGCCTAGATCGGCATCGGAGGCTTCGACTAGCTCTGGGAGGGGGCGCAGGGACACCTGACTTGACTATGCCCCAGATTTATTGCTTTATTAGTACTTTCAAGTTTTCATTATGAGTGTAATAAAAAGCAACTTCAATTGTATGCAAGAGCAAGAGAACTCTGTTTTGAAATCAATGAAATTGAAGGTTGTGGTACTGAAAATTTTCCGCTTTGGTCCAAAAATGGTCTTAGTTGTGAAAAGATTAATTTGAACAAAGTCAACTTTTATTAAAACTTTTCGAAACTATTTTCGATATGGATCAGAAACTGGACACGCCTGAGATCTGTCACTGAGATGCACAACCCCGGATCCTAGCAACTGGAAAGTTGCCCCTAGTCTGAATGGTACCACAGCACCTCCTGGCGACGGAAAGTTGCCCCTAGTCTAAATAGCACTGCACCGGAGATTACGATATATGCTGATGGACAAGGATGCCTAAGATGATCAAAATGGACAAAGTTGATCGGGGAAAATGTTTATGGCTGAACTTCAGGATGAAGCTGCCTACGTATCCCAAAGATGGGAATCAAGCCTTACGTAGTTCAGGCTTAGGTTCACTCGGGTATTTTTACTCTCCTTTTGCACTCTAACTTTTGCCAAGGCCGCCCTTTGCGGGTTTTCAACCTTGCGAGCTCAGTTTTTATATTTTTCAATTTTTCGTGCTCTGAGTTTTGCCTAGGTCGCCCTTTCGGGTTTTCGGCCTAGCGAGCCTCTCAAGGGTAGTATTTCTTCAACTTGTCCATGTTGATCGGTTGTGAAAACTCTAAGCCATCCAGATCCATCAGAACCACAGCTCCACCTGACCAGATAGACTTAATGATGTTGGGACCAGTCCAATTAGGTCTGAACTTGCCCCTAGGGTCGTGGATGGGAGCTCGGTTGTCCTTGAGTACCAAATCTCCTTCCTTTAGATCCCTGGACTTAACCTTCTTGTTGAAAGCCCAGGCAATTCTGCGTTGATAGCCTTGAATGTGGTATAGTGCTTTCAGTCTTCTCTCATCAAAGAGCATGAGTTCCTCAAATCTGCTCTGCTGCCAATCCGCTTCGGCTATCTGGCACTCAGCCAATACTCGCAATGACGGAACCTCAATCTCAATAGGTAGAACGGCCTCCATCCCATAAACCAATGAATACGGAGTCGCCCCAGTAGAAGTTCTGATTGAAGTCCGGTAGCCCCACAGAGCAAATGGCAGCTTATCTGGCCAGTCCCGGTAAGTTTCCACCATTTTCTACAATATACGCTTGATATTCTTGTTGGCGGCCTCAACTGCTCCATTGGTTTGCGGCCGATAGGTAGACGACTTATGAAAAGCCACATTGTATTTCTCCAACAAGTCTATCACTTCCTTCTTGAAGTGGGAACCGTTATCTGAAATTATCTCATTTGGGACCCCGTAGCGACAGATGATGTTGTTTCTGATAAACTTTGCAACGTGCGAAGCCTTCAACACCGCGTAAGATTGGGCCTCAACCCACTTTGTAAAATAATCTATCGCAACCAGGATGAACTCATGCCCATTCGATCCCTTCGGTGTAACAGCCCCGATCACATCAATTCCCCAGACTGAAAATGGCCATGGTGAAGTCATATTGTACAACTTTGTCGGCGGGATGTTCATGCGATTTGCATGAATTTGACACTTGTGCCATCGCCGGACGAAACTGATACAATCCTCCTCCATGGTGGACCAGTAATAACCCTGTCTGAGGATCTTTCGTGCCAACATTACCCCATTTATATGTGCTCCACATTCTCCCCCATGGATGGCTTCCATTAGTCGCTTCGATTCTTCGGCATCAACACACAGTTTATGCATTCCCAGATGACCCCGTTTATACAGTTTACCCCCACAGATGATGAACTGAACGGCCAATCTTCTTATTGCCCTTTTGTCCTTAGCATTTGTCCCCGACGGATATGCTTCTTTCTCCAAGAAATTCCAAATGTCGTAATACCAGTGGTGTTCGTCCTGAACCTCATCTATAGCAGCAATCGACTCATAGGCTGGTGCAAACTTCTGTTCAATGATAACTGGACGCATCCGGACTCCATGCGGGATGTCTATCATAGAAGATAGAGTTGCTAAAGAATCTGCGAACCTGTTGTTCTCTCTTAGTAGATGGGCAAAACTTAACTTCTCAAACCGAGGAATCAGCAAATCCAAGGTCTGGTGATACATCATCATCTTTTCCTCTTTTACTTTCCAGTCTCCTTTAGCTTGAGACACAACAAGGTTCGAATCCCCAATGACGTCTAATTGTCTTGCCCCTAGTTCTAGGGCTGCTTCTAGGCCAGCAATGCACACCTCATATTCTGCTTCGTTGTTCGAGACTTTGAATCGGAGTTTGAAGGCTAGAGGGATACGGGAGTCATCGGGTGCTATCAGCAACACTCCTATCCCGTACCCATGTTGATTTGACGCTCCGTCAAAGTACATCGTCCAAGCTTCGTCGTCGATATGCAAAATGGCTTCATCTGGGAACAAGTATTCAACTGCTTCATCCCCCTCAACCGGATGGTCGGCAAGGAACTCTGCTACTGCTCTTCCTTTGACTGACTTGCGTGTGACATACTTCAAATCAAATTCGGAGAGCAACAGCAACCAGCGAGCTAGCCTACCCGTAAGCGCTGGTTTCTCGAAAAGATATTTGATGGGATCGAGACGTGAAACCAACATTACGGAGTGAGCTAACAAGTAGTGCCGCAGCTTCCTGGTAGCCCATACCAAAGCTAAGCAAGCCTTCTCCAACGGTGTGTACCGAGTCTCATACTCTAGCATCTTCTTGCTCAGATAGTAGATGGCTCTCTCCACCCTGTCTTCAGACTCTTGTGCAAGCATACAGCCCATTGTGGTCTCGGTCACTGATAGGTACAAAATCAACGGTTTCCCTGGTTCTGGTGGTGATAAAACGGGCGGGTTCTGTAGATATTCTTTGATCTGCTCAAACGCTGCTTGACATCGGCCGTCCCATTGAAATTTCTTGCCTTTCTTTAGGAGACCAAAAAGTGGTTCACAAGTCAAGGTTAATTTTGAGATAAACCGTCTTATGAATTGCACTTTACCCAGAAAGCCTCTCACCTCCTTTTCAGTCCTTGGTGGGGGCATTTCTAGGATGGCCTTGATTTTGGAAGGGTCGACTTCGATGCCTCTTTGTGTAATCAGAAACCCCAGCATTTTTCCCGCTGTAACACCAAATGTACACTTTTGAGGGTTCAGCCGCAACCGGAATTCCCTGATCCTTTGAAAAAACTTATGCAAGGCGGTGTAGTGGCCCTCTCTTTCTTTGGACTTGACAATCATGTCGTCCACGTACACCTCAACCTCCTTGTAGATCATATCATGTAATATTGTGGTCGCGGCCCGTTGATAAGTAGCTCCAGCATTCTTCAATCCAAACGGCATGACTCTATAGCAGTATGTCCCCCACGGGGTGGTGAATGCAGTCTTTTCCCTGTCTTCTGGTGCCATTACTATCTGGTTGTAGCCTGAGAAGCCATCCATGAATGAGAGCAAAGCGTGCCCTGCTGTGAAATCCACCAACTCATCGATATGCGGTAAGGGAAAGTCGTCCTTCGGACTAGCTCTGTTCAAATCCCTGAAGTCCACGCATACTCGAATCCTGCCATCTTTCTTCGGCACCGGAACGATGTTGGCCAACCAAGTCGGATATTCAGATACCAGCAGGAAGCCTGCGTCGATTTGCTTGGTGACCTCTTCCTTAATCTTGAGAGCCCAGTTCGGGCGGATCCTCTTGAGTTTCTGTTTGACAGGTCGGGCCTCGGGGTCAAGGGAGATCCGATGCTGTAGAATCTCAGGATCGATTCCAGGCATGTCTTCGTAGGACCACGCGAAAACATTTTTGAAATCTTTTAATAAAGCAACTAAGCGCTCGCGTTCCTCCGAAGACAACGTGGACCCGATCTGGACCAGCCGCGGGTCCTCCTCAGTACCAATGTTCACAGTAGTGATTTCGTCCACTAGGGGTTTAACAAATCTCTCCTGCTCCTGCTCAATTAATCGTTGCAAAACCGGAGGAACTTCGTCCTCGTCGTTTTCAAAATTTTGAAAGTCTGAATCAATGCAATAAATTAAGGGCACAGAAAAGTACTCAGAAACCACAGTTTCTTGATTCTCATTAAGTTCATCCAAATCGTCCGATTCATTTACAACAGACTCAAATAAAAAGGAAAAAGACGACCTAGACAGGACTGTGGCATCCGGGTTAACATCCCCAGGAGTACCAGACTCAGACTCAGTCGAGCTGGAATCTGATTCCGACCCACAAGACTCGGTGGGATCAGATTCCGGCTCACTAACTGACCCGGTGCTGCTGGACAAAAATCCCTCCTCGTATTGCCAAGTGAGAGAGGGTGCGATAGATGCATCCAAGATAGCTGCTGGTTGGCTCACGGTCGTTCCATCCCCAATCATGGAAACCTCGGAGTTATCCCCCAAGCACTTATGGTCGATCGGAGGATCAGAGAGTAGACATGCCAGCGCTACCCCCGTTTCAAATTCTGTGCCCTCAGGATCCACTGTCTTGCACGGCTCAACCTCAGCTGATGGGTCCGTCTGCTCTTTGGCAACATCCTCCCCGGGTAACTGCAGGTCAAAAAAGATCTCAAAACCGAGCACGCGCTTCTTCTCCGCGTTTATCCACGACTCTGGGAAGCCGCAAAATGGAAAGTCCTCCCCCTCCCAGACGAAGCGTCCGTTCAGGGTACCCTAAATGGGCCTATGCATCAAGTCAAATGGCTTCCCAGCCTGCTTCGCTCTGGCCCTTCCGGCCATTTCTTTCCATTTCCTCACCCAGTCCTCTTTGGTGGGCAGATAACCCAGTCCAAAGGTATGCGGGTTGTGTGGCACTTCGGCCAATGTTGCGACGCCTTTTCTGCCGCTCCTTCCTAATCCCATCCCGAGGATGTGTTGTAGCTTGTTCATAAGGTAGACGGATTGAGCACTGACGTACATACCTTCATTCACAGCCATAATGTTCTGCACAACCCGGGCCTCAGCCAGAGTAAATCCTGATATAAACACGTCCTCCATGCCGTGTTCGATTTCTAGGACTGGTGTAGACACCTCTGGAGGGGGATGGATTGATGAATTCCCAAACACAATGGCTACTCCCTTTCCATAGGGGTATTTTACCATCTGATGCAGAGTGGACGAGACGGCCTTCACCTGATGCAACCACGGTCGCCCCAAAAGTAGGTTGAAAGTTGCGGGAACCTCCAAGACATGGAAATCTATCTCGTGTTGTCCAGGTCCAACCTTTTTCTGAATCTTGACGGTCCCCATCACTTCCCTGCTAGTATTATCGTATGCTTTGATCACCTGAGTTGTCGGGATGAAGTCGGCGGGCTTCAACCCGATTGCATACGCTGTTCTGGCTGGGCAGACATTGATAGCAGACCCGGTATCAACAAGTACCACCGGTATCCACTTATCTCTACATTCCACGGAGATGTAGAGAGGTTTGTTATGATTCACGCCCTCAGGCGGCAGCTCTTTATCTGAGAAGGTTAAAGCCGGGGAACCTCCTCCCGGAAAAACCAGCCCAACCAGCTGCTCTGGTGTAGTATCGATGGAGAGCTTGGCCTTGTCCATGGCAGATAGGACAGCCTGTCTGTGCACCCGCGAAACCATAAGCAGTCCCCAGATGGAGATGTCTGCCTGTATCTTCTTTAACTGCCTCAGCACAGCTTCTTCTTCAATCTGTTTCTCCCTCTGTTTCTCAGCTTCTTTGTCTTTTCCAGATGCTTCGGGCTGGTCAAGGTGTGGGGGCTTAAAGTACCGCCCACTTCTGGTCATGTGGTCCACCTCATCGAGGTACCACGTGCTGTCTGGTTGATTTACTCCCCAATCTTCGTCTGTGTGGGCAAGACATAAGTCGTCGTCTTCCCACCACATCCCGTTGGCATCCAAAAGACACCTGTCTGGTTCTGGCAAACGTGTACTCTCAGTACCTTCATCCCATATGCTCATAGCATTTTCCGTTCTTGTGCCCACAGCATTCTCAGCCCCTTCATGGGCTTTTGCCTTTCTGATTCTCTCGGAATCCCAAAACTTCTCCTGTTCTGACTGCGTCACTGCAGTTTGTTGTTCCACTGTCTTTGCATCCACAATGCTTAGGTCCTGAGCGAAATTCTTTGTACCGGCGCTCTCCGGCAATCCATTCTGACTCTCGACCCTTCCGGCCACCATTGATACTTTTGCCCCTGCCGGGCCTTGCTCTGGCTGAAATTCCACAATATCAGGCTGATCATCTAGCCACCCGGTGGCCTCCGCCGACTCCTCATATTCAAACCAGTTGATTGTTGCATCTCCTGATTCTTGGTCGTTGAAGAACTGGAGGTTGGCGAAGTCCTCTTCCACTGTTGTCAGATCATCCGCCCCCTGTTCAAGTCTGTCCCCCTGAATCATACACAGTTCAGCTTTTTCCGGCAGTCCCACACTCGGCTCAGACTGGCCCACTGATAAGATGTATTCGCTTGGATCATAGGCTCCCCCAGCATAATTCCCGGGCTGTTCCATCCCAGACTCAACAACTCTGTTCTCCTCTGAAACCTGCCTTGTTCCATCTTCAGTGGTCACCACCTTTGACTCAGATTGGGTTGTGAAGGTGTCCAACATGCACAAGTCAGTGCAGTCAGGAAGGATCACCTCCGGCTTGGGTAGGTGAGAGGGAGTAATATAGATACTAAGATCGTAGGATACGACCCCAGTTTGGATGAGGTTGACTCTTTTGGGTGGTGGATCTTGGTTATGGGTAGGGAGTGGGTTGGTTGTGACGTTAGGTCTATCTGGAGGTAGAATCACATTTTTGTCGATGAGGTCCTGAACCTCGTGACGCAGCCTGAAACAATGGTCGGTATCATGACCGTGTTGCTGGTGGTAGGCACAATACTTGGCTGGGTTGTGAGAGGGGGGGAGTGGATTTGGTGGCGGCCTCGGCTCCAGGGGTTTTAGATGTCCCTTTCTAATTAAGACCCCCAGAACCTAGGACAAAGGCATGTATAGTGGAGTGAAGGCTCTTTGGCCTCTGGACTGGTATTTCGGGGCTTGGGTACTGCTCCCGGATGTACTGGAAAAGGGTGTGGCCACCATGGGCCTTGGCTGGGGAGGGGGATTGGTGGTGACCATACTGACCTCCGAAGTCCTAGTATTTGCAGCGCCACTCGGGCCTGCGTTGTTGTTGCGGTTAAATGTCCTCCGGGGTTGCTCCCGGTCCTGGTCAATCAGGCCTTGCTTCATTGCATCCTCGATCTGTACCCCCATCTCGTGTAAGTCTGAGAAGATGGGAAAGGGGAGTACGATCATCTTCTGCATGAGTTTTGGTTGGAGATTGCGCACAATCATCCTACTTTGATCTTTGTCTGTAGGCCTCAAAGTCATCATCGATGCCTTTGCCTTCCATCGAGTTACGAAGTCTGAGAAAGTCTCCTTGGCCTCTTGCTTCGTCGTTTCGAGATCACGAGTTGTAATCTCGATCTGTGTATTGTACGAGTACTGTGCAACGAAGGCCTCAGCCATCTTATCCCAGTTTCTCTTTACCTCATCTTCTAACTTCGCGTACCAAATGGCTGCCACACCCGACAGAGTTCGACCAAACAGGGAAAGCTTTTGTGGTCGGGTTAGGCCCATCGGCCGCAGAATGTCCGAGAATAACCGAAGATGGACCATAGGATCCCCGGACCTATCAAAACGATCAATCTGTGGCATCTTGAATCTGTCCGGCAATGTTACGGCTACATCGGTGTACCCATCTTCGATGTCTGGGATGGCTTCACCCCCTAGGACTTCTTAAAGAGCTTCTCCAGTTTGCTCAATTTCAGAGCTGTATGGTCTATCTCGAACTCAAAGGGAGAGTCCGGATGGTTGGCAGGTGTATGGGTCTTGGACAGTTGAGGGAGAAGCGGGGGCGGAGCCAGCCCCGTTGGGAGGCCCGTGTCCTCTTGAATGTTCTGGGCATTGGGTAGGGTGTTTTGGGGATTTGGCAGGGTATTTTGAACAGTGGGTGTTTGTTCGGGTAATGGAGCTCCGGGTGGAGGAGGAGCTAGGTGTGAGGTTGATGTTCCGGTTTGCTGCTGGAGCCTGGTAATGAGCTCAGCCTGTTGGGCCATGACTGTGGCCTGTTGCTTAGAAAATTCCGCTTGGCGGATGGCATCCTCTTGCATCTGTCTCATGCTCTCTTGCATTTGGCGCATCATCGCCTCCATCTCTGGTGTATTCGGCGGATCCATCTGAATAACCGGTAAGTGTATCTCTATAGCGGAAACAGAAATCTCAATCCGACTGTTTGCTGCTAAAATAGACTGTTGCCCCGGTAATCTCTGCTCTGACACACTGCGCCTCCTTGGCCTTCTTCTAACAACTGGGGGTAGAGAGTGGAACACTGGATGTCCGTCAACCAGATCCTCGGATCGAATGAGTCGGCGACCTCGTGTCCAAAGTGCTTGGGGTATATCTACGGGTTCAGAAGCAATTGTGCTACAAACCTGCCCTAGCAAAAAGATAAATAAAGCGAAAAGGAAATAAATAACCAGATAAACGGACAGCATAACAGCTTAAATTAAATACACAACACACAGTCGGGCATACAACACACGGTTGATAAGCTGAGTATACACTGTCCTCAATCACTGATTACTGTTCCTGTATCACTGTTTCCCAAAACTGAATCCGGTATCCGCAGACAACTGATTCTCAGATACTGACTGATGCCCGCAGGCGTGATGCCTAATCTCAAAGACTGATGCCCGCAGGCCTGATGCCCAAACTCAAACACTGATACATGCATTCCCTGTAGAGACGCACTCTAACAAGCACATAACAGATAAGTGAGAGCCAAAACACCCCTATGTTGGAGTTGGGTTTCCCTGTCCTATTTTGTCAGGAACTAGGGTTTCACTACGCACGCAGCGGCTTCAAACAACCTATAAACGGGTAAGCAACCTGTCCTAGTTTGGAATGGTCACTATGGATCCGAATATGCACTAGGTCGAATGGTCAAAAAGGGTGCCCCGGTAAGACCGGGGTTTGTGTTCCCATACTGGCAGAGCCCGTAACCGATCAGCCTTATGGACATGCCTTGACAAGACAAGCCTCCGGCAAACCGCTCAGGAATAGCAGATGGCAAACACGGTGTCCTAGGCGCACCAATGTAAATGCAATGCAAAGAAACACACAAGTGTAGTCAAAACCAGATATCATGAGTTCGAGTCAAGTTCTCTAAATCCCCAGCAGAGTCGCCAGAAACTGTAGACGTCTCCGAACGCATCCCGGGGAAGGAGTGCGAGTCCCCCCCGTTCTGGTTCGATATTGGGTCACTACAGTTCGAAGGACTCAAATGTCACGGTTCTAAATCTCAAACCAAAGAGTCCAAATCCGGCAAATCGTTTTGAGAAAACAGATTTTTTTTTGAAAGAAGTGCCAAACATGGACTGCTTTGCCAGATACAGAGTCGCCACCTAAATATTTTTTAATGGGGAAATCTAGGAAACCCTGACTCGGTGCCAAAGGCCACGTGTCCGTCATCACCAAAGTTGCCTCGGCTCGGGAACTTGGGTACGATTGGGGAAGGTCACTTCGTGAGCACCCCCGCTCGCCCGGTCAAAGACCGGCCTCTACTAATCATGATATCTTATTTTGAAAACATTGTGTATTCTTATTCCGGTTATTAGCCTAGGTTACTACGTGATGCGCACAGCATACAAGTATAGACTGAATCGCCTAAATTGGAAAAACACATTTCATGTTTGTTTGAAAGAAGGTTTGCTACCCGCAGGTAGGCTTAAAATACAGATTTTGCCACCCTCAGGTGGGCTTAGAAGACATGGTGTTGCCACAATCTAGTGGGCTTAAAACAAACAATCAACGCATTATTCCAATTCAGATAACCCAACCTTCACCCACAGGCATTCAAGGCAATTATATCACATAAGCAAATAGCCTCATGGCAAGCATGCTATCATGGCAGTCACTCACACACATGCAAGGATGCTAAAGCATAAAAACTCACCGAGTACTCCAAGCCAAAACAGAAACTACATTAGAAATCATGCATGATCCTAAATATGCTGAAATGCCTAATGCAACACATGCAAAAATGCAAACTATAGCAGGCTCGGCTATTCTAAACATGGCATATGGAATGCTACAGCTAACATGTATTCAATTTGGAATTGAAATACAAATGCAGTTTGTATGATACGCCGAGCCCGGTGCGTGCAAAATAGATGAATGATGCAAACATGCTGTCATACTGTATGCTAATTGAAATATGCCCTATATCTAACCATCATAAGCAGATAAATAAAAGGGAAGAAAGACGTGGGGTTGGAAGACATACATCACACACACCCACACTTATTACAGTTATGCCCTCGCGCAGAGGGTCCAAATAAATATACAGTCCCGAATGAAAGAATAATACAGTCCAAAATATTACAGTCCCAAATAATATACAAATTCCTAATTAATTAACAAATTAAATAAGAAAAATGTAAAACTGGCATGCAAGCCAGGGGCTGCCTTAATTCTAATGAATGATGTACGTTGGAGCTGCCTTGCGCAGAAATCCACTGGGATGCCCCAATTAGCCTCTGTTTTGCAATGTTTCTCGAAAAGCGCGTCAAGCTTCGGAAGACCGCTGGTTCTGGATATGCTGCAACAGAGAGCAGGAAAGGGGCATAGCAATGTATTTCACAAATATATGCATGCCTCGATCCTCGTGCCACCAATCACGCATCTCGATGCATGATGGCTGAGGAGCCGAATTGCATAACTTAATATAGGATGAATGCATAAGAATGCTACAATAAAACCTAACTCCATCACGGATAATCCGGAGTGTCGGTGACTTGGGAATTGAGACACGTTCCGTTACTCGGAGTACGGAACGCGCCTCGTTTCCCGTGCCCGGGCTAACCCCTATCCCGAACACAATGCAATATGCATGACATGCATGAAATGCAACTAAGATACAGTCCTAACATACACAATGTCATGGAATGGCATACACGCTAAACGAGGTAATACGCAACCTAGCATACGCAATGCTATGGATGAAATGGCATACGCAATGCAATAATGGGCTTACACCGACATGAGAGAGCCTCAGCCGCACTCACATAGGAAGCCATCAGATGAAAAATGAAGTGCCTCGAAATGCGTGCACACGGGCACGCAAACCGAGGCAATGGCATATGCAATGCAACGAGACTAAAATGGCATACAGAATGCAAAATGGACTTACACTAACATGAGTGGACCTCAGCCACACTCACATAAGAGGCCGTCAGATGAAAATGAGATGCCTCGAAATGCGTGCACACGGGCACGCAAACCGAGGCGATGGCCCTAAGGCATGAAATGGCATGGAATAGGATATGCAAACATGCAAATGAATTTCAGCACTGAAATTATGGGGAAAACAGTCCCGAAAGATGGCGAAATGACACCAAATGTGAGGAATGGTCCCGAAACACGAATTTAGGCACCCGAAATGGCCTATAGCTATGCAATGCATGCACAATATGGACATGGAATGAGAATACAGTAGCAAGGAAGCCCCAAGACAAGCATTTTTACAGTAGAAAACATGGCCAAACAGCAATCACAAATAGGGCAAAAATAGCATGCAAAAATGGCATCGCAAGAGAGGCTATGAAACAAGTGGTAGATGCAAAGCCCAAACAGAAAAATGCCCTTCTACAACACTGAAGAGGGGGCCAAAAATATGCACATTTACAGTAGATGACAACCCCAAAAACAGTATGCAAACATGCTAGAAATGCCATGCAAGATTGAAGCCAGCAAAGGCTATAACATGAGGTACCCCAAACATTCATCAAATAAGTAAAGACCCTTAATAAAAACATGTTAATAAGGTCAAAAAATGACCACTTTCAGTTCTGATCATGGTCCAAAAACAGAAGCAAAATGGGCTAGCAAAGCATGCAAAAACAAGGGTAAAACATGGATTCAAAGCAAGTGACACATGGAGTATGAAAACAGTGTTGAGCCCTTCTTCAATGTTGAAGAGGGGTTCAAAATAAGCACAATCTCAGTTCCTGAAATTCTCCAAAACAGATCACACATAGGCTAGAAAAAGCATGTAAATTTACGGTAAATAGGAGAGATTATGAAGTAAGTGCAAGATAGGGGGTCCAAACAGGGTTGAGCCCTTCTTCAATGTTGAAGAGGGGCTCAAAATAGGCCCACTCATAGTTTACATTATGCTCGAAAACAGATCACACAGAGGCTAGAAATACCATGCAAAATAATGGCATGCAAAGAGGTATTGAAGCAAGTACCAAATGGGGGGCTCAAACAGGGTTGAGCCCTTGAACAAACATGAAGAATGGCTCAAAAAAGGCCTAGTTTCAGTTAGGGTCGGAGCCCAAAACAGTAAGCAAATAGCCTAAGAAATTGGTGCAAGAAAGTGCTAAAAAAAAGGGGAAATGGACTTACCTTTGAAGACCAAGGCTTTTGGTGATTCTTGGACCAAGTTGCAACACCTTTAGCCTTTGAAAAGCTTCTCCTTGCTGCTGGAATGGAGTGGTGGTGGTAGAGCTTGAAGATGATGAAGAAATGTGGTTGGAACTTAGAGATTTTGAGAGAAATGAGATAGATATGTGTATATGAGCTCAAGGCAATTTTTCTAACCTTGTTCTTTGAGTTGGGAGGCCCTCTATATAGAAGAGAATGGGGAAAAAAAGGAGGGAAGAAAGTGGAGGGAAAAAGGCATCAACTTTCCCTCCAACCCTTTTCCCCGGATTGAGATATTTTTTGGGGAAAACAGCACACAGCTGTAAAGTACTCATACTGAGGATGCTGGCCGGCCTGGCATTTTTGTTGCAGGTGGCCGGCCGGCCACCCCCCATGGCCGGCCGGCTAGGGGTCAAAAGGTTCAAGCTGATTTAATGGCCGGCCACCAGAGAAAGGTGTCCTCCCATGTGCCCTCAACAAAGCCATGTAGTTCAAAATTGGCAACTCTAAAACAGGAGAGAGAACAAGCCATTTTTAGGAGGGGTTCAAAAGGGTCAGGTGGAATTACTGGCCGGCCATGTGATATTAGGGTCCTCCCATGTGTGTACAACACAAATATGTGGTTTGGGGTTGAAGAAGGTGGCCCTAGGGTGGTCAACATTGGCTCGGAAGTGAGAAAAACGGGCGTCGGAGGGCGCCGGAGGAGCATAACTGGTTGCTGAGACAATTGATGGCCTCCCACCCTTCAGTGACCTTCCTGGTGATAAAACAGAGGTACCTGCCAAAAATGAACAAAAACCGATGCAAAACGAAGGCTCGGGGGCCAAAACACGCAGTTCGGGGTCCCGAAAATAGGCCGTTAAGCACCGAAAGTGGCATTCGGCCACGAAGTGGGTCTCTCAGGCCCCAGTGTCCCTTACAAGGGAGTAAATGAGATGCATGCCAAAAACCGGAGCAGTCGGAGATGGTTAGGCGGTCCCGAACCGAGGCACACGGCCTGATGGCTCCGAAAACCGGGAACCGGGCTCCGAAATGGGCAAAATGGCCTACGGCCACGAAATGTAGCCCACGGCCACTGAGAGATGGTCTACTGGACCTCTCCTTCCCCTCAGGAAGAAAAACAGAGAAAACCGAGCTTGGTTCGCAAACCGAGACAAGGTACAAAAGAGGGTTCGGAAGTTCGGAGACAGGGCTCACGGCCGTGACTCTGAGACTTCTGAACGAGCACGATATGCAACATCACCGAGCGCTCAACCGGTGACATCTGAGTCTCAAGGTCGGTCAAAAATGGGGTGTCTACACCAAAAAAAAAATCAAACATTTGGCGACTAAAATATTTCGTAACTAAAAACAAAAAACTAAATTATAAACACACTTTTGCCGACTAAAATTTTAGTAGCCAAAAATGTAGAACTTTAGGCTACCAAATATTTAGTAGCCAAAAAATGAACTCTTTGCCAACTAAACATTTAGTAGCCAAAGATGGAAACTTTCGGCGACTAAATTTTTAGCAGCCAAAAAAGAACTATTTGCTGACTAAAATTTTAGTAGCTAAAAAGGTGGGACTTTAGGCGACTAAAAGTTTGATCGCCGAAAAGGGTCTAATTTAATGTAATGTCCAACCTTTTGGCGACTAAATATTTAGTCGGCAAATGAATACATTTGGCGACTAAAATAATTTTAGTCGCCAATTAGCTTTCCCGACTACTCTTCGGCTATTAATTTTGCGACCAAAAAATTTAGTCGCTAAAGCCCTTCAGCGACTAAAAATTGACTTTTGGTGACTAAATTTGTAGTGCGGGTTTAATCATTCATTATAAAGAGGAGTTTGATATTTTTTATAGTGATTTATTTCTCCTATATTATAGGGATTGTTGTTAGGTTTTGTTAACTTCCTAACTAGTAAATTAGTGATCTGTTTGATAATGTAATATTTCATATACTTGTAATTACTTTTCTATCTCTTTTTCAAAAAAAAAAAACACATACACACACACAAAGAATAAGAGGTTTTTTTTTTTGATATTCATGACACAGTGATTGAAGAAAATATTTGACACCTCCAAAAAACTGTCACACTTCTATCCACAATGATATGTGATGATAGATGTCATAATTTGTTAAACACTCATTGATTGAGGATCTAATTCTCCTGCCACATCATTATGGATAAATTTGTAAATTAAATGTGTAAGTCTCTAATATTACTAGTTGATTAGACACTAAAACATTACTCTATTTTAAAGGTTTTTAATTATTATAATACATATAAAAATTTTCATTGATTTAAGGAAAGATAGCATGGCGTGTAATGTAATTTCCTCTTTTAATTGGGTATGCATGGAAAAATTTCAAAATTTAGGATGATGGTTGTGGGTAGGGATGTAATCGGTTCGATACGGTCAGCATTTAGGTAAAAAATTACACCGAATCGATAATGTCGGTTTTATTATTTTGAACACCGATACAGACCGCTTCTCCCATCAAACCGTACCGAACCAAACCGATTGAAACGGTTCGGTTTGATACAGTTTAATCGGTTTAAAATTTTTCAAACTTGAACCATGTTTAAATATAATCATTAATCTATATAAAAACATTAAATTAGTTATTTGTCTATCATTTCAAACATATCCAATTCATCCATTTAACACATACTTTTCAATTCCTAAATTAAAAAAAATAAAAACAAAAAAAAAATTCAAAAATAATAAGGTTCCAAGAATAATGAGTCAGAGTTCCGATTATATATAATAAGAGTTTACAAACTTAGACTATAAAAATGATAAGATTAATTAATTAAGGTTAATAATTTATTATACTTATAATATCATTATATTATTAGATTATATATATATATTATAAATACAATATATGTTGAAGCGGTCGGTTTCGGTTTAGATCGGTGCACAAGGTGCTTAAACCGATATCGAACCGAAAATCAAAAAAATTCAAATTTAAAAATCGCACAGACCAATTCTTGTTAAAATATAGACCAAATATATTTAATTTGATTCGATTCAATCGATTTGGTCGGTTATTTCGGCTTTTTCTTAGCCAATCAGATATACAAATGGCAATTGAGATTGAATTTACTTATATGGTTGGTTGTGAAGAAACCAAACCAAACCATTTTAGGGTAAGTAAAGTCTCTTTTGCTTGCTTATGGTTGTGTTGTGGCATTGAATGAATTTTCAAGAAAATGTCAGCACTAACCCCCATCATTCTATACAAACCCACCAGCACCACAAGAACAACCACCATCTCATACGCATTCCTTTTTCTCCCCAGTCTCAAATCTCTGAAAATCGTTTCAAACCCTGAATTTCCCTCCTCGAGATTGCTTTTCTCTGGTGAATTTGTTTCCCGGAAACCTGGTTTGGGGTGTAAAAGAGCCAGGAATCGGAGTCGTCCGAACACCATGACTGGGTCGATTTCAAGTTCTGGTTACAGGGGAAGTAGTAGTGATGAAGGTGTTAGAGTTCTTCAACAAGATTCTTCCATTCATGGATCCTCTGAGTTTCCCCCAAATTTCACTGTCGTCAGACTCGAATCCACCCTCAATCGTCTGGTTCGTATCTATTTGTTTTTATGAATATTGCAACTCATGTATATGCATAAGGAGCTGAATTTTGACTTGTTGTGCAGTGTTCTAGTGTTGAAAAGCTTTTGATTTCTTTTTTCTTTTCTTTTTTTTTTTTTTTTTTTTTTTTTTTTTTTTTTGGTTTGAAACGATTTGCATGAAGAAAAATAGATGAGAAACTGTTATGTAGTGTGAAGCAACTATAAAATAATGGTAGATTTTATCTATTGCTCTTTTAGTTGAATAAAACAAAGGAATTCTTCCAATGAATGAGAAGAGTCATTTGGGTAATTAAATTCAATTTGGGTTTTTTACAGCTCAAAATATTCAGTTTTCATTTTCAAGGTCTTCAAGGTTTAGATTCTTGTAAGTGTTACTTTAGTATTATTATTATTTTTTTGTTTTTTTGTTTTGATAAATAGATTCTTGCAAGTGTTACTTGTATGTATATATGGTGTGCACTCAAAATTTCACTGACAATGGTTGATAATTTCTATCAATTTGGGTCATAACAATTACTAGAATTAGTTGGTAACAAAAGTACTATAAAATTTTATAATTAATGTTGCTGCGGTTCATAACAAAGCACCATAAAGCTTCATAACCGAACATCGTAATGCTTCATAACCAAAACTAATTTGGGTCATAACTAAAAACACCACAATTGCGTAACCAATGTCATTTTGACTCATAACCAACCACTACAAAGACTAATAACCAAGTTCACCACAAAACTTTATAATTAAGACCAGAGGCCTTCATAACTTAGGCATATCCCGTATGATGCTCACTTTTTAAGAGGTATATTAGGGTCTTTGATATCTTACTCCAATATGCATACTACTGTCTCATTTTACATGCGACGCTGGAGATGAGACTGATACCCTTTAAGAATTCCAAAACAACAAAAACTATTACAACAAACAAAACAACAAAAGCTAAGACAAGAATATATGTTACAACTGTAACTATTCCACCCAACTCAGGATTTTTGGTTAATTAATAATATACCTACGAGGCACGGGTACGGGTACGGGTACTGGTACGATATGAGTATGTCGATACGGTAAAATTTTTAAAAAGTAGGATATGGGTACAGTTTTGGTACATTTATAAAAAAATATTTCTTTTTAATTTGGAGTAATGCAAAAATTGATTAAATGGATTAATTTGTTAAGATCCAACCTACAATTAATATTTAATGTCAAAAATAAAGTTATAAACCAAAATTAAATGTATTTATCAAAAAAAAAACCCAAAATTAAATGTTATTATATTGAATAACTTACAAATCATAACTTAATTTTAAAATCATACTAAACATAAAACTAAAATATAAAAATATAAAAAAAAAATCTAGTGAAATGAATTTTATCCCTATAGTTCAAAAAAATATTATTTCAACTGAGATACGGTATGGCTTGAGTATATAATAGGCACGTTAAAAATTAAGAAAAAAAAATTTGAGTGCATGTTTCATTTCATGTACCCGGTACGTATGCAGAAGTACCATTTGAAGTATCATACGCCGGTAAGTATCCAGTACGGGTACAGCATGTTTGTCAAAGTACCCATCCTTCATAGTTATATACCTAGGGAAAGAAGGATATACTTGTGCAATGCAGTTGATTATGCTGTCATGAATCATGATCTGATCAGTGTTCTTTCCATATATTCATTGCTCGTAGATGTCAAGAAAGATTGAAGGAGTGTCTAATGTTTTCTGTAACCGGGGTTAATGTTGTAGTCCTTGAACTTTCTTTTTCTTTCAATTCAAAGTAGATTTCTATATTCTTAGTTAATTCTTTTATATATTTACTTTCAATTTTTCAAATATGATGCTATCAATAGTTTTTATAGAAGATGTGGAATCACATTCTGTGTTGTATTTTACTTTTTTCTTTTTTTGTTAAAAATTCTGTATTTGGTCTCCATGATTGGCTTAGGTTTATATCTCTCAATGTTCTTTTGTTATCCCTTCTCAACATACCGTCCAGTATTCCAGAGCCATATTTATATTTTTAGATACTTTGTGCTGATTAGTTAGTTTAGCATTTTGACCAAGTTCTCTACAAAATAGGATTTGCCTCCTAAGAATACCTTTCCTTGTGATTTATAAGGCTTTTATTGCTGTTGATTGCAGAGCAAGTGGATTGTTACTGCACTTTTTGGTGCAATCCTTCTTTGGAGGCATGATGCCGAAGCATTATGGGCTGCTATGGGTTCAGTTGCAAATGTTGGGCTCTCAACTGTACTGAAACAGTTACTAAACCAAGAGCGACCTGTTTCTAACTTGAGATCTGACCCTGGAATGCCATCTTCGCATGCACAATCCATCTTCTTCACCTTTGTATTTGCTGTTTTTTCAAGTTATTGTCTTGCACGATCCTTTTACTTGTACAATGAAGTTGAACTTTGATTTAAATTTGGCATTTTAATAATTATTAATGACAACCTAGGTAGACCAAAGAAATAGATCTTTTGATACCATTAAATTCTAAAAAAAATTAGTGTCTCTAATTCTTGATTGCAAATTTCAAATTGCTGGTCTTATATTTTAGAAAATCATGAATCTAAGCTTTAAAGGTTCAACAATGATGCTGAAGAAGTCATAGGTTGCATCTTATTTGCTGGAATCACCTATTGGGGGTGATTTTTTTCTCTCTAAAACCGTGATTCCGCTGCTCAAAGCAAGAATCTTGTGAGGACCATGTTCCCATCCTAGTTTTTGGCTTTTTTGAGGAATCAAGGGATGGTTATTTTTTATTAGATCTTTCAATTTGGGTTCTGTGAGGACTAAGAAATGATATTTGCAATTAGTGATGAATTATTATGATTTGATGAAGATTCTAGCCTTCCTCTTATGATTCACAATTCAATTTGCAATGTGATGAGAATGCTCATAAGTGCTTTTGTTTTTCTGCTTATTTGTTTGTTTGTTTAGAGAGAAGAGTGAGGAAGGGAGTGAATTCAGTTTTTGGTTTTAGTTATAGATAATATTTTGTCAATTACCAAAAAGAATAGATGATTGTTTTCTTTTTGCTGCTGCAATTATTAGTGAATACCAATGTACTGGTTAACCTTTCTCCTTTTCGGTTTCTAATGCTTATTTTCAATGTTTGCTGTCACAGTGGTTGAGAACCTTGGGATAAATGAACTTACAATAGCTCTTAGTGTCCTTACTTTGGCATTTGGTGCATATCTGGTAAGTATCTTAACATGCTACTACTAATAATATGATATTCTTTAAAAAAAATTAAATTGGATTTATCAATCAACGTAATCATTTAATCAGACCAGCAACGATAGAGCTATGAGGGTGACACTTCATACCAACAAATTGGGATCCACTTCAAGACACTATTGTGCGGAGAAAATTAGCTTGGAGTATGGAACTTGATTTCAGGCCCTTTTTTCTAGCAAGTTGAAATCTGATAATAAAAAAACAGAAGCAAAAAGCACTTTTCCCCCTGCACCAAATACTTTGCCATGGATTTCTAAAATAAAAAAGCTATAAGAAGCTCTATAAGTTGCACCAAACAGTCCCTTTGGCATGTTGTATTTGCTTAACTAAATAGTAAAGAAAATATTAATGGTGAGGTTGCTTACATCTGCTCTCTGTGTTTGCAGTCATGGCTACGAGTTTCACAACAACTCCATACAATCAGCCAAGTGGCGGTGGGTGGTGTCTTGGGATCAATTTTCTCCATTTTGTGGTTTTGGTTATGGAATGCGATTGTGCTGAAGGCGTTTATATCCTATTTGTGGGTTCAAATCATTGTTGTTTTGGGGGCCATTGGATCTTGCCTGGGATTTCTTATATACATAATTCGGTGTTGGGTTTTGAATATGAGCGAACATTTTTTTTAATATATTGAGAATAGTTTAAGCTGACATGCAGTTTTCTCTCTGTTATGCTGTCAACAGGAGCTTAATTCTTTTGGAGGATCAATAACATATGAAATACAAGTTTACACAGCAGTTCTTTGCCATTTTGTTTTCTTCTCTGTCAATCTGCCACAATATTTCATTGTGCACGAGTGTATACATGTCATGTGTGTATAGGATAATGAACATTAACTCTTCCTCCACAAGTTATATGGTGGCAGCAGAACTGAAGTCCTTGATGCAAGTGGTTATGATCCTATGACTCTGTCATTGAATGGCCGCACGGGCTGCTCAATAAAGATCCCATTGTAGGGCTGGTGATTGTGATTCTACCGTTGTCCCAATTTGAGCCACTAGACAGTCGCCTTCCGAGAAGCAGTTTTCAGTTATATCATAGTCTAAGCAATAAAGTGTTTTGTGGTCTCAGCCAGTGATTAACTCTTCAACAGAAAATTCATTTGATAGCTTGCACTCAGTCAGATGGAAGATGCTGGCTGGCTCCCCCTATCGGATTTTCTTGATGGACAAATGCATCATTGCAACTCAGTTAATGTTATCCGTGTTCCATTTTGGGCTTCTTGAATTTCTCTGGTTACAGTCCCAGAGCCAAGGAAAATGGGAAAACACAATCTGATTGTAGAACACAACCCGAAAGATGTTTCATTTTTATTTTATATTTTTTGAAAAGGAGAAAAAAGGTAGTACCGAACAGTTCATCAGTTAATAACTTACAAGAATTCTATCACAGAAATCCATTTATGGATGTATGCTTCCAATGTGTTCCCCGCATAGTAGTCGGCTGTAAATTACATGGAGAGTAATGAAAGAAGCATTTCTGTTACAATAACAACCCAACAAAAATAAAAAAGCAAAACAAAACAGTTGAGTCATCAATACCGCAGAAACATGCTGCTGAACCACTAGCAACTTGACTTAAACTTGGAAACATGTTGCTTCACTGCTACCTTGCACCGTGGTTGCAAAACAAAACAATTGAGTCCTCAATACGGCAGAAACATGCTGCTGAACCACTAGCAACTTGACTTGACTTGGAAACATGTTGCTTCACTGCTACCTTGCACCGTGGTTGGTTGAATTCAATTATGGGACTCCCAACTAACAAACATTGGCTAGTTCAAAAAAAAAAAAAAAAAACTAACATTCATTGGAACAGAGCAAAAGCAATCAGAGTAGTTTTCTCCTCAAAATTTAACTTAAATCGGAAGATCCATCACTTAGTCTATATAAAGAATGTTGGGGTTAGAGGAGAGAAGACATCTCTCCTGTAGCTTGTATCCTTATTGTGTTCTTAATAAACTCTTGTGTTTCTTGTCAAGTGATCTGTTCGTTCCTTCGTGGTTGTACCTCATCAGTGGTTGGTAGCAATCTCTCTTCTAAAACCTTTAGCCTCAGCATATGGCATGCCAACTGCCTGGTTTCAGATTTCCAGAACACTTTTCCAGTATCCATCAAACCTGACAAAAGGATCAACAGAACACACTCACCTTCTCAAAAACTTCATTCTCTACTGAGGAAGTTGGAGCAAAAGATTGAAGATCCTGTTCCAATGCATGAGAAATGCTTTAGATGCCAACATAATTACACGAGAACTAAAGGATCACTCTCTAGAGTTGGCAAAGTGAATGCCCACATGGCTCGGTTTTGGAGAAGTCCACAACAATCTTTGGAGAAAACCATACTAGTGATTCATGTGTGTCCGAGTTTTCAGATTAGTTGAGTTTTCAGATAAATTGTTTTCATGATCATCCATGATGTCAAATAATTTTATTGACCCAAAAAATAAACTTCTTCCTGAGGAAACTCTCAAATGAGTAGTCACTGTTAGAGGAGAAACCTATTGTACAGCAAAGGAAAGCTCAACCTTCTACAAATCTTCAGCATCATATAGAAGAGAACCCGTTTCCTCAACAATTAATTCTTCCCTTGAAGCTAGCAAATCCAAAATTCCATATATATAATCACCCTCTGGATGTGATCGATCAGCAGAGACAAATGCAGAAACCTGGTCTTTGACCTTAATCCAAGACCACCCAGGCTCCTTTATTACACCTTTTGATTTCATCAACTTTCTCACGTCTGCTGCTTCCCGCCATCTCCCTTTTGCAGAATAGATGTTAGCGAGGGTAATGTGGGTCCCGGCACAATTCGGATCCAATTCCAAAACCTTCTCTGCAGTGCGTCTACCACGCTCAACATCACTGTGTACCCTACATGCTCTTAGCAGAGTTGACCAGACAACATCATCCCGGTTGTGTGGCATACTTCTGATCATACACTCAGCATCGTTTAATTGTCCAGCCCGACAGAGTAAATCAATCATGCAACCATAGTGTTCTTTCGAAGGTTTAATCCTGTACTTCTCAGCCATTGAATTGAAATAGCGAAAACCGAGGTCAACAAGTCCAGCGTGGCTACAAGCAGCAAGAACACCAATGAAAGTCACAGAGTCTGGTCTTAGACCAACCCCAGGAATTTTCTCAAACAAATCAATAGCTTCTTTGCTGTGGCCATGTTCAGCGTACCCATTAATCATAGCCGTCCATGACACAATATCATCATTTTCCGTCCCACTAAAGATCCTTGAAGCTTCTTCTATACTCCCACATTTGGAATACATATTGATCAAAGCACTTTGTATCATGGCTGTGTGCTCTAATCCAATGGACATGACATGAGCATGGAGTTGCTTTCCTTGTTCGAGAATGGCCATATTTCCACAAACACTCAACATGCTAGCAAGAGCAAACTCAGTGGGTTTGGGTCCCTCCCTTCTCATCCATGATAGAAAATTAAAAGCTTCCTCACCATAACCTCCTTGAGCATACCCTGCAATTATAGTGCTCCAAGAAACAATGTCTCTTCTCATCATTTCATGAAATACCATTGAAGCTGAATTCAAATGTCCACATCTTGAATACATGGTCATGATAGAATTTGCCACTGACAAAGCGTCCAAAAGACCTACAACTAAAACATGGGCATGTAGCTGTTCACCCCATTCCATCCTTGCAAGATTAGCACAAGCAGAGATGACGGCTGCGAAAGTGTATTCATTAGGACACACTTCTGATTCTTGCATTCGCAAGAATGCTCGAACAGCATGATCTTCTTGACCCATCTGAAAGTATGTCGTTATAATTATGGTCCATGAAACCACATCTCTAGTACCCATCCTTTCAAACAAGCACAAGCCATATTCTAATTTCCCACACTTGTTGTACATAGTAGCAAGAGAATTAGCGACAAACAAGCTCACATCATAGCCTTTCTTCATTGCCTGAGTATGGATTTCCCTCCCATAATTCAAAGCACCTTTATCAGCACACGCCTTCAACGCAATAGCAAATGTGTAGGAATCATATTCCTCACCTACTCTCCACATTTCAGAAAAGTATCTCAAACCCTCATTATTATAACCAGCATGAACAAGCCCCGTTATAATGGCAGTCCACGAAACCACATTTCTAAGAGGCATTTCATCGAAAACCCTGCAACCATCCCAAATTCTTCCATTTTTTGTATACATGTCAAGAAGGGCACTACCCACAAAAACAGAGTTCACAAAACCAGTTTTTACACAATACCCATGTAATAATTCTCCATGTTTGGCATTCAAGCCGATTCCACAAGCCTTGAACGCAACACTAAGCACAAACGGGTCTAGTCCGAAATTAGGCTGAACCCACATTTTCGAAAACAAAGACAATGCTTGGGAGGAATCAGATGCACTGACATAGCCAGAAATCATCGTGGTCCATGAGACTACATCTCTGTGAGGTAATTTATCAAACATTTGGCGAGCATCTTTTAAAAAACCGGTTTTGACCAGTTCTTTCAACTTTGAGTTAACTTCAAGCATATTAACTTGAGTGACATTGTTGATCTTTTGAGGAAAGTGATCTTTGTTTTGATCTAAAGATAGGAGGACTCTGGGTTCATCATAAGCAATGGTTGATGCTGTACATAATAATCGCCTTATATGAGGCCTGATTGATAAAACCATGGTCGTGTTAATCTGGAAGCCATACACAGTTCCATACCTGAACTGAACCGACCAGGACAACATTCGAATTTTGTTGGAAAAGATTGATATACAAGACTAATATCTAATCTAACCCATAAATGTTGCTTTTGAGTTTCAACATTGTTCCAATAGTAGACGAAGTAATTTTACACTACAAGTTAAGAACTTTTTTAAAATTTTAACTAAAATTAAATATTTCTCTTTTAGTAGGAAGAATTGAGCCACCTATAAAATAAAATAAAAGAGAAATTACAAATAAGTAGAAAGATTCAAAAAAAATTATAAATAAATGGTAAAACTTATTAACTTTAATAACGAAATTGTTTTATAATTTTTTTGAAATCTTTTCACTGAGTTGTAATTTTTCTTTAAAAAAAATCAACTTTAAAAGACTTCACCACATGTGATAACCAATTTTAAGGGGTTACTACACTCTTCAAATATAAAAAGTTACCGTAATTATCAAATATTTATAATTCATATTTTGTTGCAAATTTCAGCATGGTGGTGCTACATTGTAAATTAACAAATAAATAAAGTATGTTTAAATAACTTGAAAAATGACTTTTCTAAAATAGAAAACTCTTTTTTTTTTTCTTTCTTTTTTAAATAGTGAGAATTGTTAGGGTTAACTCTTCATATGCATAAGGAAATTAAGAAAGAAAGCGTTTATTTTCATGAAAAATGTTTGGGGGCCCTAATTTTGTGGCTCAAAAGTAGCTCAAATGACCAAAACGACGTCGTTTTGGCCATTTGAATGTTGTTTTGTGCTCAAAACGACGTCGTTTTGGCCATTTGAGCCACTTTTGAGCCACAAAATTTGGGCCCCCTACCATTGTTGCATTTTCATACACTTTTTGCTCAGTTCATACACTTGGTGAAATTTTTTTAATTATAATATATCCTAAAATAAAACTATGAAAATATCTTTATCCTCTCTAATTCAAAATAGATTTGAGGTGACTGTTGTGCGGGGTGCAGTCAAATGGACCCATTTCAATAATTTGAGCAGTTTACATTTTAAAATACATTAAGTAGAACATACCTACTAAAAATCAAGTTACTTGATGTATTCTAAAATATGAACGGTTCGGATTATTGAAATGGACCCCGAAATAGGCCCATTTGACTGCACAACAATGGTTGTTGTACACCTCCAGACATCAGCCACACCAAATCCATCCAAAACCCTAATACCTAGACTATTACAGGCAATTGTCAAAATGTTGCTATAAAAAAGTCAATTATATTCTCTATTTTTCTGCACGTCTTTAAAAAGATAACTGAAATAATTCATTTCCAAAATAACCCTCAATTGTGTTCCAAATAAAATATCAATTTTTAAAATCATTTTGTGCTTCTTGAAAAAGAATGTGTGCTGAATATTTTTGGTGTGGGAATAGAACCACCCAATTAAGAGTGAGTTGCATGCCATTTTGGCCACCCATAAGTGCTGCGTTAGCATTGGGCTCAATGCTTCCGATTGAAGATATGATACTCGAGCATTTATTTAATATTACAAGAACCATTACTCAAATCAAGCTGGAATCACACATCTGTGTGATTTTTGCATAAAGAATGACAAGACCCACACATGAGGATCCTCCTCCATCCAAACTTCAAACTGCTAAGACCTCACCGACTAGTGCATGCTTGGCAAAATCATGAGCACATTTGGATAAGATGGGACCTGTTGAGTTTGACACACTAGTAGATCTAAAAATACATCTTTATTGATAACACTCTTGTACACAAAATACTTGTACACAATCACACACTAATACACTTTACTTATCCACTCACACATACATTCAAGCACTCACACTTTGTGTCTTCCTTACTCAAGACGACACCTCACACTAGATAATGCTTGACCACTCACTTTCGACTCACTCTTCTTTCACTCAATTGTCCAATTCATACACCCATCTCATATTTATACTAGTTAAAAAACTTTCTAGAATACACTCATACTTTTCCTATACTCTAGAACAATCTAGATTACTCTAGTACATATTAGAGTTTTTTATACTTCTCTAAAATATTCTAGAACCTTCCGAAACTTTTTAGATTTCTCTAGTTTTCTCCAAACTTCTTATGTTCTAGAACCTTCTAGAATATTCTAGAATCTTCCGGATTTCTCTAGGTCTTTTCAAAATCTTCTAGATCTTTCCGGAGTATTCTAGATTCAAGTGGAAACTTCTAGAATATTCTAGAGAAAAGATTCTAGAGAGTGAGGAGAGTTAGTGATAACTCTCAACAGACCTTATATCAATTTGCTTTGATGTCAACTAGTATCTAACAAATTAGTAATAATATTATCAATGGTTTACAGAAATTGCAGATGGAATGGAACAGTCTCTGACTGATTTCCTAGTTAAAACAAGAACCAAGCAATGTGGATTGAAATCTCTCAGTGCATGCAAAATTCACTACTTTAAGAACACATTCTTTGGGGTAATTGCATTCTTAATTAGTTCGAGCGGCTGTCAATTCTTTCATGTCCCCATGTCCCAAAACACTCACAACCATTAAATCGTGTAAGAATCCAAAGGCATGGAAATTTCAAGACATAATTCAATAGTTGTAAATGTTTTGGAAGACACAGAGATTAGGGTTAGAGGATCTCATGCCAACCATGCCTATGAGCATTTGCATTCTGCCCACTATATATCTAGAATATGGATAAATGCACAAAATGTAAGATTAATAATCTATTAGCTGTAAATCAAATTCATAAGCTGTTCTACTATAGCCATTTCTTCATCTTACAAACTATGAATTTAGGTATTACAGTTCAAGTAAAATGCAAAAACTAGGCAACAATTACATTTGTAATAAGCAAGAATGTTGCAAAGGAACAAGCAAGCTTCCTTTCCAACTAAAATATATATTATACTCGCTATCGGGCGTGATATATGGGTTCGAGTTTCACTGCTATGCAGTGTGAATTCCAAGTTCGAGTCTCACTATTGCACGATGCAGCTTTCCCTAACCAAATTACCCTCTTGGACAAACAACATTCATCTCTAAGAGAGCAACCACTTCCCAAAAAAACCTCTCACAACACATATTAATTCACTTAGAGAAGACTTTGTTAACACTTCAATTTTCATATATTAGTTCATCTTTTTAGTTTCCAATAGGCTTGCCCTTGTTTCTAGCCAACCAATGACCCCTTCTCGCCGTCTTCCACCTCTCAACATTCCTCATCCTGGCAAATATTTTCCGAATCTGATAAAGCTTGTGGGACTGTCGAGCAATCACATTTGCAGTTGAGGGGCTCTGGCTCAGGACTACATCGTACCCGTCTCTGAATGAGTCCATGCCTTCGGTTAGGAGTTGCCAAAACAGGCCTCCGGCAGCTGCCCCGCCACGCTTGGCCGACGCATATATTTTGTAGTAAACAGTGTTGAAAAGAAGATCCCTCTGGTAGGTGCTGAAATTGGGATCTTTCCATGACTTTCCAAACTCTGTGATGAGCAATGGTTTCCGGAGAAGGTACTGTGCATCTTGAATGTGGGTGCTGAGCCAATTTTCCAGAAAAGAAAGCTGGCTTTGATCATTTGAATTGGATAACCTGATCATGTAACAAAGTGTCAATTACAATGTCGGGGAAAACTCAAATCTATTTCACTAAAATTGATAGTGTTATTTGTAAAACATATTGAGCGAAGATAAAACAGAACAAACGCAAAAGCACATAAAAATATTTACATGGTTCAGCTATAAGTCTAAATTGGCAAAAAAATGGAGAGAAGTTTTGCTGTAAATGGCATATCCATAATGGTTCGACAATGCACAATCCTGTGTTACAAAAGCTCTAAAAAAGGAAAACCTAGAGTACAAGGCTCAATCCAAAACAGCATTTGGGGAGGCCAAGATGCATAGAGCCTTATCCCATAAAGTCCTAAAATCTCAAAATAAGCCAATATATATATATATATAAGGATCCAATAGGTAACAAACCAGGCCAAAATAACCCCAAATACAAATGTTGGGTTAGATTTGATGGTTAATCTGACATTGCAGGTCACCAACGAGTAATAAGCAACATAATTCAAGTTAAATTCAACACATACCCACATCAAATAGCTTGGCCAAACTTGCTATGAATGTCTTAAATTCAACTGATGATTAGGTGAACATCAATGCAGTTCCTAATAGGCTGTGCACAGAACTACTTTGGTTGGTTAAGTTCTAGTGTTAATGTTGAATTCTTCTCTTACTGTAATGAAACTTGAAATTTCTTTTTTCTATGATAAAAAATTGATATAGTTTACCATATATCAGGATAGGAGTGAACTGTAGCGAAATCGATCCCAGGGATGCGATTATTGGCAATGAAGTCAGTTCCAATATTATAACCAGGATTGAGTCTCTTCCTCTGAGGTGTTGTTTGTCCATAAAATCCTTCAAGCCCAGCTTCCAGCAAGTGATTTCTGTCTATTGACTTCACATATGAAGCCATTTCCATTATCCACCCCTATCAGACAAGCAAACAAAAAATGAGTTGGGCTACATTTACCAAATCCTTTTCACAGAAAGAATTATAGAACAAAAATATATCCCACATACGGGTCCTACTCTTTATCTCTGTTTTGTGGTCCATTTTGTACAAGGATACTGTGCAAATAAATTCTCTTTTTATGGAGTAGCATAGGTCAATAATTTGCCCCAACTGCAATATCTACTGAGGTGGGTTTTCCTTTATGGGGTGGGGTTGGACCACTGCTACTAAATAAGGTAGATTTGAAATATTAACTCAACACGTTAACATGGAGTCGACTACCGACTTTAGTTAGTTAGGTGTGAGACAAGGTCAGTCCAATTGAAAAGGCTCCTTAAAACCCAGGTAATAAAGAGAGAGAAACTGGACAAACGGCCAAGACACCCTCTTGGACCAGGACATATAAAAGCTAGACAAACGGCACACTAATCACAAGTCCATACAATAGCTGGACAAACGGTACGTTAATTACAAGCCTAACCAAGCTTTGATACCAAATTGAAAAGTCCAGCCCATACTTTTCCTTAAAATCCAAGTATTAAGGAAAGAAAAATTAAAGTCTTGTAACCAGCATAGATATTACAACTCCAGGCGATGTGAGAAACATTCCAACAAATCCCATCCATTTACTTTTACGCAACCTCATTAGTTGAGAGCACCACAGTAGTGCTCGTGCCACAATGGTACTTTGAGACTACTAAATAAATTTTTGAACATTGTAACAAATCAAATCCTGGATTTTTAATGCGAAGGGTCATCAACTCGCTTAAATGTGATTTCATAGAACTGCCAATGGATTCTATGAATCTATTGTTCAAAGAGGACAAAACAAAGAAAATTCTGATGGAATGTAGAAAAGTCCAAACTTAGATGTGAAGTAGTAAAGCAAAATCAAAAACCAGTGGTGAAGAAATTAAAGGACCATTAAAAACCTGAATGGTCCTTCCTGATGAATCTGATGTGCATCTGGGCTCATTCATAAGCTCCCAAGCCATGATTGTTGGATCATTCTTGTAAACAATTCCAGTCATGGTGTTATATCTATTAAGAACAGTCTGCAAAATAATAAATAAAATGAAAAAAAAAAAATTAATGAAAAATTCATATTACAAAAAATGATTTGTGTTTTTATTACTTTACCTTAACATGGTTCTTGTAATATCCTTTAACAACAGGGTTTCTAAAGAAATCATCATCAGATGTTAAGTACTGTCCTTGACTTCTAGCCCAGTTCACATACTGTTTCTTGCCCCCAAAGCTGTCGTAGTTGTTTACCAAACTCAATACCAGCTTAATTCCATACCTTCTTGCTTCAGCTATAACAAAATCCAACCCCTTCAACCAACAAAATAAATAAAAAATTAGGAGGAAAAAAAAAAGAAAAAGAAAGAAAGAAACAAGGAAAATGAGGATAATTACAAGAAATATCAAAACCACTCAGGTTAAACCATTACCAGAACCCGTGTACTAGAGCTCAGTTTAGATCATAGATTTGAATAAAAATTTGGAAAAAGAAAAGAAAAAGCAAAGAAAATGAAAGAAAAATAATAATAAAGAAGACAAGTAACCAAATTTCTCTCAACTTTTCATTTTTCTACCCAAATTTATCATCCAAACACAACTTAAGAGGTCACGGACTCGGGTATGATTTCCAATCCCCTCTAATGTACCCAAAAGAAAAGAGCATGTTATAAAACATAAAATATATAAAACTTGTACAAAATGATACTTCAAAACAAAAGCTCCATCAAGATAATTTTTAACTTTAAAATGCCATTGTTTCTATATGAATTTTTTGGAAGAATAACCTTTTTTTTCAAAGACAAAAAGAAGACAAGTATGAGAACAAGAGGGAGACCTTAAAGACTTGTTCATTGTAAGAGCCAGGGGAGTATTGGAGAGGTCTATAACCAGCATCACTGAAAGCCCAAGTCCTTGCAACAGAGAGGCCATGGCTTGAAGCTTCTCTAAAAGCAGCTGAGACTTTGTTTCTTTGAGATGGGTCAGAAGCCACATACATCAACCAATAGGCATTGAATCCATTGGCATAGTAAGGATTCCCATTCAGCATGAAATGCACTCCCCTTGTTCTGATAAAATTATCCCCTGCCTCAACTTGAACATGGTGCCACTGTTTTTGGATCAAAATGGCTATGAAAAATGCCAATGCCCAGTGCTTCATCTCTCTCTCTCTCTCAAAGTGCAGGAAGGAATCTAGAGGTAAATGGAGAGGAGGAGAAGAAGATGTTTAAAAGCTGAGCAAAGGAAGAAGGTGGGGCTTTTCCAACACTTGTCCTTCAGCAAAATGAAGTGTCTTGTTAAGCATTGGATGCCTCCCAAATTCATGGAAAATGATTTGTCCCCCTAAAAAAGTCCTCCTAATCCCCTTAGGCCATGTTTGTTTGGGCGGACTGGATTAGTATTCCTATGACTAATAGTCTTAGGACTACGAATTCGTTGGATTATGTATCCTATCTTAACTAACAGTCAAGTTTAAAATAATTAGTCCGTACTTTAATTGTTTAACCAAACATCGGATTAATAATTTTATTGGACTATTAGTCCAATCCCAAGCTCATGTCCACCCAAACAAACATGGCCTTAATGTCCAAAACGACGTTGTTTTGGGCAATTTTTTTTTTTTTTTTTTTTTTTTTTCTTCGCCTTGGTCTGAATTTTAGGGGGGATTAGGGAGCCAAAAATTAGGACTCCCTAGCATGGTCCCAAATTCATTACTCCCTCTCTCTGAAAAATTTATAAAAAGAAAAGGAATGGGAAAAGTGAAAACAATTCTTCCATTAATCTCTTTTCAAGTTCTTATTTCAGATAACAGTTATTAGATTAGACTATAGTAATATTATAGATAAATTAATTCATTACAAAATTCTCTTATTATTAAACACAAAGGTCTCACATTAATAAATATTTTTATATGTAAAAATTAAGTTTATTTAATAATTTTAATCAGTTCAATTTACCGTATTTATTATAAAAAAAATATATAATTTATTTTAAAATATATATTTATCATCTATTTTTTATTAAAAATAAATATAATAAATTAAATATCTTACAATTATTAATTTGATTTAATTTTTTTTTATAGATGATATATATATATAAATTAATACAAAATAAATTATTGAAATTATCAAAATAAGAATGGTAATATACCACGAGAACTCAAACAATAATCTCTAGTAGATTGAAAAGAAGCGGAACTGCTACGTAGCTCGAATATCACGGCTCGAATGGCTCAAAAATATTCTCTTACCGGTAAGAGAATATTTTCATAGCCTAAAAAATATTCTCTTACCGGTAAGAGAATATTTTCGAGCCATTCATATTCGAGCTCTCACGCATTTTCAGAAAAGAAGTCAAACTCATATTTTTTCATAGATTTTGTCTCGATAATTTCCACGATCTAACGGTCTGGAAAAGATTATGCGATGATTTTATGACAAATTTAAATACTGCCCCAATTTAAATACTGCCCCAATTTATTTTTTTTAATTAAAATTGTGAAATTTAATTTTTAATAACTTTTACCAAATAACTGAATACTTATCAAAAATAATAAATGATGTAAAATAATAATCTAAAGTTGTGTTTGATTCACAAGATTAATAGTGAAGGTATTAATAATTTCATCAAATATTCACCCAAAAAAAATAATCTCATCAAATTAGTGTTGTTATTCACTATCTAATTTGATTAGTAAGATCAATTATTCCCTTATCCATTGTTTGATTTGCATTGGATAAGAAAATATATGAATGTAAGGTTACA
The DNA here is from genome assembly GCA_036172215.1 of Camellia granthamiana. Lineage (NCBI taxonomy): Eukaryota > Viridiplantae > Streptophyta > Magnoliopsida > Ericales > Theaceae > Camellia > Camellia granthamiana. Next base: position 106,511,484 of record CM069906.1, read on the forward strand.
ATTATATTTATCTTATTTTTCAATATTACCCTTCATCAATATTTCTTCACAATATTTATTTTATTAAAATTTCTTCATAAACGTAGTTTTGAAAAAAATTATAAATAAATAAATAAAAGAAAAATAAAATACAAAATACAAAGGTTATGTTTGGTTTGTTTATTAATTATTTTTTTTTATAAAAAATATAAACTTATTTAATAAAATAAATATCAAAAAATATTTTTAAATTTTTAAAAATTATTTTTAGCCTTCTAAAATATAAAATTATATAAAAATAATAATTATTTTAATTTTTAGTTAAGGATAAAAGAGTCTTTTTATTTTATTTTTCAACTCAATATATATAATCTTATCCCTATCTTATTACTAATAATTCTATAAATTTATTAAATTAATAATTTTAAAATAAAATTTCCAAACAAACATTTTATCGATTCAACATGCGACACGAGCACCAAAACAATCACTCCCGATTTGGAGTGATTTTGGAACAAGGACAAAGGAGACCATGCCATGTCTCTCATTATTACAACTGCCAAAAAGAGAAAAGAACAGTAACCGGTCACAAGAGAGAGAAAGATAAAAAGCTGACAACATGGCTTTTGTTTTGTTAAAATCTTGAAAGTCTAGCTCTTCTTCATTAGGAATGGCAACGGGGCGGGGCGGGGCGGGGCCGGGGATCACCCTCCCCGTCCCCGATCCCCGATGGTAAGAAAGTCCCCGTCCCCGGCCCCGATCCCCGACGGGGAACCTATTACCACCCCCGTCTCCGTCCCCTAACGGGGATCGGGTTTCCCCGACCCCGATAATTCCCCGAATAAAAAAAAAAAAAAAAATCAGTAGAGAGATAGATCTGAGCTGCAATCTATACCATTTATTTTTGTTGATAGATCATCCTCAACATCAGATCGGCGGAGGACAATATCAGACCATCTGATACAATATCATCAGATCTATACAATCTATACAATATCATCAGATCATCAGATACAATACCTATACAATCTATACAATATCATCAGATCTATCACAAAAAAACAGTAGAGAGCTACAACATCCTCAACATCAACATCATCAACAACAATATCATAAACATCAACAAGTGTTCAAAAAAAACATGAACAACACACAAATCAATTTAATATATATATAGATCTGATCTAATATATATATATATATATGTAGATATAACACAGAGAAAGAGAGATGGAAAGAATCGGGCGGCGGAGGAGGGCGGCGAAGGAGATCGGCAGAGGAGGGCCGTGGAGGAGCGGCGCTGTGAGATCCGCGGTGGAGGAGCGGCGCTGTGAGATCCGCGGTGGACAGCGGCGCTGTGAGATCGGCGGAGCAGCTCTCTCTCGGCGGAGGAGATCGGCGAGGATGACTTTCTTCTCTCTCTCTCTCTCTCTCTCTCACGCGAATGAAGCTCTGTGTGTGAGTGTGTGATTGTGTGAGGGACATAGCAGCAGACACAAATATATATAGACAGGGGTATTATAGTAATTTCATTTCGGGGATAAAACCGGGGACGGGGACGGGCCGGGTCCGGGGCTGTGAAAGCTATCCCCGTCCCCGGCCCGAAACTAATCGGGGGTTTAATTTCAAATACCATCCCCGTCCCCACGGGGATAATTTTCGGGGAAAAACCATTCTGATCGGGGTCGGGGGGTCGGGTCCCCGTCGGGCCGGTTTCAGATTGCCATCCCTATTCTTCATATCCTTCCCTTTTCTTTTTGTTGATTTATCTAATAGGAAGTGTTTGGGTGTGTAATCTTGCGCGCACACAATTCACATCACGTAATCACACGTAAATTTTTATAAATTTGTATAAATAATTTTATAAAAATATATAAATTGAACATAAATTTATACAAATATATTTGTACGAGTACGAAATATTATTCTCGTATAATCCTGTTGATTAAATCTGCGCTCCTCTAAACGTCGTCGCTTTACTCCCTGAAAACACAAACGTGAGCTAGCCGACGGGTGTCTGCCGGATACCTCTCCGATACCTAAGTCAGAAAAATAGACAAATAGACAGAAGTTCTGTGTATTAGAGAATCAAAATTGTTTTACCTCTCCAAAAGTGATGTTATAAGCTTTTATAGGTTTCGCGTGGCACAATCCTAGTAGGACTCTTACTTCTCCATGTAGAGTTCTCATAGGAACTATATTCCTGAAAGATAGTGCTTATTCTTCAACACCCCCCTCACTGCTTAAACCAAGTGAGATGGTTTTACCATGATCGGATGTCAATACGACCGAGATAACATGGCCATGCTAAAGCCGCAGAATGGACCGAGCTTCAACTAGCTCGGTTCTTCCTTTCACTGCGTGTACCTTGGTGCTGGGTTGTCTGAAATCGTGCTAACCATGATGAGTTTGGACCGAGTTAACTAATAGCAAGGTCTTGTGGTAGGCTTCAACATACCTCGGGTAAAAAGGTGTGACCGAGCTAACTGTTGTCACTCTAGCCGTGGTGACCGAGTTAACTGCAAAGCCCTTTTGGACCGAGCTAACTACAATGCTCTCTGGGACTGGGCTAACTACAAGGCTTTCTATGACCGGGCTAACTCCTGGGCCCTTTTTACCATGCCCTTCTTACCGTGGCCCACAAAACGGCCCACTACCCATCTCGGTCCAATTTATATATAAATTACCCTCTCAATTGCCCCTTAATTCCATCTGCGCAGCATGATAGGAATTATCTTTTACCAGCCGAGCTAAAAAACTTTAGCCTTTCAACCGAGCTAAAAACTTTTAGCATTCCAACCGAGTTAAGTTAACACCGGGCTACCTAAATATGCCTGGTCAAAACGTCTCTTCAGCTGCAGTAACTGAATCGATTTCCATTCCAAGGATATGTGGCAGACGTTAATTGGCTAAATGCATCTGTCACGCCGCCCTCGTACCTCGCGAATTTTGAACAGTCCCGCCTTTTTGTCCTTTCTTCTACACAAAACAAACCCTTCGTTTTGAATCTTTCATTGCACTATTCATCTCCCTCTTTCTCTTTTTCTGAGTTTCCATTTTTCCTCGACCCTGCACTTGCTGAGTTCGTGTTCATCTTCATTGCCTTCATCTTGGACTGGTAAGTGGTCCGAATCTGCCTCCTTTTTGTTGATTTTGCTTTTGTCTTGCAACACATAGCATGTATATTTATATGTTTTTTCAAAACATATGTTCCATTTTTGCTGAACTTCATTTTTTCTGGAAGAAACTTTGCAATATAAGTACTGTATATATGCACGATCTGAACAATTTTTCCCTTTGATCCAAAATCACACTCCAACCGAACTAGAAAGTTGTTTGTTCTAAGTATTACCATCACCAGACTAAGCAATCGAACTCTTCGCTACACTTGTAGTTTCAATAGGTCTTAAATACCTTCTGATTCACTGAGCCGAGCTATCGAACCGTACTAGGCTTGTGCAATACTGCGCTAGAAATCCTTAACAATCGACCGGGCTACAACCTGGGGCTAACCCAGCTCCCTTAGTCCAAACCGAACTAAGAATGCTGCCCCAAGGCTCAACCGGGCAAAAACCCTTTGCTTAAACCGAGCTAAACTAGATAGCATCCCGTGTAGCCGAGCTAGGACTTCATTTATCTTGCCTTTGTTTTTTGTTTCTTGTAGCACGGTCCAACGATCTGTGCTTAACACCTTTCTTTTTCGCTTTGCAGACTTAGGTTGGCCAGACACTCCCTTGCTCCAGCCGAGATACTCCATACCATCTCAGCACCGAACTAGTATTCGTTGATATTTTATACGTAACTTAAAATCACATGGGTAAATACAGATTTTTAGTGAACTCACCAGGGGCCATAGCCGAATTTCGTAAGGACTACCAAATTTCGGATGATGTCCACCTCTCACTGGCCGAACTAGACACCGTTCCTGGGAAAAACAAGGCTTTGTCCCTTTTAACGTTATTTCCATCGAAGAGTGCGGTCTGCGATCCCCTGTACAACCCCTTCTTTGTGAATTCCTTAGGCAAACCAAGCTCTGTCCTACCCAACTTTCCACCAATTCTTACCGCATAATAAACGGTATTGCCGAGCTAAACCGCCGAGCTGGCCTTAATCTCGGTCTAGCCGATTCCATCAATACTCCATAGGATCGGCCGAAGATGACTGGGTTTACTATTTAAGAATAAGGCGCCGGCGTGAAAAAATAATAAAGGATACCCCGGATAAAGACGTGAATGATGATGATTTCTTTTGGGTATCTGGGAACTTTGAGGACCAACAGGCCCAGATCCCTGGCCACAGAATAAATTGGAACAAGGGTTTAGCCGGTAGGGTTACCTCGGCTTCATTGCATGCTTTTCTTTACTTCGGTTTTCACTTCCTGAACCGAACTAACTATTGTCTTCCTTCATGCAGATTTGAACTTTCTTAAGTCCCAATACAGCTACCCCAACTTGAATGTTCTTCGTGCCGCGCTGCGATATCCAAACCGAAGTTGGGCCGAGCTACTGAATTTTGAGCCGACCCTACCGATACAGTGGCAAACGAAAGACCAAGGTAACTGACTTCTTGTTGGAAGCCTCTCCTGAACCGACCCATCATTGCCTCAAATCAATCTCATCTCACTAACCGCCGAACAAGAAATGGCCAAGAAGAGAGCCGTGCAAGCCCTTCTTATCGAAACAAACCGGACCGAGGTACCACCAGCCGGTCAAACTCAAGAAACCGTGGTAGCTCTGCCAACCCACCAGCCTTCGTCATCCCACCCAAACAAGCGTGCTCGGACTTCCACAACCGAGCAACGCCTTGTTGGCGAGGACGAAACCGTGGTTCCACAAACCACTCCGCCAAGCCCCCCCACCTGAGTGCTCAGACCGAGCTACCTCCTCAAAGTGGGTACCCAAGACCATGTTTCAGAACCGTGCTATTAGCGATTCTGATTCAGTGGTCGCAGAGAAAGACCATCTTATGGCTTTCAACCTTGCCAAAGGTGTCTGTCTTCCAGCCGACATGAAGCACCACGACCACCTAACCGAGCTAAAGGCTATTCGCTCGTCCACAAAATCTATGGTGCTGGTAAGTAGTCTGTTTGCTTATCTTTCTAATTTTTTGTAACTTTCTGCTCAGTTTAAAAGTTTCTTACCATCCTTTTGCAAGCCATACAGAAAAACCACATCGCTCATAAGCGAGTGTTGGAACTACGAAAAACCACAAGGCAGGCCATGGCAGAAGCTGATGCCAAAACAATCGAGCTAGAAGACTCAAGGAAACAGATAGCCGAGCTACGGACCAAGATGGCTCGCCTGGCCGATGTTGTCAGCTCGGCTGAGGCAGAGAAGAAAAAGGGCGCGGCCGTGGTAAAAGACAAGTACTTGCGCGAGCTTGCCAATCTTGAAGGGAAAAAGAATGCCGAGATAAAGGAATTAGAGAAGAAGGTCGAAGACGCGGAGAACCGTGGTTTCAAAGAAGGTGAGGCCTTGTACATCAAGCAGTGTGAAGCTGCGAAGGACCTGTTCTTCAAATGCAGGTGGAGGGTGGCCGTGGTACAACTTGGTCATGGTCTAGAGACCGAGGTCTTCAATCCTCCTCCATACTTTGTACCGAGCTCTATGGCGGAGTACGCTGCTGCCATTCAGCAAAAATTTCTAGAAGAGGAGGATGAAGATGAAGCTCCAGAAGACAACACTCATCCCGGTCGCCAGTCTACCTCCCCAACTCCAGAGGTCTCCATCCCGTATTTGCCTGCTGATGCGGATCTTTCAACCGAGCTTAACCAAAAGGTGCCTGCCACAACCGAGCTACCCCTGGGTGTAGACCGCGTTGTTCTTGATGCTGATTTAGATGACCTTTTTGCTTAATCTCTGTAATTTCTTCTTTTTGCTTTTTAGAAAGAAAAAACTGTAACCGTGCTGAGGTCCTTCTCTTGTACTTGTTTTGAATCTTCAATGAAAGCTCCTTTTGGTTTCAACTGTTATCTCGGTTTACTTTCATGCATATATTTACTTTCTAACTGTGATTTGAGTGGAGTGGAACACTTTCTGACCGAGATAAATATCTCGGTTCTAACCTTCATAACTCTGATCTTACCTGCCAACCTCTTCAGTCTAGGTTTTAACCTCGGCTGAAGATTGCAACAAGTTGTATTCCAGCCAACCACTCTTCAGCCTTGATCTTTATCTTGGTTGAAGAGTACTAAGTGTTGGTTTTTCCAACCAACCATTCTTCAGCCTTGATCTTTATCTCGGTTGAAGAGTACTAAGTGTTGGTTTTTCCAGCCAACCTCTAAGTTGGTTATTTCTGCCAACCTAGAGTGAGGTGTTTGGTTATTCCTGCCAAACGTCCTGTAACCTGGATCCTTATCCTGGGCTTAGGAGAGGTGTTGGTTATTCCAGCCAACCTCTAAGTTGGTTATTTCTGCCAACCTAGAGTGAAGTGTTTGGTTATTCCTGCCAAACGTCCTGCAGCCTGGATCCTTATCCTGGGCTTAGGAGAGGTGTTGGTTATTCCAGCCAACCTCTAAGTTGGTTATTTCTGCCAACCTAAAGTAGAGTGTTTGGTTATTCTGACCAAACGTCCTGCAGCCTGGATCCTTATCCTGGGCTTAGGAGAGGTGTTAGTTTTTCCAGCCAACTTTTTCAGTACTGATTCTAATTTTAGCTAAAGAGAGTGCAAAGTTAGTTATTCCGGCCAACTATGCTTTTAGTGCGCCTAACTCACCAAAACAATCTTTTACAGAAGGAAACAACTATACTGAAAAGAAACTACTTATTTTATTGAGAAAGAAAAAATTACAAATATTTGAAAGAAAAGCTAGAAATAAAATAGTTTGAGATTGGCAGTGTTCCATGGCCTAAGGATGGCTTTACTGTCTTTATCTTCCAAGTGGTATGCCCATTTTTCCTGCTAATCCAACCACCTTGTAAGGTCCTTCCCAATTAGGCCCTAACTTGCCATCTCCGGGTACCAAGGTGTTTCCCATCACTTTGCGTAGTACCTAATCTCCGATTTTGAATTGTCTTGGATGTACTATTTTGTTATACTTTCTGGACAACTCCTGCTAGTACGAGGCAATGTGAACCAGTGCTCTTTCTCTTCTTTCTTCCGCAAGATCGAGCTCCAGTGCTATGGCTTCTCCATTTAAGTCTGGATCAAAATTTTCACTTCTAATTGTAGGGAGGCCAACTTCTAGTGGGATTACTACTTCCATGCCATAGGCCAAGGAAAAGGGTGTTTCGCCAGTAGACCGCCGAGGTGTGGTACGGTAAGCCCATAAAACGTGGGGAAGCTCCTCAACTCACTTGCCCTTTGCTTTCTCTAATCTTTTTCTTTCAATCTATCCAAGACCACTTTGTTTGATGCTTCTGCTTGGCCATTTGCTTGTGGGTATGCTGGTGTAAATTTGTAGAATTCTATCTTGTATTCTGCACAAAAGCCTCTAAAGATTCTGCCATCGAACAGTGGCGTTATCCGATATTAGAGCTTTTGGTATGCCAAACTGAGTGATAATATTCTGCCAGACGAACTTCTTCACATCTTTCTCCTTTATTGATGCTAGTGCTTCTGCATCTACCCACTTTGTGAAGTAGTCTATCGTTGCAAGAAAGAACTTTCTGTTGCCAGGTGCCGTTGGGAGTGGTCCTACTATGTCTAAGCCCCACATTGCAAAGGGCCATGGGCTAGTTAGAGGTAGAAGCTCTCTGGCTGACTGATGTATTTGGTGTGCGAACTTCTGACATTTCTCACACTTTTTGACATACTTCTCTGAATCTGCTTGCATATATGGCCACCAATATCCTTGCGAAATTGCTCTGTATGCCAATGATCTTCCTCCTTGATGGCTTCCGCATACACCTTCGTGTATTTCAAATAAGAATGCTTCCACTTTGCTGGGGTGGACGCATTTTAGGTAAGGTCCTGTGAAGGATTTCTTGTACAAGGACATTGATGGGGAGAGCCAAAATCACTGTGACTTTACTCTTATTTTGTTGGCCTCTTTCTTTTCTTCCGGTAAGACGTCGTCTTTTAAGAACAGTATGATGGGATCCATCCACAAAGGGCCTAGTTCGGCACAACATACCTCTTCTACTTTGGGTTCTTCAATGCTTGGTCTTGGTAGGTAGTCAATCAGCAATGGATGGGGGATGGAGGTATCTGCCATTGAAGCGAAGCCTGCTAGTTCGTCCGCTCTACTGTTTTCTTCCCTGCCGATCTGCTCTATCCGCACTACTTCAAATTTCTTGATCTCTTTTCTGACTAACTCTTGGTACTTAGCCATCCTGTCATCCTTTGCCTCGTAGTCACCTGAAATTTGGTTTACCACCGCTGTGAGTCACTGTAAACCATTAGCTCGGTGGCCTTCATGTAGAATGCTGATTTTAGTCCTGCCAAAAGCGTTTCGTACTCCGCTTCGTTGTTTGATACTGGAAAACCCAGGTTGACTGCTTGCTCCACCACTAAGCCGTCTGGTGAGATGAAGACTATGCCCAGTCTTGCACCGTGCCTGTTGGACGCTCCATCCACGAAGAGCTTCCACGTCTCTCCAATGAACAATTTCCAGCAAGTGGAGGGATCAGATGATGCCTTGGGATCAAGAGTGTTGCTGGTGTTTTCTTCAAGGTCCATGCTTGCTGTTTGCCCATCGCTATCTAATTGTACCAAGTCTTTATTTGTTGGTGAGTCTTGGCTTGGTGTAGCATGGTTTGCTTCTTTCTCCCTTATTTTACTCTGGTCTACCTTAGGGTCTGGCTGGGTATCCTGCACCAAGGGTTGCGCTATTCCGGCGTCAACTTCCATCCCTAGTTGGGTTGTTTCAGTCAGGTCGACTGGGCAGGTATGATGACTTCCTAGGGTGAATTCTGCGACAAAGTCTGCCAAAGCTTGGGCCTTTATTGCGGTTCTGGGTTGAAACTTGATGTCGAACTGTCCCAACTCTACTGCCCACTTCAAGATTCGCCCAGAAAAGTTCACCCTCTCAAACAAAGTTTTTAATGGAAAAGCTGTGAGGACGACTATGGTGTGGGCGTGAAAGTAATGCGACAACTTCCTTGAGGCCATCATCAAGGCTAAAGCCAATTTTTCCAGTGCTAAGTACCTTGTTTCGGCGCCCAGTAATGTCTTGCTGACATAGAAAATGGGCAGATGTTGGATCCCTTCCGCTCGGACCAACACTACGCTAATTGCGTGCTGTGAAATTGCCAAGTACAGAAAGAGTTCTTCTCCAGGTACTGGGGTTACAAACAGTGGTGGAGAAGACATATATTCTTTCAAGCTTTCTAGAGCGCGGTCGCATTCTTCGTCCCACTCGAACTTGGCTTTTAATGCTTGAAAAAATGGTCGACATCTGTCCGACGACCGACTTATGAATCGGTTGAGTATAGCTGCCACGCCAGTGAGATGCTGCACTTCTTTCACTAAGTTGGGCCTCTCCAGATCCTAAATTGCTTTAATCTGAGAGGGGTCTGCCTCAATACCTCAGTTGGTCACCAAGAAGCCTAGGAATTTGCCAGATCCTACATCGAATGTACATTTGGACGCATTGAGGCGCAGCTTGTGCTTCTTCAGGATCTGAAACATCTCACCTAAGTCCTTGAGATGGTTATTCTTATCTTTGCTCTTGACCACCATGTCGTCGATGTAAGCCTCCATTGTTCTACCTAACAATGGTTCAAACATCTTGGTGACCATTCGTTGGAATGTTGCCCCTACGTTCTTTAGGCCAAAAGGCATGACCTTGTAGCAGTACAGTCCTCTTGGCGTTGTAAAAGATGTGACCTCCTAGTTAGGTTCATACATGGCGATTTGATGGTAGCCTCTGTACGTATCAAGAAAGCTAAGTCGGTTGTGTCCTGTCGTTAGGTCTACCAGTTGGTCTATCTGGAGTAAAGGGAAGTTGTCCTTTGGGCATGCCTTGTTGACTGTTTTGTAGTCTATGCAGAGACACCATTTTTCGTTCTTTTTTAGCACCACCACTGTATTGGAGATCCATCTGAGGTAATGTATCTCTCTGATAGCTCTTGCCTCCAGTAGGTTTCCTACTTCTTCTGCCACTATGTCGGCGTGGTGGAGTGCCGATTTGCGAGTGCGCTGAATGATTGGTCTGGCGGTTGGGTGGACGTTCAATTGGTGACAGATGAAGCTTGGGTCAATGCTGGGCATATCATACGGCGTCCAGGCAAACACTTCGATGTTAGAGGTTAAGAATTCCATGACCTCTATTCTCTCAGTGCTGGACATAGATGAGCCAAGCAAAAAGAACTTATCCGGGTTCTTTTCATCTATTCTTACCTATACCAAGTCTTCCACTGCCTTCTGTTCAGCGGCTTTGCCAACATCCGCGAATAATTCATTGCTCTCTGGTTCTTCTACCATCTGTACAAACCCCTTGGCGGCTTGGCTGCCATTTACTGTGACGAAGCATTGCTTGGACATAATTTGGTCTCCGTAGACCTCTTCAATTACTCCGGCTTCGTTGGGGAACCGCATTACTTGATGGTAGGTTGATGCTACCGCTCTCATGGCATGCAGCCTTGTTCTTCCCAAGATTATGTTGTAAGTGGAAGGGACTTTCAATACCTAGAATTCCACTTGTTTCGTCATACTTCCTGCTCTGACTGGAAGGATTATCTTGCCAACTGGCCATTCTGGCATTGAGTTGAATCCGATCAGGGGGGAGACAGCAGGTGCCAAGTCTTTGTCTTCTAGTTTCAATTGTTTGAATGTTTCGTAATACATTATCTCACATGAGCTCCCTTGGTCAATCAAAATCCGCTTGACGTCAAAATCCTTGACTCGGAGAGTGATGACCAGTGCATCATTGTGAGGGCTGTATATCCTTGCCAAGTCTCTATCTGAAAAAGATATGATGTTCGTGGCTTCTGTTCTCCCCTTTTTGATGGTAGGTTGGGCGCTTAGTACCTCCCTTAAGTGCTCAACCTTCTTGATCATGCCCCTGAGCTCGCATACACGCTCAGGTTCGAATACCCCATAGATTACGTTGATCACGCCTTGAGGTGGGCGTCGATTGGCATTCCGTTTGGGTTGTTGTAGTCCTGGGGGGCTGGTTGCGTCCCTCCTTCTATGTACTTGTCCAGATGACCGGCTGCCATCAACTCCTCCAGATGCTGCCTCAATGGTGTGCAATTTTCAGTGCGGTGCCCCTTTTCCTTATGGAAGGTGCACCGGGATCTTTCGTCGTAGTCCTTTTGCACTTCTCCCAGCTTAGCTGGCCATCTGACGAAAGGGTCATCGCGTATCTCGCTTAGAATCCGATAGATCGGTTTTTTGAATACCGTGGTAATGACAGTGCGGACTCTCAACCATCTTTAATCCTGGTCCTCACCGTTGTCTCGCCTGCCTCGCCCGTTTCTGCTTGGACGTTCTACCGCATTGACTTTTGCCGTGGTCTTTTTGTCTGGTATTGCAGTTGTACCAGACTTTGTTTTAGCACGGGCGTCATCCTCCTCCACCCGAATGTGCTGGTGTACCCTCTCCATTAAGGCCTCTATTGTGAGGGATGGCGTCATGGTGATTGAGTCCCTCAGCCTGTTCCCGACTGGAAGACCTCTTTTGTACTGCGCGATGGCGAGATTGGTAGGGCAATCCCTAATCTGGTTGAAGGTCTCCTAGTAGCGACTATTGTAGGATCTTAATGTCTCCTTGTCGCCCATGTCAATGAAGAGAAGCTGGTCGATCTCCACTGGCGTTTTGGTGTTCGTCCTGAACCTTGTCACGAACGCCTCTGCTAATTGTGCCCAGGAGGCGATGCTGCCTTCTGGTAGCCTTGCAAACCAAGTTAAACCTAGGTCGCCAAGGCTGGATGGGAATAGAATGCACATTAAAGCTTCGTTCCGTCGGTATACTACCATAACCTGGCGAAAGTGGCTTAAGTGCGAGTAGGGGTCTGTCTTCCGCTCATACGTAGTAAATTTGGGCTGAAGGAAGCCTGAAGGTAGTGGTGCGTTCTCAATTGCCGGAACGAACGGCGAGGTCTGTAGTCTTGCCAAGGCTTTATCTATCGGTTCGTAAGCAGGGTGCGCTATTGGCATTCCTACCTCAACGCTTCCATGCGTCCGAGAAGCCAACCGCTGAAGGGCTGAGACTCTGCGCGGGTTGCGCGCCCTGGTATCCTCTTTCCATCGTGTCCTTTCTTCTAGCACAGTTCGTAAGTCGGACGATCTAGGCAACTCTGTCTGCCCGGATGATGTTTGGTGCGTGCGCGAGGGCCGATAGGTGCTTCCCTCAGTGTATGACCTCTCAGTTCTCGTTCTCTCAAACCTGGAGTAACGAGTCCTGGAAGTCCTGGATTGAGTATCGCCTATTCTGAGGCTTCTACTCTCTGCTTGTGGCGGTGTGGTATGCCTGCCACGATCCTCCGAGTGGTGAGGGGGTGTGTTGCCTTTGCGCCCCTCTCCTGTCGCCACCCCTTTTCCCTTGATCTGGCGCTTCATGGCCTCTATGTCCGCCGCCATCTTCCTTATTAGTTCATCTTACTCTTTTACGCGATCCTCTAGAGCTTGAAAGTCGACTCTTCGCCTCTGCCTTTCAGGACTTTGTGAGTAAGGGCGATGGGGGCTGTTGTTTCGCCTCCCCCTTGCATCCCTCCGGGGGTTCTGTCGCTGTGGCTCCAAATCCGCCATTGGAGGGACAGAAGGCAAACCTTCGCGCCTCCCACCTCCCTCTGGGGTTTGCCCGTCGATGGCGAACTGTGGCAAATCTTCGTTGTGCACCATTGCTTCTAACCAGTGAGGATAACTTGATCAAGAGGTTTTGTTCTTTCTGTTATTCCCACAGACAGCGCCAATTGTACGAGCACGAAATATTGTTCTCGTATAATCCTGTTGATCAAGTATATGCTCCTCTAATCATCGTTGCTTTACTCCCTGAAAATACAAACGTGAGCTAGCCGGCAGGTGTGTACCGGATACCTCTCCGATGTCTAAGTCAGAAAAATAGACAAATAGACAGAAGCTCTGTGTATTCGAGAATTAAAGTTGTGTTACCTCTCCAAAGGTGATGTTATGAGCTTTTATAGGTTCCGCGTGGCACAATCCTAGTAGGACTCTTACTTCTCCATGTAGAGTCCTCCTAGGAACTATATTCCTGAAAGATAGTGCTTATCTTTCAACACCCCCCTCACTGCTTAAACCAAGTGAGATGGTTTTACCATGGTCGGATGTCAATACGACCATGGTCATGCTAAAGCCGCAGAATGGACTGAGCTTCAACTAGCTCTGTTCTTCCTTTCACTACGTATACCTCGGTGCTGGGTTGTCTGAAACTGTGCTAACCATGATAAGTTTAGACCGAGTTAACTAATAGCAAGGTCTTGTGGTAGGCTTCAACATACCTCGGGTAAAAAGGTGTGACCGAGCTAACTGTTATCACTCTAGCTGTGGTGACTGAGTTAACTGCAAAGCCCTTTTGGACCGAGCTAACTACAATGCTCTCTGGGACCGGACTAACTACAAGGCTTTCTATGACCGGGCTAACTCCTGGGCCCTTTTTACCATGCCTTTCTTATCGTGGCCCACAGAACGGCCCACTACCCATCTCGGCCCAATTTACATATAAATTACCCTCTCAGTATTTATAAAAAATTAAAACTTCATAAAACTATGTAAATTTTCATAAACTTATATAAATAATCTCACAAAAATATATAACTCAAATTATAAAATTACATAATAAAAGTGCATGCATGTAATATGCATGCATTTCTTTTTAATTCAAACTCTTTTTTCTTCTAAAAATAAAAAATGAAAAAATTGCACAGCTCTAGTTGTGGCTGTGGTTCTTGTAGAGGAAAAAAAAAATTAACTACTTAGATTAAGGAGAGAGTTCAAGAAAAACATTGATCGATCTTATTTAATTCTAGAAGTGAACAAAAGCCCTGTTTGGTAGAGCTGTGGAAAAGTACTTATAGCTTATGCCTAAACAGCTTATAGCTTATAACTTTCAGCTTAAGCTGATTTCCAGCTTATTCTTAAAGCATCTCCTGCCCCACTCAAAGAATAAGCTGATTTCTGACTTCCAAAAAGCTATAAGCTATAAGCTATAAGCTAAACCAAACACATCAAAATAGCTTAAATTAAGCTGAAAGCTGAAATAAGCTGTAATTAAACTCTGCCAAACATGCACAAAAAATAAAATCAGACAGTAACAGAGATACTAACATTCTTAGTGCTTAACATTGTTATAATTACTTTAAATACAATAGATTATTGGGTTATATACAAGGACGAACACTACAAGAAAAGGGGATATAAACACGGAAGCTTTTGCGACGGTGCGCTTTTCCGTCGCAAAAAATGATCTTTTGCGACGGTAGATTAACCCGTCGCAAATAATCCCTTTAGCGACGGCCTTTTACCGTCGCAAATAAAACTACACGAGTAGTGGAAAAAAAAGGAAGTATTAGCGACGGCGTTTCTTACCGTCGCTAAAAGTTTTTTTTTTTTAGACGGCGTGAGTTGGCTGTCGCAAATAGTGGACCATTTGCGACGGCAAATGTGTCCGTTGCCCAAAAAACTTATCAAAACGGCGTCGGTTAGCTTAATAATTTATCATTTGCGACGGTGTATAATTTACCGTCGCAAAAAGTAAAAAAATTTTGCCCCCCTCTGCTTTTCATCTTGGCGCTCCAACATTTGGATCATCCCTAAATCTTTGAAATCCCTAATTGTTCGAGAGCGACGAACCGCGAACTTGGCATCTCTCTCGACGAGCAGGCTAGTGGTGGTGCGGTGGTGCGGCGACGGTGACCGGCGATGAGTTTCTCACTCACCGTATGCTCTCTCTCTCTCTCTCTCTCTCTCTCTCTCTCTCTCTCTCTCTCTCTCTGTATATATATATATATGTATGTATTAGCTGTTCAAAAAAAAATAAAAAAAATATACATGAATATAAATTATTTGTGTTTTGTCTGTGTGATAATTTGTGGTTGCATCGACCAAAGGGAAGTATTCTTTGTCATGGCTTCTATCTTCTCGCATTGTACTCTATTCTCTTGTGCTTTCTCTTGCTAGATCCCCTGCAAAGCTTTTGCCAGCTCCATAAATATCTGTTTTGGGGGATAAATAATCCAACTTTATTGAGAAGGCATCAATATGATGCAAAAGAATACAAGAAAATCCCAAAATGGGAAGACACTAAAAAACTCCTAACCAATAAAATCATCTAAAAAGTCTAAGAAAACAAACAGATTCAGATCCACCCTTTCTCTTCAACCAACCATACAAAGTAACTAATAAACCAGCTCCACAAATATAGCGAGAGGTTAGATATGGGTCTATATACGATTTCTATAGATTTCTTAGAAATGCGTGGTATATCCCCGCTTTAATTAATATATTTTTTGTAATGAGGTCCGTAATGATCAACTCAGGGACTATGCATTGATTGTCAGACATAAGTTCATTAGAAAACTTTTTAATTATTCAAAATTCTGTCATTTTTTTTCTTCAAATTTGTGGGTATTCACTATTCAGTAGGGCTGTTAACAGGTCTGATTTGTATCAGATAAATGGCAACTTGAATCTGACCCAATTAGAATATCACTGTAATTTAATTCCGCTGGATCGTCCAATTACAAATTCGAATCCGAAACTAGTTGGATACCGATCCATTCTTTTTAAATTTTTTTCATTCCAACATTGTCATTTTGTTTGAATAATAATGACATTCATGTCGCGTTTATTATTGTTATAAATATTGAATTAATGATTAAATAATATATGAAATGTGATAAAAGGAGATATGATCGTTGTAGTATTAGTCTTACTTGTATAACCTTTTTGGATTATTATTTATTTATTTATTTATTTTAATGAAGACTTGAAATTGAGAAATATATTGAATATAATTTCTAGGAATTTTAAATGTCATCATGCAACAAATAAAAACATGACAGTTGGCAATAGGCGAAGAATTTCTTAGTCAAACTTAAATAGATGAGTTTTGAGTATTTTTTCGAATAAGTTTGAGTTAAAGGTATTATATTTAGAGTTACTTTGATGAGATATTTTTGTGGATGTGTACAGATGATGGATAAGAGTTGGATTGATTTGCCAAATAGGATGTCGAGCGAATACATTAATGGGATTGATGAATTTCTTGTGTTTGCCTACACCAATAGGATTGAAGGTTCGATGATCAGTTGTCCGTGTAGGAAGTGTGAGAATCGATACTATTTTGTACGAAAGGGTGTACGGGAGCATCTGATTTTGAATGGTTTTTTTAAAAAATACAAACATTGGATTAATCATGGGCAATCTTACGTATCTCTGCATGGTAATAGAGAGAATGAAACATTAGCTAATTCAGACATTGGGGATGATATGATTGGAATGATACAAGGGGCTATGGGAAATCCACATACTGGTACAAGTGTTGAGGGTGATGAACCACAGGGGCCTGATCCCCATGCATCTGAACCCCAGCTCGGTCCAAATGCAGAGACTGCAAAGTATTTCAAACTTCTTCAAGATACACAAAGTGAATTGTATCCGGGTTGTCAGAAGTTCACATCTTTGTCATTCATTGTTCGACTTCTACATTTGAAGGTGCTTAATCAGTGGACAGACAAGTCTGTTGACATGTTGCTTGAGTTATTGAATGAGGCGTTCCCGTTGGGTGTGAAACTCCCGGACTCATATTATAAAGCTCAAAAGGTCACAACAGATTTGGGCTTCACGTATGAGACGTGGGATGCATGTCCCAACAGTTGCATGTTGTTTCGAAACGAGGACGCCAATATTGATAAATATGTCATATGCAACAGTTCTAGATGGAAATCAAATGGTGATGGTGGTTCAAATGGTCCTAACAAAGGTGGCAAACGAATAGCTGCAAAACAGATGAGGTATTTTCCTTTAAAGCCAAGGTTGCAGAAGTTGTTTATGTCATCCAAGACGGCCAAGTTAATGAGATGGCATGCAGAGGAACGAACTGATGATGGTGTCTTCAGGCATCCTGCTGACTCCCTTGCATGGAAAGATTTTGACCGTCGGAATATTGACTTTAGTAATGATTGCCGAAGTGTAAGGCTTGGCTTAGCATCTGATGGTTTTAACCCATTCAGGACGATGAACATAGTTCATAGCACTTGGCCTGTTGTGCTCATTCCATACAATTTGCCGCCATGGATGTGCATGAAGCAACCATTTCTAATTTTATCTGTGCTTATTGACGGCCCGAAAGGACCTGGTGACAAGATTGATGTGTATATGCAACCGTTGATTGATGAGTTGAAAGAACTATGGAATGAGGGTGTGTCAACATTTGATGCATCAACAAATCAAATGTTTCAAATGCATGCAGCTTTACTATGGACAATTAGTGATTTTCCTGCATACGCAAACTTGTCAGGATGGAGCACTAAAGGCGAATATGCATGTCCTTGTTGCAATAAGGAAACTACATCATGTTGGTTGAAGCATAGTAGGAAACAATCATACTTGGGTCATTGCAGATTTTTACTTACTGGCCATAAATTCCGGAAGGATAAAGTATTATTTGATGGTAGTCGGGAAGTCAGACTCAAACCAAAATTGTTGTCTGGAACTGAGATGTTGCTACAATTAGAATCTGAGGGTATTTTAACCCAATACAAGAGGGATGACCTTAAGGAGAGGCATAGGAGACAGGTAGAGAAGGAGAAAGCTGGACATCGCACCCACAGTTGGAAGAAAAAGAGTATATTTTATGAATTGCCATATTGGGAGCACAATCTAATAAGACACAACCTCGATGTGATGCATATAGAGAAGAATGTTTGTGACAATGTGTTGTGGACAATATTAGGGGTTGTAGGAAAATCGAAGGATGGTGTTAATGCTCGGCGTGATTTACAAGATATGAATATTAGAAAACCCCTACATTTGCAGTTAAGAGGGTCGAATAAAGCCTATTTACCACCAGCACAATTCACAATGACCAAGGATGAGAAAGATTTGTTCTTGAAAGTGTTGAAGGAAGTAAGAGTTTCTGACGGGTATTCATCCAATATATCACGTCGTGTGCGCTCACATGATAGAAGTATTGGGGGTCTTAAGAGCCACGATAGTCATATTCTGATGCAACAACTTATTCCATTGGCTATTTGAAGATCGTTACCGAAGAATGTAATTGAACCCTTGATTGAATTGAGCAATTTCTTTAGACAATTGTGTTCAAAAGTGAATCGTGCGTCGGATTTGCAATGTATTCAAGATCGTATCACTATAACACTTTGTCATCTAGAGAAAATATTTCCTCCGAGCTTTTTTGATATAATGGAGCATTTGCCTATACATCTAGCTGATGAAGCCTTATTGGGTGGAGCGATTCAGTTTCGATGGATGTATCCAATTGAGAGGTATCTTCTTACTTTGAAGCAATACGTGCGTAATAAAGCTCATCCTGAATGATCAATTGCTAAAGGATATCTTATGGAAGAATGCATGAATTTTTGTGCACAATATCTCAATGACGTGGAAACCAAATCTAGTCGACCCGTGAGGAACTACAGTGGTGATGATAATTTGGGTCATGCTATTGGTGAAAACACAAGCTTTTATCTTGATAATACTTCTTGGGTACAAGCTCATCGGTACATCTTATTCAATACAAGCGCGGTTCAACCATTCATAAAGTAGGTTAAGTCACTCACTCAATATTTTATTATGTTTTCTTGAATTTTCAACTAAATTTTTTGTATTGCTAAAATTTTAATCTACACAGCAAACACCTTGAAGTACTTAAGCTCAAAATGCCTCGTGTCGACGATCATCAACTTCGGCATGAACATTTTGAAACTTTTCACATTTGGTTCAAGGAACATGTATGTATTTAACTCTATAGATTCTAGTTACTTAAGTCGATCTACATTTTAAATTTTACATTTTCGTGTTAAATAGGTCCAAACTTTGCGAAGGACTACTGATGTCATATTTTCTGAAGAGATTATTCTATTGGCAAATGGTCCTCATAACCTGGCAAGGAGGTTCAACGGGTATATACTGAATGGGTTTCGGTATCGAGTAAAGGCCATGGATGATCGTCGAGCCACACAAAATTGTGGTGTAGCTTTGAAGGCAGATACCATAAGTTATGCTAGTCGAAAAGACAAGAATCCTCGTCTAGGGTCTGTGTACTATTATGGACAATTGACAGATATTGTTGAAATTCGATATTCCAATGAGAAGAAACATGTGTTGTTTAAGTGTGACTGGATTGACAACATTCACGGAAAGAAAGAAGATGTCTTCAATTTCACGTTGGTGAACTTCAATCATTTGTTGTACCGAGATGATCGAATTACCAATGAATCTTTCATCTTGGCGTCCCAAGCAGAGCAAGTTTGGTATGTTGCAGACCCGTTACAACCAGACTGGCAAGTCGTGGTGAAGATGTCTCAAAGAGGTTTATTTGATATGAGTTCGACTGATCCACAAATCGAGCCATACATGAGCCAACAATTAGAAGAAAATATAATGCTTCGTGATGAAGAAGTTGGTTGGGTGAGGGAAGCCGCAGAAGGGGAAACGATTGATGTTCAAATAGGCTGATATTTAATCAACATTAGTAATTCAATTAAGGCCAAGGTTGTAGTTAATCATCAATTTCTTAATTTACTTTGTCATTGTAATTGTATTAGTTCAATTAATGTCATATTATAGTTGATGATAAACCATTGTCTATGTTTCTAATGTCAATTAATGTTATATTGCTTGCAGATTATTATGGGAAGGAAGAGGAAGCCTGATAATCCCCGGCGCATGATGTCTGATGTGCTACATAACAGGACATCAGTAGCACCACCATCAGAGGAGGCATCACATCGGCCAGCATCGGAGGGGCCATTAGTGCCACCACCATCTGAGGGGCCATTAGTACCACCGTATCGACCACCATCAGTGGCACCACAGCAGCTACCATGTACTCAGCCTCCACGCCTACCATCGGTGCGTCCACCATCAGTGGCACCACAGCAGCTATCATCATCAGCTTATGAGCCATCCGCAGGTATATAAATTTGCTTTGATTTGTATGAAAATTATTTACACATACATTTATTTATGCTCATTATATATAACTTGTTTATTCTCATTGTATTTTGCAGACCCTTCGACTTCTTCACAGCCCACATCAGGTTTATTTGATATGATTTATATTCACATTATTTAAATTTGCATTTGTTTATTACCATTGCATATTGTTTATTATTATTGTATATCGCAGGTCATGTTAGTTCTTCATCAACCTCGACTAGGCGTGGTAGAGGATGTGCCAAGGGCATTAAAGAGTGGGGTACTGGTAAAAAGCTGGACATACAATTTGATGGAAATTACTGCCTAATAGGGGATAACGTGGCCAAGTTAACTACTCAACTTGACATTATTGTGCGGAATGGTAACATTGTTCCTCTTACTTTTCTTGACTGGAACAATGTGCCTGATGATATTGTTGATGCTATCTGGAAGGATGTGAAGGTAAAAGTATATTTTTGTCCACAAATTCGAATTCCAAATTTGTGTTATACTTAGCCTTAAACATTGAATTTGTGTTTTATAGGACAATTTGAATATATGTCCAGAGGAGTAAAAGCCAATCTGCATGAAAAACTGCAACAGCATATGGAAGAATCACAAGAACAAGCTTAAGGCTAAGTATTTCAAGCCTAGAAGCTCTGATCCTAATCTGAAGGATGATGTTCCTATGAACATTGTGCCAAGCCAGTGGGAACAACTTGTGGAGTATTGGCGTACTTCCGATGCTGAGGTATACAATTACGTTATATTTATGATATGTAAACATACAAATCATATTTACATACTTACATTTGTTGAACCTGTTATAGAAAATTGCAAGTAGGAACGCTAAAAATCGGCGAACTCACGGCATAGCTCATACCACAAGGCGTACTACTTTCTCTCAGATATGGCATGAGGTTTACATTTTATTGTTTTATTTTTGTATATAAATAAACATTGTATATTTGCAAATTAGAGCTCATCTAATTTTCATATTTCTAAAAAAAATGTAGATGGCCAGTAAAGGGGAGTCTACTGATAAGATGAATGTTTGGCTTATGACACGTAGAGTAGATGACCCAGAGGTTATCCAGACCTTGGTAGTTTCCAAACACCTTTGATTGTATTTAAAGTTTATTTTTTGTGTGTCAACCATCTTAATTTGGCATATACTTGTATGTCTTATTCAATACAGGATGAGTTTAATCGTCAACTCTCTATGCTACCTGAGGATGGTCGGACTTTGGAGGCTAGGAATGCCATTTTCCATGAGTTGATGGGTCATGACGGACATAGATATTGTCGCACATACGGGAGAATTGTGCCTCGGAGAGCGG
Source organism: Camellia granthamiana (assembly GCA_036172215.1). Lineage (NCBI taxonomy): Eukaryota > Viridiplantae > Streptophyta > Magnoliopsida > Ericales > Theaceae > Camellia > Camellia granthamiana. Next base: position 106,532,806 of record CM069906.1, read on the forward strand.
TGTATAAAGATGGTGCTGGGCCATCACAGTCAACACCCCAGCCATCGACTATTGATCAGATCACGCAGCAAGTTCGTGCAGAGCTAAGGGATGAGTTGAGGGAGGAGCTGCGAGCAGAGTTCTCTACACATTTGTAACAGATGAGAGCTGAGATGATGGCCCTTGTGTCACAGGGGGCGAGTGTGGATCCCAACAGACAGGTTCCATATAAATTAAATTGTTTGATAGTTCAATTTTCACTCAAGATTATGTATAAAATTCGAATATGATTAACACATTATGCATTGACTAACATAGGTTCCTGATGCATCGAGTGGCCACCGGGCATTTAGGGAATCTGCAGAAGACGAGAATCCATATACACCACCACCAGAAGATCAGGTATAAAATGTATCTTTGCATTCTAAGCTAAAATGTATCTTTGCATTCTTTACATTCTAAGTTGAGAGACTTGTGGGAGAAGACGGGACTAGTTAGAGCCGGATTTAGGACGAAACTTGGCACACGCGACCGCCTAGGCACGAGAGACTTATGGGAGCAGACGGGGCTCGAATCGGGTTCCCGGTTTGGGAGTTAGAGCCGGATTTCACTTTAGGCAAACTACTTCCTTAAGAAACTTGAATTCGAGGTGTTAACGCACCAAAATCACCAAACCGCGTCGGTTTAGCACGAAACTTGGCACACACGACCTCCTAGGCACGATAGACTTGTGGGAGAAGACGGGGCTCGAATCGGGTTCCCGGTTTGGGAGTTAGAGCCGGATTTCACTTTAAGCAAACTACTTCCTTAAGAAACTTGAATTCGAGGCGTTAACCCCCCAAAATCACCAAACGGCGTCGGTTTAGCACGAAACTTGGCACACACGACCGCCTAGGCACGAGAGACTTGTGGGAGAAGACGGGGCTCGAATCGGGTTCCCGGTTTGGAAGTTAGAGCTGGATTTCACTTTAGGCAAACTAGTTCCTTAAGAAACTTGAATTCGAGTCGTTAACGCCCCAAAATCACCAAACGGCGTCGGTTTAGCACAAAACTTGGCACACACGACCGCCTAGGCACGAGAGACTTGTGGGAGAAGACGGGGCTCGAATCGGGTTCCCGGTTTGGGAGTTAGAGCCGGATTTCACTTTAGGCAAATTAGTTCCTTAAGAAACTTGAATTCGAGGCGTTAACGCCCCAAAATCACCAAACGGCGTCGATTTAGGACGAAACTTGGCACACACGACCTCCTAGGCACGAGAGACTTGTTGGAGAAGACGGGGCTCGAATCGGGTTCCCGGTTTGGGAGTTAGAGCCGGATATCACTTTAGGCAAACTACTTCCTTAAGAAACTTGAATTCGATGTGTTAACGCCCCAAAATCACCAAACCGCGTCGGTTTAGCACGAAACTTGGCACACACGACCTCCTAGGCACGATAGACTTGTGGGAGAAGACGGGGCTCGAATCGGGTTCCCGGTTTGGGAGTTAGAGCCGGATTTCACTTTAGGCAAACTAGTTCCTTAAGAAACTTGAATTCAAGGCGTTAACGCCCCAAAATCACCAAACGGCATCGGTTTAGCACGAAACTTGGCACACGTGACCGCCTAGGCACGAGAGACTTGTGGGAGAAGACGGGGCTCGAATCGGGTTCCCGATTTGGGAGTTAGAGCCGGAGTTCACTTTAGGCAAACTACTTCCTTAAGAAACTTGAATTCGAGGTGTTAACGCCCCAAAATCACCAAACCGCGTCGGTTTAGCACGAAACTTGGCACACACGACCGCCTAGGCACGAGAGACTTGTGGGAGAAAATGGGGCTCGAATCGGGTTCCTGGTTTGGGAGTTAGAGCCGGATTTCACTTTAGGCAAACTAGTTCCTTAAGAAACTTGAATTCGAGGCGTTAACGCCCCAAAATCACCAAACCGCGTCGGTTTAGCACGAAACTTGGCACACACGACCTCCTAGGCACGAGAGACTTGTGGGAGAAGACGACGCTCGAATCGGGTTCCCGGTTTGGGAGTTAGAGCTGGATTTCACTTTAAGCAAACTAGTTCCTTAAGAAACTTGAATTTGAGGTGTTAACGCCCCAAAATCACCAAACGGCGTCGGTTTAGCACGAAACTTGGCACACACGATCGCCTAGGCACGAGAGACTTGTGGGAGAAAACGGGGCTCGAATCGGGTTCCCAGTTTGGGAGTTAGCGCCGGATTTCACTTTAGGCAAACTACTTCCTTAAAAAACTTGAATTCGAGGCGTTAACGCCCCAAAATCACCAAACCGCGTCGGTTTAGCACGAAACTTGGCACACACGACCGCCTAGGCACGAGAGACTTGTGGGAGAAGACGGGACTCGAATCGGGTTCCCGGTTTAGGAGTTAGAGTCGGATTTCGGTCCAGTCAAAATTATTTACTAAACTATCTTTCTAATTATATAGTACTCAATTTTTTTTTATATTTTTCTGTAATTAAAATATTAACACCATTATATGGTTTTTAATTATTTTTATCTTGTTTTTTTCAGATATTTCCTGAGTAGCAGTTAGTTTCTTGTGGAATGCGGGCGTATAAAGATTATGACCAAGTTTTGTTTTTGTAACCCACGAAAGAATCAAGACGAAAACTTTTGGTTTTGATTTTGATTTATGTTATTTAAATTTGTGAACAACATTATGTATGTATTATGCGACGTTATGTAGTGGCATAATTTTTATTGTTATGAATTTTTATTTATGTATTGTTATGAATGGAACAACATTATGAATTTTCATCATTTGTCAATTTTTGTTTATGTATGTATTTATATTATGATGTAATTTTTGGATTTTTTTATAGTTATTTTTCATTTAATGTAGGTTATTTTAATTTTTTTAATAATTTCCCAACAGGTTTTTTTTTTTTTTTTTTTTTGAGACGGCATAACAACCCGTCGCAAAAAATAGTAAGAGGCTTTTGCGACGGCATCCATACCGTCGCAAAAGCTATGAAATGTAATTGAAAAATAAATCTTTAGCGACGGTTCAGGTTGCCGTCGCCAATAGTTATAAGCTACGACACTTTTAGCGACGGTATTATTGCCGTCTCAAAAAACTCATTTTAGCGACGGACATGCTTTACCGTCGCAAAAACTCGTATTTTCTTCCATTATTGGCGACAGAAAAAGTGCCGTCGCAAAAAAGGACCCTTCCTGTCGCAAAAAACAATGGCGACGGCACTTACCGTCGCTAAAGCTCTTTTGCAACCCCCTTTGTCGCGACCCCCTTTTGCCGTCGCAAAAAGCCAAATTACCGTCGCAAAAAGTATTAGCGACGGCGTCCGGGGCATTTGCGACGGCGTTTTGCCGTCGCAAAAAACAGTTTTTTTTGTAGTGGAAGTAAAAAATTTATTTTAAAAGCAGCCGAAATAAGTGTAGCAAATATACAGTGATGGAGCCAGAAAATTAAATTAGAGGGGACACTTATTAATTATAATATCAAAAACTTTTACAAAAATATTTCACGCAAGTTTTCACGATTGATTTCGAGAAACATTAAAAAAATAATGTTATTTATAACTAGTGTATCATGGACAAGATAAAAAAAATATAGAAATAAGTCTTAAAATAAATTATATAATGATAAATTATTTTTTTATACAAAATTTGATTAAAAACTCAATATAATAGTAATACCACGTCATCATTAATATGTGATATTACCAACTAATAGTAAATAAACACATAGAGAGTGAACCTCACATGTCAAATATAACTAATAATTCAATAAATTCCATATCTTTATAGTGAGATTACTTATACTTGCATGTTAATAATAATGACATCACCGTTATATTCAAAAATTTTCAAAAAAATTTCATAGATAATATGATTTATAATAGTCTTTTCATTTTCAATCATAACAACCATTATTGTTCTCATAATTTTTAAAATGTCATTAACACATTTCACTCTAATAATATTTTTATAATTTTTTTATTTAAAATATTTTTTTATATTTGCAAAAAAAAAAAAAAATCTCAAAACCCAAGGGGCGCATGACCCCCTCGTCCCTTCTTCTCTCCGCCACTACAAATATATATATATATATATTTAATGGAAGAATTTACGTATTATATTAAATAATTTAAAATCATCTTATATACATTATAAGAATATTTATGCAATATAAAGAGCTAATAAAAGAATTTTTCAAAAAATTTGGAACTCTTCTATATACAATATGAAAATTGTTCATAAAATATGAAATTACTTCACAATTTTGAAAATTTTAAAGGGGGCCATGGCCACCATGCCCTATTTTCGTCCCTGGTTCTACATTATTACTATCTAACCACAGTGTAGATTTTGTACACCCTTGTTTGGTTATAACTCAGGAGCATTTTGGCAACAGTAAAGAGTCAGTTTTTTGGCTTTTTAATTTTTTTAGTCAAAAAAATTAATTTTTTTCCCAAAACAATTCAGTTTTTTGTCAAAAAAAGTCAAAAATTCAAAAATTCAGTTTTTTACCAACTTCCTAAAACACCCCTCAATAACTATATGAGTTTTTTTGTTTTTATTATTATTATTTTTTAATATTGAGGGAATATTTTTGATTTTTTAAATAGTGACGGAGTCTTTTAAGAAGCTGGTAAAAAGTCAACTTCAGTTTTTTACTCATTTTGGGTCATATCACCTCTCATATAATTTACCTATAAAAGACAAAATAAACTAAAAAAATCAAAAAATTAATTTTTTACCAAATTTCCAAAACACCCTAATAAAATCATGAGAGGCCATGGCCCACCACTCATGAGAAACAATTGGGTGTATAATACCTGATAGTTGATAATATGTTTACCATTTGATAGGTATATTGGCTCCCAAGCTGCTACACGGTTGAAATCAAGGCCCATTTTATATCTTTTGTTTATAATTGGGTAGTTTTTTGATTTAACGAAATGAAGGTATAATGGAATGATTATTAGAATGTTGATTTGTACATTTGATTTATTAAAAATAATTAAAAAAATACATTATAAATAGAATCATCATTCACCATTATAATTTTATAAGTGAATTGTTATTTCAAATAGAGGTTAACGAACGAATAATCCCATTTCATTTCACTCTTATTCTAATGAATCGAATATAACATAATGACTAATTTAATTATATAAGGATTTTACTCTTGCCACAAGTAAATTTTTTATTTTCTTCAAACTGTAGTCTCCAATGTAAACCAAACAATAATAATAATAAAAAAATTCATTTTATTGAGTTAACCAAATAATATAAAGAAAAAAAAAATGTATGAATGCAAAATTTATACAAAATTTTATACTTGCTTGCTGTGACAATAATTTTTTTTAAAAAATTAATCATGCCATTTCTTGACCCTTATACATGAGATCATGGTTTCGTTCTTATTTTTAAATATACCTAAAAAATACTAAAGTGAGTTATTCTTTTGACTTTCAATTCCGTAACAAATCCCAACTAATGGCATTTAGAAAAAGTGTAACAATGTTGATGCACTTTTTTTTGGCGTGAGCAAATGACATGATATTCCTAAATTAACTAATAATACTTTTTCCCAAAGATAAGTAAACATTATCTCACTTATAAAATTTTAACTAGTAATACATTTTCACAAAGATAAGTTAACATTATCTCGCTTATAAAATTTGAATCAATTTGAAATTTGGCTTAAAATTTAGAATTAGTATTATTTAATTGAAAATAATTACAATTAAAATAAATTTAAAATCAAATTATATAAGTAAAAAATATAATTTATTCCAAAATTTATTAGTGGGCCAAGGAAACGTTGTGTCGGTGCCTGTTACTTGAATATTATTGGCTTGAGATACTTTTTTACAAGGGAAATTATAAGATCGTAGGAATGGAGAAAATTATTCAGTAAAATTTGTTAGGTTAATTTGTGCAAGATTATATATTTTATAATTGATGTTATGAAATTTTGTGATAAAATTATACTAATATATAATAGGGTGTATATGATGCATATTCTATAAAAAATTTTAATTTTTATAAAATAAATAATTTAAATCATTAAAAGAGTCTCGAGATGGACTCCACTTCTCTAGTTCTATCACCAAGAAGAGAGAAGAACGTTTAACCCACAGAATTCTGAAGGATTGGCTTAGGTTTGAAGGTGTATCGCTTCTATGGCCTTACTTAAGTTCAAAATCTTCAAGGTAAAGATAATGTTTTAGTGGGTGTTTGGGAAGTTGTTATTTTAGTGGGTTATTTTAGTTTTTAACTATTTTAAGAGGCTAAAATTTTTATATTTGAAAAGATAGTTAGATTTTTTTATAGTTAGATGTAATGTTTGTGAGAAAAAAGTGAAATAATTATGAATTTGATGTGACATTTTGTCTTATTGATTATTTTAGCCTATTTTTTTCTTTTAATACTATTTTAGCCAAAAAAGCTACTTCTCAAACACCCCCCAGAGTCAATTAATCTACATGGGACTATGTCCTGACTTTAATTAAGACTCTATTAATGAATGGGGAGATCCAAATTAGTCAATTTAATAGATTAAGGAGTCATTTAGGAAGTGCTTAGATTAGTATATTTTTTAAATTTTTACGAAAAAATGTAAAATATGGATTGGATTTGAAGTGATATGATAAAAAGGTAATGTGATCCAAATAAGATGATTGTAATTAAAATAGGATAATATACTATTTTAGCACATGTCAAACAAAACCAAAATATCGAGTTATATATAATGAAAATAAAGATAAATTACAAACACACCCCCTGAGATTTACTTGAATTACAAATTATCCCTGTGGTTCTAGAAATTACATTATGTCCCTTAAGTTTTCTAATTTCATAATAAATAGGTCATTTTATTAATAAATCATTAAGTTAATTAACAATTTTTAATAATATTAAAATTTTATTTCAATTAATAATTCATATAATTTTATTGTTGTATAGATGAACAGTGAGAAATTTCATTTTTTCAATTAATTCTGTTAAATAAAAAATTATGACAGGGAGATATTTATAATTTTTCAAACTACAAGGACAATTTATATTTTAAGCAAACCTCAAAAGTATATTTGTAATTTTCCCTAAAAATAAAAAGTTTACCCCCAAAGAAAAGTGCTGACAAAAGCGTATTTTGGGAAATAGAAAAAAAAGTTAATTTTTTTAATCTTTCTTTGACTTATTTTTTTTAAAAAAATATAGGATAAATTATAAATACACTCCTGAGATTTAATTAAATTACGAATCATTCTCTGTAGTTTTGAAAATTACATTTTACTCTCTGAGATTTTTAATTTCATAATAAATCACTCATTTTATTAATAAATCATCAAGTTAATTAACTGTTTTTAATGATATTAGAAATATATTTCAATTAATAATTTAAATAATTTTATTATTGTATAAGAGAATAATTATAAATTTTATTTTTTTAGTTAATTTTGTTAAATAAAAAATTTTAACAAGGGGATATTTATAATTTTTTTAATCACAAGAAATAATTTATACTTTAAGTAAATCTCAAGAGATGTATTTATAATTTATCTGAAAATATAAAAATAAAGAGTTTTTATAATCCAAATAAATTAATAAATTAAAAAAAAATTAATTACTAAAATAGACCAATATTCAACGTTGTTAAGAAAAGCAATAAAAGCTTGTCGCAGGGACTGTCCCACTCGGACCACAAAAAGTTAAAAAAAAAAAACATCTTTTAAAACAACAAAATAAAATAAAATAAAATAATTCCTTATATTGTGTTTGGAGAAATTACAATTTAGTAATATCCTTTTAAAACAATTATAGAATTATTAATATTTATAAAATTTAACAATGAAATATGATTTTTTTCAAACTTCACTGAATTATAATTTCCTCAAAATTTTATGTTTTGATTTGTAAATTTCAAAATAACAATGTTAAGAATATAAAGATTAAACAGAGTGAGACACAGGATTGTTTTGGAAAGATAGTTAAAAATTGACTTTTTAATTTTTTTTGACTTTTTTTTAAAAAATGTGAAAAATGATGTGATCCAAAATGGATTTAAAATTGAAAAATGACTTTTAACTATCTCCCTAAAATAACTCACAGATATTTCAAAAATGATGAGTCTCAATTATGTGACTCCACCCTTTATGAAATATTTGTGTTTGGTTTTTTGTACAGTTATACCTATTAATTCCAAAATAAGGAATAATAGTGTCGGCGAAGGGTGATTAAGACTGTATTTGCAATCCGAAATATTTGAGTTTGAGTGTAGGCATATGAGGTGGAAAAGCAGAAATTACTCAATAATATTTCAGGATGGTCGCTCAGGTGGTACCTAAAAATGTGAAATTTATGATTTTATGTTGTGATATAATATTTAGTGACTGGTAAATAATATAGGCACATGATGTCCTAAGGACACCGACGACAAAACAATGTGCAACACAGACATGAGAGAGATCTTTGAGAATGACTTGTCAAGTGATGACATGAAGATAAACACCACACACTTTCATCCATAAAATAAAAAAAAATAAAAAATGTTATTCACACAAAATTTATGATCAAAATAATGTGATATTGATATTTTTTATAATTAAATATCATATAAACAAATATTTTATTTTAAAATAAGAAAAATTAGTAAAATATCTCTCTTTAATTTTTTGTGATAGGAGAGATCCAATATGTTTTTTTTCTTATTAGTTAAGTTATCTCAATAATATTGTTAGAGAAATTTCAGTTCTTTGTGATAAATTTCTCTGTGAAAATTTTGAGGAACCCCAACTGTTGGTAAAAATTTAATTTAAGCCCAATCAACAATGATTTGATCGACAGACTCAAATAAATTTCAAGTAAACACAAATAAAAATTAGGTTTTGTGGTTGAGTTCTTTGCCTTAAACCAATTAAGGAGTTCCCCAGAGGTAATTTAATGAAGAGGAAATGAAACAAAACAAAATATGTATTAATTCAAATAAATTGTCACTTATCACTAGTTTAAAAAACTTAATCAAGAACAAAAAATTAAAAAAATACAGCAATCGACAGAAAGAAGAGAAGTGGGGATTAGAAAAAGCTACTAATTTAATCTACTCAAAAAAAGGTTAAGTTAAACTACTCTTAGATAAACTCTTTGCGAGTGTAGTTGATGATTGAGGTCCATTTCTTTGTATCTCTCTTGGCCTATTTATAGGTTCAGCCACAAGAGAGAAAGAGATAACTTAAGCTCATAATTTCCTTAACAAGCCCATGATTTTCTCAACATGATACATATCCCATATTTGATCAGAACCATTTCGCAGATGTAGTGCTTGATTTGATCTTGACTCATTGATCTTAACAACTAACTTTCAAATTGCTCAATTGCTAACTTTCTAGCTCTCCATTTAACATGTTATCATGCCACGTCCTTAACAAATTTGTCACGTCATGTTAGCATGCATGTCAACAAAAATAATAATAATAAAAACAAATGTAGCTAAGGTTATTCTTAAAAATAGTCTATGGTCTTAGTCGACAAATCATAATCGAACTTGACCATAATCAACAGGCCATAATAGACAAAATAAAATAAAATGCGGTGTGAACACCAACTAATATAAAAATATTATCTGTTATTTATTTTATAAAATCTTAAAATCAGGGATCTTAAATTAAAAACCCTTTAAAATAAAATATCTGAATGCAATTATAATATTCTATATTTAAATTCTGTATGTTATTTTTCTATTTACATATCATTACTTAATTGAAAATTATTATTTTTACATCATTATCAATATAATTTTGTATAAAATTTTTATTTATATAACACCATTTAGTGTGTTTGATTTCAGTTTTTTGAATTTAATTTTTTGAAAACTGAGTTTTTTGTTTTTTGTGTTTTTTTGTTTTTAGTGAATATTTTTTAAATTTTAAATAATTTTTTTACTTTTTTAGATGCACTTTACTTAGATGTATCTAAATAATAAAATATTTATGAAAAAATATTTTAAAAAATTAAGAAATACACAAAAATATGAAAATTTACTAAATTTTCATATTTTTTGGTATTTAGTGTATTTTTTAAATATTTTATTCACAAATATTATATTTTTAAGTGTGTTTATGTTAGGTGTGTCTAAAAAAATTTTAAAAAATTACTTAAAATATTAAAAAAATTTATTAAAAATATTAAAATATGAAAAATAAAAAAATAAATTTTTTTTAAAAATTATTTTATAAAAACTGAAAACTAAACAAGCTGATTTGTCGATATAAGGGCCGGAGGGCGCATGGCCCTGACTGTCACATGCCCCTCCTCGGACAAAAACAATATTTATACATATTAATAATATAGTTTTTCAAAAAAATTTCTTTAAATTTAAATATATATTCTTATTTTTTTCCTTCATTTTAAATAATCCAATAATTTTTTCCCTTTATATATCTATTTCAGGAAAAAAAAATTTATATTATGTTGTAAAGTCTACTTTAAACATTTTTTTCTTTTCCTTTTTCATTTGATAATGCTTGCAAATTTATTATTGTTGATAAATTTCTTTTTCATCCTATAAATATGTGCATAAATAATGCCTGATTTATTGTTTGATGAAATCTCTCAATAAAATTCATCTTTTTGACTGTGTGTCTCTTCTATGAGGTCAGGAGTGGAGGTGACGATCATGGTCTAATTCAATGTTGTGGTTAATGTGAAGTGTTAAATGTATTACGGAGAGGCACATCTGAGTTGGCATAATTAGATTATATTCCTCTTTAATTCATAATTATAATAGAAGATTTCTATTATATATTCAATAGTTATAAAATAAATATGTATATTTATTATTGTTTTAAATTAAGAAAAAGTCATTTCACTCATTAAAATGATATTTCCACAACCATTAAATAATGTAATAAAAAGAATTTCACTTAAATAAAACACTACTATAGACATAATATTTGACGATATCATTGTCCCATTTGATTGAAAACATTGATAACATTGCAATGAATTCTGGAATTGTCTTTATTCAAAAAAACAATGTTAGGTATAAAAAAAGTCATGCATAGAAATATTTTTTAAAAAATCATCCGTAACTCAAACTCATTTTAAATATGAAATTCACAATAAATTTTGACTATATAATAGTTTCTGTGTAGATTCCGTTACGGTTATACAATGTACTAAAGATGGCAAGTGTCACTTTCTAGTGGAGGGAAGAATGCACCATCCACGTGGCAAAAGATTGTGGTGGATTGTATTTAGAGAAAATTACCACACAATAGTTCTGTCAAAATATTATTGCAGATTTATAAAAAAAAAATATAATTTTAATTATTGACATATATAAAATCTATTATATACATATATATATTTTTGGGCAAATTACATATACTCCCGAGGTTTAACAAAATTACAGATACCCCTGAGGTTTGAGAAATTACAGATACCCCTGAAGATTATATTTGCATAACAAATTAGGGAGCAGTTTGTTATGAAAATATAACCTCAGGAGGTATTTGTAATTTTCGAAATCTCAAAGGAATATCTGTAATTTAACTAAATTTTGAGGGAGGTATATGTAATTTGTTCTTTTTTTTAAAATATACACTCCATCGAAATTTCCCCTTATATTTATGGTGGGGGGTAGGTGGGCATATGAGACAGCGTTTTTTTGGAAGGTGAAAGAAAAGATGTTCTGAGGTGTCATTATTATATCCGTAGGTCCAGACTCCGGAGTAGTCGGTTGTCAGCCTGATTTAACTTAATCCACAAAAAGAGATCTACCACCGAAGCACCAATAGAGCTCATCAACTACTCCAGCCACGGTCAAATTTCGATCGAAATACAACACGAGATCTCTGAAAAGAGTCACTGAAAAATTCAAAATTTTTCATGCCCTCAAAAATCAAACTTAACTCATGACTGTGAGAAGACAATGCCTTTACACCCCCCCCCCCAGCGTTAGGCATGTGCAAATGTTATATCAGACATACATTTTTATTGCGAAGATCCAAATCTATGTGGGCCCTTTCTAGATACAGGCTTACAGGCATGTAAGGCAATGGGATTACTAGCTCCAAAGTGTTTGCATGTGCAAATGTTTTTTTTTTTTTTTAATTTTAATCAATAAAAAGCAATTTTAATTTTAAATAAGTTTATGAATTAAAAAAAATTATTAGAAATTCTCCCAAGTTTTCGCATGAATAGTGTTGACTTAGTTTTATTGTTGTTGGTTTACCTCATGAATAAATTTAGATCTTTGATTCTAGATTCTAAATAAACTTTAGATTTTATTTTTTAAATTTGTAAACCTACTATTTTAATTCCTCATTTTAAGGTTGACGAAAGTAGCTTAAGGTCAAGTTTGACATCTTTCAAAAAATTTAAAAAGTCAAAAAGTCACTATCCTATTTAAGTCATATCATGTTATTTAAGTCACATCACCTCTCTAACACATCACTTTAAATCCAACCCAAATCCAACCCATATTTCATAAAAAGTCAAAAAATACATTTATTTAGTATTTCCAAACTTGACCTAAATATATTAGTCCAATAAATATGTTTATGGGTTTTATGTGCATTCACCTTGTCAAAAGTAGACACAAATATAAGATGACAATGGCCCTATTTGGTACAGCTTAATTTCAACTTATTTCAGCTTTCAGCTTAATTTAAGCTATTTTGATGTGTTTGGTTTAGCTTAATAATACAGCTTATAGCTTTTTGTAAGTCAGAAATCAATTTATTATTTGAGTGGGGCAGGAGAAGCTTAATTTATAAGTCAAAAATTAGCTTATGTTCATAATTATAAGCTATAAACTGTTAAGGTATAAGTTATAAGCACTTTTTCGCAACTTTACCAAACAGGGCCAGTGTAAAACCTACATAGTAGATAAGTTAGGATAGGACCCACATGAGCTTACCTTTTGAGCAATGATTCATCCCCCCTTTTCCCCTCACCCCCTTTGACCCCCTCTCTCTCTCATTGGTTACATTTTCTTTTTCTTTTTCTTTTTTTTCCTACTCCTCCAATCACCACCCGCCACGTGGCAAAGGGGGGTGAGGGGGTGACCCCCAAAAGGGGGTCTCAAGCATTATTCTTTACTTTATATGTAAGGACTCTATTTTTATCTTAAATTATCTTATTTTAGGAAGTCACTTTTTTATCTATTTATCACAACAAATTATCTATTCTTCCCTTGTTTTATTAAAATATTATTTTCAATTATGAGCTTACTAAAAAAAATAAAAACTAAAATTCAGAGATGTCCAGCCGCACATAGTTAAAAAAAAAAATTATATAGTGACTCTCTTCAAATGAAAAGATACTATAACAATCTTAAATTTAAGGAATTATTTAAGGATTCTGTTAAACTGTGTATTGGGGACAATAAACCCCTCAATTTAGCAAAAAAAACTAAAATAAGGGTTCTGCTAGGCATGCTCTAAGTATTTTATTATGTTTATGTGAAAATTTTATACATACCTACAGTGTCTAATTTTGCTTGTATTACTATGAAATAAGATCACTTTGACCCATCAAGAAGAGTAATTTAGAAAATTGCAATTTATATGGGTAATTCATTATCTCCCAGTTACTCAATAAAAGTGAATTACTTTGCCCGTTCCTTTTTTATTTATTTTTTCTTGTTCATTTCACTTATTTTTTTTAATCTTTAAATTCATGATTCAAACACAATTTTTAAAAAAAAAAAAAATATGTCAATAATTTTTGCAAGAAAATATAATATGATACTCGGAGAGTAACGAATAATCCAGAAAAATATCACATCGGTAATGTTTCTAAAAAAAATTACCAATCAGTGATAAACTTCATAAGTCACAATAATTAAAATCATAAACTTTTTTTTATTAAATTTATAATTATTTTCTGAAATTAGGACTGAAATGTAATTCCTTCAAGAAAAATGCTTGGGACCTCTAATTTAGAGGTACCACTAGTGATGTGCCACAGCCAATCATGTGTCTTTTTTTTTTCTTTTTTTTTTTTTTCCCTTTTCCACCTCATTAGAGGTGGGTTTAGAGATACCTTTTTAGAGGTCTCTAGCATTATTGTTCCTTCAATTATCAACCAACAAAGTGTTGGATGTTGAGGTTTACGGATTGGATAACCTTGGGTGTCGGTAAGGAATTTTAGCCGTGATTGACGCACGCGCATTTGGTGGTGGGGCTAAGGAGTCCCACCTTTTTGACGACATTTGGCGTGATGTGTCTGGGCCTCCTTTCATCGACATCCAAATGCAAAGGGATGAAAAAAATATGGAAAATGTTTGGTAGAACGAATTTTTATGGTTCAAATGGGTTGAATATGTCAAAATAAAATTATTTTATACTTAAAATGATTTCGTTTTGAGTGTTTTGAGTCATGATTTTTCGGGCCATCTAACATTGTTGAAAATATACTATGGAGATTATGAGATTTTTTTTACCTTTAAATTATATATATAATAAAATAATATACTCTAATTAAAAGATGAGAAATTTTTATGATGCATTTTATGATATTTTTTTCATAATTCTTAATATTATTCAAACAAAAATATTTTGAAACTTTAATTTATGAGCTCTAATAGTTCTGATGTGTATGTAGAACCTATCTGATATGACGTTTCAGCCTTGTTTTTTGTTTTTTTGACTTTCCACCTCACTAGAGTTCAATTAGAGCTCTAATTTTAAAAGAATGTATCATTATTGGGGAAAAAAAAAATAGAGTGAGTATGGTACGAAATGGTTCAGCTTATAAATAAATTAATATTAAATTATTATTTAGGATTCTATGAAATTTAGAATTAAATCAAATAATTAAAATTTTAGAATCAAATCAAATCATTAAAATGTGATTTAATTCAGTTTAAAAGGTTTTAGAAATCTTGTCATTATTTATAATATAATTACAAAATATTATTCACAATTTAAGAATTATATAGATGAATACAAAAATACGTATGCACAAATAGAGAATTTAACTTATGCATATATTTAATACTAATAAGGTATTTTAGTTTTTGGTATTTAATAAATATTATATATATATAGGTGGTGTTTGGCAAGTGATTTTGAGGCTAAAATAGCTACAAAAAAACAAAATAGGCTATTTTAGCCACAACAAATAAAACATCACATCTAATTCATAATTATTACACTCTTCTCTCACAAAAAAAGTCAAAAAAGTTAAAAAGCCAAAAAGCTCTTCCCAAACTAAGCTTTTTAGCCCAGGTTAAAATAGTCAAAAAAATCAAAAAGTCAAAAAATTAACCTACTTCCCAAACGGAGGCATAAACACCCGATTTGGTTTTAAAATGGATTTGTATGTAATTATAACTACGGACCGAACTATGAAATATAATTTGTTTATTTTAATAACCAAGACCGAATCATGTAGTGAGAAAATAATTTAACCTAAATCACGCTGATTTACTATTTTCAATTGAAAATTAAATATTTTAACTAAAAAATTAAAAATTCATTATAAATTATCGTATCGATCTTTTTATTTATTTTTTATAAAAAATTAAAAAAATCTATACTATATATTAAGCAAAATGGGGTTTTTAACCCCAAGTCTTGTGAGAGCTCCAATCTCTCAATCTAAATTTCTTGATTTTTTGATTTTAAAAAAAAAAACCTTAGCATTTATTAACTTCTCCCAACTCCTAAGTTTTACCCTCATAATAACACTTTAATACATTAAGAACAAGCATAAAAAAAAATTCTTTGAAATCCAACACATGTGAATTCTTTGAAAAGTTCCAACACATATGATTATTATCCCTCATAATAACACTTTAATGCATTAAGAACAAACATAAAAAAAATTCTTAAAAAGTCCAACACATAGGATTATTATCAAAATATTAAACTTTAATATAATAAAAAAAAATGACATTTAATTCCTTGAAAAATCTAACACATATGATTATCATCAAGATATTAAACTTTAATATAATATAAAAAAGAAAAAAAAGAAGACATTTAAAAAAAATATATTTAAAAATCACAATTCACATAAATAGATAAGTGTAAACATAATTCATGCATAGCACGAGTGATATGTTAGTACTAAAATAATACAAAGGAGGATGCTAGAAGAACTCCCTCCTCCGTAGAGACAACGTGCCTGTTTGGCAGAGCTTAATTACAGCTTATTTCAGCTTTCAGCTTAATTTAAGCTATTTTAATGTGTTTGGTTTAGCTTATAGCTTATAGCTTATAACTTTTTGGAAGTCAGAAATCAGCTTATTCTCTGAGTGGGGCAGGAGATGCTTTAAGAATAAGCTGGAAATCAGCTTAAGCTGAAAGTTATAAGCTATAAGCTGTTTAGGCATAAGTTATAAGTACTTTCCCACAGCTCTACCAAACAGGGCCAACATCTTGTACGGAGTCGAGTCGATCGACAGTGCACTTGTTGGCGCATGGTGCGGAAAGGACTTGTGGATCACTTGGAGTAAGTGATGAGGGTCTTCATATTCGGAATATAATTTTATTCAATTACTTTTT
The DNA here is from genome assembly GCA_036172215.1 of Camellia granthamiana. NCBI lineage: Eukaryota > Viridiplantae > Streptophyta > Magnoliopsida > Ericales > Theaceae > Camellia > Camellia granthamiana. The sequence continues at coordinate 106,549,281 of CM069906.1, forward strand.
TATAGTTAAGAATTGAAAATTTTGGTGAAAATTTTTTTAAAAAAAATTTGGAGGTGTTTTTGGCATTAGATTCAATAATTGGTTTGTTTTGGTGATAAGAAGAGGATTAATGAAATTATTTAATAGGAACGACAAATTGTTTTGAATTTTTTTTCTATTTTTATTATATTGTCGCCAGACTTTTAGATAATTACCAACTGATTGTCGAAAAGTTCTCAGACATCAAAAAAGTTGCCAGAGGTGGCCAACAGTGAGTGATGGTAATATGGATAGATAGGCATATTAGCTTGACAAATTGGTAATATGTAAACAAATAAAAAAATAACTTGTGGATAGATAGGTAGACAATGAGCACATAGATAGATAAGTAAAGGTAATATATTCTTTTAAATTGTTATTGTTCTTTTGGCTCCAAAAATTTCAAAATTAGATTTACAAAAAATGTGATATTCACACCAACTTATAAGTTGAGCTTATATAATAGTATAAATAGTATAAATCATGCCCAACTAATTTTGGAGCCTTGCGCGAAATTTGAACTAGATTTCACTGTACATTTAAACTTATATATTAAATTTTTGTATTGTAATTTCTTTAATATCTTTTAGAAAATAATATTCAGTGCATTTAGACTCAATTTTTTGAAAATTAAGTTTTTATTTTTTATTTTTTGTGTTTTATTGTTTTTAGTGAATATTTTTAAAATTTTAATCAATTTTTTTTCCCCCTTTTTAGATGCACCTTACTTTAGATATATCTAAAAAGTAAAATATTTTAAAAAAATCAATAAATACACAAGAATACGAAAAATGTACTGAATTCTCATATTTTTTTTTATATATTTTTGATATTTAGTGAATTTTTTAAAGATTTTTTTCACAAAAATTACACTTTTTAAGTGTATTTATGTTAGGCATATCCAAAAATTAAAAAAATTCCGTAAAAATAAAAAAATACGGAAAACAAAAAATTTTAATTTTTTAAAGAGTGAATCCTGAAAATCCAAAATAAATTGTTTTTTTTTTTAAATTTGAAGACTTCTCTCAACATGGGGCTTAGGCAGTGACCTAATTGGCCTAACATATATATGGTCTGACCTTGTGTTGTGCCAAAGCGTTGGCTATTTATCTGAAGGGGGTTGTTGAAGTTGGTTTTAGATTTTATTCCTACAATGCTAATGTGAAAGGTCATCAAGATGTAGACTTGTAGTGTTGGTGGCCAATTAATGTATTGATTTTAGATTGAGAAATGGTGACATAGGCATGTGATTTGTACGTTGGAAATTGAGAATGTGTATGAGCATGTCAAGTTGGAATTTTGTTCAAAACTTATTGGGTAGGATGGGTTTTGGGATAAGGGAAGGTAGTGGATTCCCTATTGCATTTCAATTGTTTGACTCTCAATTTTGGTGAATGGATCACTTCTTGGCTTTCAGGGACTAAATCAAGGGGATCCTTTATTCCCTTTGTTTGTTATTTTGGTTATGGAGGCATTTAGTCAGATAATTAACAAGCCAGAGAATGAATTGTTTGAGAAGATAACAATAATCAAGTTACTTGAGTTGAAAAACAAAACAAGGTTTAAGAAAAGCATCAAAAGTCGATTGGAATAAATTGATTTCATACCCCCAGCAAGTACCTAGATGGTCATTCATAATGTGGATTTGTTTATACTTGGGAAATTGAAAACTTAAAACAGACAGAAAATGTGAAATGGCATTGATAATGTTGATTATTGTTTTGTGCAATAGGAAAGAGGAGACTCAAATGCACTTGTTCTTTAAATGCCCTTTCTCAAAAGTTTGTGGGATTTTTTTCTTCTGAAGAATCATATAGGGTGGAACTCAATGGATATGGACTCTGAAATAAAATGGGCTATTCAGAACTGCATGCCATCATTCAGGAAGATTATCTTGAGGCTCAGTTTGGTTGCTATTATGCCGTGTTTGGGCTAAAAGAAATTACAGGACTTTCCAGAACAAAGCTCTTGATGTTGATGTTGTAATCTCCAAAATTGAGAAAAATTTGAGGTCCAAATACGCTCTTTCAGGGAATGAAAAACTCATATTGTAATTGGCTTGTATGTATCGAGTGTGGAATATCTACTAGAACTTTTAGTGGTTAAGGAACTTTTAAGAGTTGTTTCTTTTAGAATGCTCTACTGTTGGTTAGTAAAAGCAGCAAAAGCAATGAAGTTGTTTCTGTGTGTAAACTCTAAAGAGATTTCTAATTAGGAGAATGGTTCTTCCATTGGGTGCGAATTGATTCAAAATTGCAGAACATTTTCTGCTCCTCTGTCATAGATTTGTATGGTTGATGCTCCATACTCAACAGGATGGGTTTTTTCTTTAGAGGCTTTGGTCTTGTTTTGTTGATTGCTCTCTTTATGGCTGGAAGTGAGCTTGATGATCTTTCCTTTGCTGCAACTCATGAAATTGTGGTGTTGGGTGTTGCTCCTTCATTTTGGTTGTCTGATGATGCTCTGAGTTTTTGATGGTTGATGATCTATTTTGGTGTGCAAGTCCTCTAGGTGTTGTTTGCTTTTGTTATTTGCTTGAGTTGTTAGTTGCTAAGTGTATTGTTTTTGTTTGGTGTCTTTGCCTTATCTTCATGTAAGTGGTTTGGGAGAGAAAATTTATTGACACAAAGTGAAAAATATACACTATCTCATTGATTGAACTAATCGGGAGGTCTCACAAAAAGTACAAAATGAACTAATAGCATGGTGTGTATTGTTCATATGTGTGAATAAATTTACATTCAATAGTTTGATATCATTGTCTTGCCAGTTTGACTTGGATTTTACTTTTGATAACTTATTACATATGCCAACTTTGTTGGGATATTCTCCTAAAACAATCATGCATTTGTTTTGAATCATTCTTATCAATGTAATTTTGTTGTACTTCTTGTACTCCTTTATTCATCAATAAATCTTCTAAATTGCCAATTAAAAAGAAATAATAATAATTAGCAAGGGAGTTCTTGGAGGGTTTCAGGGTGGGAATGTTAGAGGTTGATTCCATAGTAGTTTCCCATCCCTTATATGCAAATGATATGATTGTTTTTCACAATCCTATGCAATTTGGTTAGCTAGTTTCGTTGTGTCCTTGTATGTCTTTTGAAGTTGTTAAGCCAAAAAGTGAACTTGGCTATAACAAAGTTAATTCGTGTTAGATGAGTCCTTAATGATGAAAACTTTTCTTTTTTTGTTTTAATTGATAGAAGTAATTATTAATTATTGAGTTATGCTACGGATCCCAAATAAATTATCAAATAAATTACCAAACATCTCACATGGGTGTGAGACTCACAAAAATCACATGGGTGTGACTCTCACATTCATGTGAGAGATTTGATAATTTATTTAATAATTTGTTTGGAGTTTATAGCATCAAACAATAAAACCCAATATTGCGCTTGTGGGCATAAACAAATCTAAATTTACAATTTACATTAAAAAAAAAGTAAAAGAAAGTTGTTGAAGTGACGCATGTAGGAGCTCGGACTGAACTCTCTAATCTATACCCAGAGAAGCAAAACTCTTATAAAAAAAAAACAACCAGAATTCTAAATTCTCACCAAACATAGGTACCTCAGAAATATAAGACAACACACTGCATTTTTATTTTTGAATTCATATCCCATATATACCTCCTTCCTTCAGGTACTCCATATATCTGGCAAACTCCGGCCTAGCTGTTGCTTTCTTCTTCCTGCGTGTGTCCAACAGACTGAAGATCGGGTGAATCTTGCTAACCTTTTTCACTTGCTTCGCTGAAAAATTGTCTGGAAAATTCAATTCATCTTGATTTAATTTTATACATGAACCAAATAGTTTAGCAGGCATGCTTGTGACCCTCTTCAACTTAACCTCAGAAACGCCAACGGACGGCTCAGGATGATCATCCAACCGTTTGTATCCACCACCGGTTCTTCGTGTGCTTAGAGCTCTTAACATGGCTTCGGAGATGAAAGATGGTAGATGAGGATTGTGGATGAGAAAGAAAATGAAACTGATAATGAAGCAATTTAATTACATTTCCATTCACATAGTTTGAATAGGTCATGTTTTGGTTACATGTTTTTTTTGAAATATTGCTAGTTGAGTTGAGAAAGAAAAGTCCAACACGAAAACAAAATATACAAGGTAAATTTAAGTTTGATGCAGTGAGAATCATATTTAAAATAAACCTGATTCACGTTATATTTTCAAATTCATTTTTAAAGTTAATTTTTTATATAGAGTTGTCAGGTACTCAAAAAAAATTATGAGAAAATATATTGGATAGTTGAGATTCATTTCATTTGTGGGTCTCATTATACAAGTATTAGATCTAACTCATACATAAAACTTTTTGGGATTTAGACATTTTCTTTTTCTATATTAGGATTCTTGGCAATTGGTTTTTCCAACGGTAGGTGTTGTTACTATCTAAAAAAAAACTGTAGGTATTGTTGGGTCTTAGTGGGACCATCACGGGATTGAAATCGATGATTTAAACTATTCATCATGGCCTTTTGAGCAAATCGTCAATGAAACAAATTCAGATTGATCCGATAACTCTAGACAGATTACATATATCTTCAATAATATTTTGAAAATAAATTTGATTTGATCATCTCATTATTTTAAAGACAAATGTGATTTGATTATGTAATTATAATTATTCAGTCAATTTTATTTTATTTTATTGTGAATCAGCTTGAAAAACTTATAAAATGAGAAAATCGGATTCATTTTGATGGTACCTTCAAGATTCTCACCTCAACCCTACTTTTCTGGATTACTATTTTCTTTAGCATTTCTGGAAGCTGGCTTCATCCTTTGAAGGATTCGTATGGCTCTTCAAATTTATTGATGGACTTTTTCTTGTTGATTTTTAGTGCAAACCCAACCACTATGCACAAATCTTATCAAGCGTTGTGCAATATTAGCCCTCCATCTGCACATCCAACGGCTGCCAATGCACAGAACAGAACCACCCACCCTCAGCTTTGAGGTTGAACATTTAATCAAAAACATAAATACAAGTAATGTTGAGTCATGTGTGACAATTAATCAAACTTAATGAATGTTCCAAAAGTAACACAAAGTTTGAACATGCAATATTTTTTGTAAAAAATCCAATGGACCAATCATCTCAACTTGCCCTTGTATTGGTGGTTTGAGACTCTTCAAATTTATTGGAGATGTTAAAAATGAGTATGTTATTTCAAATAAAAAATTCTACTCATATATAAAATTTATATAATTTTTTTTTATAATAATGATATGGTAACGCTGTTCTTATAAAAATATATATATAATTATAATTGTTTTGTTTTAAAATTAAAAGTTTACATTAAAGTCACATCATTTTATATAAAAATTACGTATAAAATTTTTATTTTTATTTTTATTTTTATATCATTACTCATTTCAAATTCATCAGACAAACTACACCTTTCAAAACTATTTCATGTTGGCGAAAATTCCCTCTTCATGGGACAAATTCCTCCTTCCGCATATTAATAGTTTACATGAAAACTTCAAAGGAGTTGGCTAAAATCATATACTAAAGTGGGATTCAAACTAGTAGGAATCCGTAATATCTAATCAGAAACCCACTGTTAGAATAAATTTACTACAGTATTATATAAATTTTATTATAAAAAAATTAGTAATAAATTTAGTCACATGTTAGCACTTATTCAATTAATGAATGTTTTTCCCTGTTTTGTTCATACAATATTGGGTGTCTGGCATACACCTACAAAAGTCACATTTTTTTTCTTTTTTTGAACTTTTTAAATCTTTAGTATATTTTTTTAAAAAATTATGTCAATTTTTTGTTATCCATTTTGTGTAGACGAATCTAAAAAAAAATTAAAAAAATGAAAAAATCCAAAAAAAAGGGCAAAAAAAAACAAATTTTTTTTTTCTTTTCCTTTTTAGACTTTTTTTCAAATTTTTTTTAAAAAATTTACTTTTTATTGGTCTAGCTAAGTAGAACCTAAAAGCAAGGGTGTGACTCGGGCAGGTTAAGAGGTTGTTCAAGCCCTGCCCGAATTGTGCTAAGAGCTGCGCAGGCGTACCCAACCTCGAATTGTATTTCTTAGTTGTTTATTCAAGCCCGACTCGAGTTAAGCCTGAATTGCCCAAGTTGTCTGAATTACACAAATTTAAGTTTTTTTTTTTTTTTGGGCAACTAAGTTAATTGATTTGTTAAAATTACATTCTATTAACATTTTTTTGGTAAAATTATTAATAACATCAAATTAAATAGGGAGCCGTTATTCCCACTCTACTTTACTCCAAATATACTCCCTTGTTTATCCTTATTATATATGGAAGAGAGTGTATTTGGAGCAAAATGGAGTGATAACAGTAACTATGATTAAATAATTTACATAATGGTTTTAACAATTTCTGAGTGAGAAAAGAAAAAGATAAGATTTTGTGTTGTATTACTTATATGTGAGCTTTTTTGATAAATTCTCCTTTTAAGAGTTTTATTCCATCCAACTCATATTCTTTTTAACTATTCCATTAGATTCTATTTGAGGTAAGAAGACCAAAACACCCTCAATCTCTCCTACCCTATTAATGTTGATATTTAATGTTGATTGTCATTACGTTTTAGTAGTTCCCATGCATCATGATGTTGACTGTCATTATATTCATATTAATTTGAAATGAATTTTTGTCATTGTGTTGTCAATTACATGATATGACAAAAAGATATGAAAGCAGCACATAAATTAAACAAGTTAAATAAACTAAAGTAAATAAACTAAAATAAGATAAATTAAATAAAATAAAATAAAATAGATAGAATATTCAGAAATAAAATAAACTTACAATCGTTTAAATTAGCTTACAATCGTTTACTGGAAGTAATCGGAAAATACAGAATTGTTTACTGGAAGTAACTAGAAAATATAGCTTCTACATGCATCCTTAAAAGCTGGATTTTAAAACAACAACAGAAACGGAGAGAAACTGCGAAAGAAAATTTTGAACTCTTTCTAACTCTGAATTGTCCTTGACTGAGGAGCTTCTTTTATAAACAAAGTGGATAGCTGTTAACCTTGTGAATTGGAAACTGTGAGGCCCGTGACTGGAGCTGTGAGTCTTGTGACTTCAAAAGCTGGAGAATACTGTGAAACTTGTGACTTGAAAAGCCTGAAAATAAGAGGCACATGGGTGGTGAAAGCATCTTTCTGTGACCGAGAACGTTTTTACTCTTTTTTTATTTTTTTATTTTTTACTTGCAGTGAGGAAATGTGACTGCACAGTTGACTTGATGGGGAATCAATATATATATATCTGCAGGTTTTCTAAAAGTAAGAATAGCGATTGAAGCTGATGTATATATATATAGAATCCAATGACTTTTTTAGGTATATGGGTCCTGAGCATCTTGGAATTGTAGACCATATGGATCATGACTGGTTGAGGCTTCAGAGGAGGTTGAATCATCCGAGGCTTCATCTTCAAATTGTGACTTTACTTGGGCCATCAATAATTTGGCCATTTGGATCAATTCATCACTAGAGGTTGACTTCGGATTTACTTTGGGCTTGGGCTTGGGCTTAGCCTTGGAGGACTTGGCTTTGGAAGGTTCAATGCTGGTTGATGGGCTTTCAAGCCTGACTGTAGTGAAAGGAAGTGGGCTTCCTTATGTGACTGAAGCATTTGAGTTTTCCTGAGACTTGACCATGGCAGGAGTTGGGGCATAAATGTTAACCGAAAATTCTTGCTGGACTTGTTCAATAATACGATGGGCTTTGAATGCATCCCACCATTTAACAAAATGTTGACGACTGACTATATTATTGGATAGGCTGTATTGCCATTTAAAAATCCAAGGGACTTTATATTTGGACATAAAATTGAGTAATCCAGGAAACTGACTTTTATACTGGCTGAGCTTGCAAATTGAAGAGAAGTAATTGACTTGTTCTATTAACTCAGAAGGGATGATTTCTGGCATGGCACCATGCTGTGACCACCATCTCAGGAACCAAGAAAGGAATTCTGATTTAAATTTGTGGTCAAATGAGAAAAACCAAGAATGACTATATGACTCATTTTGATGTAGGAGGATTTTGAACCAAACATCAATGTAATCATAGTAACTATATTGTATATCATGGTTGGGAAAGTCTTGTAGTAGAAAAGGGAGACCTCATTCTTCCATGGAAACAATATTATGAATGTACAAGGAATGATAAATGATTTTACTAGTCTGAACTCGATCATAGATAAGTTTAATGACTATTGACTTATCGGGATGGGAAGGAATGAAATGCTATCCATTAGGGAAATAAGATTTGACTAATTCAAGAACATTGTGGATATTTTTGTGGACTGATTCTTTGTAAAAAAGATTGAATGACTGTTTAAGAACATAATCTGTTCTTGGGGTAAACTTGTTAGGAGACATTGGTGTAATTGACTGGCAGGCAAAAGGGTCTGAAGCCAGAATCGAAGTGCAACTAGGTTTAGGAATATTATAAAGAATTTGGTATCGATTGACTAGATCAATTGAAGGTGCAATAATGGGTTGACTGGATGGCATAATGGCAAGAGGTTTTGAAGTAGGTTTGTGGCTTAATATCTGTAAGAAAAATGACAGAAGTAGATTAGCATCCACTGAGGGCATCTAATCTATCCATATGAAAGTTAACTAGATTAGTGTAATGAGCAATGGAATTATGATAACTTCTAATCTGATTGAATTGAAGGTAAGAGTCTTGATGAAGGTAAGGGTCATTTTGTAGTGACATTAAATAGGATATTTTAAACTTATAATAACGAATAGTTTTGCGGTATCTTGTGACTTGTAATCTAATTGTAGAACAATAAGGAGTAAGCATGATGCACTATCCTCCCTGCAAAGATTCTCGGGTAAGGAAATCAGTGATAGAATTTTGACTACCAGAAATATATTCAATATCAAAATCAAAAATACTTAAAATGGATTGTCATCGAGCAAAAATATGTTTACTAACAATATTTTGAACATCTTTTTTCAAAACATATTTAGCACTTTTGCAATCAACATGTAATAGGAATTTTTGATTTTAAAATGTCATCTTGAAATTTACTAATACACAAAACAATAGATAAAATTTCTTTTTTAATAGTACTATAATTTTTCTATGCTTTGTTCCAAACACTAGAATGAAAACGAACAATTTGTTCAGATTGCTAGGAAGTGTTTTTCTGAAAGAGAATGCCACCATAACCAACATCAGAAGCATCAGTCTGAATAATTTTGAATGAATTTTCAGTAGGAACGCCAAGACAAGGCAAGGACTTGACATATTTTTTGACTTGTTGAACAATAGCAGTATGAGTAGAAGACCAAGAAGGAGGATTATCTTTCAACCTATCAAAAAGGGGTTGACAAGTTTTCCTAAGGTCTTTATAAAATTCAGTAATATAATTTAAGGAACCTAAAAACTGTTGAAACGAGGTTTTGTCTAAGATTTCATCAAGGAACTTAGAAGCAAACTCAATAGATCGACTGATAGGAAGAATAATACTTTGGTGTGAAAAATCTAGAAATCTCTTAGATATTGATTTGTGATTATGTATCAATTTTAAGCAGTATATAACAATCCCAATCAAACAATCAAGACAAATCAACACAACGATTTTAACGTGGAAAAACCACAATTGGAGCACCTCCAATTGTGATAAAAAAAACCACGGGCAACAGCTACAAAACAATCCACTAAGAAGATATAAAGGAATTACACAGGTATACTCTCAATTACCTAGCGAATCCACGCCTGAATTGAACCAACCCCTATGTGCCTCTTCTAACCCCGTCTTCACCTCGGAATTGTCTTGACGATGAGCCACTCTAGAATCCACCAAAGTTTCAGGCTCGAATTCCCCAGAATCTACTGAAGAACAACTCTCTCTTTTGTGTAGAATAAACAAACAAACCTTTGATGTATGTTTCTTAAACCATGAGTTGAATACTCAATGAAAATATCAAAGAAAACTAGCAAAATATCCTCAAATATAAACCCTAGAACCCAAGAAGAAGATTTGGAGAAGTAATCCTAAAATTTGACAGAAACATGTATTTATAGGAAACTGTCCCGCGATGTCCGCTCGAGCGTCAGATTGCCCGCTCGAGCGGACCTACCTACGCTCGAGCGCGGAAAGTTCCGCTCGAGTGGGAAAAAACAACATCCAGTATTTTTGCAGGCGAACAAACTTCTGAAACTCAGCATTCTCCGCTCAAGCGGGGGAATGTCCGCTCGAGCGGACAGGCAACTATGAATGCATTTTTGCATTTTGCTTCAGGGGCGCTGCCCCTCGACCCCCGCTTGGGCGCTGCCCCGGACCCGCCAAGGGACGTTGCCCCCTAGACCCCCGCGAGCTGACCAGGCAGCTCGATCCCCGTCATAATCAGCGAAGTGGCAATCTTGAAAGTATTGACATCACAAACTTCTCTGCAAGGCATCATTCGGGTTGGATTCGCATCTAAAAACTCATAACCTCACTGAAATAAAAATGCGAAAACAAATACAACTGAAAGGAGTTTTGTCAAACGGGATTACCAAGAATAAAAACCTAACGTGGTGGATATCATAACCTAAGACTCTAACTTTAGTTTGGAATTGTTTAATCTTAAAAGCATAAATGATTAGACCATTATATTTGATAATATAGAGAAATGAATTAAGATGTTTTCAATGTTCATAGAGTGACTTAAAGAAAATGAGGATATCATCTATCCAGACAATAGAAAAATGACTAAAGGGATTAAAAATTCCATTCATAATGTTTTGAAATTCACTAGGAGCATTTTTTAATCCAAAGGGCATGGCATTTCATTCATAATGACCAAAAGATGTAGTAAATGCAGTTTTATAGCGATCATCAAGATGAATTTGTATTTTCCAAAATCCACTTTTAAGATCAAATTTACTAAAGATGACAGTTTGACTAAGTCTTTTAATGAGATCTTTTTTATTAGGGATTGGATAGCGTATCCATTCTAAAACTTTGTTTAACGGTTTATAATTAATGACTAATCGTGGAACACCACCTTTAAGTTCAACATTTTTATTAACATAAAAAGCAGGGCAAGACCAAGGCGATTTACTATTACTAATGATGTTATTTTTTAATAATTCATTAATCTGTTTTTTGTACATTTCTACTAATTCATGATACATTTGAATAGGTCGATACTTAGTAGGAATTTGTCTTTCATTAAAATTTTTAATATAAAAGAGTGTAACCACATATTTTTTCCTATGCCATAAAACACTAGGTAAAGTGGAACAAACGGTATTTTCTAATTGGTTTTTAAATTTATCAATTTTGGATATAACAATTAGATTAGTCAATTGAGTTTCAATTCTTTTGTATTTTATTTCTTCTTTGAGAAATTTGAGTTGTTTAGTTAATCGATTAATAGATTGGGATATATAATATTCTTTTATTAATTTAATTCTTTGATTTCAGGAGGAGACAAGAATTTAAAAGTCACTGTTTGACCAAAAGCTTGTGTGGTTATGCCATGGTTAGTAGTGGTAAATGGATACAGTAAAAAGATAAACGGAGTTCCTAGGATGACTTTGTCGGTCATATTTCTGGCTAAAACAAAAGATGTTTTAAAACAAACATTATTTTGACAAATGTGTACTTTGGATAATTTATATTTAATATGCATTTAACTGCCATTGGCAGAACTTAATTGTTCACTAGTTTTATGATAATATTTTGTGGGGATTAAACCTTCTTGAATACAATTTAAATCAACGCCGGTATCAATGAAGACTATGATTTCTATTTTAAAGTCATTAATAACTCGTTTGACTTTCGAATGCCATTTTTGAATATGAATTTTATTAATAATATTTAAATGATGACTATCATTATGATTACCACTATTAGATTTAGTTGATCGATTATCAAAGATGGCGTAGCTAGGATCAGGACTAAAACTAGATTCATCAGAGGAAGTATCATTATTATTTTGGAAATCATTAAGATTTTTATTGATTTTTAATATTGCAATTTCTTCTTCTAATGATTTGTCTTTAGCCTTTAACTTTTGAATGGTTAGTTTAATTTGGTTAATCTCATTTTGTAAATCTTGTAAAGTGATTTCTTTATTTTTTTTTTTCAGAATCTTTCTAAAGTAGTTGTGAGACTAATAATTGGTTTATGTTGATGAGATTTTTTGTCTTTATTTATTAGTAAAGATTTAACTTATTAGTTGATTAAGGCCGAATTGTACATCATTGAGACCGTTAATTAGAATCTCTTAACTTCTCTTGCTGGTCAAACTGTATACTTTATGTGTGTTGAATGTCAATTAGGTTGTACATCGTCGGAGCATAAAATGGGCAAAAAGACGGAATTTGGACAGAGTTGACTTTTCGCACGTGCGTTGACTTTTTCTAGGAAAGTCAGCCCGACATTTTAAACCTGTTTGGACGAGATTGGAAGTATAAAAAGGCAAAGAAAAGGCTTTTCTAGGGTTCTGAACTTGTTTAGACCTAAAGAGAGAGGCTAGGGTTTGGAAGGGAAGAGAAACAAAAAGCTTCAAGGATGTCTCTCATGGTAGTTTCTTCTCCATCTACCTCTTTCCACTCCTCCATGAGTGGCTAGTCTCCTTTTCTAGGGTTTTGATGAAACCCTAGCCATGTAATTATTTTGTTTTCTTTTTTATTTTTAATTATGTAAAGGTTTAAACATTTGTATGGTGATTTAGAAGTTTCTTTTATATATTTTTCATTATTTCTTTGAATATTTGACTTTCTGAGATTGTTGAATGTTATCCATACATGAGTTTTCTATTCCTTCACATTCAAGGTATGAGAAGAACCATGCTACGAGGAACGAGTCGTATCACTACCTTAGTTTAGAGTGAACGATTCGTATTACTTGAGATGGTTCGTGCTCGTACATTGAATGTGATGATCTTCTTGTTAAATGCTTTGAGCTTGTAGTTGCGAAGCATTAATCCATTCAAACCACAACATAATTGATTTCAATTGGAAACCTTAATTACGTGGCTAGTAATGGACTCTTTGCCCTAGTTTTTTCCCCAATTCAGTAAACCCAATTTCATTTATTATTGATAATTTAATTCCTTAGTTTAATTTATTTGTTATTAATTTAGGCTATGAACAATCAATCTTTTTATCAAAATTAATTTAGGAATTTAACAATTAAATTAGCTTAATTTCACAATTGTCCCTGTGGATCAAAACCTGGACTTGCCATTATTCTAATTGAATTTGGTATAGTTTAGTATTTAATTTTGGTGTGCTCAACGACCCATCATTAGTGTATTTTCTTTTTAATTCAGGATTTTCTAATTTACCTATTAATTATATTAAAGAATCTTCTTCTTGTTGTGATTTACTAAGAATATTAATTTGTTTACGGCAAGTATCATTACAATTAGAAATGCAGGGACCAAAATGAAAACACGGGTGAACTATAGGGATCATTTTTGTAATTTGCCCTTAACAAAATTACCATCTCACTCACCACCATCTCACCCACACATCTCACAATTTCTCCATACAGCATCTCACCCACCACTTCTCACAATTTCTCGATATATATATATAAGAAGAGTATACATGCAAAGTACCTCTGATGTAACGCCATTGGTAGGGTTTAAGCTCAATTTTGGAATAACTATAGCTCGAAACGGTGAAGGAATTGTACAGACCACCACGTCGTTCTACTTAGTCGTACGAGAAACATTGGCTGAGAAAACATAAAAAAATTATAGACACGAATGTGAGGTAGAACATATTCAGATTCAGAGAAAAAGGGCCGAGAATCAAATTCGAGGCCATTGTTCCATGATTGAGAGAGTTCTATGAAATGGGTTTGATTAGTTTAGTAGTATGAATGTTGGGTTGAGTTTAGAACGTTGAGAGAAGAGAGAAGAGTGAATGAAATGAGAGGATATGCACAGAGAATGGGAGGATATATTTGGAATATGAAGTGTGTGGAATGAGATAAAGAAGTAAAAATCAAATTACTAAATGTGTGAATTGAGAAAAGATGTACACATAAATAATTTGGTGGGTGGAAATAGAATTTCCTTGGCTGGTGCCTTGATCAGAATTATTAGACTTTGTTGACAACTTCAACCTTGTTTGGCTTCAATTTTCTCCATTCAATTTTCTGGAAATTGATTTTTTTTGTTTTTCATTTTGTTTTTATTTTTAGTGAATATTTTTAAATTTTTTAGCAATTTTTTTTACTTTTTAGATGCACCTTATCTAAATGTATTTAAAAAGTAAAATATTTGTAAAAAAATATTTTAAAAAATCAATAAATATATAAGAATACAAAAATGAACTGAATTTTCGTATTTTTTTTTTGTGTGTTTTTAGTATTTAGTAAATTTTTTTTAAAAAAATTTCACAAATATTATACTTTCTAAGTGTATTTATGTTAGGTGTATCTAAAAATTAAAAAAAAAAAATTACTTAAAGTATTAAAACTTTTTTTGTGAAAACAAAAAAAAAAAAATACAAAAAACAAAAAAAAGCTTTAATTTTTTAAAAAATGAATTTAAAAAATTGAAACCAAACCACTTTTACTAAATAATTGAGAAATTTAGCTATAAACCCCCTTTATCTTCCTTTCATTGTTAAAAGGATTAGGAAAAAAATTATACTTTCTAAACCCCCTCATAATTATGAAGTCTTGCATAAAGGACAAAATTTATTATTTAAAGATTTTATCATACTATTATACCCCTTAACTAGATCTTCTCACCTTCTCCGTCTCTCTCCCCATCCGCTCTACCAAGAACAGTGACAGACATCACAGATTTCACGCCCGGTAGTGGTAGTGGATCTAGATCTGGAACCAACAGATTTAGATCTCACAGTTGAGCAGAAGCAACGACAGATCTGGATTTTCAATTCAGCAGCAAAGGCAACGTTGAAGACGATGACCTTGTTGACAGCAGCTTCAATCGCCGTTGGCTTCTCAAGGTTATGCTGTTGCGTACGGCGGTGTCAACATGAAGAATGCTTCAGTGGAGGTGAGGCCGGAGTTTGAATACGGTTACGATGCTAATGTGGTGAAAGGTTCGGAGTTTGATGAACAGTGAAGAAAACGACAACTGAACTTGTGACGAAAGTTCTATCCCAATCCGCAGCACAGAGTCTGCGTAGTCTCTGGATCTCTCTACGGCTGTAAGAAGAACAAGAAAATATATGTACATATATATATTTGTGTGTATGAGTGTTGTTGAACACATGTATTATTTTCATTGAGATTTGTGATTGTTGATCGAGTTTTAGAAATTTTTCTTCTTAATTAGATATGTTGATTTGTTGATTAATTTGTTTTGTTTTTGTTTGTTTGTTTGTTTGTTTGTTTGTTTTTAATTTATTTTTGTTGTTTTTTATCTAATTTCATTTGATAGAACCAGAGTAAAATTGCTCTGTTTTTTGTTTCAGATAATGAGAGTAAAATTTTACTCTGGTTTTATTGCTCTGTTTTTTGTTTGAGAGAATTAGAGTAAAATTTTACTCTAGTGTTAGAATGATAGTAAAATTTTACTGTCAAGAGGTGGTCATTGCCAAACACTTCAGCCGCCGCAAACACTGTCTTCGCTTTTTTACTTTTGTGCAGAGTAACATTTTACTTTTAACTTCAGAATCTCACAGTTTACTCGTTTTTCAGATTAAAATTTTACTTTTATACAGAGTAAAATTTTACTTTTGTGTAGAGTCTAACATTTTACTAGTTTTTCAGAGTAAAATTTTATTTTTATACAGAGTAAAATTTTACTTTTAGTTTCAGAGTGTAACATTTTACTCTGAAATACACAGTGAAGATGGCTTAATAGGAGAGCTGATAGATATGAGGGTAATATAGTAAAAGAAATAAATTTTAAAATATTAGGGGGTTTTGAAAGTACTTATTTAATTCTTATTCTTTTAAAAGACAAATTAGATAGTGAGGGGCTATCACCAAATCCCCCTAAATAATTTGGCTTAAGCATTCTTCTCTTAAAACTCGTGTTGAATTTGAATTATTCACAAACTTTGGATTGAGTATATATTGTAGTTAGGCTGACTTTTTATTTTATTTTTTTAAGTTGGGCCCTATTAACTTTATTTTTGGGGCTTTTATTTATTTGCTGTTTTGTTTAGGCTTTTTGTTTTTCTAACTTCTTCAACGATCAAAATAAAACAGACTTAATTTTGCATGTCTGGCCAACTTCCAACTGCCAAAAATATATAGTAAAAGTTTTAAAAACACAACTTTAATGTTGAATAATTAACTTAAGCTTAATTTAAGTGGTTGTAGCCAGGATGGATTAAGGGAGTTGACAGGGCGACCGTCACCCAAAAATCTTGAGAAAAAAAAAATTCCTTTAAATATAGTTTATTAGTAATGTAGATGTAGTTTCCATTTTCAAATTTAAATTTTCACTCTCCTCTCCAACTCTAAATGTGATTCTCTTTCTATCTCTTTCTTGTCCATCTTTGTTCTCCCTCTTCTCTTCTTAGTCTTTTTTTATTTAGATTTTTTTTTTTTCTTGTTGTTTCAGTTTTCTCTTCGTCTTTTCAACTCGATCTCTATTTTCAATTTCTTCTTCCTCTTCTCCAATCTATTTCAAAACTCCTTTGGCTTCAGTTCTTCCTCTTCTTATTTTGTTGTTACAATTCTCTTTTTCTTTTTATTCTTCTTCTTATATATCAATCTGTCAAGAATTTAAAGATATTTGCCAAAACTGAACATCTGAATTAAAGAGGATGTGATAGAGTTACTTATTCTTAGCTTCAAATCCTAGAGATGGTAATAAGTCTTTCAAAACAAAAGATATTTACAATTTTGAATAAATTTTATCCTAATGACTTCACATAGCAAGCAAACTACATTTGAAATTTCAATTGAAAAACTACAGGGTGAATTATACTAACGATTTTTGTAGATTGAGATTTATGTCACTTTGGTTTTTAATTTTTTAATTATGAGATATTTGATCTTAAATTTTAAATCTCGTTCCAAATAAGGACAATTGAAAACACTGTTGCTCCATTTCAATGGCAAAGTCTTTAATAAAATATAAACTAGTTTGATAAAAATATATGTCAAAAAATTATTTTTGAATTTTTAAAAATTATTTTTACCCATCAAAGATAAAATTATACAAAAATTACAAATCGTTTACATTTTTATTTTCTTACTAAATTAATTTTTATTATGTGTTTGGATGATGATCATATAATGGGTGGTTATTTTTGTTGATGTTGTTAGTTGGTTATCATGTAATAGATGGCTATTAGACTTTTAATGTGTAATCGATATTTTTAATATATGTAATGTTTTTAATTTTGGATTTTTGATTTTGAATTTTTTGATTTAATGTATTGATTTAATAATGATATTAAAGTTTTCACCATAATTGACTTTTGAAAAAATAAAAATTAATTTAACCAAAATAAATATAAAAAATTATTTAAAAAAATTATTTCTACCCTCTAGAAAGATAAAATTATATAAAAATGATATGTTTTAAATTTTTTTTCACCAATTTAATTTTTAATTTCTTAAAAAAAAATTCTGAAAATCAAACAAAATATAACTTTATAACTAAGAAAATTCTAACATTATTCATAAAAAAAAAAGTCATTACATTTTAAATAACATATAAGTTAACCAACACAAAATAAGTTATATGACAACTTTATCCTTGAAATAACTCATTTGCAAAAGAAATATTTTTAATTGTCATTGTTTGAAATAAAATTCAAAATTTAAAATTAAATACATCATAATTAAAAAGTCAAAAACTAAAACAACACAAACTCCAATTTTAACAACTTTACATACAACACAAGCTCATCAACCCTAACCCTAATACGTTCATCAAGTTCTTGGTCACACATGAAAATTATTTGGTGCCATAAAAACATCACGTCACCAATATCACAGACTAATCACCAAATTCCACGACCGTCTTACCGTCCTCCCATTTTTTAACATAATGTGGTTCATCCAACCATTTTCGCTGATCAAAATTTCTTGGGGGCTCAACCTAATTATGTCCCATGAACATGGAATAACTTCCCGTTGTGAGTTATGTTGTAGAGGCCCAAAAGCTAAGCATGGAATAACTTGGGAGATTCTATTTGCACCCAAATAATAATTCAGTATATTTATTAAAATTTTGAAAGTTTAATTCTTATTATATCTTAATATAAATTTATTAATAAAGACAATACACTTCAAGACTTAAAATAAAATATATTTTTTTCTCATAGTACACCCAAACCACTTATACATATTCTTTATATTCAACTTTTTTTTATCTTCTTTTCCAAACTTCAATTATTTTCTCTTTATTTTCCTCCTCAATCCAAAACTCTAATCCACCCCGCCAATGGTTTAGAATGTTTCTATGAGATCCTTTAGAATGCTTCTATGTGCTACCATACTTTACGAGATCCTTTAGAATGATTTCTAACCCAATAAGCCTTGGCTTCGATTTTAAGATCCCCTTTGATTTGTCGCCTATCACTGTTTTCTTCTACAACCCTCTTGTTTCTTACTTTTACCAGTAATGCATAAACATATATTTTGATTACACTTATATGATTTTGATTATAGATAAATATAATTTTTGTTAATAATAGATAAATACAATTTTTTTTTTAAAAAAAAAATATGTGGATTGAGAACAAATTTTATAAGGATAACATGTAGCACGAAATTTCTTGAACTTTCAAACCTATAAATAAATGCCTATCAAAAGATTTGAAATGTTTTCACTTGAGAAGTATCAAGAAGCAAAGGATCTCAAGCGCTGAAAATAGACTTTTGACTGAACAACAAAACAAAGTTTCAATTTAACAGAACAATTATCAAAATTATAAACATATAATAAAACATTTAGTTTTGTGATTTTTGAAAATCTCAATTAGTTCCTCAATGCTGTTGTGTATTTGTTGAACAAAAGGAATAGTTGTAATGAGAAACCTATTTAAGATTTTTTGAAAAGCTTTTTCAAAATGGTGTAATTTAAGGTTTTTGATTTGTTTATTATTTAGGTATATCATAAAGGGCAATTTAAGAAAAAAAATATAAAATGTATTGAGAGTAAATTATAATTCTAAATAATTTAATAAGATATATTATAAAAATAAATACACTAAGGTGGTGTTTGACAAGTGATTTTGGGACTAAAATAGCCACAAAAAACAAAATAGGCTATTTTAGCCACAACAAACAAAATATCACATCCAATCCATAATCATTACACTCTTCTCTCACAAAAAAAGTCAAAAAATTCAAAAAGCCAAAAAGCCCTTCCAAACCAAGCTTTTTAGCCCAAATTAAAATAGCCAAAAAAGTCAAAAAGTCAAAAAACTAACCCACTTCCCAAACGGAGGCTTAATAATTTTTTTTTAAGTGCAAATAAAATATCCCAATAACTTTCGATATGAGTTATGTTGTAGTGGCTCAAAAGCTAAGCACAGCCAACACGAATCAAGATCCTCTACATAAGTTCTCTCCTTCACTCCTTACTTGCAAGGTTATTGGGCTCATTTTTGGGCCCAATTTCAATTATCCGAACCATTCATATTTTAAGATTTATTGAGTATATCATACCTGTAAAAAATCAAGTTGATCGGATATCAGAAAGTATGTGTTCGGAAAACTATTTATTAAATTTAAAAAAAAAATAGTTTTTAGTTTAATGATTCGAACATGTAGTTTTTGATATCCGATCAATTTGATTTTTTACAAATATGATATACTCTTAAAATGTGAACGGTTCATCAAAATTAAATTCAAAAATGAATCCAATAACTCTGCAAGTAGAAAGTGAAAGAGAAGATTCAAGGAGGGGATCTTCATTCCAGCCAACACACCACAAAAACAAAAACAGAAACGGTAACGGTAACGGTCAAGTCAACGGCCTGGTGTGACTGAAGGCCTTGTGGTTGGGCTAAATTTGAAAAGAAAAAAAAAATGGTGTATTGTTTGTTCAGAAATAAAGTGAGAACAAAAGGGCCATTGGGAGTTGGTTTGCATGCGTCCACCAACCAGGTCAAAGTTTTCTAAAAAGCTCCTTGAAACTACTTTAACGCTATCACTTATGCAATAGGACAAAGGACAAAAACAGAGAAAGAAAATCGTGAATTACTCTCTAGTTTAAGATTTGTGTCATTTTAATGTTTAATTTTTTAATTATAATATTTTAATTTTAAATTTAAATTTTTTAAAATAAAAATAATCAAAAATATTTTATTTGCGAATGATTCATTTTAAAGGTAAAGTTATCATATAACTTATTTTATATTAATTAACTTATATGTTGTTTGAAATACAATAGCTTTTTTTTAATGAATAATATTAAAACTTCCTTAATTATAAAGTTTTATTTGGTTTTGTTTTCAAAATCTATTTTTAAAAAAAAAATTTCTAAGAAACTAAAAATTAAATTAGTGAGAAAAAAATTAAAAACACTTTTTTATATAATTTTATCTTTTGAGATGATAGAAATAAATTTTTTAAATAATTTTTTTTAATATTTATTTTCGTTAAATTAGTTTATATTTTTTTAAAAGTCAAGCATGACTACAATTTTAATGTCATTATTAAACCAATCCATTAAATCAAAAATTCAAAACTAAAAATATTTCATATATTAAACATATCAATTACACATTAAGCCTAGTAACCATCCATTACATGATAACTATTAACAAATACAATAATCTATTACATGATAACCATCCAAAATATCAACAAAAATAACCACCCATTATATGATCATCATTCAAATGCATACTAAAAATTAATTTGGTAAAAAAATAAAAATATAAAAGATTTATCATTTTTATATAATTTTATCTTTGTTGGGTAAAAATAATTTTTAAAAATTTAAAAATAAGTTTTTGACATTTATTTTTATCAAACTAGTTTATATTTTATTAAATTGACGATTTTGTCATTGAAATGGAGTAACGACATCTTCAATTTGTTCTTATTTTAAACGAGATTCAAAATTCATGGTCAAATATATTACAATTAAAAAGTTAGAGATCAAAGTGATACATCCCAAACTATATAGACCATTAGTGTAATTCACCCAAAACTATAATAATGATATTCACAATCCTGAATTTTAAATGTTATTAACAATTTTTGAATTGCACCAAGTATTGATGAAAACATAAGATAAGATGATTTTCTAACTTATATGATCACATATTCTATTATATTACAATCATATTTTTTTTTAGGAGATTTTTTTTAAAGTCCCTGATATTAAGATTTTATAGCATAAAGGACACCCAATATTTTCATAATATCTAAAGTCTCTCAACATCAATCCAGAGAAAATTGAACACCTAGAGAAAATTTCAATCCAGAGAAAATTGAAAACCCAGAGAACATTTCAATCCAGAGAAAATTGAACAACCAAAGAAAATTGAACATTTCAACTAGAGAAAATTGAACAGCCAAAGAAAATTTCAATCTAGAGAAAATTGAACAACCAAAGAAAATTTCAATTCTAAGGACATCAATTCTCCTCCAGATTTGCCACCAAAAATACTATTCAAAAACTCTGTTGAAGAAGATAATTCTCAGAGTGGGTTCAAAATGGCGATCATGACGAAGAGAAGCCAAGAAATGATCTAAGCAATGGTAAAATCACAATCTTGAAGAGCATTCTTGTTTACTACTCCAAGAATGGGGTATACCCATTTCACAATTCCCCTGACTTCTATGATTTCCTCAAAAACTCACTTCAGATTGATGTCCATCTATGGGATTTGAATGATGAAATCTCCAAATTGAGGGAAAAATACATCAACATTCAGGAGAAAGAGAGTGACATGAATGCTGATGATGATCATTTGAATGAGTTCAATGAAGATAAGAAGAAAAAGGGTTTGAGAGTTGAAAAAGAGCAAAACTTGTCTGAGTAAAGAATCATTACATTTTGGTAAGAATTTGAATGCTCTGAGATTGGTTGGAAACTCAAAGCTGAAAGAGTTGGATGAGAAATGGAGAAAGTTGCAGGTGGAGGAACTTGAGTTCTTCTTGAATCAGATCGTGGTGGTTCACGGCTCAGATCGCGACATTCTGGTGACGACGTAGTAGAGACAGAAGCGAAGGTGAAGCTGTTGGAAAAAATATTTTTTGGTGACTTTAATTTAATATTAAAGTGTGGTGACTTTAATTAAATATTAAAGTGGGTCCCAACCATTTATTGTGTTGGGTCCAAGTGAGCCAAAAACCATTGGGTTTTGAATAAGAAATTGCTTCATGATGTTAGATTCATGATTAGGATTTTAAAGAGTATTTAAATCCTTTTTCTTGGCTAAAGGGTGTGAATCCTTTGGGCATCCAAACTTTCATATTTTTGGAAATGGGTTATGGATGCTTAGTGTTTTAATGACCAGCCTTAAAGGCTGGAGGCTCTTCTTCTCTCCCCTTTACATGTATAAATTGAGACCCTCCTGTCAAGTCTCTATATAGAAATTTTTGCTTCTATTTTACAAGTCAGTTTGCCAGAAAGTTCTTACTGTGAGAGAGTGCTGCCACTGTTTTTGTTCGCTAAGCTAGACAGAGAGTGCTTCTGCCGTAACTGGTTTTGACCGTCGTATCCTGGAAGACAGACGTCGAGATTCCTCAAGCACTCGACCTGTGAGACGGCGAAATCTGTTTTAAGGAAACTGTTTCCGTGCAGACTTCGGTTTCGTCTCTTTACCCTTTTATTGTTTTGTGTATTTCTGTTGAAATTTAATTGTAATTATCAGCACATGTTCTTGGTATATAATTTGATTTCTTCATAAATCTATTTATTTAATTTCACAATTTGAACAACAAGCTTAAAACAGATTTATATATATTTTCTATGAAATTGATCGAATAGATTTATATAGACTATTAGGTTAGTTTTGTATAATGTTATTAGGAATTGTTGCGGAATTAATCACTATTTCAATGATTGTAAATTATGCAATGTTATTCTCTAATTGCTTAGTTTAATTAGAATGCTCTATCATAATTTGCATACTTAATTGTATTAGTATGATCTTGTTTTATGCGTATGGTTCATCATTCCCCTACCATGATTTGCATGAATTTTAAGGTTATAAAATATAATTTATGGATGTTACAATTTTGACATGCTAATTTATTCTACTTTTAATTTGCTACATGCTTATTATTTTCTAGATTAGATTACATAATTTAATGTATTTTGGAGTTATAGAGTTTTTATGAATTGTGTACATGATTAATGTGAATTATTTAATTAGGTGCATTAATCTAAATTATCTAATTGGGTGCATTAATCTAAATTATTTAATTAGGTGCACTAATCTAAATTATCTAATTTGGTGCATTAATGTGAATTATTTAATTAGGTGCATTAATCTAAATTATCTAATTGGGAGCATTAATCTGAATTATTTAATTGGGTGCATTAACTTTGAATTTAACTTATTTATTTGGAGTTAATAGTTTAAATGTTTATTATGAATTAATTTCATTCATAACCCATGAGTATAGAATTTTATTTTAAAGTTTTAATTTAATTGGCATTTTAATGCATTGGTTACTTATATAATTAAAAGTTGGCTAGATGGTTTCATTTAATTTATTAAATTTTTTAGATTATTTGTTTGTATTTTGTTGTGGTTTGCTACTAACTTTCTTTGTAAGGATACCAATGCGGAAAACAAATATAAAACCAAATGAACAGTATTTGGGATGTAAAAACAAAATTGTTTGGACTACTAACCTTTGTGTTTAATAGGAATACCTAAGCGTGGAAAGGCTTTTGAACTAAATAGAATCTTTATGGATTGCCTATTTTATTTAAATGTTTGAAGCATGTTTTACTTGAAATTTAGTTGGTTTGTTTACCAATTTGTAGTAGCAAGTTTTATTTGTTTGTTTTGTTAGAAGCATTTTATATGCGTGTAATTGTTATAGCAATTTTTTAAATTGTTTGTAAGTTTGGAACTTGGTTTGGTTTTCTGTGTTAGAAACCAAAGTTTTTAGCTTTGACTAAAGAGTAGTTTTTATTTGTTCAGAAATGACAACTAAGACGGATTTGGTTTCAAACCTTTGGAGTTTAAGGAAGTCTTTGGGTTTAATCATTTTATTCCCAAAGTGTTGGAAAACCGTGTTTGGAGAAAGTCTTTAGTTATAATCTGATTATGTCCAAAGTGTTTTGGTTTTTGAGAAAGGAAACTAAATTTTAGCATTAGCTAAAATATTTTTGATTTTATTCAGAAATATTGGGCTTAGTTCCGGGAGTACCGGTTAACTTTTATGAGTGGTGTAATTCTGGTAGCAAATTTTATTTGCTTGGAAATCGGTTTGTTATAACCTGGTTTATCCCTGGAAATCTTAATTTTAAAATTGTTTCCTATGGACTAGGAGTCAACATGCTCTTGGATGTTTTGTCAAAATGTTAACTGGGTTTTAAGTGGGACCGATGTGACCCCTCCAGTCTTCCTAGGAACATTCCTGACCATGTTCGATTCTAGGTTAAATGGTGAGACTAGTTTTGAATTAAATTTCCATCTGAGGGATTTTCTAAGGGTTAAGTTTAATTTCTGGAATCACAGAAGTGAAATTCTATTGTGATGTTTCAGAAATGGCTTCAAAATGTGACAAACAGAAATGTTGTTCCACCTGACAACCTTTGCCTCACGAGTTTCTTAAAGGAAATCATAAGATTACATTAAAATATCTCTGAATTGATCAGAAGCAATTAGTATGATATCCTTGTGTTATTTATAGCATTTATGATTGCTATGTGACTTTGCTTAAAAGCAAAGTTGAGACAACCTGTTATAGTGGGTGAATATTTTTTGGATTTTTAAATTCCAAATATATTCTTAAATTGGTGGCTCCTAGTGAGTACAAGATCACTGATCACAGAGATAGAAAACTGGTGGTTCCTAGGAGGTGTTAGACCACAGTTATGAGATTGTGGTTCCTAGTAGTGAACAGATTACTGATCACATGTCAAGACATCACGGTTCCTAGTAGTGGAGAGGCTACTGGTCATATGTCAAGACATGATGATTCCTAGTAATGAAAGAGTCTATTGATCCTATGTCAGGACGTTGTGATTCCTAGTAGTAAAGTGACTACTGATCACAGGTTAAGACATTGTGATTCCTAGTAGTAGAAAGTCTACTGATCATATGCTGAGAAATTAGTGATTCCTAGTGATAAGACTACTGGCCATGTTATGAAGTTCCGAATAGTAGACTATTGAACACTGGATTTGTGTTTCCTAATAGTAAGACTATTGGCTTCAGAGTGATAGGTTGGACCAAATATATTTGGGTGCCTAATTCGGTTGATGACATTCTGGGAATGTATTTACTGTGATATGATTTTAAGAGTTTCATAATCATTGTGACACAAGGAATTGTTTAAGTCACTTATGAATTTTTGGAAAAGACTAAAAGACTTTGTATAAATTCTACAAATAAGACTTGATTATCCGACTCCGAATTGAGGAGAATAATAGAAAGAAATGAGGGAGTACCTCCTCAGTGAAGGCCAATGTCATTGAGTATGGCAAATTTTCTGGGATGAAGAAGCCCCCCGTGAACAAGGGCTCTAAGCTGGGGCTAAGGGGTGGTGTTGCAAAGAAGCTGGCATACAAGCCGCAGGAACCTGGTTTTCGGTTCTTTGGGAAGTGCTACAACTGTGGTAGCGAGAGGCTTTTAGCTTTACTAGGGCTACACGCCACATCTGCTCCGAGAAGGAGCTGTTACAACTTTCGAACCGGTTACATATGGTAAGAAGTTGTTTATGGGAAACTCTACTACCTCATTTGTTGAGGGAAATGTGGTCCTGAAGTTAACCTCAGGAAAAGAGCTTACTTTGAACGAAGTCCTGTATGTTTTGGATTTTCATTAGAATCTTGTCTCTAGGTCTCTTCTCAGTAAACATGCTTTCGCATGGTTTTTGAGTCCGACAAGGTCGTTCTGACGAAACACAAGTGTGAAACTTGTGTTGAAGCGAAGTGGACAAGATCCCGTATGAGTTATGGAAAGGCGTTAAGCCTTCTTTCAAATTCTTACAAATGTGGGGGTATCTTGCAATAGTGGCGATTCCTACACCCAAACGGGTTAGGATAGGCCCGAAATCCGTGGATTGTTTATTCATTGGTTATCCGCATAATAGTAGTGCATATCGGTTTCCTGTATATAAGCCTGAAATTCCAGACATACACAGGAATACCATCATGGAGTCAAGAAATGCATGTTTCTTTGAAGACATTTTTCCTTGCCGAACCTAAGAAGGGGTTCCGAGGTTTTGGAGCAATTTGATGAGCTTGCTAGTGATGATGATCATTTGGATGATCAAGTTGAGAATCAAGGTGATGATCAGCCTAAAAGGAGTAAGAGGGCTAGGATGTCCAAGTCTTTTGATCCAAACTTTTTGACTTATAAGGTTGAGAACGAATCTCAAACTTTCCATGAAGCTGTGACTTCTCCTGAGAGTCCTTTATGGAAAGAAGCGATCAAAAGTAAGATTGACTCCATCTTACAGAACCACACCTGAGAGTTGGTAGATTTACCTCCAGGTTGTAAGCCTTTAGGCTGTAAATGGATTTTTAAAAAGAAAGATGAAGGTCGATGGGTCAATTGCCAAGTATAAGGCGAGACTCGTTATCAAAGGGTACAGACAACGAGAAGGCCTGGATTACTTTGATATATACTCACCTATAATTTGGATAACATCCATTCGCATGGTGATTGCATTAGCAGCTTTGCGCAATCTGGAGATACACCAGATGGATGTAAAGACAGCTTTCTTAAATGGGGATTTGAATGAAGAAATCATCATGGAGCAAGAAAGTCTGTAAACTTGTCAAATCATTGTATGGTTTGAAGCAAGTGCCTAAACAATGGCATGAAAAGTTTGACAACGTAATGTTGTCAAGTGGGTTAAGAATCAACAAATGTGACATGTGTGTTTATGTCAAAGACACTGACAGAGGTTATGTCATTTTGTGTCTATATGTTGATGATATGCTCATTATACGTAGTAATGATGAAATGATTAAAACTACCAAGAAGTTGTTAAACTCTAAGTTTGACATGAAGGATATGGGCATTGCAGATGTTATTCTGGGAATCAAGATTACCAGAACTTCTGGTGGAATTGTACTTTCTCAGTCTCATTATGTTGATAAGATACTTGAGAAGTTTAGTGGATCAGATACGAGTATGTTATCGACACCTGTAGACTTAAGTCTACATTTTACCAAGAATAATAAAGAAAGTGTCTCTTAGTTAGAATATTCTCGGGTAATTGGAAGTTTAATGTATCTAATGAGTTATACTAGGCCGGATATAGCTTACTCGGTTAGCAGGCTTAGTAGATACACAAGTAATCCCGATGCTTCTCATTGGAAGGGCATTGTGCAGGTGTTAAGGTATTTATGCTACACTTGGGATTATGGGCTGCATTATACTCGATATCCAACGGTGCTTGAAGGATATAGTGATGTGAATTGGATATCAGATATAAAGGACTCAAAGTCCACTAGTGGATATGTGTTCACTCTTGGTGGGGCAGCCGTGTCATGGAAATCTTCCAAGTAAACGTGTATATCTAGATCAACGATGGAATCAGAGTTTATTGCTTTTGATAAAGCAACGGAAGAAGCTGAATGGCTTCGCCATTTCATTGAAGATATTCCACATTGGTCTAAACATGTGCCAGTTATTTGTATTCATTGTGATTGTCAATCTGCAATTGGTAAGGCACAGAGTAATATGTATAATGGAAAGTCTAGACATATCCGTCGTAGACATAATTTCATACGACAACTACTCTCAAATGGAGTTGTCTCTTTAGACTATGTAAAGTCTAAGGACAACATTGCGGATCCGCTAACCAAAGGGTTAAGTCGAGTGTTAGTCGAAACGTCGTCAAAAGGAATGGGGTTGAGGCCTTTGGAAGTTACCGGAATGGAAACCCAACCTAGTTGACTGGAGATCCCAAGATCTAGATTCAATGAGACAACCTAATTGCATGTAACGGTGGTATGTCACTGAGGAGGTTAAACCTCCAACCATTCCTTCTATCAGTGATACCTGCAAGTGTAGAGGATAAGCTGAGCTTTTAATGACTCTAGTGTGTTAAGCTGTTGAGCTGAGTATTGCAGGATACTCAAGTAGAGTCACCTATGTGAGTGTGAAGTGGGGCCGCTTCTAGAAGAATTGGACTGGTCAAGATTCTTTGAAACCACTCGCTGAACCAGGCTAGTGTCTAGGGCCACACAGGGCACACCAGTGAGAACAGAATGGTGGTAGGAGTAATTCCCGTGTGAGATCTATTCTCTCAGTTTACATAAACGGCAGAGTAGTTCAAGATGTCATATTCACTGATCAGCCAGTAAACTCGATAGGTTTTCACTGGGAGAGGTTCAAAGCCAAAAGCTACCTTCTCTGATGTAGGGGTTAGTTCGTTGTACTCTCTCTTCGAGTTATTATTGTTAAACGATATCCGTTTGTTGAGTCTTTCGGTCAATTTTTATTCATGTGGGGGATTGTTGGAAAAAATATTTTTTGGTGACTTTAATTTAATATTAAAGTGTGGTGACTTTAATTAAATATTAAAGTGGGTCCCAACCATTTATTGTGTTGGGTCCAAGTGAACCAAAAACCATTGGGTTTTGAATAAGAAATTGCCAAGAAATTGCTTCATGATGTTAGATTCATGAATAGAATTTTAAAGAGTATTTAAATCATTTTTCTTAGCTAAAGGGTGTGAATCCTTTGGGCATCCAAACTTTCATGTTTTTGGAAAAGGGCTATGGATGCTTAGTGTTTTAATGACCAGCCTTAAAGGCTAGAGGCTCTTCTTCTCTCCCTTTTACATGTATAAATTGAGACCCTCCTGTCAAGTCTCTATATAGAAATTTTTGCTTCCATTTTACAAGTCAGTTTGCCAGAAAGTTCCTACTATGAGAGAGTGCTGCCACTGTTTTTGTTCGCTAAGTTAGGCAGAGAGTGCTTCTGCCGTAGCTGGTTTTGACCGTCGTATCCTGAGAGACAGACGTCGGGATTCCTCAAGCACTCGACCCGTGAGGCGGCGAAATCTGTTTTAAGGAAACTGCTTCCGTGCAGGCTTCGGTTTCGTCTCTTTACCCTTTTATTGTTTTGTGTATTTTTGTTGAAATTTAATTGTAATTATCAACATATGTTCTTGGTATATAATTTGATTTCTTCATAAATCTATTTATTTAATTTCACAATTTGAACAACAGAAGTCGGTGGCGTCGGAGATAAAGACTGAGAGAGGAAAAAGGAGCACAGAGAGAGAGGAATGTGCACAAAAAGAGAGGGTTTGGTTTGGATAGAATGAAGATCGGAATGAGAGAGAGAGAGAGAGAGAGAGAGAGTCAAATTTCTCTGATCTGATATATGGGTGTGGATTTAGGGACCTTAGATATCAAAAACTAATATTATGGATTTCTCCCATCTATACTATATATTAAGCAAAATGGGGTTTTTAACCCCAAGGCCTGTGGGAGCTCCAATCTCCTAATCCTAATTTTCTAATTTTTTGATTTAAAAAAAGAAAAAAACTTCAGCATTTATTGACTTCTCCCAACCCAACCTCAGCATTTATTGACTTTTTCCAACCCACAATCCCTTTCGACTTCTCTCATAATTATTGCAACATCCTTTTCAATTTCTCCCATAAACTATGATTACACACAAAAATAAAAAATAAAAAATATAATAATTTAGCTATAGATCTCAAAAAGATATAACATCTAAATTTGAATTATGATTTAATAATATAATTATGTATTTTTTTTATGTATATCTATCAAAATTTTAAATCACTTAATGGGACAAATTAATCAATTTTCCAAAATTATTGATTTTTAATTTACAAAATAGATTAAAAAAAACTATTGACTGATTTATTTATTTAATAACAAAAATATTTCATAATCTCTCTCTCCTAATCTCTCTCACAAATTTTCAAAAAAAAATATTAAAACTTGCATTCATTTTCTCTTCCCCAAAAAATCAGATAGGAGCTCTAATCTCCTAATCCTAATTGGAAAATGCTATAGATCCCAAACAAATTACCAAATAGATTACCAAACCTCTCACATGGGTGTGGGACCCACACACATGTGATTTGTGTGGGTCTCACACCCATGTGAGAGGTTTGGTAATTTATTTGGTAATTTGTTTGGGATCCCTAGCATCACTCATCCTAATTTTCTAATTTTTTTGATTTAAAAAAAAAAAAACCTCAGCATTTATTGACTTTTCCTAATCCACAATCCCTTTTGACTTCTCTCATAATTATTGCAACAACCTTTTCAATTTCTCCTATACACTATGGTTACACACAAAAATTAAAAAAAAATATAAGAATTTAGTTATAGATCTCAAAAAGATATAACATCTAAATTTGAATTGTGATTTAATAATATAATTATGTTTTTTTTTTTTATGTATATCTATCAAAATTTTAAATTACTTAATGGGACAAATTAATCAATTTTTCAAAATTATTGATTTTTAATTTACAAAATAGATTAAAAAAAACTATTGACTGATTTATTTATTTAATAACAAAAATATTTCATAATCTCTCCCTCCTAATCTCTCTCACAAATTTTCAAAAAAAAATATTAAAATTTGCATTCATTTTCTCTTTCCCAAAAAATCAGATAATATTTTCTATTAAAGTTATAAATATCTACCTATATTTTATATATTATATTATAACATAACAAAAAAAATAAAAAAAACTAAAAAAAAATCTTTAAAATTTATCTAAATAAACTTTAAATCAATAAAACTCGCATGTCTATCACATATCTAACTCACATCATAACTTACCTAAATAATAATAATTAAAAACAAATGGAAACCACAGATAAATTAAATTTAAAAAAAAAAAGATACCCACAACTCCATCTTAAATAAATTGAAAAAAAAAATACCCGAATAGAAACCACACAAAAATAAAAATAAAAATAAAAAGATATATTTATCTATCTATCTATATCTATACTTACTATATATTAAGCAAAATTGGGTTTTTAAACCCCAAGGCCTATGGAAGCTTCAATATCCCAATCTGAATTTTTAAAATTTTTTATTTTAAAAAAAAAAAACTCAGCATTTATTAATTTGGTCAAAATCTCTTGATTCGCATTTATTAACTTTTTTCAATCCACATATCTTTCCATATGCCTGCAATTATTGATTTGGTCAAAATTACCTGATCAGCATTTAAAATCTCCTAATACAAATAATTATAAATACAATTCGTGTATAGTTACTGCAGTACCCTTTTCAACTTCCTCATACACTATGGTTAGTGATAAGAAAAAAATCTTAAAAAATATAATTTATATATTAAAAAAAATCTAAAACAAATATAAATATCTATAATTATTCCGTGCATAGCACGGGTGATGGGCTAGTTACTAAAAATGGGAAAGGGACCTTAGACTTTTTTTTTTTCTTTTTTAATTATATATATTGAATAAAAAATCTAATGATGTTGTTTTGTTTTGTTTTTAGATTTTGTGTTGATAAAAATTAATATTTCATTTCACACCTTTATCTCTCTCTCTCACACACACACACACACACACACACACACACACACACACACACACACACACACACACAGCCCCTAAAGTTAAAATCATGCGTTTGTTCGTGATTGTAGTACCTCTAGATATGAACAAGCATTAAATGCCCAATTGTATTAACCTAATTTGTTAATCGGCAAACATATTACCAACTGCCCAAAAACATAATCACTTTGTTTGGTTTGAAATTTTTAAAAATACTTTTTATAAAATTTTATTTTCTTTTTCTTTTTTTTTTTCTTTTTCCTGAATTTTGTTAATATTTTAAGTAATTTTTAAAATTTTTAGGCACACTTAACATAAATATACTTAAAAAATATTATTTTCGTGAAAAAAACCTTTAAAAAATTCACTAAGGCCTTATTTGTCGTAACTTAAAAAAGTCAAAAAGTCATTATTCTATTTAAGTCACATCACCTCTCTATCACATCACTTCAAACTTAATTTATACCCAACTCATATTTCATAAAAAGTCAAAAAATGTACTTATTTAGAACATCTCAAACCACCCCTTAATACTAAAAATACAAAAAAAAATAAAAATTCAGTATATTTTTCATATTTTTATGTATTTATTAATTTTTTAAAATATTTTTTTCACAAATATTTTACTTTTTAGATACATCTAAGTAAGGTGCATCCAAAAAAGTAAAATAAAAAATGCTTAAAATTTTAAAAATATTTACTAAAAATAAAAAAAATACGAAAAATAAAAAACTCAATTTTAAAAAAACTGAAACCAAATACATTGATAATTTTTTTTCCTCAAAAGTATAATTTCAAATAAAAATTCCTGCTTGTACCTCTTGATTTTATTTATATATATATATATATATAAAATAATAATAATTAGCAGTTTACATTTTCTTGAAAGTATCAATTTTAGTTTCCTAAAATTAAAATTAATGCAATTAATTACCAATTGGATTCCTATAAACAAATTCCAAATTAAGGTCTTGAAAAATGAGACAAGTATCTTTTACCATCCTAATCACGTCTCCCACACAAGTATTTTGTCCTATAATTAACCTTATAAAAATGCTAGGGGTCCCAAAAATTTTACTAAAAATTTTACCAAATGTATTACATGGGTGTGGGACCCACACAATGTGGGTCCCACACCCATGTGAGACATTTGGTAAAACTTTTTATAGAATTTTTGGGATCTGTAGCATTACTGTTAACCTTAATGTAAGTAAAGATTCCATTAGCTTCAACAAATGTTGATGATTGCTTGTTCTATCCAACAAATGGCTATTGTATTTGTGGTTTATTGGAAAGGTGCCATAGCTTTGCCAGTTTGCCTCCACCAGACGGTCATTCAGGGGTTGTTCTATTACTCCATCAATGACCAAAAGAATGAGGAATTTTTGCACAAATTCGTCTACCACATGATTGTGACCAGAAAAGTGGGGATTTTTTTATACAAAATCATCTACCGCAATTATTTATTTTTAACTAATAAGTTGACAACTTTTATACAATATTTTGTATATATTTATTGGTTGAACAATATTATGAACTCAAAATTTATGTACAAAAAAATACTATAAAAAAAAAACAATGTGTATTTTAAATTCATTTTAGTGTGGGCCAAAGAATTCAATTTAGACCACATATTATTTTATTTTTTAATATTTTTTTGTGTATGAGCTTTGTGTTCATAGTTTTATTGTTTTTTATATAACTTAAATTAAAAAAAAAAATTTTAAAAAAAAAAAACTGATATGGGTTAGCTGTGGATGTATCACTTTGAAACAAAAATCCATCCAAATACTAAATTTTAATAATGTCTACATCACATCATTTTTTGGAAGGTTATTTATATAAATTCTTCGAAAGTAGCGTTATCCGTGACCAAAATGCTTTTCAAACGCACACACACATATATATATATATCTATATAATAAGAAAGGATAGCGTTTGAATTCTTATGGGACTTTTGTCCCTTTGTCAAAATGTGAACCGTTAGATTAATTCAATCCAACAGCTACAAAATGTCCAAGAGATAAATTATCATTGAATGGTTGAGATTGTTTTGTTCACATCCTGCAGTGGATAGACATTCTTCCCTTCCATCCCTTTCTCTTCAGCTAGCTCTCTCTCTCTGTCTCTGTCTCATTCAAAATTTAAAATTGAGTTGTCTCCCTCATCTCTCACTCTCAGATCTCACTCTTCATCTTCAATCTCGCTGGCAACAGTCACAGCCTCACCCCAATCAATCACTCATTCCCTCGAAAACCTAATATATAGCAGATCAGTGGTGGGTTTGTTCGGAGGGGAGGATTTTCAATGCTCATAGCAGAGGATTTTCTATGTCACGGCCTCATCAGTTTCTCAATGCTCAATAGGTCAGCTCTCTCTCTCTCCAAAAATTTTTGGCGCTTAACATACCCGCTCTCTGTTTTGAATGAAACCCACCTTAAGTCAGTTTTCTGTTTTCTCTCTCATCTCTTTCTTAATAGATTATTGTGTGTATATATATTGATTACAGATTTTTTTTCCAAAATCAAACTGTGATGAATTTCCCTCTGTTTTTTTTCTAGATGCATGCAGGATTTTGGATATACTTTTATGGGTTTTGTTGATTTTTCTTATACATATATATTATCTATGTATATATACACACATATATGAATAGTTGGTTGGGTTCCACGAAACCCATTTATTTTGATTTAGTAGGAATTTGTGGGACTATTGTATTATGTGTATTATGTTTGGTTGTTACTAAAATGTTTGTTAAAATATTTGGAGAAAAATGTTTGTTAAAATGTTTGTTAGATGCATGTAGGAATTTGTGGGACTATCTTCCTTGTTTATTAAGTGTTTATTAAAATGTTTCAATGGAATTTACACACACACAAAAAAAGAAAAAAAACCAAGATTAAACTTCATCTAAAACACACTGTCATAAATATAATTTTTTTGTTACTGGTGCACACACAATAAATTTGCAATTTATAATTTTACCACAAATTGACTTTAACACACACCACAAACATTGGTAATTTTCATCATAAAAATTCATAGCTGTCTAATGATGTGCATCCTTTTAAGAGTGGACATTATTAATTTAGCCAAGAGAATGCATTAGAGGGAAAAAAAAAAAAAAAAAAAACAGAACAAGATTGAAACGTTAAACAAATAAATTATGGGTCAGAATTAAAAAAACAAATTATACAAAAACAAATCAAACCTGAACTTAGGCTTTTTGTACGAGAAAAGTAATTGCCAAAAATGATCTGACATACTTTGGTCAATTGGATAGAGATAAAATCATTCTCATTCATTTTTTTATTTTTGCAATCTCATTGATCATGAGCACCAATTCTCATTCCTTTTCCTTATTGTGATTTAAAATTTCTTTTCCAATTTTCGGTACTTAGATCCCAGCCCAAAATTTTAGAAATCCTAATTTCTATGAATAGAATCGGTGCTAAATTTATCTTTGAATAGAATTAGTAATTAACTTAATTTGGATACTCTGTTTTTTTTTTCATCCCATCATCTCCACCATCACCAACAAAGCTCTCACTCTCTATCAAATCAAATGGGGGTTAAGGAAAAAATTAGTTTCATGTTAACACCCATTTTATTTCATGTTAGCCAAATGGGTTGAGGATTGTTAACATTAAATAGGTTAATGTGAACATTAAGGTTAACCTGACTGTTAACATTAAGTGAAAATAAAATAGATGGTCATACTTTTACTCATAGCTTCAAATTAGACAAAATATTTTTGGTATTTATTGAATACTTTTGTATTTACTTCAGCTTTATTTGAAGCATTATTCAGTGGTGATTTGCAAAATGATGATGAGTTGTGGTGCACAGCGGATGTGAGCAGTGGGTTTTGTTTTGGGGTAATGTTCTTATAATTATTATTATTATTATTATTTTGAGAAGTGCTCTTACTGATTTTGGATTTAGTGCTCCTTCATTTCTTAAAGATATATTTTGTTTATAGTGATTCTTTTGGATATATTTATTTATTTTGTGTTAGTTTTATCAATTGTTTTTGGTATTGATATGTATCTAAGAAGGTTTCAATTGCAATAAGAGTGCTTTAAAGTAGAAAATCACTTCTAATTTAATTGCTTTATTTACATTTATGGTAATTTGCATATGAAGCATTGTGTTTGTGGTCCTATATATCTGAATCATTGCTTTAAATTTGCTTAATAGGTTCGCATCAGAGAGGTTGAGGAAAAAGTGAAACTTCTTAACAACCTTTTGCATCCAAACATTGTGGTAAATATTTGATTTGCATTCTTACTATTACTAAAGCATTTTAATGTTTCCTTTTGTTGGTCATCCCTTAGAAAACAATTCAAATATCTTTTTGTGCTTATCCATAAATTCTTCAAAAGGTAACGTATAACTTCCAATTTCTGATTGTAATAATAACATTCTAATGATTTGAGTACATGCAAGTTTGTTCAAATATAAGTGGTGATCCTCTCCATCATACACAGAACTTTAAACCCAATTAAAATCCATTGGGGTTTCTATTTTATAATTTGTTGTGGTATTACTTTGTTTTCACTTATAAATTCAAATGGCTTTGGTCTGGTTTCCTTTGCCAATATACAGTTATGAGCCATTATATTGGTTTTCATTTTTCTTAATAATTAATTATTTTCTTTTATCCACCAATGTCGATAGCTATTATGGACAGTTTGGAAGTTGATTTCAATAATTTCTGACTTCGATGATTCTTTGATTTTGAAGACCAACACATGCTTTACATAGTTGATTTGTGGTGATTCTCTCTCTCTCTCTCTCTCTCTCTCAAGATTTATATTTAATGGGTTCAATAACTTTGTCGTGGTGAGCACCCAAACTTAGATTTTTAGATATATTTTTCATGTGAATGGGTTGTTATTTCGTGCTTTTATTGGTATATTAGTATGGGCATTTTGGGGTTTTTAGTATGTTGTTATTGCATTATTGTACAAAGAGGTTTTCATTTGAACCTTACTCACCTTCGTTTTTTTCCCCCAATATTTAATGTACATTTGTGATCTCATCATACACCACCGATTGAGCCCACGTGTGTTTGGATTTTGTTTTAGGTTGAAGATTCATAATGGAATGATTCCCACTCACTCCCATCCCCTATCTCAATTAAATCTAAATAAAATTTTGGTTTTGTTTAATTGGTACAAATGTATTCAATTTCCATGGAATTCGAAACTTTACCAATGTAAGCAATTTCAGGTTGAGGCATGAGTTATAGATATAAAAGCTAAATTCATAACTCAATTTGTTTTATACTTATAGAAGTTGAGTTGGAGTTTTTATTTACTAAGATTTCAAATTCATGGCTTCTTTGTGTTAATAATTAGCCTGCTATTTGTTAGCCTTCTATCTGTTAGCCTGCTTTCAATTTGATTTCCAAATTCTATTTTTTTCATAGTGTAATGATTTAACTATGTTTATTGTGAAATCTAATCTCTTTTTGTTCTTGGTATTATTGATTGGTAGGTTATTGATATTGACATAAAACAGTGCATCGTTAGCTTAAATTTTATATTATTAGTTTGGCATCTACATATATGTGTTGTTTAGATAGATTGCTTGAATTAGATGGTTTGATTCTTGGTCTAAAGAAACTAACAAAATGTATAGGAAAGCAATCTCCTATTCAATTCAGTTAAATTGATAGTATTGGGTAATAGTAAAATGAATATATACTGACTTCTGGGTATAAATAAGACAGTTTCATGATTTCATCGTAAATTTTATCATTTTTACTTGAATAATCAAATGAAATTGGGAAGTTTGAACTAAAAAGTTTTGTGGATGGGGCTGTTTTGTTGAGTATTGCTCATTTGGGACATTTAATTTTGTTTTTGCATGTTACCTTTGTTATTAAGTGATTTGGAATAGAGATTCAATAGAGTTGATAACAGTTGTTGATTCACTTCCTCTCTCTCAGCTAAATCTCAATTTGCTTTTTAATATTTTATATTATATGTTTTTTTTCCCCTTACATTTTGTCTCAATTAAATCTAAACCACAAAAAATAGGAGATTTGTCATGTCATCAAAAAATAAGAATTATTTTTACCAGATTTGTCATGCTCATCAATTTTGGCATAGACTACCATATTTGGTCCTGTATGTGGAAGATTTTTTTTTTTTTCCTGCATGTGATATTGACCCAAGGGCACAACAAGCTGGATGATTTGATGCTCATGGATTTTCTTTCTTATGTTCATTTTTTTATTAGTTTAAATGCATTTGTAATTTCTGATATTATTTCTTTTAATGGGATTCAGTGGAGAAACAAGAGGATAGTGTACTACTAATGTTTGTTTAAGATCTTAGATTTTCAAGATTTCAGCATTCCCATGCTTAAATAGTTTGCGTTGCCTCTTAGCTTTTGTCGCCAATAGTTTGTTTGGATTTTATTGAGTTTCAACTATTGGTTAGTGCTTTGATTGGTTATTGTTTTGATGCAATATAGGACTGCTCTAAATCATAAAACAAGGCACTTGATTTTTGCAAATTGGCCATCAAGTCATGGACTGAGTACACACACTAGGGAAAATCATATTAAATTAGAACATATTTATTAGAAGCTATGTTTGAATTTTTTCCCAAGCATACGCACTATCGATCTAATTTGTCATTACATATATAAATGAGGGATTTTAATCTCTAATTTGTTCATTCTATTTCATATGATATTTGTTATTTCTTTATGATTGTGGGATTCTCGTGTAGAGAGTTGTACTAAATATAATATTTACTTGACAATAGGATGGAGTCACTTGCTTTAATTTTTATTTTTATTTTTTTGAGATTTCTTAACACTAGCTGGTGTGCATTGTTTACTATTTATTTTAAATTTAGTTTTTTGGTATTGTAGAGCACTGGTTGGTGTGTGTTGTTTGTTATATAAATTTTGAATTCTATTTTTCTGGATTGCAGAGCACTGGCTGGTGTGCTTCATTTGGTGTTTAGTAATTTTTTGGTATTGCAAAGCACTGGTTGGTGTACATTGTTTATTGTTTATTTTTAATTTTAATTTTTAAAAATTGTAGAGCACTAGCTGGTGTGTATTATTTGGTATTTATTTTTATTTTTAATTTTTTGCAATTACAGAGCACTATCTGCTATGCAGTGTTTGTTGTTTAATTTTAAATTCTATTTTTCAAGATTGCATAGCACTGACTGGTGTGCTTCATTTGGTGTTTGTTAATTTTTGTTTTTTATATTTATTGTAAAGTATTGACAGATGTACAATAGCTTTGGCTGGTATTATTTGGCAACGAATGAATAATGAACACGAAATATTTATGATTAAACAACAAATATATATACTCGTGCCTAGGGGTTATCTTTAATTGAGTTTTGTAGAGTGTGTGGTACCAACAAAATTGTAGAGTGTGGGTTTTAAAAACAATATTTCTTTATATTTCTGAATGTCTTAAGTTTTTGGTATGTTTTTTGATAAATTACTTTTGTGTTCAACTACATTTTGATAAATTACATTTGTATTTAACTACATTTTGATAAATTACATTTGTATTCAACTACATCGTGTCATTACGCACGAGCATACTTTTTATTTTTGTGCTTCGCATACCTCTTATTCTTTCCTTTTTATTCTGTTTATGTACTTGCTCTTCTCCTCTTTATTGTAACCCTCTCTTTGAAATTAATTTTTATATTTTATTATCCGATTTGTTACTAAAATTGTTAAAAGTTCTTTAAGAAGAATAATATTTCTTTATATTTTTTCAGTGTCTTTATCAAAAATCAAAAAATGCTACAGACTCTACAAATTTCAACATGATGCGTATAAATTACAACTAAATTTTGATACTAACATAATTTACACCGTG
This sequence comes from Camellia granthamiana, assembly GCA_036172215.1. Classification (NCBI taxonomy): domain Eukaryota; kingdom Viridiplantae; phylum Streptophyta; class Magnoliopsida; order Ericales; family Theaceae; genus Camellia; species Camellia granthamiana. The sequence continues at coordinate 106,588,796 of CM069906.1, forward strand.
CCTTTAGGTAGTTCAATTTCTCCAGTTGTCATATTCATGCACAAATGAACTTCTTAAAGTAAGCTGTTAACTACATTATGTTAGGAGGTTGTTAATTTTGTGTTGATTAATTTTTCTTTATGGCAATTATTAAACCTTATTCTGCCTTCTTACAGTTATCTTTGTCAAATTTACATAACCAGACACTTTCAAATTGAGACACCATTGACCTTCAACCTCTAATTATGGACAATATTATTATTTTTGGTCACGTAAGTTGTTTTCTTTTTAATTAATTTGAAAAAAAAAAAAATACACCTTTCTTATAAGTTGAAGTCAATTTTCTTTTCTTTTCATTATTATTTTTTAATCTAATTTCCTTATAACAAAATGCTCTTTTCTGATGGATGAAGACCTACGTCGAACTGTAATATCGACTCCTTTTACTCATTTTCTTACATGCATACATTTTATTTTTATTTTTACCTCCAATTCTTTTGAATTTATAGTTTCAATTTCTTCAAGAAAGAAATGCTAAGATTGTTTCGATGGGAATATAATAAGGTAATTTCAATTTTAAAGTGTTTTAATATTTATTTAGATTTTCTTCTACTAAAATACTAACTTTTTTACTTTCATAAATTACTAGATTATTGTGCATGCTCTTCATTGGGGATACATTGAAGTTGATACAAAGACTTTTTGGAAAGTGATGAGGCGCTCCTACGAATTCTAAGAAAGAACAAATTTGAAGATCATATTTATTTTTGTGAAAAGCGTACATATGCTAGCTATGATCTAGATTTTGTAAAGTTTTCTATCAATGTGAATTTTAGTTTTGTAAAGCCTTTTATCTATGTGCAATCTATAACTAAGTTTAGATGTACGTTATATAATATTTATTTGAGTTATTCACTTGGTCATATAGTCTTTTTTTCTTTTTTCTTCCTAATATGCTCTTGAATTAGCTTAAAGAAAACTAATCATATATATATATATATATTTTGGTTGAATTTGAATTTTTACTTCCTTATATATTTTTAGCAAGAAGGGTGTTGCTTTTAATATGGGATTGGACTATGTACATATTAATCTTTTAAAATAATTGTTCATTGCACAATTTTTGTCTTTTTTTTTTAATTGTAAAGTACGGCTGGTGTGCTTTATTTATTTGTCATTTTTTTCTATTGTGGAGCACTGATTGGCGTACTTAATTTGTTATATGTCCTCTTTTTTTTATTGTAGAATATTGGCTGATATGCTTAATTTGTGATTTGGGATTTTCTTTGTCTTGCAGAGCATTGACTGGTGTGCTTAATTTATTATTTACTTTTTTTTTCTATTGCAGAGTATTGGCTGGCGTGTTTCATCTGATTTTTATTATATGTTTTTGTGTTGCGAGACTTGCATTTTATTGTTTGTTTAAAATCTTAAAATTATTCCAATTACATTTTCATTCCAATAATATTTTGACCGTGCCTTTAGGCACGGGCATATCCTAGTATATATATATATACGAGAAATTATTTAATAATTTCATAATATCACGTGGCTATATTTTAAGTCAATCACCAATTACTTAGCTCCCATATTATTTTTTTATTCTCAACATAAATCATGGGTCCCTATTCCTCTCTACCAATCAAAATTTTATAGAGTACTACGTGTTCATATTCGAAGATACTAAACAATCACCTTATATATAGGGTTTTGTTATTTTCTTTCCTTCTCATGGTTCATTTGTTTTTTAATATGATCTGCACTGTTTATCTTCTAAATGTCACAATAAAAATTATTTATACAAAAAAAATAATAATTTCATTAAATATCAATAAATAAATAAATAATATTTTATTTTATAAAATAAACTGTTTAAGTTCAAATTCATAGTTATTATAAATTTAAAAAGAAAAGAAAATATAATCTGTTTTTCTTATTTTAGAAAATAGGCGATTTAAATTTGAATTCACAGTTATCATTCATTTTTAAATATATATATATATATATATATATAATCTGTGATTCAATGGAACTGATTTTTTTACACCAATCGTCTTTATTACTAAATTTACGAAATAAACTATTAAGATGATCATTGTGGAGAAAAATTATATAATAATTTTGGAGTACCACGTGGACATACTCTTTCACTTATCACTATTTATTATATTTATTTATATTCTTCAATCACCTAATATAAATAATTAATATTTCATTTTTTTCACCAATCCTACTATCATAGAATATCACGTAATCGTACTTGTAGATCAAGAGGAGCACAAAATAAAGAGAAGTTATTGATTAGTCCAGGAGCAATATCACGTGACACTTCACATGTAATGTAGTTAGTAGAGGAAATGAGATTTACTATTTACGTTAGGTAATTGAAAAATATGAAAAGACATAAAAATTTATAATTATCCTGAGATATAGTCACGTGATATCTCAATACTCATCAATAATTTTTTCGAAATAAAATATATAGAGAAGGGTCCACATGGATAAGCTCATATATGGGGCCCAGAAATCACATCATAATGTGGTGAAAGTGGACGTAGAAGTAGAAGTAGAGGTAGGCAGCTGCAGAAGCTCCCCTCTCCTAACTCCCCTCTCCTACTATTCTTCCATCGAGTCTGTTTTTGGGGCTAAGTGGAATGGTGAGTGGAGCACGTGCTTTCCTAGCCACAACAACGTCAAAATGACTGATACAGTGCGCTCTTTCTTCACACGTTTTCGTCAATCCCATCAATCCCCTTTCTTTATATATACGCAACTATAATTTGCAAATTCCCTCAATATAATCCCAATCGCAACCATATCAAAATCTTCACTAATACCACTCCTACTACTTGTGTTTTACTCGTCCTCTCTTAAAATTCTTTCTCTCTCAATTTTTTCACATTTTAATCCCATCATGAAAGACTCTGTTGCTTCTGCCACAGCCTCCGCACCGGGCACCGTGTGTGTCACCGGAGCCGCTGGATTCATCGGCTCCTGGCTCGTCATGAGGCTGCTCGAACGCGGCTATATTGTTCGTGCAACCGTTCGCGATCCAGGTATTCAAACCCGGTTATTTCTTTCATTAATTTGAACACAAAAAAAAAAAATTTAAAGTTTTTTTTTTTAGTATGGTATTGATATGTTATTTTGAAAATTGAACCGCGGCGGCGATGTGGCGGTGCAGCGAATTTAAAGAAGGTGAAGCACTTGTTAGACTTGCCGAAAGCTGACACGAACTTGACACTGTGGAAGGCGGATTTGAATGAGGAAGGGAGCTTTGATGAGGCCATTGAGGGTTGCTCTGGAGTGTTTCATGTTGCCACACCTATGGATTTTGAGTCTAAGGACCCTGAGGTAAATTAAAATAAAAAAAAAAACATTCAATATTTGTGCAATTTACAACACAAATTTCACATAACCCATGTATGAATTCAATTGCAAAATTGAAAATATGCACTCACCTTTTACTCAAATTTGTTTTGGAAAACATAATTTGATCATAGAATCGGACACATAATATATACAGAATTTTTTTTCTTTAATTGATTAAAAAAAAACAAAACAAAACACAATAGAGTGGCTTCATTACAATAATGGGGAGTTCATTGTCACTTGATGTAGTCTATAGTTTTAAATTGTATTTTAAAGGGAGTCTTGTATATCTGTCAGTAAAATATATAATCGAATTGTTCAAATTAAAATCGAAGTAAAATAACTGCACACTGAAAAATGACATAGTTTTACTTTAATTTTAAATGTAGTGCATTAAATTACTACAGCAAATCCAGTATCGCCCTGTTTTTTGGTGATGAAAAACAGGGGTGATCCTCCTATTAGCTCTTTTAAAGGTTCATTGCAAAATCTTTGTTTATTCACAAAAACTGTTTTAAGAATTTCCTTGATAATAGGGTCCCCCCTTAGAATAAATAATAGGCCAAAAGAAAGGTGACAGAAATATGGCAACGACTTGGGAAACAGAAGACAACAAAACAAAAAAAGGTTAAAAAATCTTTGGTAGGCTGGCCGAGCCAATTTATAAGGAAATATTGAATAATAGTCTTGATTGACTTAATAATAATTCAATAAATAGCTGTCATTCATGAAGAGAACTGTCCTTGTAATTTTAAAAATGGGGTTAAAGAATCCAAGGAAAATATTTTACCTCAAATTAGTTCCTCTACTTTTTTGTTTACAAAATCAAGAAAATTCTAGTCTTGATATTTTGAGTGAAAAAAAAAAAAAAAAAAAAAAAAAAAAAATTTGAATAGGTTTGGCAAGTTTTTCTCCTAGGTTTTTTTTTATTTTTTTCACTACAAGACAAAATTTTTGCAAAACCAAAAAAACAAATCTAAACAAAATATCACATTCAACCCCATAATCATTTCACTTTTTCTCTCACAAACATCACATCCAATTCCAACCACAAAAAAACTCAACTATATTCCCAAACACTAAAAAAATTTTCTCTAATAATATCCTACAACTAAAAAAAACTTGCATAAAAACTCACTTCCCAAACACCTACATAGTGTTTAGTGGGTTATAACAACTTGCACGTTACTGATTCAAAATCTAACATTAATTACAAGAATCTCTCTTTAATTAGCACTAAATGTCATTAGTTTATCCTTCAATTTTAATATTGTACGTTTAGACTCCAATCTCATTAGTTTATCCTTCATTAATTAGCACTAAATGTCATTAGTTTATCCTTCAATTTTAATATTGTACGTTTAGACTCCAATCTCTTAACTATAGGTATTTATTCATTTTTTTTTATAATAAATGAGTTTGAATGTACAATTTTGTTTTTATTCATTTTCACAATAGATGAGTTTAAATGTACAATTTTAAAATTGAAAGGAGAGTTAAAGTGATATTCAGTCATAAATGAGGGATGCTCATCTAATTAACCGTTTAATCTATTCAATATGGACTCGAGCCAAGTATGATGTACCTATCCTACTAATTTTTCTCAATAGCGAGGAACACTTTGACCCACCTTTGGTGAGGCTCGAGGTAAAACCTCATATAAGTGCAACCACGTGCTAGTCTCACATATCAGGCGAAACAGCAATGATTGGTGACCCGAAATTCAGTAACTCGAATGGCTCGAAACTGTCAAAACGACGTCGTTTTGGGCGCAAAACGACGTCGTTTTGGGCGCAAAACGACGCAAAACCATGTCGTTTTAGCAGTTTCGAACCATTTGAGCCATTAATTTTGTGGCCCTCAAACATTTTTCTCAGGCGAAACAAGGACTCGGACCTAAGATCTATTAAAAACGGGATGGAGATTATGTCCGGAATAATGGAGAATACTGCTAAAAACAACTTTGAATATTTGAAAACATTTCAACAGAGAAATTAACACACTGCCACTGGACTTGACCTACCATTCCCTTGCTTGAATCATCATCTAGCAGTTTATGTGATTTCAACCGAGAAATTAACCTAAAAACTTGAGTCTATGTGGTTTTGATTTTGTGAAAATGTGCAGAATGAGGTAATCAAGCCGACAATCAACGGTGTGTTGAGCATCATAAGGTCATGCACCAAAGCTAAGACAGTGAAGAGGCTGGTGTTCACATCCTCTGCTGGAACTGTTAATGTCCAGGAACACCAACAACCCGTTTTCGACGAGAACAATTGGAGTGACTTGGATTTCATCAATAAGAAGAAGATGACTGGCTGGGTTAGTATTATTACTTACTATATATTTGCCATCTCTACTTCTTTACTAGTATTATTATGTTTCTGATAAATATATTAGGTCTTCATTCAAAAAATTGTATTAAGTACCCTGTTCTTGAGACCAAATCTTTTGTTCTGATTTTCCCTGCTCTCATGTTCTAACTAATCTGTTTGATGATAGAGAAATAGCTTAAGACATGGCCCTAGTCAAAAATTTAAAGGGATGATCTTATTTTATAAAATGTTAATTAAAATAATATTTATGTATTATTATTGGGGACCTTTCAATAGCGAAGATTTTATTTTATTAGGTCTTTAATTAAGAAAGTTTTTCTTGCTTGGTCAAGCCAGAAATATTTTATTTAGGCTGTATTTAAATTATAAATTTGGGTGTACATTTCACCCACATTTTTTTCTTTTTTCTTTTTTCTTTTTCCTTTTTTTCTTTCAAATTTCTATCCAAATATATGATTTAAACACAGTTTCAGTCTATTAGAAGTTTTATTTTGTACCTTTAAACATGGAGAATTTTTTTTGTGGCCTTTTACAAAGATCATAAGAGTTAATCGGGAAACACAGACAATCTTATCAAAACTCTTAATAAATGCACATATGGCGAAGCAGGATTGGACGTGCACAAAATGAACCCATTACCATCAAATTTTGAGCAATGAATCATATTTAGCCACATGTAGATGTATTAAAATTTTAATGATGAGATTGTTTTGTGTTTTTAGAAAACAGGACCTAAATGATTCAAAAGAAAGGGCCAGATTAGGAACAGAGACTTCTGTGTGCTATTTCTTAATAACAATAGTCATATGAGATGGTTCTGATGGTCTCTTTACACTGTGTCTTGCAGATGTATTTTGTTTCAAAAACATTGGCAGAGAAAGCAGCATGGGAAGCAGCAAAAGAGAACAACATTGATTTCATTAGTATCATTCCTACATTAGTTGTAGGACCTTTCATAATGCCAACATTCCCACCAAGCCTAATCACTGCTCTCTCCCCCATCACTAGTATGTATACACTTCTCCCTCCATAATCACCATTTTTGTGTCCATAAACTGATCATGATAATATGGTTGTTTTTGTATCATAATTTTTTTGTTGGGTGCAGGGAATGAAGGACACTACTCGATCATAAAGCAAGGGCAGTTTGTGCACCTTGATGATCTCTGTGAATCTCATATATTCTTGTATGAGCATCCTCAGGCTGAGGGCAGATACATTTGCTCCTCCCATGATGCTACCATCCATGATTTGGCCAAACTGATGAGAGAGAAATGGCCCGAGTACAATGTCCCCACTGAGTGAGCCTCTCTATCTCTCTTCTTTCTCTACCCCTTACACGCCGGATGAGGATTCTTTGTCCCACTCCCTCCTGTCTCCCTATCCCAAACATCCTCTTTATTATTGGATCTATTTCTCCGACTCTAATCTTGTAAAAGAGAAGAAACTTGGGACAGAGGTTATGCAAAGTGAGACAAAGGATCCGGTTGCCCATTGGCTAAGGATTCTCTGTCCCACTCTCATGTCTCTCTACTCCAAACATCCTTTTTATCATTGGATCTATTTCTTTGACTCTGATCTTGTGAGAGAGAAGAAACTTACAACAAAAGGAATAAAGAGAGTGAGACAGAGGATTCGAATCCTTACCCACTTGCCCCTTCTTTAACTCAAAATTTAAACCCAAAAAAAAAAAAAAAAAAAAAAATTGGATGACATAAATGTTAAAAAGAATAAAAATTTGATTTCGAATCGCCTTAATTCTACTGATTAAAATAGAAAAGTGATTCTTCATTATTTGAAATTACTTTTCCAACTTGATAACAAATCTACTACCTACACCTTCCATGGTAAAGGTAAACTCAAGTGGGTAATAATAAATTTACAATGATAAAATTGTTTACAAAGGGTAAGATTCTTCAATAATGCAAAGATTTGAATCAGAATATTTTGCTTATTAGATTACTAATAAGGTTCTCTTTTCCTTTCTGAATTTTGATCATCCAAAAATATTGTAGCCTCGTATTTTTTAGGATTCCTATATATCTTCTGTTTTTTTCACCGTTACATTGCACTAGGTACAAGCTAAGATATAATTTATCTTCGTTAATTCTTTCATGATTATCTCCAAATAAGAAACTGATTATGAATTACATTTCTCCATGCATTTTTCTAGCTTTCAGGGACATTTTCCAAATTTTTTTCCCTTCTAACCAAACACCAAAAACTGAGTAGCTAATGCAATTTAAACGGTCTGGCTTGTGACAGGTTTAAGGGGATAGATAAGGACTTGCCAGTTGTGTCGTTCTCATCGAAGAAGTTGATAGGAATGGGGTTTGAATTCAAGTATAGCTTGGAGGACATGTTCAGAGGAGCCATTGATACTTGCAGAGAGAAGGGTTTGCTTCCTCACTCTTTTGCAGAAAACCCTGTCAATGGCAACAAGGTTTAAATATAAAAGAGTAACCAAGAAAAGAAAAGAAAAGCTCTTCCAAGTCTCTGTTTGCCAACTTTCAATTCTCTGTTTTTTATGTTTTTGTATGGTGGGGTGGTGATATTCACCCAAAAATGGTGGGGTGGTGATTGTTTCGGTGTATTGGTGCCTTGCCTTTTAATAATATATCGATAACAATGAGGTTTGGTATTCTCTTAGTAAAAATGTGTGACTGTATTTTGCTTAAATAGTAGACAAGAATAATAAATAAATGCTATATAGCTCGAATTTGAGTTTCTTCGAATGACCTCAGTTTTAGTTTGCCGGTCGTTCGGTCAGTCATCCAGCAACAAGATGACAGCGGTAGACAAGCGTTGCCCCGATTGTTTGGGCAATCATTCGGACAGTCAACCGGCATACATAAATTTGGATAATTTAGGCAAACTCAAATTCGAGTTATCAAATATTTTTCATAAAAGAATATTAAATATCTTATCCATAAAATTTCTCAATTTTGACAGGAGGGACTTATTAGATCAAATAAGTACATTTGATCTAATAGAATAATTTTTCCGACTAGATTAATACCAATTCAAGTCATTTCATGAATAAAATGTGGCTAATAATCCCTTTCATTGAAAAATGGGGTTGAGTCTCCATATCATGTAGTTTTATTTTTGTTAATGATATTACATTATCGGTATCATTGTTATACTAAATTTTTACTCCACTTTATTTTCTGCCTAACAATACACAAATGATTCTAAATTAATTTGATAATCATAACAATATGTCTTCAAAAAAATTTTAAAAATAATAATTTTAAATTTAATTTTTTTTAAGACATAAGTGAATTGTTACCATTAAAATGATGTTCGCAAGTGCTTGAATTGAAGTGATGTTTGTTGCAGCTCCGATGACCCGCCAGAGCTACTTACATATGTTTTTTATTTTGTAATTCTGTGTCAGATTGCTTGTTAACTTATCACATAAAAATAAATTAAAATAAGTTTTTTAATAATAAATAAATTGATTATTCTAAAGCGTTAAGAAAGATTTTTTAAAGAGTGGTACTATTAGCACTCTATTATTTTAGACTCCTAATTTTTTTGGGCCCCTAATTATAAATTTTGAAACCCTCAAAATTATTTTTTTTCCTTCAAATAATACCAAAATTATTCTTGTAAAAATATTTCACCTATTGAATGCACACCCCCCACATCTCCTCACCCCAAAAAAACCCATCTTCCAAAAAATTCTAACAAAACCCACCAAGAAAAAGAAGAATCAATGTGATTACTGTCTCTGCGACCTCATCCACCATTGTCACAGTTGGTATGCTCTCTCTCTATATATATATACATATTTTTTTAGTTTTCTCGTAATAATTTCTTCTCTTGTAGAAAAAAAATTATAATAATTGGTTCGGTTAGTTTTATTAGTAGATATTATAAAATTGTAAGTTTAGTAGAGAACTGTACAGTAATATTATCAAAGTTACTCGATGAAGGAATAACTTTTGAAACTGATAATGGATTTGAACTACTTCCGATAACTTCTGCAAGTGTTAAAAATTTTGACCATTTAATGTGTTAAGAAATTTTTATGTTCGGACCTGCATTCCCGAAAATTACTTATTTGTTCAGGAAGTTACCGAACAAATAAGTAATGTTCGAGCCTGTATTCTTGAACTTGAAAAAATGAAAATTTCTGCAAGCGTTAACAATTTTAGCTGTTCAATGTTAAGAAATTTCTATGTTTGGACCTATATTCTCGAACATTACTTATTTGTTCAGGAATGCCATCCTGAACAAATAAGTAATGTTCGGGCCTGTATTCCATCAAAAGATTGCCACTGTTACCGCTAAAATATTGCCATTATTGGAGAAGTTGCCATTATCAGAGAAGTGTAGATAGTCAAATGTTTGCCACTGTTACTGCCAGTATATTGTCGTTAAAGGGTTTTTAAGGTTTTGAGAGTGATTAGGTTTTGAATGTAGAATTTGGGAAGATGGATGGGTGATGATAGAGGTGGATGCTCTCATAGATTCTACTTCATTATGTAGTGAGTGTGTAGGTTTAATTGTGAGATAGGGTGTTTCAAAATTAATGATATCTTTTTTAATAATTTTATTTGAGATTATTATTTTAAAAATTAAATGGTCCAAAATAATTTATGAAATGTTAATAACAGTACTATTTTTAAAATTCTACTTATGGGTTATTATTAGCTCTCAACTTATAATAAAGTTATGCAGAAAATAGATCCTCATGTGGTATTTGGATCAAAAACCTGAGGAGAGATGCGCGGAGGTAAAGAAACGTGAATGAAATGAAAATATTTGGTGTATTTGGTAGAGTTTTCTAAATATGATTTAAGAATATGAGTTATATTTTAAGTTTGTGAGTTTTAAAATTATGCTTTGAGTGTAAAAAAATTTTTTGGTGAATGAGTTTTGAAAAGAGTTTTTGAATTAAGTGATATGACATAATTTTTTATACAAAAATTTACAACTCATAACCAAACACACAATTCAAAATTCTATTCAAAACTCATAAAAAAAAATTTAAAATATTTAAAAATATTTTTATTTAAAATATAAAAATAACAAGTGCAAAAAATATATATATATATGAATACTGTTCCGGTCAACCAGCCGGACGTCCGAGGGGACATCCAGGTACATTAATTATTGGTAGGATAATAAACTAGTTAATTGTAGATAAAATGAATACTGATATTGTGCGCACGCACACACAGAGTAGCCAAAAAAATTTCGCACTCAATAAGTTTCTTCTGGATTGACTTGAGATAATTTGAGACCTATGAAGCACATGTATGGGTATGAATACTGATATTGGTAGGATACGGGCATGTCAACATGATAAAATCCAAATAAAAGTAAGATACAAATATTGGTATGACTTAATGCGTTTGTAAAAAAATATTTGTTTTTAATTTGAAATAATACAAAAATTGATTTAATTGTTTAATTTGTTAAATCCAACATACAATTGACATTTAATACCAAAAGTACAGGTATAAAATAAACCAGAATTAAATATCATAATATTAAATAACTTGAAACCATAACTTTAAAATCATACTAAGTACAAAACTAAAAATGAAAAAGAAATCCAGTAAAATGAATTTTAACTTTATAGTAGAAAAAAAATATATATATTATTTCGACTAGAGTACGGCACAGCTTGAGTATATACTAGATATGTCTGCGTACGCCAAAAATTAAAAAGGAAAAATTTGAATATGTGTTTTGTATACCCGGTACGTATACAAAAATATCATACATAAGTAAGTACCTGGTACAAGTACAACATGTTTGTTGAATTATTCATGTTTCATAGTCTCAAGATAATTCTAAATGAGAATTTATATATATATATATATATATTGCAAAGTATATGTTATTTGAAATTTAATTTTTTTCATTATTGAGATATATAAATATTTAAATTTAATTTTTTTATATTTGGAAAACAAATTAATTTTTAAGGTATAGTTTGAAAGATAAAATGAAATTCCAAATAAATTTTGATGTCACATCAACACATTCTGTCCAATTGTAGATAAAATGTAACAACGGGAGCCAAATTAATCAAAATTTTAAAAGTTCAGGTGTAAAATTGATATTAATAGAAGTTTATAGATCAAATTGAAAAAAGCCTGAAAGTTTGGAAAGCAAAATAATATTTTCTTAATTTTTTTAAGATCCTTGATATTAAAATCTTATAAAATGACATACAATATTTTCATAATAATTAAGGTCCCTCAATATTTTTACAATAAAAATTCGACTCAGAGAAATTTTGCTCTAACTCAAAGAAATTTCAATTTTTATAGAAAGATTTCTCTAGTTTCACCAAAAATCAAAAAATCAAAAAAAAATCAAAAATCAAAAATCAAAATTTCTCTGTGATCATACCAAAAATAATGGAGCCAAAATTTCTTTGAGTCGAATGAAATTTCTCTGAGTCCGGCAAAATTTTTCTGAATCAAATTTTCTCTGTGAAAATATTGAGGGACCTTAACTAATAAAAAAAAAATTAATTACCTAAAAATCCGATTTACAAATGTTATGGTAACTTATGTCATATCTAAGATTTTTTTTTAACTAATAAGTCCTATTTAATAAAAGTGAGAATATTATCAGCTTTTTCTAATTTTTAAAACTAAGAACATTATCAATTTTGTATAGTAATATACCAAATAATTATTTCACTAACTGAAGAAAAAAAAAAAACAAACAAACAAACAAACAAAGCGAGCATGAGATTAAATGTCTTTACCTTTCTACTTATTGGTTTGATTCAACTATCCAATAAAACTGAAAACATTATCAATGTTTTCCGATTTTCAAAATGAGAACATTATCGATTTTTTATTTTTTCTTCCAATTTTGCACATCAATGTTTCAACATCATGCTCCTTTATAGACACAAAATTTTTAATTTTACACACAAAATAATTCAATTTTTTTGCACATAATTTTTTTTTTTAGTTTTTTAAGTTTGAAAATTGATATTTTATAATTTTGAAAATCAAAATAAATGTCAAATCATTATTTTTTTTATATATAATAACAAATTATGAACAATCATTGTTTGAAGGATTACTCCAACTATTAAATATTTAATGGAACTTAAAGGTTCAAAAAATCTTAATCAGGACTTAATGGAATATAAGTTCACAAATTAAGACGTGTAAATGCTCCTAAAAAAAATCTTGGACCTCTCCTACTACACAAAGTTAGAGAGAAATGTTTCAATAATTTTTCCTAAAAGATAAGCCTGAACTTTTTCTTCTTTTTTTTTTTTAAAAAAAAAAACTGAAATAATCTTCAACTTTCAGAAACTTTGGTTGCCAAATAAACCCACAAAAACATTTGTTTGGAAAAGCTGGTCACGAACTGCCATTTCAAACCAAAATGAACACTAAATTTAAATCAGAATAGTGATATGACTTCAATTAAAGTTTATTACTATTAATTTAAATTCTATACGCAATCTAAAAAAGAAAAAGAAAAAGAAAAAGAAAAATTCTATACATTATTTACTAAATATATTTGGGGGGAGGGGGAGAAAGGGCCATTGCATGTACTTAAATCCTTACGTTAGTTTCTTTTTTATTATTATTATAAAATAAATAAATAAAATTTATTTGTAAAAAAATAAAAATAAAAGACATGTTTAGTACACATTTTCAAAATGTATAAACACAAAAAACAATGGGTGGCCGATAGTAGGTGGTGAGCAACAGTAGTGCGGAAGAAAGGGAATGAAAACTAATCTTCGAAACAAATGAAAACACATTTTTCTTGTTTCCTCAAATTTTGTAAATTTTGAAACATTGCCTTCTTTAAAGGTATTTTTGTTTCCAAATTTCAAGATTTTTTGAAAACTAAAATAGAAACCAGAAACATAATAACATTCCTAAACCTACAAGTGAAACAGAATAAAATATACATGAATTACCTGAACATTGAAGCCTCTGGTCTAAATCATGATACAATGAAAGAGGATAACCTCTCTTTCATGCCAATCTCTTTGAAGCTTAAGCTTACACTCATAACCTAAAGATAGAGCTGAAAATTTTTGGGCAGTATGTAGAGATACTTACCAGCCAGCAGTATAACTACAGCTCTGCACCCTTCAGCAGAAGGCCTCAACTACCGCTCCTCCGAGTTGAATCTGTTCCAAGCTTCCTGATGATGCATAAAAACAAAGGTAATAAACACGAGTACGCAATGACCATCAAACAAATGTTTGTTGCTTCAGACCAAACATTTTGTTTTCAGCAAGAGATGAAAATGAATTCAAGGGCAATGCAACACAACACGATGCTAATCCTGTAATCCGTTTGGAGTAAAATGAAGCCCGTGGAAAATATCTGCCCACATTCCTCTCCTTTTAGTAAACTAGAAAATCTATCCACCCAAAAAGTCAAGAGGGACAAAATTACTACTAGCATTATATGGTCATAACCAAAGTAGGGTTTGTCAAGATGATCAATAAGTGCATATGTTGTAGAATTCCTTGCCAGGACTGTTTCAGTATTAATTTTTTATCCTTAACTTTTTTAAATTTTCTGGTATTCAAATAGTAATAACAGAACAACGATAAATTCAAGTAAGGATCACTTTCACTGTTTAAATTTTGATGTCATAACTGGGTTTCATGTGCATAAGGCATAACATCAAATATATGATCATGGCACCACATTCCTTAATTATGGCCTCCACTTCCGTAAGCAATAGAACATGCCATCTGAAGACAAGTGTGAAAATATGAACATTGCATATGAAACTAGCATTTAAACAGAAGCAATGAGTACATTTTTTAAGTACAAATATAGTTCAAGTAAAATGAGAAATTCAAATAATAGATGTGGAGTAAGAAAGTAAAGGTATGCCAAAATAACAAGGCAACAAGACCACATCAAGTTCAACACTTAAATTTTAAAAAACATTTTTGTATTGGTCAATTGGGAGCAAGAATCCATTTCATGGACATCCTAAATTAGGCTAGCAATTATGGAAGCCACGAAAGCAAATTATTACTTACTGTCACTTTCAGCTTTCTGTAGCATAGAAAAATAATTAATTTCTTAGTTTTTAGAACATGTAGTCATGAATCAAATTAATAGAAGAAAGGGAAGCCAGTACTTTTGCCTAATACCTTTAGAAGATCAAAAACCTTTTCGCATATGTACTTTTGCTGAATACTTGCACCCCGTTGTTGTAATTTGTCAGGGTGAACACATAGAGTGGCTTTCCGGTAAGCTTTCTTTACAGCCGCAGCAGTTATAACTTCAGTCAACGGAATTGGCCGCCAACCATTATCTGGCCCAAGGATCTGACATCATAGAAAATGTAATTTAGAGCGTAAGTTTATAGAGAATTATAGAAAAAGGGATCAATCAGCATAACCAAGTGAGGACTATGATCTATTTTCTGAGACTGGACAATTGTGATCATCTTATAGAACTACAAATATGAACAAGGAAGAAACATGAAAGATGGTGATTGTATCTAATGGCAGATATTGAATGAGAATTATCACAGTTAATAATTGACATTGAATTCCAGGTCCCAGTTTTCGGACGAGGGGTATGCCATATGCAAAAGATATTCTGTGTCAGCAGCAAAATCTATATGGCCAGTAGTTCAATGCAGATGTGAAGTAGCACAAGAGTATTTTTTTTTTTTCCCCCAGTGATTTCTCTATATTAGTAACCTCAGTGGATTAAGTTTTCTTGATGTATGCATCTGAATATGTATTCAAGAGTGATATTTCTGCCAGGCAACCAGGAAAAAACCTAGCAATCTAGAACAGGGAACTGCTATCAATGCAGAAAAGTGCAAATATTCAGAAGACTAGAACTAATCAATCAGTTGATTTAAATAGTCCCAGACTCATTTCAGCACATAGGCATGCTTTACCAATACCAATGTGAAATTCACATCTCATCACACTTTCAAACACACTAAACAACCAGAACCCCAGACAAGTTCACATTGTGACTTCATAAGAAACTACATCCAGAGCTATATTTTCATATTTTATGCAAGTATCATAGCTAAATGTTCAAGAAGGATTGAGGATATTTTTGCATACATATTGCAGTGTTGAAAGCAATGCACGCAGGTTCCCTTCTTTCCCACCAGACCATCTCTTCACTTCAGCATCAAGAGCTTCAGCAAATCTCTGCAAGCATATCTATTGATATGAGCCACAAAAAATGCAAAGCTAGTTAATGGTTCCAAAAGTCACACTGATGGAAAGATTTTTACATTTCTCTCTGCTTGCTCCTTTTGAGCAATAAGATCACGCATGTTCTTCTCTGCTAGAGCCTTAGCCTGAAAAAGTGACGGGAATTGTTTTGAGTTCATAATTTTAGATGTAGATGACATATCACAAAATTCATGAAAGGATGAAAAACAAAATGGAAAAAGAAGGCACATACTGCACGTTCAGCAGTTCTTTGATGCCTCTCTAACCTAGCTTTACACCTCTGAGCTGATTCACCTTCAACTCCCACAAATCTCTCAGAAGCTGCATACAGAAATAAATAAATAAATAAAAATACCTAGGCTATACATAAAGCAGAAAAATGTTGGAAGGTCGATGAAAAAGTAGATTTAATAAAATAAAAAAACATAAATTCACAGTGCAAAAGAATTATAGCACATGTTTCATTTATCACATACCACCATGAACTGAAGAATATGAATAAATGGACCCACTGGAAGACCAAATGCCCTGAAATTGCATGTCCTGCAAATCCTGCCGATTATATCATTAAGTTAAGAGACTGTGTTGGGCATGCACTTCATAAATTACATCAGTGAAGGGTATACTCACAGAGGATGAAGAGCTTTGTCTCATTCCATCATTTTTATAAGAAGCAAAGGACTTATCAACAACTGATCTTTCATTAGCAGCCTTCTCAGCCATTGCTTTTTGGAAAGCACGATCTCGAGCCTCTGCAGTTGCTCTCTCTACTGCAGCACGCTCTGTCCTGACCCTGGCCTCCATAGATGCCTTCTCCCCTGTTGACCTCTCCCGAGCCTCTGCACATGCCTTCTCTAGTCTTTCTCGGGCTTCTGTCATCGCTCTTTGTCGAACTTCGGCAGTTGCCCTCTCCACAGCAGCCCTTACTGCCTTGTCATGGGCTTCAGCAAATGTCCTTTCACGAGCTTCAATGGTTGCTCTATCAACAGCCATCCGGTCCTTTTCTCTTTCCCTTTCTCTTTCCCTCTCTTCCTCTATCTTTCTTAGGCGATCCTTTTCCAGCTCTCTCTCTCTTTTTATCCTTTCTTCTTTCTCTCTCTCCTCTGGTGTGAGAATATCATTACGATTCTTCTCTTTTCTTTTTGTGCTTTTGCTTGTGCTAACCTTCTGACCTGTGCTCTTTGCATTTCTTCTTCCCTCCAACACAGTTGGCTGATCAGCCCCCATTTTCCTTCCATTTTCAATCAACTCTCCTACCACTTGTGATGACATGAATTTGTCTTTGCTATGTTCCTTGTTAAACGTCACTTGAACCTCCTTAACATTAGTCCCTCTCTCTCCTAATTCATGAGTGAGTCCATTTGGAGTCCCAGGATTAGAGGCTATTTTGAAAGATTTCTTATTTCTGTCAACGTGTGTTTGTCCAATGCCAGCTTCAACTGATTCTGTCACAGTGTCATGCAGATGATGTGACTTCATGACATCTTTCGCATTGATTTGGTTCTTTTCATGTTGTGTGTAATCTAGAGTCATGCCAGATGAGTTGAATTTTTCTTCAAACAGCACATTCACTACTTCAACTGCTTCCAACCGAGTATTCACACTATCTATGGGTTCAGTCCTCATGGTTCTATCCTCTTCAAATGAAAGGTTCCCTTTGGTCATTTCTACATTTCCACTGTTTTTATCCTGTTCACAGGCTGCTTGACCAGGTTGTAGATTCTCATGATCATCCAGCTTACATGCCCCATCATCAGATGTCTTGAGATTTTCCCCCTCTGTGTCCACACAAGTTCCTTGATCAGAATTAAGCTTCCTTTCATTTTCATCCCTCTCATTTTGCTCATGATCTTTGCTCCATACCTTCAGTTCTTCCCAATAACCTGCATCTTCAATCCTGTTCTCAGTTTTTTCACACACATTAACGTCTTCATATCTTTTCTCAATTTCTTTCTGCTTGAAAGCCTCTTCTGATCTCTTCTCACTTTCTTCTCTTTCATGAGCTTCTTGCAATCGTTTCTTATTTTCATCTTGCTCCCTAGCCTCTTTAAGTCTCTTCTCATTTCCTTCCCTTTCACAAGCCTCATTTAGTCTCTCCACGTTTTCCTCTCTTTCATGAGCCTCTTTTTGCATCTTGGCATTTTCTTCCAGCTCAAAAGCACCTTTCAATTTCCTATCAATCTCTTCCCGCCTATGATCCTCTCTTAGCCTCTTCTCATTTTCCTCTCTTTCAAGGTCAAGTTCTAGCCTTTTCTCATTCCTTTGCCACTCAAGAGCCATTTTCAGTCTCTTCTCATCCCCTTCCAGCATAAGAGCCAATATTTTCTCGTTCTCTTCCAGCTCAAGAGCCTCTTTAAGTCTCTTCTTCTCTTCTTCTTCATGAGCCTTTTTAACTCTCTTCTCATTCTCTTCTCTTTCACAAGCCTCTTTTTGTCTCTTTTCTTTCTCTTCTTTTTCAAAAGCCTCCCTTTGCTGCTGCTCCTTTTCTTCCCGCTCTAAAGCTTCCTCTAGTCTTTTCTCAATTTCTGCTAGTTCAAAAGCCTCTTCAAGTCTTTTCTCATATTTTTCCATCTCAAGAGTTTGTTTAAGTCTCCTTTCATTTTCGTACCTTTCATGAGCATCTTTGTGTCTTTTGTCATCTTCTATTCTTTCGTTAGCCTCTTTTAGTTTCTTTTCAACTTTCATTTGATTCTCTTTCTGTTGAACTTCTATCAGGGTGTCACATTCTTCACTTTTACCAGCTTCAGTTAGTATCTTCTCAATGTCTCCATGCTGTTGGACCATTCTTGGCTTCTTCCCAGTTTCTTCCTGTTTACAAACCTCTTGGTTCACTTTTACTTTCTTCCCATGCTCCTCTTGCCTGCTTGACTCTTTAGTTGCTTTTGATCTCCCCTCGTTTCCATCCTGTTCACAAGTCTCCCTATTGGCTTTTATTTTCCTATGGTCTTCTTCTTGATCAAATGCTGGAATTGCTTTTTTCTCCTGACCACACTCATGGGACTGTGTACTTTGCACTAAAACACTGTCATCCTTTGCTTGCTCATAGATCTTTCGGGATTTATCAATTTCAACTAGTTCAAAAAATTCTGCTGCTTCTCTCCATGCAACAGTTCCTTCGGTTTTATAAAATTCTTGAGATGACCTGTCCTCCTTCCCATTCTTTTTATCTGCAGATATTTTGGCCACATTTATATGTTTTCCCCCTTCAATTGAATCTGAAACTACCTGTGTTATCTTCATTACTTTCTTCCTTTCCTCCCCAACAAAAGTTTTCATTCCACTACAATCTCTTTGACATGTTCCATGCACTTTCTCATCTTTAAAACTGTTGAATCCATCAAATGTCTTGCTTGCTTTTCCCTCCTTATCTTTCGTTTCATTTTTCAAACCAAACTTTGTACGGCTTTGAAGACCCTCCTTCTTTCTCTCCATTAATTCTTTTGCACTTTTTAGCTTTGCTTGAGCTTTTTCCATTACATCTTTCATAGCTGCAGCAGAGACTGCAGCAGATGAACTTGGATCTACCTCCACGTCAAAGAAAGATGGGGAGCTGTCACCTGTCGTCTCTCCAAAAGCAAAACTTTTAGAAGCTTTGAGCTTGGATTTATGTCTACCGGAATCTCCACCGTTCACAGCTAAAACATGAGGTGGCTTTGAAGGTGGTGGTAACTGAGAGGGCTGCGTTCTTAGGCTGATATCAGATACAGTTACAAATGTCTCATTCATATGAGAAGCACTTTTGCCAAATCCCACAGGTTTGAGATCAGTCCCCAAAGTCTCCATGCCAAAACTTCTATTTGACAGATGTGACATAGTTTTCCGGAATTGTTTTCTTTCCCTTAGGCCCCCACTAAAATCCATTTTTCGATTGATATCATCAGCTACCTGCAAAGGTGTATTCCTATCCTTTATCTTTTCTGAAGAAGGTGCCTCATTGACTATGGAAGTAAATCCAGGAACAGCATGTAATTGAGTTACGTGTGCCATCCCACTTGACCCATCTTCCTTGCTTCTTTGACTAGACTTATCATATGATATACTGATCTGCTTAATGCCATCACATGACTGGTGAGATTCTCCATTTGGCAAGTTATCTGAAGAAGCAGAAGGGTCTGACTCATCTGAAAGAGACTCACTCTGAGCTGGAGTCCTATAATCAGGAAACAGAAAAAACACATCGCAGTTTCAAATTTCTACAATTGCTATAACAAATATGGCCAATAACAGAAAATTGCAACAGAAGCATCATTGTCATATTCATGAGTTTCTTATTTATGTGACCATAAGAAATATCAAAGACAAGATAGTAACTACCGAGAACGAACATGGTTGAATCAAAACACTTACCACCAATCTCTTTTTCTCTTTTTTTAGGAGATAAGTTGATACCACCAATCACATATTACAAATAAAACCTTTACTTGAAATATGAAAGACAATTCAATTGGAGTACTTTCCACCCTCTTTAATAAATTTCACATATTTTTCTTACGTTCTATTATCCTTGAAAAGACCTATAAGGGTTATAATACATTATTTACTCTTTTTTGATAAATATCATTCTTCTCTACAATTCCCCTCTAATCCAATGGGGACTGGATAAATTTTCATTAACTTGAATATGTAATTCTTTATTTTTGTGCTTCACATTGAAGTCCCTTCCATTTCCTTGACATATTTGATCGAAAAATACAATTCACGATGGACTCTTCGTTAGGCTAGAAAGGCCTCTTTGGCATATTATTTAAGCCCCCAGACATTTGTTCCAAGTTCTTCCTCCAACCAACAGAAAATAATGCAAGGGTGGATTCCAAGGTCACATGGACAGAAAAATGCTGCACCTCTCAATCATCATCACCAATCCAAGCCCAATTGACCCAATTTGATGCCATATAGACAAAAAGAACTTTGGTGAATGATAGTTCCAGTGATTACATTGATCACTATACTTCTTATAGAGATTGCATTACTAAGCATCATTGCTAATCTGAAAAATATATTAAATCAACCTCAAGATTATATTGAACCCCAAACAAATGTTATCTCTCAAAGAGCTTTATTACTGTAAACCTCCTAATAAATTAACATAAATGGATGTACACCTTTATGAGTCCTCTTTTATTTTTTATGGAAAAGTAAGTGAACCACTTTTTCCTAGCTCAGACAAAGAGATAAACTCAAATCTGCAATGCAGCCTCAAACAGAATTGACTGGACGAGCAAGTATTGTGCATTGCTTGAAACAAAGAAAAATTTCTAGATGTTACCCACAAATGCATGTTAAATCAATTTCAACAAATTTGCAGTTTGCATTATAAAATATCTGAATTGAGTAGGCAAGTCCAGATGTTAGTTTTAATAAATAAAAGATCAAGTTAACTGAGGCTTAATTCACATGTTGCCATTACTCACTTATACCACATTAAGACCCTCAAATCTAACTATAATGATCCTATGTTATGTCTCAACATGAATTATATCATCTTCAACACTTTCTTACGGTGTCATAGTGGCACATACCTTCTTTTTCACCTCTATGTCTTCAATCCTCCAACTTTATTAGATTTAACACATTACACATTGAAGGTTCAAGAGTTATTCCAAGTAAGAAACACACCCTCAAGTTCATTTTGTAATTGTCGTTTTGTACAAATGTATAATTTATCAATATAACTAAATTGAAAAATCATGCTTTTCTCGGTGTTATAACTTCTACCTGAAAATCAGATTGAAATTTGAAATCTGGTTTAAATTCTTGACCTTCTTTCCTCAATTGGTTGACATTCCTTATGCAAAAAAGATTTTTTTGACAGAGCCAGTCAACATGTTTTATTCTTAGTCATTTGCCACTTGAAACAATCAAAAAAGTGACTCTTTGTTAAACAGCATACTCAAAATTCAAACTTAGAAACATCTTTAGAAGTTCACAAATTTCTAAATGTAACACTCTCCTCCAACTAAAAAGCAAGCAAACAATAGATAACTTTCCCCATATCAAACAATATAAAATTTTCCCCACATTGTTGACATAGAAATAAGTTTCAAGCATTGTTAGACAAGGATTACCTAATGTGGCAAAACCATAAAATTATAGATGCAGGGATTTCACACTAATATACTGATTATTAAAACGTGTAAATAGAACATGCGTCCAGTCTACCTGAAAATCAGATTGAAATTTGAAATCTGGTTTAAATTCTTGACCTTCTTCCTCAATTGGTTGACATTCCTTATGTAAAAAAGATTTTTTTGCCAGAGCCAGTCAACATGTTTTATTCTTAGTCATTTGCCACTTGAAACAATCAAAAAAGTGACTCTTTGTTAAATCAAAATTCAAACTTAGAAACATCTTTAGAAGTTCACAAATTTCTAAATGTAGCACTCTCCTCCAACTAAAAAGCAAGCAAACAATAGAAAACTTTCCCCATATCAAACAATATAAAATTTTCCCCACATTGTTGACATAGAAATAAGTTTCAGGCATTGTTAGACAAGGATTACCTAATGTGGCAAAACCATAAAATTATAGATGCAGGGATATCACACTAATATACTGATTATTAAAACGTGTAAATAGAACATGCGTCCAGAAAAATAGATCAAGCATCTTGTGTAAACAGGTGTGGCCCCACTCATAAAATTAAAAAAGTATCTCCGTCATATGCATTGAATGCACACTTTTTCTTTTCTAATAAAAATTTATCTCTACCAAATACAAAAATTTAACCTTGAACAGAATACTATCAAAACCCACTTCGATAAAAAATTCTCTCCCATCTGTCTCTCCCACTCCCTCTTTAGGACTTTTTCCAAATAAAGATTATATTCTAATCCATGTATTTGACTCTCTCCATTGTGTATTATCTGGCTTTCTCTCCATCTCCAAACTAAGTCATCGGTAATCGAACATTTCTTGTACTCTTTGGGCATAGTAATTTGTAGTATTAATTGGTCAAAAATAATAACGTCTGCATCAAGTATGTTTATTAATTTTTAATCTTCTTTGATTTTTTATGACTATATTTTTACAATACATGCGATATAAATTGCTTGTTCAAATTATGAATTTAATTTTTGTAAATGAAAAGGTTATATGAATTTAATTATGGTGCTATAATATAAATGTTTTTTATTCATATAATCATATTTGTTATTGTTTGAATTTTTTGAGTGAAAATTTGGCAAATCACTAAAAAATTATGTGCTTAATTTTCCGGGAAAATATCTAATTGCTTCATGAAATCTAAAAATTTAATTTATTTATCAAAAAAAAAAAAGAAATCCAAAAATTTAATTAAATACTTTAAATTTGTTTGATACTTTTAGTTTGGCCAGTCTACATAAAAGTTCTAGTTCTGCCCGAGTGTGCCATGTACAATGTTTTAAAAAATGGACAAAACTGTTACATAATGCCATTCCATGACAATTTGGGAACATACCAATTCCGATACAATGCACTTTAGTTGGAAGAATAAATCACAAGCATTTGCTTCTGCCGTAGCCGTTACCACATGTGTAATGGCAGTAATAGGCCGTTATGTTGCCGATTTGGCCGTTAAAGCCTTTTCGAAAGTCTTCTTCATAACAAAATAATTTTCTTCACTATTTTTCCATTTTCTTTGACTAAAATCTCTCTCTTAAACTCCAAAACAATAAAAACCCCTAGATCTACCACTTTCAAGCATAAATCTTGTTACAATCAAAACCCTTAGGTCTACTACTTTCAAGCACAAGTCTACAAGATAGATGTTTTAGGCCTCTTAATCTTCAACCAAGGTTCTGACACTGTGTAGAATCATTAAAATAAAGAGAAAATACATCCAACAAATAGACAAATCTCCATAAGTAGCCTTTGGGTTCTTTGTAATCTATAAGTTTGCAACACGACATGACAAGTCTGTAGCCAACTGCCACAGCCAGCCCCTTTCCCACCCTTCCTCACCAACCCCAACCCATTCCCCCACCACCACGACAGCACCAAGCCACATGTCCCCAGCGGCACCTGAACAAGCCCTTGTTCTTAGCAATCAAGCCATGTGTCCCCAGCATATACCAAGCCTCGAGGGGCCTGTGGGTCCTACCAAAGCAATAACCGAGGTAGTGGGAAGCCAAGATAGGTGTTTATGCTTTGTCCTCAAAATGGAACAATACCTTAATGGAACAAAATTTAACCCTAACTTCAAAATTAATATTCTCAAACTATAGTTTCCCAAGGAGTATCATCATATCACAAAACCCCTTATCCACACTGCCCTCTTGCCGAATCCCAATCCCAAAACTAACCAAAACAAGAAGCAAACCCCCATTGTTTTTTCACTAATCCATAGCATTTCTTTCCCTAACTTGTTCTGATATCCAAATCTTTAAAAGCCCAAGTTGAGTACTCTCGCGATTTCACTTACAAAAACATTTACCCAAAATTGCACAAACCTGTATATTTTGTTCTACAACAAACCATGTTCAACAGAGTGACCATTGAATACCCAAAATTAAGAAAATGTGAATAGCCAAACAACAACAGATTAACATTATTTGTACAATTACAGCATAATCGACCAAATAAATTAAGGCAAAAGCTTTAAAAAAAAAAAAAAAGCATACCAAGCTTCGTCAGACGAATCACATGTAGTCTTCGATAGTTCAAGCAGTTGTTCGAAGGAGGCAGCGAAGTCTACACCATTGAGACCGCCAAATACTTGAGAGTAGTCGAAAATGGAGCTGCGTACATCAAAGGAAAAGTCGGCATCGTTAACAGGAGGGAGATCGAGAATCGGAATAGAGGAAGCAGGAGAGGCGTGAAAATTGCTGAAAATCTCAGTGTAGTCAGAGACTCGAGGACAGAGAGTGGGAACTCCTCCCAACTTTGGAGGACCTCCAAAGACGTCGTCGTACACGGTCTTAGGTCTGACGCCATTGCCATTGTATGATTTCTTCGAAACAGAGTGAGGGAGATTTTCCATTGAAAATGGACCTCCTTCTAGGGTTTTCTTCACCCTGATTCTCCCCCCCTCTCTCTCTCTCTGTCTCTCCCCGGTGCTTTCACTTTCTGTATCTCTCTCTCCTCTGTTGTGTGCAGAGACTCTGAGGAGAACGACGAGAGAGAGGGACCAAATTGGGAATGAAAGGGAGAGGAATCTTTTTATTAATTACACCAAGACCCCTTTAATTGGTGAATACTACTATCATTTTATCATATTGACCCCTCAATTGTACAGTCCTTCTAAAAAGTGGTTTAAAGCACCCTTATTTGGTGCAGCTGAAGCCTTGAAATATGAAAAAAACCAACTTATTTGTTTATGCACTTATTTAGGTTATATTATTTTATTATTGTTTTGGTATATTTTTTAAGAAAAAATTAATAAATTAGCTTCTTTTTTTTTACTTTTTAAAACAAGTCTTATTATAATCTAAAAGTTGATAAGTAGAACACAGAAATTAAAATCATCTATTTTTCAATTTTTAAGATAATCAACTTATTTAAGTTGAAGCTGCACCAAGTAAGATAGCACAAACTCTTAAATTAAAGGAAAATACTATACATCTCAAATTTTTTACCAAACCACTCACATAGGTGTGAGAGCCACACAAACCACATAGTGAGAGATTAATAAAAAATTTAATAGATTATTTAGGATTTTAACATAACTCTAAATTAAAATAAATTATTATCAACTTATTTAAACTGCAACATGACTGTTTTTATAATTGAAGAGACAAAAAAATGCGAGCTCGTGATAAATAAGTTGATATTTATTAAATTGTTGGGGGTCTTGGTGTAATTCAGTTTTTTGGTTTTTTTTTTGTTTTTGTTTTTTATGGTCACCCAAACAGGACGTTTCCTTGGATTTTGTATTTATGATGTGCCTCGTACATTGAAACATTTGTTGTGTTTGCTTTGCTGGAGTACATCTTTTCTTCTGGTTCCAAAGAAAAAAAAAAAAAAAAAAAGAGCACATCTTTTCTTTACTTTTAAATTGTTTATTTAACAAGTATAATTAAAAATTAATATTACAACTTCTTTTAAGGCTTCGTTTGGGAAGCGGGTTGATTTTTTAACTTTTTGATTTTTTTGACTATTTTAACATGGGACTAAAAAGCTTAGTTTGAGAAAGACTTTTAGCTTTTTTGATTTTTTTGTGAGAGAAATAATGTAATAATTATAGGTTGAATGTGATGTTTTGTTTTATTGAGCTAAAAAATCTATTTTATTTTTTATGACTATTTTAGCCAAAAAAAAGTCACAAAACCTTCTTCCCAAGCATAGGAGTGATTCCAATTTTTAGCATTATAAATAAATTTCAAAATTTTACTTTATGAATTAATGTGACACCTTTATTATAATATTTGTTTTTATTGTCATATTATAATTAATAAAATATATAATATTTTAGAAACAATTAAATAATCCATTCTTTTATTTGACATGTAAAACCATTAATACTATGTACACGTAACAAATTACAAGAAAATCATTAATCAAGTATAAAATATTTCATATTTATAGATGTAATTCTTTGTTGTGTGTACTTAAAATTGAGGGCACACATAATTAAAATATGGATGTGTGCATTATGCAATCACTTGATCATTTTTCAAATTCATAGGAAGCGATTTTGTATAATTTACAAATAATTAATACTAATATTTAAAATGAGATTTTTTGAAGGAAAAAATATAAATCAGTATGTATGACCAAAAATAATTACAACACATAGGGCTATAGTTCTGTGTGTAAAAAAAAATAAAAAATAAAAAACACAATAAAAATTGCAACCTAAAAAAAATCTTACCCTTTTGTAAATATTTATCTCATTTCGCATTGAACGATAACTTTCACTTTTTTAAAATCGTAAGGGCCGATCACCCCTAGACTCCGATGACCATAGATCAAACCTAGGGTTCGTGGTGAGGGAAGAAATTGAATCGAAAAATTTTTGCTTTTCTTTCTTCTATGAATTTGAATCTTAGTAACTCACACAAAGTCGTTGACAGCTTATTTCTATGCATTTATCGTGTTTTATTTATGTGTGATTAATATTTTTATATTTATTTAGCAATTAGTTTTGTAGCAAAATTTTACTAAAGTGGAGTGGCAAAATAATATAAAGATTGAGATGTTTCCAGCCGATGAGTACTCTGACAGCTTTTGCTGTGGATGGTTCAAGAAATATCATTGATATAATAATTTGTTTGGGTAATCTGAAAAATTGCAATTAATGATTTTCTTAGGTGGTGTTTGATAAGTTGGTTTGTGGCTAAAATAGTCACAAAAAGATAAAATAGTCTATTTTAGTTATAACAAACAAAATATCACATTCAACCCATAATCATTATACTCTTCTCTCACTAAAAAAGCTAAAAAGCCCTTCCCAAATCAAACTTTTTAGCCCAAGTTAAAATAACTAAAAAAGTCAAAAAATCAACCCACTTCCCAAACGGAGGCATAGAAGGTTACTCATTTATTGCATGCTTTTAAATATCAATACTAAAAATTTCAAAGAAAAAAAATTGCTAAAACTAAATTGCAAACAAAATTAGGTAAGCACCATTTAAATTTCTCAAACTTTTGAGTCAATTAGAAGATGGGTAGGTGGATAACATGCATTCCTTTTGCATGTTGAGAAGATTTGGACAGTGACACTAGTTTTCTTTTATGCATGTATCTATGTATGAGTATAAAAAGAAAAAAAAGGAAAATGGAGAAGATAATTGTCATTCCATGCATGCATCGGTAGGGTCTCACCCCATTAAGGGGGACCAATGATTTGAAAATGGTGGTAGTTTGTTGGCAGTACCTCAAATTTTTCTTCTCCTCATTGCAATATGAAATTTATTATAGCCCTAACCTTGGGGTTCATTTTGTCCATTTAAATTTATTAGGGAAAATAGGTAATTTCTCACAAATAAATCATTCAATAAAAATAAAAATTAATGTGAAAAAATTAAATTAATAATGACACAAAAATTTTATGTCGTTCCCTCAATGTGACGTATATTCTTGGGACTGAAATCCAATTCCACTATTAAGTAATAGTTTTTAAACGATTACAAACAAGACACAAATAATCTCACAAATCATCCTTAAATGAATTTCAAATAATCACAAATAATAAAAAAACAAGACATCACTAAAATAGATAAATAAATTATCTTTAAAACAGGTTGTAGAATACCCAAAATAATAGATCCAAATTAATATCCACTAAAGCAGCCAAATATGCACACAGACAGTACTTCAAAGCATCCAAAAATCGAAACCAAAGAAAACTTGCATGCACCAGTCAAAGCGCAGCACCCACCGAAAGAAAAAATATATATATCTTATAGCAGCTGCAACACCTTTTTGGAAAAGCAAAAACAATGTCAAAAATTATTGTCAACTCTTAAGTTTTTTATCAAAATCTTAGTTGCCACCAAATTAATTTTTAAATATTCATTAGGCCTTCAAAAGTCAGATATAATATATAAAAAATATTATAATTAATACCAAATCAAATTAAATATTTTAATAAATCAATTGGATCTCATTCTCTACGAATGAGACATAATCAACAATTCTCCTCCTACCGACTTAGGTAGAGACATCAACCATACTTGCCAAAATTCAACACTTCAAATGTTTGTCTCTCGACAAAGTCTTAGTCAATATATCCGAAATATTATCATCCGTGTGAACTTTTTCGAGTTGCAACAAGTTCGAATCTAACACATCACAAATCCAATGGTATCTCATATCAATGTGTTTCAATCTTGAATGAAAAGTGAAATTTTTACTCAAATGAATAGCACTTTGACTATCACGATAAAGCACATACATTTCTTACTTCAAACTTAACTTTTGCAAAAATTTCTTCAACCATAACTCTTCTTTGTAAACTTTCGTAATGGCGATAAATTCAGCTTCGATAGTTAAAAGAACAGCACATTTTTGTAATTTAAATTGGCATGCCACAACTCCCCTTGCAAATGTCATCCAATATTTCGAAGTAAATTTCCTAGAATCAACATCACCAGCCATGTCAGAATCTATGAACTCATCAAGCATCGACTTACCATTCCCAAAACACAAACACACCTTCAAAGTCTCTCGAAGATACCTTAGAATCCATTTCATCGCTGCCCAATGGTCTTTATCCAGATTAGAGAGAAAACGACTCACTACACTAACGGCGTGAGCAATATCCGGCCTTGTACAAATCATGGCATACATCAAAGAACCAACCGCTGAAGCATAAATAATTTTTAGCATCTCTTCCTTATCTTTCTCACTAGTACGACATGATTTGAACTAAGGTTGAAATGACCCGCAAGTGGACAACCAACCGGTTTTGCTTTATTCATGTTGAACCTCTCAAGAATTTTCTCAATGTAGCTTTCTTGAGACAACCAAATCAGTCTCTTTTTGTGATTACGAGCAATTTTCATACCAAGTATTTGTTTTGTCGACCCCAAATTTTTTATAGCAAAAGACTTGCTCAACTCTAACTTTAACTTTAACTTTAACTTGTTAATTATGGTAGAATCTTGATCCACAATTAATATGTCATCAATATAAATCAAAAGAATAATAAATTTGCCATTCGAAAAAAATTTCACAAACACATAATGGTCCAAAGTGATTTTAAAAAAACTATTATTCATCATGAAAGAGCCAAATTTTCTGTACCATTGACGTTTGCTTGAGGCCATACAAAATTTTCTTCAATTTGCAAACAAATTTCTCTTTCCCTTTCTCCATAAAATCCTCTGGTTGCTCCATGTAAATTTATTCTTCAAGATCACAATGAAGAAATGCGGTTTTCACATCAAGTTGTTCAACTTCAAGGTTCATACTTGCGGCCATGCCAAGTACAACCCGAATAAGAGACATCTTCACAACTAGTAAGAAAATCTTATCAAAGTCAACACTTTTCTTTTGCCCAAAACCTTTCACAACAAGGCGTGCCTTGTTCCTTAGATTCTTGCTATCATTCTTCAATTTGAAGACCCACTTATTTTTCAGAATTTTCTTTCCCTTAGGCAACTTCACCAAATCATAAGTGCGATTTTCAAATAAGGAATTCATTTCATTTTCCATGACCTTTTTCCAATCACCTTTCTTTGCATGCTCAATTACTTCTTGGTAGCTTTTAGGCTCCCCTTGATCAAATATCAGCACAAATTCATTGAGAGGATACTTTTTTGAAGGTTGTCAATCCCTTGTAAATTTCTTCAACTCAAGTTGTTGTGGCGGTTCTTGAATTGGATGCTCTTCTTCAATTTCGAGCTTAATTTCATTAGAATTAGTATCACCTTCACATCTTCAATAGGTGGCTGCACATCTTTCTTATTTTCATCATTCACTGAAGATGAAGGAGATGGATCCATGTCAATGAGATCACTAGTTTTTGGCTTCGATTGATCACATTTGCCAAAGTCTTTAATTGTTTGGTCTTCAAGGAACACAACATCACGGCTTTGAATAACTCCCACAATCTATAACCAAATTCATCACGCCTATAGTCAAGAAAAAATGCATTGTCTTGACTTACTATCAAGTTTGGATCTTTCATCCTTTGGAATGTGCATAAAGGCTCAGCAACCCAAACACTCTCAAGTACTCATAAGACACATCTTTGTCGGTCCAAACTCTTTCGAGAACATCACCATTCAAAAGATAGGAATAAGACAAATTGATCACGTCAACCGTTATCCTCATTACTTCACCCCAAAAGGATCTTGGCAATTTAGCATGTGAAAGTAAACACCTTGTTCTTTCCATAATGGTGCGGTTCATCCTTTCGGCAATACCATTTTGTTAAGAAGTCTTCTTAAGTGTCTTTTGATGTCGAATACCTTGGCTACGATAATATTCATCAAATGACCTAATATATTCACCACCATTGTCCATTCGGATGCACTTCAATTTCTACCTCGTTTCTTTTTCAACCATAGCCTGAAAATGCTTAAACACATTTAGAACTTAATCTTTAGTTTTTAGTGCAAAAGCTCAAACTTTCCTTGAATAAATCATCAATGAAAGTAACAAAATAAAGTGCACCATTATGTGTTCTAACTTTTAAAGGACCACAAACATCCGAATAAATCAACTCCAAAATATTTTCTTTTTTAGAAGCAACATTTTTATGAAAAGAAACTCTATGTTGTTTATCTGCCAAGTAATGAACACAAGTTTTAAGATATGTACCTTTCAAACCAAGTAGAAGCTCTTTTGAACAAAACTCGCAGCCCTTTTTCACTCATGTCCCCAAGCCGCTTATGCCACAATTCGGTAGAAGCATCATTCTCAAGTGCATGGACAACACATTTGTAAATTTTTCCTTGCATCGAATAAAATGTGCGAGTCTTCTTACATTTAGCCACCGCCAAAGAACCCTTTGTGAGCTTCCATTTTCTATCACCAAATTTGTTGTTGTAGCCTTCATCGTCTAACTTCCCAGTAGAGATTAAATTGAGACAAATAGAGAGAACATGCATCACATCTTTAAGCAACAACTTGCAACCTAAATTTATTTCCAAGCAAACATGTAATGACCCCGATCTCTAATTAATGTTAATTCGCACTTAATTATGCCTTGTAGAAGATTTGGGTGGATTTGGGATTTATTTGCATGTGTATTGCATCATTTACGTGTTTCTATCTATTTGCCATAAAATGATCTGTTCATGTCTTTGACTTTAAACTGCAAATTGAAAGCTTTATCGGCGTTTCGAATCAGAAATTGACTGTGTTATGTGCTAATTAGGATTTATAGAATTTTATGGCAGGTTTAATTAAAATTTGATTTGGTATGATTAAATTAGATTAAATAACGTTAAATTACCTTAGTTCAACTATTTACGACATTACCATTAGTGGGCCACTTGGGTACCATTGTTTGGAACTCAATTGCATACACTTCAAAACATTTCCTCAGCCATTTTTGAGACCAAAAATGTAGGAAAGAGTGAGAGAAGAGAAAACTTACCTTCCATTGGCAATTGGCTTAGAGACTTGAGGAATTGGTAGAAGATTTGCAAAATTGAGCTTCTTCACCTATAATTCAAGACTACAGCAAAATTTTGAAAAGTGTTTCTAAGTGCATCTTTGTGTTCTCATTCCATCCTAGGCATTCCTAGGCCATGTTTAAGACTCTCTAATGAGCATAAGAGATTAGAAACACGCTAAGAGCCAACGAAATAAATTTTGTACAATTAGAACATGTGTTTCAAGTGTGCATTTGTTATATGTCGTGTAGGTCACGTACCACGTCCTATCTGATCGATCTGCTTTGTCTGTCTGTCTCCAGGCCCACTATGAGTAATAACTTTGTAAAGTTATGTTCAATTATAAATATTTTCTGAGTAATGTAAAATGATCTGTTTGCCGAGGTAATATTTTCTGTATGAATGAATGGTTGTCCAATGTTTCTGAATTGTATTCATGACATTCTTAGCCTCAAATGATAATTGTTATCTGTTCTGTTACGTCCCTTTATGGGTCAACTGTACGTCTCATGAGCCAACTGTTATGGATCCTTACGTCCCTTTATGGATCAATTGTACGTCTCATGAGCCAACTGTATCGTCTTCGTGCACGTGAGTCAACTGTTTCTGCTAATGTTATGGATCCTTACGTCCCTTTATGGCCGTCCCTTGTGGGTCAACTGTTTCTGCTAATGCTAAGGAATGTATCACGTAAACTTAAACAAGGCTTATGACTTCTGTCTGTATATGATCTGGACAAGTTATGGTTTTGATACGAAAC
The DNA here is from genome assembly GCA_036172215.1 of Camellia granthamiana. Lineage (NCBI taxonomy): Eukaryota > Viridiplantae > Streptophyta > Magnoliopsida > Ericales > Theaceae > Camellia > Camellia granthamiana. The sequence continues at coordinate 106,621,412 of CM069906.1, forward strand.
TGAATTATGAATTCTGAATCTGTATGGACTCATTCATAAAACCCCTTTACTCTGTTATTATTCACTGGGCTTTCGCTCATTGTTTATATTATGTATGTAGGTGAGCCGGCGTGTGACCAGGGCCAGAGTTGACGGCCTTCTGTACTGTTTTGTCAGCCAACCGTTGTGCCTCCCGAGGAGGTTCCGATCGAAATCTAATGCAATGGCTGTTTTTGTTTTCATGCTAGTCTCTGTAACTGTTGTAAAGTCAGATCTTGGGAAGTTCTTTTTTGTAAATATTGGTGTCCTTGACTAGCATGCTTATATATATATATAATTAAGTTTTACAATCTTCTGTCCCATGTACGTTATCACAACTCATTGGACCTTATCTATTTTATACTATTGCTTCTGCAGCCCCTTATTATTTGCTAATCTGTTCAGAGGCCTTTGGTAATCCACGGATTACTGGCCAGTTACGGCGCTAAACCTACAGGGGCGGGTTTGGGTCGTGACAAAACATCACCTATGCCAACAATCTTAGACAAACCTTCATTACCCATTCCAACACAACCATAATATCTTTTGGTGTAGGAAATAAAGAAATTAACCCAAGAAATCACATAAAAAGAAGCACCAAAATCAATCACCCAATTGCTCTCTTGGCCAATAAATTTAACACATCATCTTCACAAACAACCATGAGATCACCATTCGTAACAACCACCATTGTGTCTTATTGCTTCTTATTCACACTTTTGTCACGTCTTTTCTCCTTGTTCTTGAGCTTTTGGCATTCCCGCTTCATGTGCCCTTTCTCATACCGATAATGACACTCAATGTCTTTCTTTAAAAAAAATCATCTCTTGATTTGTCACGGCTTTGATCACGACCATGAGGAGTCTTACTCCTCCCCCTTGTTTTGCTTCAACCTCTCACAACAAATGCTTCCACATGAGAGAAACCCACTGATTTTCTTCTAGTTTCTTCATTCAATAAGCTACTAGTGACTTAGCTCATTGTGACAACTCCATCAGGTGCCGAATTACTAACCATTACAACCAAAGTCTCCCAACTTTCAAGTAAGGAACTAAGTAACATCAAAACTTGTTACTCATCATCAAAAACAATTTTCAAAAAAGCAAGTTGGTTAACAATACTCTTTATTTCATTCAAATGTTCTGGAATGGGACTACCATCTTTATATTTTAAATTAACCAACTTTCGAAATATAAAAGCTTTATTTGTAGCTAATTTTTTTATCACAAAGACCTTCTAATTTTTTTTATAAATCATGTGCTGAAGTATTAGTAGCAGCATGATAAAACACATTGTCATCAATACATTGACGAATAACATCAACGGCTTTTCAATTAAGCCTCTTTTATACATCATCTTTCATACCTTCAGTTTTGCCACTATCATCCTTAATGGGTCCATACAAATCTTTATAAAAAAAAATAGGTCCTCCATTTTAGTTTTCCAAGTTATCCAATTGCTTCCATTGAAACTAGACATACAACCCATATTCCTCTTTATTGATTTACACAAATAAATTAATCCAAATAAACCGTAAGCTCTGATACCAGTTGTTAGGGAAAATAAATGATTTTCCACAAGTAAATCAATCAATGGAAATAAAAACTAATGCGAAAAAATTAAATTAACAACAACACAAGAATTTTACGTAGTTCCATCAATGTGAGGTATGTCTACGGGATCAAAATCCGATTCTATTATCAACCAATAGTTTTCAAATGATTACAAACAAGATACGAATAATCTCACAAATTACCCTTAAATAAATTTCAAGTAATCAAGAAAAAAGACCATCCCAAAAATGTTTCAACTATAAGATTATCTTGAAATTACAAACTTTGATTTTCCAATCCAATGTCAATTTTAAACCGAGTTATGCTAAGAACTCCAAATAAATTACCAAACCTCTCACATGAGTGTGGGACCCACACAAATCACATATGTGTGAGTCCCATACCCAGAAGTTTAGTAATTTATTTGAAATCCATAACATTTTCCTTTTAAGCCCCTTCTCGCTCTCCCCCTCTCCTCACTAATGAAAAGATGGATTATTTTGTTAATTTATCCACCTTTTGTGGATAAATTTGTGAATTTACTCACCTTCTTCTTCTCTCTTGGAAGCCACTACCATTACCACAAAGAACAAATACCCATTTATCTTCTTTTACTTTTCCGAAGCAAGTTACCTCTCTTCATCTCTCTTCTTACCTAACCTTCTTGTGGAATGTGGAATTGAGGAGGTGATTATGATAGTCATAGTGGTAGCTGCCCACAGAGAACCCCCCAAAAAAAAAAATACTCTAGATTTTAAATTTTTTACTAAATAAATAATTAAATATTTTATATAAGTGTGAGGTCTACAAAATTGTAGACCCAACACCCATGTGAAATATTTAATCATTTATTTAGTAAAAAATTTGATATCCCTAATATTATAAAAATAAAAATAAAAAGAAGGTGGGGGTATAATGCCAAAATTCTCTCTGATGCTCTTAAGATTAAGGAAATGTGGACAAATTAGTTAATCGATGTGCGCAGAGAATTAGGATGTCAGTGCGCTAACGTGATAAAGTTTTTTTTTTTTTTTTTGGCATTTCAAAATTTCATTGTACATATTCATTTTTTTATTAATTTTTTTATAAATAAAAAAATTAAAAAAACATAATCTTCAAAATTTTTTAAATAAGATCTAGATTAAATAAGAAATTATGTATGAAAAAAAAAGGTGAAATTTCACAATTTGTGTGTCTTAAACTAAAAATTCAAAATTTCAGTTTCTTAAAATGTGAAATTTCACAGATTTTAATGATTCGGTTTTATTGCTTTTGGGGTAAAACCTTTAGTTTTATGTGTAATTTCTTTTTTTTAAAGCCATGATAAGCAACTTATTCAAGGCTCTAAAAATTGTCAAAGACAAGATAGGTTGAGAAAAATATTGAAGAAGTTTCCCCATGAAGATGTTGAAGAATTAATTTCTAATTTGAAATTACTACAATGAAAAGAACCTGAACTTAATTAAAAATAAATAAAACACCATAACAAATACATTATTGTATGAATTTTTGTGTAAAACTAGCTTAATAGGAACACATTGATTTTTTTCATCCAAAACTGAAAAAGAAATATAAATGTCTTTTACCTAATCAATTTTATGTATATAAAGAGTTGTTTTGGGAAGCTGGTTAAAAGTTAATTTTTTATTTTTATTTTTTAATTTTTTTGAAAAATGTATAAAAAAAATAGAGACATAATGTGATCTAAAATAGGTTAAAAACTGGAATATAACTTTTAACCATCTTTCCAAAATAGCACAAAATAAGCACAAATAAATCATATTAAATGCTAATCTAACAACATTGGCCAGGAACAACTACTAATCTTACGGGACCCATTCCTCTCAAATTTGCTAAAAATATTAGTAAATATTTTAGTTTCTCACTATTTCTCCTAAATCCAAATACGAAATCACAGTTCATTCTCATATTAACCAAAGCATGAAATTGTGTTGAAGTAAATTCATAAATTACAAATTACAGAATTACATTAAACGTAATAATCACAATAACATGTGAACAATTAGAAAACTAAAAAGGTAGATCAAGGTTTTCCATATATCTGTTGGCCATAAAAGGGAAAGATAAACTGTTTTTCTCGGTATCCAAACAAACTGTTAGTTTAGCCAAACAAAATGATAGTATCTTCTTTTTAATACTTCACATTCACTGGCTTTCTTTTTTTTCCTTTTACCTTTTGTAGTTTGAATTATTATTTTTAAATGTTCAAAGATTCAAAAAAATGTTACCAATAATTTTTTTTTAAAAAAGACAATATTCAAATGATATGCTATCTTTTCTATCATCTTCTTTTCCTTTTCTGCCCGAAAGAGGGCCAGCTCATCTTCACAATCACTCTTGTTTTCTGATAGCCAATAGCATTATGCCACGTCAATTGAAAAAATATACTTAAAGTTTTTTTTTTTGTTTTTTTTGGTGTGATTTTGCTTATTATGTTGACCCAACATATAATTGACTTTCCTATTTAGTAATATATTTGCTTTCTGCAATTCTCAAAGAAAATAAAATAAATAATAATAATAATAATAATAACGTGGTATAAAGGGAAAATGGATGAAGTGACCTTATTGTTAATTAGGGTAGATCAGATCAACTTCATTCATTCTGTACTTACTCATCTTATCAATTTGACAGTACCATGTAAACCTACATAGCATTATGAGAGTATTGATTAAATAACTACTAAAAAAAAATGTGTTACTATAAACATCACAAAAAAATGTTAGATACAATGAATTTTTTTTTTCAAAAATTATCCCTAAAACAAGTTCAAACGTACATGGTGTAGATTTTAAAATTAGTAGAATGTAAATCACACCGATAATGAATATGGTTCATAAATTTATTTTATAAATAATTTTATGAGTAATTTTTTTAAGAGATAATTACCTAAAAGTCTTATCTATATATTTGGTGATAGTTTAAGTCCTATCAAAAAGTTTTTGAACCAATAAGTCTCATTTAGAGGTAAAAAGACATTTTGCCCTTTAATCCCCAAATTGAGAATGTTCTCAATTTCAAAACTGAGAATGTTCTCAATTTATAATTATCAAAACTAAGAATTTTTCAATTTTTTTCTAGTATGAACTGAAAATATTATCAAAACTAAGAAATTTATAATTATCAATTTTGAGAAATTTATCAATTTTTTTCATGATTAAAATTGAGAATATTATAAACTGAGAAGGTTCTCAATTTCAAAAAATCCTAGATCTCTCTCTTTCTCTCTAATGGCAGTGGCGTGGCATCTGTGAACTCAGTGAAAACCAACGTCCTCCGAACATATACATTCTCTCTCTCTCTCTCTCTCTATATATATATATATCTCTATCTAACTATCTATAAAGCCCCATCCATTACTACTGACAACATCAACAATGGAAAGACCCTTTCGATTCGTTCAAGTCGAAGAAGATGGTCGGTTCATCATCATCGAAGCCATTACCATCTGATCAAATGACCAAAGCTCACTCGGATCTGACTCCATGGAGCTCCAAGACCCTCGAGAAGCTAGCGAACCCTCTGGGTCGAGTTCGGAATCGCCAGAAGTCGAATCGAGATAATGGATTTCGTTGAAAACTCAGGAGTAGTATGTGCTGGTGTTCATGACTTGATAATTGGATCTATTCACAGACTTTATCTATGTCAACAACACTCTAATGAAATTGTTATTGTATGTGTTAATTTCCGACCACCCTGCCCTCCTTAGTAATTCAGCTGTAGAACACAGGCAGAATAGATGGTACTTGGTTGTCCTGCACAGAAAGAAAAGTCTCCGGCGGTGGTTCTTCCACCCGGGGGCACCCCGACGATCAAGTCAGTATATCTCTCAAAGATAATCAATAGTGCTAAACTTAATGCTCAAAGTATAAATTGCGTACCTTAGACCCACGGGGGTGCCTCTCTTTTATAGTTTACTCAATCCTAGTCCCACTAGAAGCCTGACTTCTATGGACTCCAATTCAGTGCTTACTTTGGATTCCTCAAGAGATAAGGATAAACCCCCTAAGAGTGTTATCTTTATCCATCCTGAAGTCTTTCTTCATCCTTGGACTCTTGTCCTTTATCCGCTTATCTCAGACTCCGATATCTTCGGAGATAACCTCAGCAACTCCGAGATCACCTCGGCATAGCTACCACAACACGTGGCACCTTGGCTGACACGTCGGCGTCAACATGCCACGTGTTGGTACTCAGAAAATATATCCCCACAACTGCCCCTAGGTTTTATTACCTCGGTATCCTGAGGTGATGGAACCTATATCGGTACTTTCTTTCTGTGCATCGGCTATGAACTCCTCAGCCGAGTTCACTCACTTTAGGCCGACATGTCTTCTTTTTCAAGAACAAGAATTCAAATGAACTCTCCCACGCGCATGAGTTGTCATACATCACTTCTCAACCATTCTACTTACGCGTTTCGTCTTCATTGGCTCGTGCCTGTGACGCGTTTGTAAGCCGTCTTTCATCTGTCTGCGCCGTCTGACGTGTGCGTTGCTCCAGGCGCATTAAATGCCTTGTTTTGCCGCCGTTTCAAGTTTTGGACAAAACCCTTGCCTCTTTTTCTCCGTTTCTTCACTTTTGCATTCGTTTCTACTTGCTCTTCCTCTCTCTAAACTCATCTTCTCGAGTCCGCCATTGTTCAAGCTCCAGGCTCTGCAACTGATCTCTTTCTTCCATTCCAGCGAAGCTTTCGTCATTCTGTCTTGTCGGCGACCCTTATTCCGGCTTCAATCTTTCTGATAAGCCACTATTCTTTCTGTTTTCAGTCCATTGATGCTCTTCTATTTTCTTGCTGTTACTACATTTTTCAAACATCTATCTTGTGAACCATATATCTGAATGCTTTGATTCTGCTTTTGCCCATGTTTTGAACACTTGCACTGTTTCACAATTTTTCTGCCACTATTCTTGACCCTATATCTCCTGTATTTTTTATGCTTTTTGAGAACCCTACCTCTGTTCTTGATTCTGAAACTTCGTTCTTTGTTTTTTGTTTTCTGTGTTTCCTTCCAGATTTGTGCCCCCAATCTGTTCTTTTGTAGATTTTAGGCTTGGGATTTGTCTATAGAACCAACTAATTCTTAGGAAAAACTGAAACAATCCTTTCCAGAATTCACCTAGGTTAGAGCCGAGGTCCCAAAAACCCTTTAAGAATATCCTCTTTCTGAAGTCGAAATACCTTTACGCCGACATCGTGGGCATGTGGAAACATAGGGTAGATACCCCAACCAAGCTTCAGTACTTTAGGGAAGAATTCTCCATTCCTGCCGATGTCCATCTGAGACTGGCTGGGGATGACGACTCTATCATGCCCACAGATGATTCAATGCCCTTTCCCATCATAGCGTTTACTGAATGTGGACTCCGGCTTCCACTTAATCCCCTTTTTTGCGAAGTTCTCCACTACTACAAGTTGAACCCCATGCAACTTACCATTAATTCCTATCGAGTGATTAATGGTATTATAGCCTTAGCTAGGCAGGAGAATGTTAGGATCACCCTTGCCGATATCCAATATTGTTATACCATGTGTGCCCTTGACTTGAAAGAAAAAGGTTACGTCTATTACCTCAAGCTGAGGTCCACTGAATTCAAAATCGTAGCTGACCTTCCAGACTCCAACAAGGGGGCTGGAGATGACTATGTCATTGCTTCTGGGAATTGGGAATTTGCCCCAGACGAGGATGCCCATCTTTACCCTCTTCCTCGAACAGTTAAAGAGGGCAAGGGTAAGAACCCGGTATCAATACTTGTTTGTTTCTTCTCAAGTCTTCAATATTTTATCTGTTTCTAATGTCTGTTTTCTTCTTGCAGATGTTCGCAAGCCACCGAAAAACTTTCGCCAATCCTATGTTCCTGGCAAGGATTTAAAGAAACTCCTGGACTTGCCAGTGCACAAAAGAAAAGCGCCTCTTCTTCTCAACTTTATCCCAACATACAAATCAATTTTGCCCGACGTCCTCAAAAGAAAGAAGAAAAGTCTTTCTCCTCCTACTGCCACAACTCAAACCGCTTCTACATCTCGAACAGATCAAGGGTCAACATCTGACCCAACCAATCAGCCATCTACTTCGGCGCCATACTTGATCCCCATACCTAAACGAAAACGTCGGCGAAGACTTGTCAAAACTGCTGAGATGGGTCGCCCAAAGCTGATTGTCGCAGATCTCTTAGCCGACCTCCCCACTGATGTTGACGCTCAGCCAACACAGAGCATGCCCCCACCAAAGCCGAAGAGAACCAAGAGAGCTTAGTCAAAGGCCAAAGTAACTCAGGTTGAATCTGAGGATACTTTGCCTATTTCCAAACTTGCTGAGAGTAAGAAGACTTCTTCCGTTTCTGCCAAAAGGTCTGCTGAAGCCCAACCTTCTGAATCCCTCAAATCCAAGAAGCCGAAGTCGTCATCTGCGACGACTTCGGGTTCTAAAAAACCAGATGTCCCCTGGGCGCCTGCAATTACTCTGGAAGACAGGCCAATCATGACCAGTGAGAGCGCTGATGACATTAATGTCGACGTTGCTCTCAGTACGACGTTGCTCCTTCCTGGTGATCTGGAGCGAAATGCCGGGTATAGTGAGTATGAGAACTATGCCCTAATACTCCAGCACTCCGTTCAAGTAAGTGTTCCTACTTGGTACTTTTTCTTTCTGTTCTGTTTTCATATTTAAAGAATTTTTTCTAATACTTCTGTTTTCTTTCAAGCCATCCAGCATGCCCATTCGTTTTCAATGCAATCTTTCAAGAATCGAGAGAAGTTGGCTGAGATGAAGACGGAGTTTTCTTCTCTTCAGAAGGCCAACAAAAGTCTTCAATCAAAAATGAAGAAGCTAGAAGACCAGGCCGATGCCGCCACTAAAGCCCAAACATTAGCCGAAGAGAAGGCTGAAGCTGCTGAGGCCATCAAGAAAGTTGCTGAATCTCAACTGAAAGAGGCTGAGGAAAAAGTGGCCCAGGCCGAGAAGGAGCTTCAGGAGGCCTTGGCAACTAAAGAAGCTGAAATAAAAGAAGCTGATGAGAAGGCTTATGCCCAGGGCGTGGCCGACGTCACTGAGGATTACAAATTGCAAGTCAGGCAGGCATGCAACAGGGGCTTCTCCCTTGGTTGGATGTCCCTGATAAAGAAATTGACCTCTCTGCCGATTCACACTTCCGCAATGCCGATGCTATCCCTCTCCCATTCCTACCACCTCGACCTCCAAGTCAACCTGAGGATGCTTCTGAATCTGAGGACGAAGATGGAGATGAGGACGAGGAGGAGGCTTTAGTAAGGAAACCCAGGGATGTTGCTGGGGCCAAGTCCCTTCCTTCAACTGAGCAAATCATGGATTTAACTCAAGATGAAGTGGGTGATGAGGTTGCCAAGGAAACTACTCCTGAGCAGGCTTCCTCCGACGTTCCTGTGGCCGAAAAAAGCCTTGATGAAACCCTTGCTCGGATTGACGCCGAAATTGAAGCGGAAAAGGTCGCCGAGGTATCTACACAATAGTCGTCTGAGGTCCAGACCCAAGTTGCTGTTGATGCTAAGGAACCTTAATTTGCAAGTCTTTTCTTTTATTTCTTTTGTATTTTGCGAGTTTTTTACATGGCCGATGTGCCGTCTTCTGAACAGATACTCTTTGATTGTACCCTCTTTTATAAAAAACTACAACTGTTTTCTCTGAACGCCTCAATCTCTATTTCTTCTTGATTACTTCTGTATGATTCTATACTTAGAATTTTTGTATGCTTTTCATACTCAGCCTCCTTTGTGCAATCTTCTCGGGGTTACATACCTCGGGTATAATAACTACAAGCTTTACTTCGGCAAGATACTGACCTGCAAACTTTTCATAAATTTCAACAAGTGTAAAACACATACCATTTTAATTTCAACCTATAAACTTTTCCCCAAGTTAAACAATGATCTACTTGTAAATTGCTACAAATTTCAACAAGTGTTTAAACAATATACTTAGCCTTTACTTCAACCTATAAATTGCTACAAATTTCAACAGATGATCATTCGTTGGCTTAACGCCATCTTGTAAATTGCTACAAATTTCAACAAGTGTTAAGCATCTTCTTTGCAAATTTCTACAAGTGTTAAAGTATTAACCTCGGCTTTACTTTGACTTGTAAATTACTACAAATTTTAACAAGCGAAGGGAGACAGTAATCTCGGCTTAACTTTAACTTGTAAATTGTTACAAATTTCAACAAGTGAAGATAAGGAATAATCTCAGTTTAACTCTAACTTGTAAATTGCTACAAATTTCAACAAGTGAAGATAAGGAATCAGCTTAACTTCAACTTGTAAATTGCTACAAATTTCAACAAGTGAAGATAAGGAATAATCTCAGCTTAACTCCAGCTTGTAAATTACTACAAATTTCAACAAGTGAAGATAAAGAATCAGCTTAACTTCAACTTGTAAATTGCTACAAATTTCAACAAGTGAAGATAAGGAATAATCTCAGCTTAACTCCAACTTGTAAATTGCTACAAATTTCAACAAGTGAAGATAAGGAATAATCTCAACTTAACTCCAACTTGTAAATTGCTACAAATTTCAACAAGTGAAGATAAGGAATAATCTCAGCTTAACTTCAACTTATAAATTGCTACAAATTTCAACAAGTGTTAAGCATATTCTTCTTCTCTTTGCCCCCAATGTGAACCTGAGTTCCACTTGGGTTCTTCATTATTCAGAAATAATATTGCGCATCTTTTATCAGTGTAGAGGAATTCTGCTATGATTTTATTGATAACATTGAAAAAATAACAAGGAACATCTAATGATAGAAAAATTTCAGATTACAAGTGTTCCATGGTCTAGGCAATGCTTTGCCCTCATTATCTTCAAGTCGATAGGCTCCATTGCCTAATACCGAAGTGATTCTGTAGGGTCCTTCCCAGTTTGGGCCAAGCTTGCCCTATCTGGGATCCTTCTTGTTGCCGACGACTTTTCTTAGGACTAGGTCGCTGACTTGAAAATCCCTTGGATTGACCTTCTTGCTGTAGGTTCTGGCAAGCTGTTGCTGGTATGCTGCGAGTTGAATTGCAGCTTTCTCTCTTCGTTCTTCCAAAAGATCTAGATCTCGGGCTAAGAGTATGTCATTAGTCTCATTCTCAACTCCCTGGGTTCGGATCCCTGAGATGCCGACTTCCAGCGGAATGACTGCTTCTGTGCCATAAGCCATGGCAAAAGGGGATTCTCCTGTTGATCTTCTCGGCGTAGTCCGATATGCCCAAAGCATGTTGGGCAATTCGTCTACCCACTTTCCTTTTGCTGCCTGCAGCCTCTTCTTTATTCCATCCAAAATTACTTTGTTGGATGCTTCAGCTTGTCCATTACTTTGGGAAAAACTTGGTGTTGAAAAGTAATTCTTGATCTTGAATTTCGCACAAAAGTTCTTAATGAGTTTGCTGTCAAACTGCGTTCCGTTGTCGGCAACTATTGCTCTTGGAATCCCAAATCTGGTGATGATGTTTCTCCATATAAAGTTCTTGACATCCACATCTCGGATTTTGGCAAGAGGTTCTGCTTCTATCCACTTCGTGAAATAATCTGTTGCTACCAGCAAGTATTTTCTCTGCCCAGTTGCCTGGGGAAGTTGTCCAACAAGATCCATGCCCTACTGGGCAAACGGCCAAGGGCTGGATACTGGATTCAGGTCAGCAGCTGGCTGGTGTATCAAAGGTGCAAACCTTTGGCATTGTTCGCACTTCTTCACATATGCTTCTGCATCTTTTTGCATGTAGGGCCACCAATACCCCTGGGTAATGGCCCTGTGAGCTAGTGATCTGCCCCCAGCGTGGCTTCCGCAAACTCCTTCATGAATTTCATATAAAAAATCTTCAACTTGCAAAGGGTGTACGCACCTTAAAAGGGATCAAGTGAATGACCTTCTGTAGAGATGTCCGTTTGCTGTAAGGTTGAATCTTGCCGATTTCAACCTGACCTTATGTGCCTCCTTGCGGTCTTCTGGCAGCTTTCATTCTCTCAGGAATGCAACAATTGCATCCATCCAGCTTGGTCCCATGTCCACGCGCATTGCTTCCTGCTCTGTGCTCCGTGGTTCTATGCTCGGGCCCGACATATAGTCAATCATTATTGTCCTTGTTTTTCCAGTCTGCATTGAACTTGCCAGGTTAGCCAACGCGTCGGCGTGGCTGTTATCATCTCGGCTTACTTGGAGTAGTTGGCAATTCTGAAATAAGGCTGCCAATCTGATGACCTATTTTGCATATGCCGACATTCTTTCGTCCCTGGCTGCAAATTCCCCTGTTGACTGGTTAACAATAAGCTGTGAATCACAAAAAACTATTACCTCATTTGCTTCTGCTGCTGCTGCCAGCTTTAGCCCTACAATTAATGCTTCATATTCTGCTTCATTGTTTGAGGCCTTGAATCCCAAACGGATGGACTGTTCTATTATTTCTCCGTTTGGAGATATCAGCAGTACTCCTGCCCCCGCCCCCTTGCCGGTTTGAACTTCCATCGACAAACAGTCTAAAGGAGTCTCCGATGTAAATGCTGCAGGGTCTGAGCTTTTCCTTCATTTGTTCTTTTATCTTTGGATGGGCTTCTCCTTGCTTGCTTGGACATCGTTTATCATGGCTCAACGGAGCCCGATGTTCGATTGATTCTGGCGTGAACTCGGCCACGAAGTCGGCCAAAACTTGGCCCTTAATTGCTGTTCTCGGCCTGAACTCCAGGTCATACTGGCCCAGGGCTACTGCCCATCTTGCTATTCTTCCTGTTAGGTCTCCTTGTTGCAACAAGGACTTCAGTGGGTGCTCTGTTAGGACCACAATCTTGTGCGCCTGAAAGTAATGGTTCAACTTCTTTGAAGCCATTACTAAGGCTAGCATTAACTTCTCCAGTGGTAGATACCTTATTTTTGCGTCGGCCAAGGTTTTGCTTATATAGTAAACAGCCTTTTGCTCTCCTTTTTCTTCTCGGATTAGCACCGCACTTACTGCATGTTCTGAAACAGCTAAGTACAAAAACAGCTCTTCCCCAGGTTCAGGTGTTGAGAGGACTGGAGTTGTAGTCAGATACTTCTTTAGGTCGGCCAACGCGGCCTCACATTCCTCTGTCCAAAGGAAATTCGTGGCTTTCTTCACCAGGTTGAAGAAAGGTTTACATTTGTCTGAGCTTCGGCTTATGAACCTGTTTAGGGCTGCGGCCCTTCCGATAAGTTTCTGTACCTGTTTTGCCGATGTCGGGCTCTGTAAATCTAGGATGGCCTTGATCTGATCTGGGCTGGCCTCAATGCCCCTTCGTGTTACTAGGTACCCCAAGAATTTACCAGATCCAACTCCAAACGAGCACTTCGATGCGTTGAGTCGGAGCCGATATGTTTTGAGTATCTCAAATACCTCTTTTAGGTCGGCAAGATGACCCTTAGGATCCTTGGTCTTCACGACCATATCATCGATGTAAACTTCCACTGTTTGGCCAATCAAGTGTCAGAATATCTTGGTTACCAGCCTTTAGTAAGTTGCTCCCGCGTTCTTCAATCCAAAAGGCATTACTTTGTAACAGTACAGGCCTTTTGGGGTGATGAACGCTGTCTTCTCTTCATCTGGTGGGTACATGGCTATCTGGTGGTACCCCCAGTAAGCATCCAGGAAACTCATCCTTCCATGTCCAGATGTGGCGTCTACCAACTGGTCAATCTTGGGTAGAGGAAAGCTGTCTTTGGGACAGGCTTTGTTCAGGCTTGTGAAGTCTACACAGACCCTCCACTTACCGTTCTTCTTTTTTACTATGACAGTGTTTGATAGCCATGTCGGATAATTGACTTCTCTGATGGCCTTGGCCTCTAGAAGTCTGTCTACTTCCTCCTCCACTGCTTCCACGTGCATCAACGTCGGTCTTCTGGCTCGCTGTATCACAGGCTTGGCCGACCTGTCGACGTTCAGTTTGTGGTATGTGACCTCGGGGTCAATGCTAGGCATCTCATAAGGTGTCCAAGCGAACACCTCAATGTTTATCCTTAGAAAAGTTTCCAGCTCTCTTTCCTCTTCTTCGGCTAGGCCCGAGCCGAGAAAAAAGAAATGTTCTTCATCGCCCTCCTGGACGAGGATCGTCTTCAGTGCTTCTTCACTTTTTTCGGCCGGCTCTTTACTGACATCATCTAGGACCTCCATGTCCTCGTCTTTGATTTCAGTCTTCTCTGGTTCTCGGATGTTGCAGGTTGATTTCATTGCTGCCATGGAGCAAGTCTTTGCCTGCAGCTGATCTCCTCTGATTTCTTCAATCCCAAGTTCTGTTGGGAAACGCAATAGTTGATGCAACGTTGAGGGAACTGCCCCCATTGCATGCAACCATGGCCTTCCCAAGATGATGTTGTATGGTGAGGGTGTGTCAATCACAATGAATTCCGTCTTGATTTTCTTCGTGCCGGCTTGTACTTCCAAGCTTGTTGCGCCTAGTGGCCATGTCGGCGTTCCATTGAAGCCGACCATCGGGCCATTGGATCCTTCCATGTCATCTGGGTGAAGGCCTAATTCCTTGTAACATCTAACGTACATGATGTCGCAAGAGCTGCCTTGATCAATCAAGATGCGCTTCACTTGGCACTCCTCAACTTGGAGGGATACTACCAAGGCATCATTATACGAGTGTTGGACCATCTCTAGGTCGGCTTCAGTAAAAGCTATCATCGGTCCTTGGCACTCCTCTGGCTGATGTCTCTTTTCCCCGACTTGGTAGACATGCTGTAAATGCCTTACCCTCTGGGTCTCTCCTCTGACTTCGTTCTCGTTGACCCTTGAGTGGATCACATTAACCACCCCTGGTCCCCCTGCCTGTGGTTGCTGTGCTGGGGGTGGCGGGGCTGCTGGTGCTTGAGGCAATCTTGCTTGTTCCTCTCTTGTCCTGGCTTCATTGACAAGGTCTCTCAGATGGCCTTGTCTCACTAAGTCCTCTAAGTGTGCTCTAAGGGCTCTACAGCCCTGGGTTGGGTGCCCTTCTTCATTGTGGTAAGCACAACGCCTACCAACGTTCCTTCCCATGTATTCTCCTGGGGCCTTTGCCGGTGCTCTGAAATAGGGTTGGTTTCGGATTTGATCTAGGACTTTGTGGACCAGGATTCGGAACACAGTCGTCGCTGCCTGTTTGGCCCTCAATTCTGTTTCTTGTTTGTTGAACCCATTGTTACCTCAGCCTCGCTTCGGCGAGCCGTTGGTTCTTTCTTATTTTATTTCTTTATTCCCCGATGTATCCTCCTCGGCTCTGGCATACTTTTCGATTATTGCCATGAGCTCTTTCATGCTCTTCGGCAATGTCTTTGCCAAGGATTTCCGAAGTGGACAATCATCTTTCAGGCCGTTTTTGAAAGAAACGACCGCTACTTCCTGGTTGCATTCGGGTATTCGGTTGAACACCTCATAGTACCTTTTTGCATAGGCCCTTAGGCCTTCATCCTTGCTGATCTTTAGGGCCATCAGTGCATCCACCCTCAATGGCTGCAGCTTGTTTGTTACGAACCTGGCCACAAACATCTCGGCCAGGCCTTCCCAGGTCTTTACGCTTCCCTTTAGTAATTTGTGGAACCAATCTGATGCAATCTCCCCGAAGGATGAGGGGAACACTTTACAGAGCAACGGCTCGTTCCCACTATACAATGCCATTGAGTTCAAATATAATCCGACATGGAAGTTAGGGTCCGACTTACCATCGTATATTTGAAACCTCGGCATGCTAAATCTCTTTGGTGCCTGGAACTTGTCCAATTCTATCGAGAAGGGTGTCCGCGGCTTGTCGGGTGAGGTTACCTCGACATCTCCGTTCTGTTGCTTCCTCTTGAGGTAGTTTCTCAAGTCTTCCTTGCTCCGCCTAGGAGCTCGGCTATCCTTTGATTTTAGTTTTTTTGGCACACTGCTCTCGGCCTCGTGATGGCCTCTTTTCGATCTCTTCCTGTGAGTTGTGTCGAAGCATAATGCCTGCCCCTGAACATGCCGATGTTCTTTGGGGTCTGCCTCCTTCGTGCGATGCGTTTTCCGTGATTCTTCCCTTCTTGATTCTCCTCGCCCGACCTCCCTGGAGGTTTGGTGAGAGTGTCTTCCGCTTCTGGTATGCTGAGGTACTAAAGGGATCTGTTCCCCCTTTTGGGTGTTGACTGCTGGAACTAGTGTGTCATGCAATGGGAAGGGTGGCTGCATGACATTGTTTTGCATCGTAAAATTGACGACCGATTGCAGGTCAGCCAATTTGTTTGCCATTTTTTTTACCTCTTCATCCCTCCGTAGGCACCTGTCCCTCCATACCTGGAGGTTGTCTTCGTTGTAGTATCTGCTCTGATCGGTCTTCTTTGAAGTGTCGCCCTCCTGGCCGACGTCTTTCGCTCTGTGATGAGTTTCTGTGTTGCGGTTGTCTCCTTCAATATCAAGGTCAATAGGTCTTTCGCTCCCAGCGGGAGTGCCGCCCCCAATCTTTTCTTTCTGTGCGTTACTGGCCATCTATTCGTCTTTTGTTCCCAAAGACGGCACCAAATTGTGTGTGTTAATTTCCGACCACCCTGCCCTCCTTAGTAATTCAGCTGTAGAACACAAGCAGAATAGATGGTACTTGGTTATCCTGCACAGAAAGAAAAGGCTCCGGCGGTGGTTCTTCCACCCGAGGGCACTCCGACGATTAAGTCAGTATATCTCTCAAAGATAATCAATAGTGCTAAACTTAATGCTCAAAGTATAAATTGCGTACCTTAGACCCACGGGGGTGCCTCTCTTTTATAGTTTACTCAATCCTAGTCCCACTAGAAGCCTGACTTCTATGGACTCCAATTCAGTGCTTACTTTGGATTCCTCAAGAGATAAGGATAAACCCCCTAAGAGTGTTATATTTATCCATCCTGAAGTCTTTCTTCATCCTTGGACTCTTATCCCTTATCCGCTTATCTCGGACTCCGAAGATGATCCTGAAGTCTTTCTTCATCCTTGGACTCTTGTCCCTTATCCGCTTATCTCGGACTCCGATATCTTCGGAGATAACCTCGGCAACTCCGAGATCACCTCGGCATAACTACCACGACACGTGGCACCTTGGTTGATACGTCGGTGTCACCATGCCACGTGTTGGTACTCAGAAAATATATCCCCACAGTTATTCATCGGAAGCTCGTTGGTAATCGTGTGGCGAGTCAAGAAGAGTAATTCAGTGTACTACAGATTAATGGGACTTACAGGAGTATAAAAACTTATTTAGGATTTAATAGAGTATAAGTATACAAAATAAGACTTGTGTGTAAATGTCCCTTTTTTTAAATATGCAGTATTATTATAAATGTTAATATTTTCTCTAATAAGGCTCTTAACAACGAGCTACCTACCAAAATAAAAATAAAAAGAAAGCTCTTGTGGGTCCCTCGTGTTTGGCCACTTTATGTAAATCACATCTTGCAATAAAAGTTCACAATTAATCGTGTAATTTACGAATTAGTACACATTAAATATGCATTATTATCAAGGAATATGCCATTATACAACTTGGGATGTGATTATTAATTTAGGAAATATAAATCGGCATATCACGGAGCTCATGATGCAACATTGTTCTGATTGATTCTCATGGCCCACAACCCCAACAAATATTATATAGGTTCAAAATCATTTTTTATTGGGGGAATTTGAACAAATAATTATAAATAAGTGATAAATTTTATAAATATTAATAATTTAAATTAGTTTTTTTTCGTAAATATGTAATAACCTTGCAAAATTACCACCGAATGGTAATTTTTCATGTTTAGTACTTAAAATATGCGTTCTTTATCATTTTAATATCTTAAATTTTAATTTTGTCATTTTAATCTTTTAAGTTGTAAAATTCAAGTTAATTTAGTTTTATTTTTAACGTCCTTTTAAATTGATAACAGAGAAAGTATTTTATTATTGAATAAAAGACAATTTTGGTCCATAAAATATGCATTTCTTATCATTTTAGTCCCTGAAATTTTAAATTCATTTTTTGTCATTTTAGTCTCCCAAGTTTTAAATTTTGTCAATTTGATCTTCAAAGCTGTCAATTTGAGTTCGGATCAAATTGACAACTTTGAAGACGAAAATGACAAAATTTAAAATTTGAGGGACTAAAATGACAAAAAAAACATACTTTAGAGACCAAAATTATCTTTTATTCATATTTCTATTACCAATGTAGACGAACATTAGACCTAGGACCAAATTGACTTAAATTGATAACTGTGAAGATCAAAATGACAAAATTAAAATTTAAGGAACTAAAATGAAAAACAACGCATATTTTAAGAATTAAAACTGTCTTTTATCCAAAATTTTATTTCAAATTTACTTAAAAATATCAATCTATGGCTTAGATTCATTAAATTTGAACCTCACCGTATACCAATTCAATCTCAACCACATTACATTACCTAAAAAAAATTGAAATAATTTTTCCGAGACAATAGAATTTCTTTTTTATTAGTGATTATTAATTGGGATTCTCTACTCTTTTTTTCTTTTCTTTTTTATCAGAAAAAAGGATGCGCTGAGATGTCATTACGGTATCCGTGGGCTCAAATCCTGGAGTAATCGGTTGTCAGCCTAATTTAACCCAACCCATAAGAAAGGACCCTCATCACGGTATCCGTGGGCCCAAGTCCTGGGATAACTAATTGTCAGCCTGATTTAATTCAACCCATAGGAAGGGACCCACTACCAAGGCATCAGCAGAGCTCAACTACACGCCACAAACGAGCCCAGAATTCAATCAGAATACAGAGTGAGATCCCCGCAGAGAACCACTAGAGTTATTCAGTATTTCGCTCTCCCCAAAAGTCAAACATGAGTCCCACCGGTAGAAAATGATGCCTTTTCCACTAGGCCACCGGGGTGGTATTTTGGATTTCTTTACTTATAATACTCTGGTCCAAAACCATTAATGTTCATAGATTTAATACAGAATTGCTTTCCAGAAGAAACAGTACTAATTAATGCATGCTAGACCAATAAAAAGGAACCAGTAAACAACCCCAATTTGTAATTAAAGGCTGAGAGACCCACAATAACAACTTCAAATATCCAAATGTTTAAGAAAGGTTACTCTGAATTCCAAAGTAATTCAAAATTGATATTCGGAGCCCAACATCAAAAAAAAAAAACAACTTCAAATATTCCCATAGATTTGATATTGAGGGACAATTTCTGGTTTATATTCTAAGTATACATAGACTTTGTGGCAAAGACAACTTCGTGATTTTTTATTTTTTATTTTTAATTCTCAAAATCATCTTGTTGAGACGGGTCTACAAATTAAAAAAAATAATGGACATAATTATTTAAAAAATTACTAAAAATAAAAATAAGCCAAAAACCAACAACAACAACTCCCAAAGGAGTTGAGTGCCCAATTGGTGGGATTAGATCAATGGTTGTACATAACAACCAAATAGTACAACCACACATTATAAACCAAGTTAAACCACCACCAATGTCATCTTCCTCAAAATTCAGTTTGTTCTATGTTAACAATACCACTAAATTCCAAGAGAGGGAAAAAAAATAAGTGTACTCACTTCAAAATTTTCTAAAATTGCTGCATCTCAATCCCTCCTAGGTGCGTACCCAAAATACTTCCAACAATGCTAGGAACACAGATGAAATTCACATAATGTGACATAGATGTGAAAGTGCACTGATTCAAATACTTCATGTCAACTGTCAGCATATGGACAGCCACTTCCTCAAGTAGTGTTTTAACCATATTAGTTGCAGGGGTCAGGAATAGGGAGGCCTTTACTTTGCATTTGCTTATACATCCATTGTCGATTCTCAGGCGACACTTCTCCTCCAAGGGAACGAATCACAGAGCCACCACTACAACAGCCCATCACACAGCAATCCTCCAGGCTTAGTCCTTTTACCAATCCGTATAGAAACCCGCTTGCAAAGAGGTCGCCTGCTCCAGTAGCGTCGGATGCTTTTCCATCACCAATGGCCGCAACTCTGACTATCTGAAAAACACGGTTACTAATGCTTCAACAAGTTTGGAAAAAGGGAATAATATCATTTTCAATTGAAAAATTGCATAGGTTGTTGCCTATTGGTATTTGTTGTACATTAAAAGGGCCTTCTCTATCTTGGCTAATTCATAATTCCAGGGCATGCAAATCAAGCAACACATATTGCAACAATTTATTAAGCTAGAACAATATTACCGGAAAACACTAATACCTAGTGATTTACATTTTTAAATGCACATTTTGAAATATAGTAGATTTTCATTCCAAAACAGTGAGTTTAACGATATAAAACGCTCCCAAATTTTTTTTCCCAAGATATTTCCTTAGGAGGAAAAAAATTAAATACAATTCTAAAGAGAAGGGAGTTTTGACTGGACAAAATGTAAAAAATATGAGTCATAATGCTCATAGGAATGCATTGTTACATGATCAATTTGAAAATAAATAAACTACACTTTCTAGAGTATCTAAACGTTAAAAAAAAATTACCCTAGAATTACCTTAAATTCTAATTGTAAAATTACAAATCTCCAGCTACTGTACCACATTTTAAAGCAAGTGATGTACTGCATTTCTGTTCATGTTCCAAGTATTAGAACGATCCAAGTTCCAAATAGCATTGACAATACCTTTGGAAGGGAAGTTTATTATAAATTACCTTAAATTCTAATTACAACTAGAATTGTTTCCTCAAATAGGAAAGATTGAGTTTTATGAATTCACTTTTTAGAAAATAGAAAAAAAAAATTCCGTGTTTTTTTCTTTTCACTAATTTTTTTTAACATTTTATGCAATTGTTTTAATTTTTAGATAAACCTAACATAAATACACTTAAAAAGTATAATATTTGTGAAAAAAATATTTAAAAAATTCACTACATACCAAAAATACAAAAATAAAAAATAAAAAAAATTCAGTACATTTTTTTATATTTTTGTGTATTTATTGATTTTTTAAAATATTTTTTTACAAATATTTTACTTTTGAGATACATCTAAGTAAGATGCATATAAAAAAGGTTTAAAAAAAAAATGCTTAAAATTTTAAAAATATTCACTAAAAACAAAAACAAAAAAAACAAAAAACTCAATTTTATATTTTTGTGTATTTATTGATTTTTTTAAAATATTTTACTTTTTAGATACATTCAAGTAAAATGCATCTAAAAAAAAAAAAAAACTATCTAAAATTTTTTAAAAATTCACTAAAAACAAAAAAACTCAATTTTCAAAAAATTAAATCCACAAAATTGAAACCAAACACAGTTACCTTTTGGAGGGAAGGGTTGTGTACATTTTACTAACCTCTTTGCCATGTTTGGCAATGCAACCACTGGAACCAAGAGTCACTACAGCCCATTGACAGTGCTTTGCCAGATATCCCAGAGCAGCTTCAGGATCAGTATCCGAGTTGCCCCTAAAGCCAACAATAGGAATTCACCATTAGGGCAAACAAGATTGTTCAAAACTTTTATCATCAAAATCAAGAACAAAGGTATCCATAATTAATCGAGCATGTAATCTCAATCAAGGATTGCTCAATTTGATGATCAAGCTGAAATTATTAATAAATTCCCCTTAACATCACCATTTTTTGGACGAGAAGTATCCTGGTCTTCAACAGCTTAAAATTGTGTACAAGCAAGATTTGTGCATAAAGTAGTAATCACAGTTTTAGGACTTCAATATTTAAGACCTAGCCTAAATAACACCCATGAATATGTAAATGAAACCATGCCAAAGTGAGAAGGAGGAAAAAAAAGAAAAAAAAAAAAAGAAGGAAATTTAGCATTCCTATTAATAAAAGTAGGATTATAAATTTAGTAGGCAAGTGACAATCACCTAACCACCTCAGTTGCTTCATCTTCATTGGCGAAACAGAGGTCAACATCCCCAGACTCGAGTAATTTCAGAAGGGGTGCCCTAAAGTCCCGAACCATCTGCCATATCAAAAGTTGTTCAACAATGATTTCAGTTTTTTTTTTTTCGGGTTCTTTTTTAAATAAATAGATATAGATTACATGAGCATTGATGCTCAAGTGATTCAATTGGATACGAGAAAATAAATCAACAAGCCAAGGTTGTACCTCAAAACTTGCCAAATCCAAGGAGACAGAAACTCCCTCTTGTTTGGCAATCCTAATAGCAGCATGAATGATATCCAAATTGTATATTCCATATCTCAATACCAACCACTGGAAATTAATTATGATAGTTAAGTCAGCAGAGATTAGCAATTTTTACAGTGAAACTATTGACTAAACTGAGATTGCATTTTGAATAGATTATGACTATGAAATAAGGATCAACAGCAGGACATAAAATGAGTAGCACTATTTTGATGATTGCAACTTTATAAACCAGATCTGAGTTGATAACAGTGAAATTGTTGTTTCTTTCCTAGTCGAGGAGAGACATTTTATCAAAGTAATAATCTTGGTTAATGTTTGGGAAAATTAGATAACGGTTCTCTATAGTTCTAGGGAGATTTCACTTTGGAACTCAAAGTTTCAACTTCATCAATTTAAACCCCATAATTCCAATTGTGTTTCAATTTGGTCCCTCCATCGGTTATCATTAGGATTTTGGACGGAAAAATGACACGTCCAAAACTAAAGGAACCAAAGTTGAATTCTAGTGAAACTATAGATACTACTATAGTGTAATTTATTCATGTTTTTTTCTTGGGCGGAAATTACTAAAATGCGCCATGTGAGTTGCACATAACATTTTCCTGTCCAAAATGCCAATAGCAATTGACGGGACCACAATGAAACACAATTGTTAGTCTAGAGTTTAGATTGATGAATTTAAACTATGGGCACTAAAATGAAACTTCGCTAAAACTAGACACCAACAGTGTAATTAACCCTTAATATTTTTGCAACGCTTCAATGTTTCCACCAGTATAATATTAGGTTTTAGTAACTACATTAGACATGAATCCTAATGGATGAACATGTGGTAAGCTCTAAAATTTAAACTTCATATAGATGCTATTGACCTTGGATCCTCTAAAAGTTTCTCTTGTCAACTCATCTGCCTGAAAAAAAAAGACACCAAAAAGTAGGAACTCAAATAAGCTTACATTACATACATATCACACAAGTTTGAAGGACTATTCTGAATCAAAATTCAACACAAAAGATAATCTCAAGCACCTGAAGTCTGACAGCATTTGAGAGACAAGGTCGCATTGTACGGTTCCCAAGTGAATCAACCAAGCAGACACACTAAAGTTTACAAGCAATTAATATCTCATTTACTATCCATAAATTTGTTGAAAATTATTTATGAACTAACAAAGAGGACTAACAAAGAGCTTACCTGTGCAGTTGGACCAGTTTTCGTCATCAATCTAGAGAGGTTTACATCGCTATAAGTCATATTATGTACAAAAAGTTGGCCTTGTTCATCATTCCCGCATGCACCAATTATTCCACATTTAATCCCAAATCCAGAAGCCAGACCTCGAATCGTATTCGCAACACTACCTCCGGCAATTGTCTTTATAAGATCCAGGTCAGTTATGGATGGAAGAAAGCTGGTTTTCACCTCACTAAGTATATTTTTCAGTTCTTCTATCGCAACCTGTTTAGGCAAATTGAATATGATGAATTTGATCACAAAACAAAACAAAAAAATGTCCATCGTTTTATTACACAAATAAACAGAAACTTTGATACCACAAGACAGGAAAATGAAGAACTAAAAAAATGGAGAAAAAAGAAAAAAGAAAAAAGAGGACTATCAAGCAAACAAAGAAAAACTAGACCTTACTCACAAATACACACTAGATGGGTTATATCAACAAACCATGCTAGCCAATTGAGAAGTAATTTTAATCAGAAGGAATTTTTGGTTTTGAATTACAAAGTAATTGAGCTTTCTAAAGCTGTTCATGAAGAGGAAAGATGATTTTTGATTTTTCAAGTAGCTTTGAAGAACACTGTAAATGCCGCAACTCATCATTTTGTTACTCACAAAGAAGAGTGATTGATCAGCACTTCAAAATTTGGAGAAAGTTTTCGATTTGGCTCATAAATAATCATTCTATCAGAGAAAGTTCTTTGGACAATTGCTATTGAATCTAAACTCAAAAAAGATAGTTAATGTCATTTAAAATTCTGGTACAAACAACATCAAAAGAATTAAATGGGCAAATTAGATTGTATGTAAATTATAGTATAAAAGGAGAAAACTTACTCCTATCCTCAAAATTGGATAGCATTATCAAAAAAAAAAAATAAAAAAATTGGTAAACTACACTGACCACCGGAAGTTTGAAAAAAATACACTAAATTCTCACAAGTTTGAGATAATTACACTAACATGCCTCTTAGTAAGGCCAAATGAATCGAAATTAATATAGATAGTTTGAAAACATAAAGAAAAACAAGATAAAATATACAGTTGCCTGTAAAGATGACAATATCATTTTTCACCCATATAACTATCAAATTATGCGAATTAAAACATCGAGACAACTCAATTACCCCCCAAAACATATTAGGATTTACAAAATTAAACTTCAGTATTTATTTTATTACAATGATCAAATTGTGATTTTATTTTTTTGGGGTCATGAAAAGTAAAAAAGAGTAATACATTACCGGTGAAGAACCACCTCTCTCGCCAGGGATATGATCAAGGAGAGATGAATCAACCCTTGCCACATGGTCCACTAGAGCTGACGGTTGAAGTCCCAGAATCAAAGGAACCTCATTCTCATCCTTATTGGGCATCAATGGAACTCCAAGTGCTTCTGCAACCATCTCTCTCTCTCTCTATCTTTCTCTCCTTAACCTTAAACTATGCTTGGAAGTTGTTATATGCTGGACATTGATTGCACATTCAGAGTCCCGTAGCCGCACCGCATACATGCAGGCCCCACCTAAGATTCTCTTTCATTTTTTATTTTATGTTTTTTGAAAAATTCAAGAGCACCCTTCTTCGAGTTGGTCACGTTATAAAATCTTATTACTTATGATTATATTAAGGGTTGCTATAGTTTAGATCTTATGTTACTTTAATTTATAATTTTTCAGTTGTGACATATTGATCTTAAATTTTAAATTTTATTCTAAATAAAGACAATTAAAAATACCTTTACTCAATTTCAAGGATAAAATTGTCGATTTGATAAAATATAAAATAATTTGACAAAAACAAAAGTCAAAAAATATATTTTTAAAATTTTAAAATTTATTTATACCCGTTAAAAATAAAATTATGTAAAATTATTAAATCTTTTAAACATTTTTTTTTATCAAATTAATTTTTATTATGTGGTTAGATGATAATCATGTAATGGATGGTTATTTTTATTTTTATTAAATTAGTTTCTATTTTTCTAAAAGTCAAATATGACGACAATTTTGATATCATTATTAAACAAATCCATTAAATCAAAAAATCCAAAACTCAAAACATTTCATATATTAAATATATCAATTAGACATTAAAAGTGTAACAACCACTCATTACATAATCATCATCTAAATACATAATAAAAATTAATTTGGTAAAAAAAAAATGTCTAAACAATTTATCAATTTTATATAATTTTATTTTTCGTAGGTAGAAATTATTTTTAAAAGTTCAAAAATATTTTTTTGACATTATTTTTTGTCAAATTAGTTTATATTTTATCAAATTGACGATTTTGCCTTTGAAATTGAGCAATTATATCTTCAATTGTCCTTATTTAAAATAAAATTTAATATTTAAGATTAAATGTGTCACAATTAAAAAATCAAAAATCAAAATGCGACTCACAGTGTAATTCGCCCATTAAAAGTTCAAAACTCAATAACCCTCAATTGGTTGAAAGAGACACCACCCTCTCTTTACCCTTTAGCTATACAAATAAATAACGGAAAAGTTTAGAAATCCACCTTTACCTACCTAAAAAATTCTGAGTGAATGATTTTATAGTGAAAATTTATTTGTATTATGTGAGATTTATATAAAATTTATGTGAAGTATGATGGAGACTAATTTTTAAATAATTTTTGAATTAATAAAGATAAGTTTGTAATATTATTCATAAATAATTAGGCAAATTACATTAACGGTTCTTATAATTTGAGATTTGTGTCATTTTGATCACTGACTTTTCAATTGTGACACATTTGATTCTAAATTTTAAATTTTGTTCCAAATAAGTATAACTGAGGATACTATTATTCAATTTCAAAGGTAAAATTGTCAATTTGATAAAATATAAACTACTTTGATAAAAATAAATGTCAAAAAATATTTTTGAAGTTTTAAAAATTATTTCTACCCACCAAAAATAAAAATTATGTAAAATTGATAAATCTTTTACACATTTATTTATTTTTTTTATCAAATCAATGTTTATTATGTGTTTGGATGATAATCATGTAATGAATAGTTGTTTTTATTTTCATTAAATTAGTTTCTATTTTTCTAAAATTTGAATATGACGATAACTTTGATATTATAATTAAACAAATCCATTAAATAAAAAAATTCAAAATTAAAAATATTTTATATATTAAATTTATTGATTATACATTAAAAGCCTAACAACCACACATTACATGATCATCATCCAAACACATAATAAAAATTAATTTGGTAAAATAAATAAATAAATGCGTAAAAGATTTATCAATTTTACATAATTTTATCTTTGGGGGATAGATATAATTTTTTTTTTTAAATCAAAAATATTTTTTTGACATTTATTTTTGTCAAATTAGTTTATGTTTTATCAAATTAACGACTTTGCTCTTAAAATTGAGCAATGGTATCTTGAATTGCCTTTATTTAAAACAAGATTCAAAATTCAGGATCAATTGTGTCACAATTAAAAAATCAAAAACTAAAATGACACGAACTCCGAACTGTAGGAATTATTAGCCTAATTCGCCAAAAAAAAAATTGAGAAACTAGTATTTTAACCCATGGTTTTCATCTTGATTTTGCACGCTTTACATAATTAGGCATGTCTTGCAACATTTTCAAGCATCTCTCTTAAAACCTCTCCACTACACAATCAGGCCTAAAACTTCTCTCCACCACACAATTAGGCTAAAAAGATTCATGATGTAATAAAGAGGGTGTCTTTGTCAACAATGGATGCACAACGTCCATAATGCATATGCAGCATACACCAAATTGTGCCTTTGCTACGATTACTTTTCAGATCATGCTTTTGCTGCAATTCATGGGACTATATTGATCATAAGGTCTATGAAGTAGGGTAAGATCTACTTGATCATTCATGTTTCATTAATTATTTCTGTTTATGGAGGTCACTTTGGATCAAAATTTACTTGACAATTCAAGCTTTAGAGGATTATTAACTTAAAAAAATCAATAGCATTGTCCTGCACCATTCATCAATTTCATATAAAGCAGACAATGATGCAACTTGCAGAGTTTTGAATTTTTTTTCCTCCCACCAGCCGAAAGCAACAAAATTCCTTTCAGAAATGCATAAATAATAAAAAAAGGAGAGAGAGGAGTGGGAGAGAGAAAACATAAACAACCACTCACCTGCTTTAGCTGCTACTGGGTTTTGCGGAAAATGAACCAACCAATACAATCTTACTAGAGCAATGAATTCCAATCAGCGACAAAATTGTTCATTGATTTCATCTTAAATGTAAAGATCCACAACCACAAAACATACCTCAAGAAACAAGAAACAGAAAACAGGAGTTTCTCATTAGCCAAACAGGATGAACAGAGCCGTCTGCCAGAAATGCCTACAATGATTAAGTATTTAACACTTCGCCTAGCTCCAAAAATTATTAGATATGAAAGGTATCCATTCTCCATGAACCTCCGTACATAATAACAAAATATTTGTCAACTCAAACCCATGAAAGGATTCCTAACTTTTGAAAATATCACTTTAGGAAGCCTTTGGTGCTTTGTCTGGTAGGATATTATCAGGAAGGATGAGCTCAGGAGGTGTTTCCCGAACAACGCCCAACATTGAATCGTACTCCTCGTCACGGCGAGCAAACTTCTTGCGGAGAACCTTCTCAAACTCAATCTCATCAAAGCTCTTTGCATTTTCGGCAGCATGAACCTGTGCTAAGTTGGTGTAATTTGTGGCTGATTGGGCGATGAAGGCTATCTCTTCTTCTGTCAGCTTCCTTAGAAACTTGGCTGGATTGCCTCCCCACACCTGTGTGACAATCAATTAAAATTTATTCATTTGGCCAACTTCAGTCATGTAAATGCACAAGTCCACATGAGATTAAAGCTTGTTGAGCTCAAAATCCTAGAAGAGAGAAGGAATACTAACTTTAGGTTCCGTTTGTATTTAAGGATTTGAAATGCATGGATTTGACATTAATTATTCAGGGACAATAGCTCAAATTTCAATTTGATAATTTACCTATGTATTTGAAGATTGACTTAAATAGTTTTATCATGATAGATTTGAAATAATTAAAAAAAAAAAAAAAAAGTTATTTGAAATCATGCTAATAATTCTCTTTATTTGGGATTGCCTTTGGGGGCTCCTTATAAGGCAAAGGGGGTGTGGGATGGGGTGTTGGAAAAGGTTCAGCGCCGGCTTGCAGGGTGGAAAAGGCAACACCTATCGAAGGAGGGGAGGCTAACTTTGGTGAAGAGTGTGTTGCGTAGTATTCCGACTTATTTTATATCAGTGCATGTCATTCCTATGTCGGTGGCTCATCGGCTAGAAAAGCTGCAGCGTGATTTTATGTGAGGAAGTGATGGTGGGGAGTTTCGGTATCATCTCATTAATTAGGAGCAAGTCTGTTGCTCGAAGACGGCTGGGGGGTTTGGGGGTGCGTAGGCTGTGTAAGTTTAATTTGACTTTGTTGGGGAAGTGGCTATGGAGTTTTTCTCAGGAATGGGATCACTTGTGGCGCAGGGTGATGGCTTCCAAGTATGGGTTGGGGAGGGGAGAATGGTGTACTAGGGTGGTGGGGGGATTCTTCTGGGTGTGGGTTGTGGAAGGGGATTTGGCTGGGCAAGGTCCAGTTCTGGGATAGAGTCCAGTTTCAAGTGGGCAATGGAGCTTGACTACGGTTTTGGAAGGATAAGTGGTGTGGGGAGATTACCCTTCAAGAGCATTTTCCTTTGATCTATCATTTGGTGGTGGATCCTGATGCACTGGTGGCGTCTTACTTGGTTGGAAGGGGTGAGGGGTTGGTTTGGGATATTGTACTTCGTCGATATACGCAGGATTGGGAGGTTGGACAGTTTGTGGATTTGTTAACCTTCTTATATAGGGTTAAGGTTAGGCGGGAAGGAGAGGATGTTTTGGTTTGGGAAGTTCCAAGGGCTAAAGGTGTTTTTTCAATCTCGTCTTTTTATTTGTCCTTGTGTGGTGGTGAAGGGGGGGGTTTTCCCTTGGCGTTTTGTGCGGGTCCCTAGTGCTCCATCGAAAGTGGCTTTCTGTGTGGATAGTAACTTTTGGTAGGATCTTGAATATTGACAATTTGATCTGTCGCTATCATATTTTGGTTAATTGGTGTTGCATGTTTTGTGCGGATGCGGAAATAGTGGACCATTTGCTGATTCACTGTCTGTTTGCTTCTCGTTTGTGGATGCTTGTTTTCTCTTTGTTTGGAGTGGTATGGGTTCAGCTGAAGCAGGTCAGGGAGATTCTTCGTTGTTGGAAGGGTGGCTGAGTTGGGAAGCACCGGCGAAACGCTTAGGCGTTAGCTCCTTTGTGTTTGATGTGATTGCCTTGGCTGGAGCGAAATCGTCGGATTTTTCAAGAAAGCGCTCAATCCATTACATGTTTCGAGTCTCAGTTTTTGGGTGTTTTGTACAGCTAGGTGTCGAGAAGAGTGAATCCAAATTTATTTGTTATCTTAGATTTTGTTGATGATCTAGTTGGTCAGGTCCCCGTTTTGCGGGGTTCGTTTTATATTCTTTTAGCATCTTTTTGATGCTGTGGTTATAAAATTTATTTATCAAAAAAAAAATGCTCCTTCTAGCTACATGAACTTATTTTCTTCTATCTACTCATAATAATTCACTCTCCTATATTTTATAAAATTCAACCTCAAATCCCTTGATTTCAAATCCACATCTGTCCAAACAGACCCACTGATCAAAAAAACAAAAAGAATGACTAGATTCAACCAGCTAGATGGTAATTGTCTTTTAGGTCTTTTAAACCCTAGAATATACTAACAAAACTCCACACCTGCATGCAGACTGACCAAAACAAACACGGAATTTGGTAGGTAATTCCTTCAACAAATGCACACCCTAACGTATAAGATTAGAAGTAGCTATCCAGATATATTTGAGCCTATACTCACAACAATCTACCAAGGTCTGCACCCAAAAGTGTATACCCCCAATGGGGACTCTTTTCAACAAAATCCCATTATTGATGACAAAAACAAGAAAACCCAAACATCAGATGGTTAGCTCCATTTGCATTCAAAGCTATCTTCAAAGCCACAAGACTGAACATGCACAGGCCAAATCATGATTCCACCCATCTTTTTGGGTGTTTCTATTACCACCTCACCAATACGAACCTTTTTTTCACAGACCAAAGCACAAAATTCCTGGAGTTCAATAGATTGTAGAGTCCTATTTGACCACACAACAGATAGTTTCATGAGGAAGGCCTACCTTTCCATAGCATTATTCCAATTACCAATGACGAATTTCTATTTTCAAAATATTGAAAGCATGACTATTGCTGTGATTAGTTGCAAAAAACAAGGAAAGTATCATGTAGATCCTTAGAATTTTAAAGGGATCCTGAAAAGAAAGGAAAAAAATGAATAACCAACAACAGTGAAATGTTTACAAACCTCTCCACAGGGGATCCTTGTATTCTGCCTCACAAGGGCTCCAGCAGCAACCATGGCATGTTTCTCAACAAATACCCCATCAAGCAAGGTTGCACCCATACCAACAAATGCCTCATTCTCAACGGTACATCCATGTAAGACAGCACTATGACCTGTCCAGTGCAACTAAGAAATTGTAACAAAAGATGCAAAGTGAAATACCATAACAGAATCAAGTCTATATCAATTAAAACTTGGACAACTACCACTCACCTACAGTGACATTGTCACCAATAATAGTAGGTAAAACCTTCCCTGCTAAATTAGATTTGGCTACGTGAACAAGAGAACTATCTTGTATATTTGTTCCCGATCCAATGCTGATGTTGTTCACATCACCTGCGTACAAGAACAAACAGCATATAAAAACACACCCATGTGCACTACAAGCCCTTTCTTTTTTCCCTTTTAAGAGGAAGTAGGTGATATAAGCCTAAAATCAGCTGAAAAAACTAGAGCCAATAGACAATGTATAAGAGCTGGTTGGTTTCAAGTTTCAACACAGAAATCAGTACATTAAAATATTTCCCATAAGAATTCAGCAAGGGGAATAAAAGAACAAGACAATTATAACTGATTTAATGAGTTCTGCCAACTTTTACAATTATCCAAAGGGAAAATGGGCAAATAACAGCCACAGCATCAAGTCATGAGAGTCAAAACCCATGACAATTGGTTTTCTACTTCTCCCAAGTTCATCAGCCTATAGCAATGAAAGCAAAAGGCAAGAAGCAAGATGAAAATATAAGCACTATAGGAGCCAAAGCTACCTCCATCCACCCCAAGAAGAGAGAGAGAGAGAGAGAGAGAGAGAAATCAGCACCGCTACCTCACCACCTCTACCATTTTCTACATCATCACCACTAGCTCCAGAGCGGCTACCACCTCCTTTTTGCAAAACTACGAAGTCACTTGTATGATCTTGTTATTACTTTAACATCCAACACCGTAACCACTTTTGAAACCATCTCCTCTCAAACCCAAATGAAGCACTAGCTCCACCAGGGATATTATAAAAATTCACTATCTTGATATGAATTTAGTGTTCAATTTTGTAGAATCTCAATTTAACACCACCCAGGTTAGGTAAAATTATTAACTAGCAAGTTTGGTGACTCCATGCATCATACATATTTAATTCATGTTAAACTGTTAAAAGCTTAAGACGTTAGAGATGGTGTATTTTTAATCATTTATACCCTTCACAAAACCCCTCACGTGTTGTAAGCCACTTCATATACACCAAACACATGCAGACGAGTAGTATAATTATTGTGTAGGAGATGAGGTTCAAACAAATAATTTTTGCCTACTCTGATACCAAGTTAAATTGTTACCAATAACCTCATCTATAAGCTTAAGCTACTTAAGAGGGTGTAACTTCATTCATTCATATCCTCAACAATATCCACACACAAAAATTGCCATAATTTCATCTTTGTCATATCTTTGATTAAAGTCGAAAGAATGTCTTATGATATTGGATCTACTAATCATTCTTCTGCCATTGAAGTGGTGCAGAACCATTTGGAATCACTTCATAACCAACTCTATCCTCTTATTTGTAGCTCCAGGCTTCTTGCCAAATCAAATTACAAGTCCTCTTCCAACTTCAATGCTCCATGCATGGCAGATATATCACCATTTGGAGGTCTTATAATCAGCATAATGGATGGCTTATTAGCATCAATCTTGTCTCTGACCAGCATCCAAAATTCCCATTACATATTTAGACCCAAAATTCATTCTACATGTTTGAAATGGAGACCTTGGTACTTTACAATTATAGAAAACTCTCGTATTCACTTCAATTTATTAGAGGTCTTATAATTGACATAATGGATGGTTAATTAGCATCAATCTTGTCTCTGACCAGCATCCAAAACAAGCAGATTTCTTCTATACTTCAGCAAGTTCCCATTACATATTTAGACCCAAAATTCATTCTATGTATTTGAAATGGAAACCTTGGTGCTTTACAATTATAGAAAATTCTCGTATTCACTTCAATTTGTTATTCACATTAGAATCCCAAATGTGGGAAGGAGCAAGCGAAGTACAGCCAATCTCTTGAGAAAGTAAAATGACAAGAATCTCTACTTCATGCACACTACCCAACACAATGTATCTTCTGTTTGTTTTCTTTCTTAATTTCCTAAACAAATTTCCCCTTCAATAATATAGTCCACAGGATTTGGTCACACAAAATACCCCACAAGTAACAAGGAGTAATTTAAAACTGTATGAAAATCCACAGAAGTGATGCTATTTACATCACACTAAATGGCCTTGGAAATAAAAAGTTATCCATGTTACTCAGGTTCAGAGCTGCTGACCAAATAGGAGCCAATTGGTTTTGAACATGACATGTAAAAATTTGTGTGACTGAATAACATGGCATTGGCATCAATGCTATTTGAAATTTTCTTCTAGAATGAACAAAAAAATAGAGTGGAAAAATCCACTCAATCTGGGATGCCATGTTACTAGACGGGAACTCCTATTCTTGAATAGTGCAAGGGCTAAAACAGTACATGTGGGAACCTCAGTGAGCCCCCCATATGAAAAGATAGGATTTTCACGAAGCGAAGGACCAGATTATATTATACAAGCTGGGAGGACAAATGACAGGCATTAAAATAAAACATGTTCTCATGTGGATCCAGGCCAAGATGACACATACTCTTATGCCCTTTTAGCTAGACAGTTCCAGAACCTCAATGCTACTATAAGTCTAGACCGCAGCAGGACCTTACAGCTACCAGTCTGTAGGAATAATGAGGAAGCAGGAATGAGAAAATCATTGTTGCAGAAAAAACATGTATCCATAAGAGAGAATAACCCATTGGAAGCACAGATGATCATGCTTGAAGAAAAAAAAATTGTACCCAAGGAGAAATGTACAATTTGTTGAGATTAGCTTAGAGGCAAAGAAATAAAAATTCTCATTCTGGACATGATTTAGAGAAAACAATCAATTACTTAAAGAAATACAGTAAGTGCCTGACAGAAATTGAAACATGTCCATTGACTGTCTCACCATCAGCAGGGATAGCTATTTGACTAAGAATGAAGGTTCCTTAAAATCTTATTTCTATAATAGCCCTGTACTGTACATAACCATTTCGGTTCCATGTCCAAGTTTTAGTTCAAAATTAATGGATCTAAATCCCAACTCAAATGCTTGACTCTTAAGATCTTAGCGCTGTCTGAAACTTAAGATAGAATTCCTCTTTTAGCCCTAAATTTAGAGGAACCATCTTGCTTATAGTTTGCAGCACAACGATACCAAGCAGACAACCAGCATAAAAACCTTAACACAGCAAGATTAAAAAATTAGAGATCACACAACATATATTTCAGTGCATCATAACGAGAAACAAAAGACAGAAGAAGGAATTCAACAGCTGTACTGAGCTCATTGGAAACATTCAGAAAATTTAAATTTAAATTTAAATGAAGTAAAATAAAAAAGCAGATTTAATTCATGCTGTAGCTTACCTCTCAGAACACATCCATACCAAATAGATGAACCTCTTCCGACCTGAACATCTCCAATAATAGAAGCGCTAGGGGCTACAAATGCTTCCTTATCAACCACAGGAGCCTTGTCAAATACATTCATGAGAGTCCGGTGCCTAGACACTAAATAAGAGAATTAAAATAAAAATACATAAGCAGATGCTGAGGTTAGTAAATAAAAAGTTCAGTGCATATGAACTAAACAAATTGAAATTCACAGAAAATTAAAAGCAACATTCCATAACATGCAAACAATGGGGAATAATTCCGAAAAGGGTTCTGTTAATATGACTAAGGAATAGAATCTAAGAAGCATAGTAGGATGCCATGTTCGTGTACATGTCAGACAGTTTCCGATATCAAC
Organism: Camellia granthamiana; assembly: GCA_036172215.1. NCBI lineage: Eukaryota > Viridiplantae > Streptophyta > Magnoliopsida > Ericales > Theaceae > Camellia > Camellia granthamiana. Next base: position 106,655,702 of record CM069906.1, read on the forward strand.
ACTCCCCGAACACACAGAAACACATGACCAACATGCATCCAATCATGTCTTATTATTGGTTTATTTTTTTAAAATTAGACAAATTCTCACCACAATGGGACACACATCAGTTTTTACATATTTATCCCTCCTTCAGGTTTTCTATATTTGAAACCCTAAACTTTTACAACTCCCAAATTGTTTGTGACTACTTTAGTTTTTCAATAGTGAGATATTAAGATTTTCTATCCCCATTTCTTTTCTAACTGTACAAACCTAGAAAATGTACTATTTATTATTTTCATATAATAAATAGAATTATTTTCTATGTAAAAAGATAGAATAAATTTTATTTTCCTATACATACATACATAATAGATATTTATTTATCACCGTGTTTGCACCATGCATGTGTCCTAATTTTCAGAATTTGTTAGGCAACCACTCTACATAGTGTTTGTATCCATGCTTCTTGGCACATAAACCTTTAATTAATGTGAGAATAGTTAACGAGAGACCAAAAAAAAAGAAAGAAAGAAAAGTGAATTAGACAAGTAAATTAGTTCACCTACAAGCCATTTTTGCATAAAAGAGAATGTGAGTCTCTTCACAGCCTTATTCTCTACCTTCATAAGGGTTTCCTTGGTTGAAACAAATGGCGGGCAAATCAAAATTGCTGATCCATTCTTGTTATATACTGATGAAAAAAATTAGAGAAGAATAGAAAGAGATATAATAATAAGTGAAATAAAACAAAAGTAGAATAGATGGATTAAGAGAATCGAGAATGGAAAGAACTGATAGAGAGAAAGTGTAAAAGAATAGAGAAGATGAGTAGAGAAATCGATAATCATAGAAGAGAATAGAGGAGAAACAAGGATGCAGAGAAGAGAGGAACAAAGAAGATAAAGGAAAAGTGAGGAGGAGGGGAGAGACAGAAAGAGAGCCAAAGCCATTCCAACACTTTTATAGGCTTCATAAAACCCAATAAATAGATAAATATCCTCCAAAATTAATCATGTTTAACAAGTAACCTAAAAACACTAAAATTGTATCATTTAATCTTTTTCTTAAAGTCTGAAATGAATGCAATGAAAAAAAATATTATGAGAGAATCTCAAAAATACTTAATTACCTAAACTACCAGAAAACATTATTGTCTTGCAAGTCCCTCACTGGGGCTTGATTTTCTCTTAACGTGACTTGACTTCTCTCTCTATTGTCCTTGCTAAGGAATTTTGCCTTCTAATTGATTGTTATCCCTCACAAGGTTCTCCAAGGTTCACATAACCCTAGGGCTGCATTACAAACAAATCGCAACGAACCCAAATTCAAAACCACTAAACTAGTCAAACTCCAAATTTTTATTTGAAACCAAAATAATTTTTTCAGCAAATCCTAGCCTAGACAAAGCAAAGCTGCAAGAAAATAAAGTAGGCTAATCAAGGTTTAACAACTCAAAAACTTCTTCAAACAGTCAGTTTGTAAGCACAATTCTGAATACTAAACCTTATTACTTTAAATAAATAAATAAATAAATTTAAAAAAAAAAAAAACACCTATAACAGACTCTAAAAAAATATATATATATATTTTTATAACAAACTTCAAAGATATGAGTTTAAACTAGATGCAACAAATCATTACAGTATAGAGTAGATATTAATCAAAAGCTTGAGATCAGGTCAAACCTTAACTACATAACACTACATTCATAAGATAAACATCATGTCTTCATAAACAATTTGGCTTGCCAGGGTCAGGGATACCACATCCACTACAAAGCTAACAGGCATTGTATTGTTGACTAATATGCTAGTCTGCCTCTTTCCTGTAAGGCATTATTAGACTGTCAGCACATTAAAAATGTGCACACTCATAACAATCTTCACTCTCACCCATCTTTTCATAACACTGATCTAGAAGTATTTTCTCTTTGGTTGCACCAGACAATTTAAGGTAAAATTTAAAAAGGAATAAAGATTAATGAAAAATTTCAGTATAACAAATTAATGTGCCAAATTTATTGATCAAAATAAATAACGCGGCAAATTTATTTTTCTTGTAAATGGGAATTAGTCAAATCTCAATGAAAATCATTTTTTCATCTTCCCATAAACACATACACTCAATTTGTCCAAGCCTACTGCCTTGGTGGTACAGGTGGTGATAAGCAAATCCCTTCTCTTTATGAACGAATTGATAGCTTTGTCTAATACAAGGGTTTAAGTAACGGTAGTGGCCACCATAACAGTAATGTTGACATGGTTGTGGAGTGTAACGAACATAGCGTAACGATAGCGACAACTAGAGTTCTTCGCACAAATTTGGGAAAACTTACCAATATACACGTTTTTTTATTTCAGAATCACATTCAGTCGGTCTCAAATTAATTTTTGGTGAATTTTGTTAGTTTTTAAAAAGGACCCAATACATGTACACTAATCATAAGTTGCTATGGAGATTTTTCATTTTTTTGGATATACTTAATTTTCTTTACTTTAACAATTTTGCTATGGATTCCCCCTTGTTATGACAAAAAAAAAGTATATCTTTCAAGGCTATGTAAAATTAAAATGACAGTCTCATAAACATAAGTTCATAATACAAAATGACAACATAAAACTAATATAAGATTATATCCAAGCTTTGTTTGACAAATTTAACCCATAACCAAATAGAATCAAAGAATCAAGGAATCAAGGGAAAAAATATGAAAGCTTGTTGATTAAAAAACAAAAAATAATGAATGATTGAAAAGAAATGACGAGATAACTAAGCTCATCTAAACTTCATACCAACTCAAATCTTCCAGAACTTGAAAATTAGACAATCAAAACATGCAGATCTAGGATTTTCACATAAGTTCTGTATGTCTTTTCTATGATTTTAACAGCTCAAAAAAGAAAAATTAGAAAAAATTCTTATATACAAAATCGATTGAAAACATAAGCATTGTTGTCCTAATCTAATGGATGTAATGGCACTACAACGGCACTGTTACGGACTTTACAACCTTTATGTCAAAGGTGGCGTACATTACAGTTGTGAATTTCAGTCCCACCGCTATAGCGTATGTAACAGGTAGCAGTAACCACTAAAACAGTTACACAACAGTGCCATCAGTACCCATTTTTTAAACCATGGTCTAATAGTAACAAAATCACAAATGCCTAATTTTAGCAACATAACAAGTACAATGTACAACTACATATAACGATCAATAGGTACATTTACACGTGTACATAAGAGCCATGATTTGCCAAAATGGAGCACAACAGAAACAGATTCTATCAAAGGCCATTTCAAAGGTAATATATTTATACATTTACACGTGCTTGTGTGTATATATATATACACAACCATTAGCTCAATGACTCTAATTTGTATGTGTGTGAGAGTCAAATTCAATTACTCAACCCTAAAATGTCTCCAGAATGTGAAACACAAATCAAACGACGATTTGCGAGAAGAGAAAATTAGGGTTTTGAGGAGCTTAAAAGATTTGATGATGGGAAGATCGAATCGTACGCTGTTCTTGGAAGTGGTAGGTGCCTTGGAGGCGGCAGCCGAGGCGATCGATGGCTTGGCCGGTTTCGCGGATCCAGAATCCGACGGTGTAGATTGCTCTTCCCAACGTCCCCATCTTCTTCTTTCTTTCAACTCTGCAAGTTTTTCAAAATCAAAAAAAAATTGAAAATTTGAAGGAATGGAGAGACAAGTTGATGGCTGTTTTCAGCAGTGAAGGCAAAGCATTTGAGAGGGTAGAGCAGAAAAGAGAGACTCCCAAGAGAGTGTGGTCACCACAAAGAAGTGGCCAAGTGTTGGTGAATAGAGAGGGGCTAATGAGTAATTTTCATCTTTCTTCTTATTATTATCCGGGAATTTTGTCAAAAACCCTTCCTAACAAAACTTTAGGCTACATTTGATTTAGTTTTGAAATTATGATTTTCTTTTTAGAGTTATGATTTAATCATTAAATTATAAATTAAATGTTAAAAAAAATTATAAGTTTTAAAAAATGTTTTGAAAAGTGCTTTAAGATGAATTTTGAAAATAATTTTTGAATTTTAAATTTTGAAAAGAGTTTTGAGTTTTTGAATTTTTGAATTTTGAGTTGTATTTTAAATTTTTTAGATTTTTTTTTTAAATATTAAAAATTATTTAAGAAAATTTTATTTTTTTATTTTAAATATATAATTTTTATTTAAAATTTTATTTTAAACATTGTATTTTATTTTGTAAATATTTTAATATTTTAAACTCAAAACACAACTTCATACTCCAATTGTAACCAAACACATAACTCAAAACTCAATTCAAAAATTATTTACAAAACTCATAACCAAATACATAACTCAAAACGCCACACCACATTCAAAACTCTACACTCAAATCATAACCAACACATAACAAAAAATATATATATATATTTTTTAAAATATATAAAATAAAATAAAAATAAAAAATATTTAAAATAAAAAATAATAATTTTTAAAAAATTTTGAATATTAAAAAAATACAGCACATAAATGTATAAAATATAGTGCACATTAAAATAAATAAATAAACATTTAAAATATAAAATATTTATCCTAAAAAATAAAATTAAGAAAATTTTTACATATTTAAATATTAAAAAAATAAATCCAAAAAATTTCAAAATATAACTCAAAATACAATTTAAAACTTTTTTCAAAACTCATAACCAAATAAATTTTCTCTTTTCAAAACTCATAACTCAAAATACGACTCCATACTCAAATCACGATTTTAAAAATAATTTTAAAAAACAAAATAAAAAAATATTTTTTGAATTTTTTCTTTTAAAATAGAGTTTTGAAAAAAGTTTTTGGTATTGAGCTTTTTTGAATTGTGTGCTTGGTTATAAGCTTTAAAATTAATTTTTAAATTGAGTTTTGAGTTGTGTGATTGGTTATGAATTTTGAAAAGTGATTTGAAAATTTTGCCTTTGAAATTATGATTCCAAAGGCAAACCAAACACAGCCTTAATGCATTAAGGACAAGCACAAAAAAAAATTTCTTAAAAAGTCCAATACATACCATTATTATCAAAATATTAAACTTTAAAATAATATAACTTTTCATATAGATGTTGGTTTTTAAAAAAATTAATATTTTTAAAATTTTCTCATCAAAATCTATCAAATAAGATCAATGTTGACTATGAAATTCTTTTAAAAAAATAATTATTACAGTTGAAATTGATATAAACAGTAACAGTAACATATTACTCTGTCTCACAGTAACATATTACTCTGTTTGACAATAATATGTTACTCTGATTCACTATAACATGCTACTCTGGTAATATTATCCAAGAGAAAAAATATATATTTTACTTTGTCCTTACTCAATTATGTGTTCTCTCTTTAGGGGGTTTATGAACCAAAATAAATTGAGCTGTCATTTTCACCAAATTAGGATCCAATGGGAGGGTTTTGGCCAAATTTCTCTTATTATTCAGTGCTACTATTAGCACATCATCAATTATTTAGGATTCCCATTTCTTTGGGCCTTCACTTAAAAATTCTAAAACCCTTAAAATTTCTTTTCTCCCCCAAATAATACCAAAACTATCCTTGTGAAAATATATCACACATTCAATTGAATGCATACCCTCACACCCCAAAAAGCCTATCTTCAAAAAACCCTAACAAAACTCATGAAAGTTATTACTATTTCATTTCCACATACTTATTCATAACCTGAGAAAACAAGTGTAGGGTCTTTTATTATTGATTCAAAATTCCTTTTTTGTGGGTTCTGCGATCTCTACAAGTTTCAATTATTTGTTCCCAAACAAATAAGAAATGTTCGGTTGCCTGTTTCCAAACAAATGAACAATGTTCAAGCCTTTGTTCTCAAATTTTGGTCTTATATTTAGGAGTTCAGTCCCGAAAAAATAACAAACAGTTTTTATTATTATTGCTATTTTTTTCAAGAAATTTATCCTTACAAGGTCGATCTCCTCTGAGTTAAGAACATTATCAAAGCTATGAATCTCCTCTGAGCTTTTATTGTCATTATCGGAGAAGTATAGGTAGTCAAATGGTTGCCACCATTATCACCAGAATATTGCCGTCAAAAGGTTTTCAAAGTTTTGAATGTAGGATTTGGAAAGATGGATGAGTGGTAATAGAGGTGAATGGTCTCATAAATCCTAACTCATGATGTAATGGATGTGTGGGCTTAATTGTGAGATGGAGTGTCCCCAAATTATTGATATCTTTTTTAGTAATTTCATTTGAGGTTATAATTATAATATAAAAAAAAAAATGGGGGTCCAAAATAATTGATAGGGTGCTAATTCAGTGTGTTTGGTTTTAGTTTTTTAAATTCAGTTTTCTAAAAATTAAGTTTTTTTGTTTTTCGTGTTTTTTTTTTTTAGTGAATATTTAGTGAATTTTTTAAAGATTTTTTTCACAAATATTATACTTTTTAAGTGTATTTTATGTTAGGTGTGTCTAAAAAATTTTAAAAATTTGCTTAAATATTTTTAAAAATCAATAAAAACAAAAAAAATAAGAAAAACGAAAAACTATAATTTTCTGAAAATAGAAACCAAACAGAGTGTAGTAGCACTCTTATTATTAGAGTGATCCTACTTACACCATTACTTTACCTTTTTACACATTTCATACGAGATTTTTTTTTTTCTTTTTTCAATTTGACTCATGTGTTAAATTACCTTTAAGGATAAAATACTAAAATTAAATATATTTTATTATCTCATTACACCCCTTAGCCTTTAATCCCTACTCTTCTTATTCCTTTCTCAATTTTTCTTCTCTCTTACGCATCTCCTTTTAAATAGTGAGAATCATAGTATTTTGATCATAGAAGAAAACAATTGATAACGAAACAGTGGTGAAGAACTATAAAAAAAGTGAAATTGTGAATTTTTTTATTTGTTTAGTAGGTTTTTGTTTCATTTTTCTGGATTGTTCTTCGACTTTTGTTTTGTATTTCAAAATCGAATAAAATAAAATAGGTTGACATCACATTTTTAAACAACAAATATATGTCTAGTAACCAACTAGCGAATAAAAGATACATTTCCAATAACCCAAGACCGAATTTTTTTAATTTGTTCAACTACTCATTACCGTGTATTTTCAGTTTTATATATATATACATATATTTTTGCTTGGAAATATTATACTTCTACTCAACAATGCAAGTATTGCATTATTAGTGGATTACAGTCATAAATTCATTACATATGAGATTTGTTAATTTTTTATGAATACGATTTTTTATTTTATTTTTAATTTGTATTGAATTTGTTAATAATTTGACGTATAAATGTGTTTATTATCTTTTAATTTTTAGTAGTCGTCAAGCATTAATTAAATTACATTTGACATTGAAAAGAAGATTGGATTTGTCATTATTATAAAGATATCAAATGCGGGAAGTAATGGCAAAAAACTAAAACTTACACTTGAGCTGCATTCGAATGTAGTGCACTACGTGTAACTATTTGGTTCACAAGAAAGGGTTGATGACTTTATCTCTATATTATCTTACTTCGAATCTGGCCCTAGATTGAATTATTGGATGACTATGCCCGACATAGGCCATTTGATAGCATCATACTACCAAGTCGTTCTTTATCATTTATCCATACAACAGTGCTTAACGTTTCTACCACTTAGATCAATACCGATTGCAATACCTGATCGAAGAGATATTTGCATAAGATTTATAAATGGAAACCATTTCGTGCAAGTATAACCTACCGAGCCTACTTAGATCATTACCATGTCTTATTTTGTAATTCGACTTATTGATGTCTTTGTTATAAGTTTATATGCAACCTGATCATCTAGTACCTCCAATAGCAAATAATTTGATTCATTTTCATCACCCGTGGGCTAGTAGATGGGAGAAAGCATATATTACCCGTATTCATCAATTTTGTACGCATGTCAGCCCTGATGTAGTAACTACCGAAATTATCAATATAAACGAATTGTGATAACATGTTTGATTGATAGATGCAAATAATGACAGATTTTATGGATGTTTCATACACTTGATGTTTTTATGAATATTCTTATGGATACTTTTTATATATGATTTTATGGATGCGTGTTTGATTTATGGATGCTTGAAGGAAAAAGTAAATTTTTCAACATACAGTAATAGGTGGCTAAACAAATCTATTATAATTTAGCAACATAACACTAGAGTAATTTAATTTGTATAGTAATGTATCATCGAACAGGTACTACACAAGTGTTCCAAATTAATTTCTTGTTATTATCAAATTGAACGACAACATATTGCTCAGGGAAAAAAGTTTGTCTAGTAATATGACACTAGATTAATTCAAATTATTAGCGTATTGCCGAACAGGCCCAACACAAATTTAAAAATCATTATTTGAAAGAAAATGGCTTTGTAAATGTATAGCAACAAAACGCTGGAGAAATCTATTTTTTCCAGTAACATAACACCGGAGGAATGTAAATTGTTTAGCACTGTGTGACTGAACAAGCACTTCGTTGTGCGCTCCACTCACTGTCTTCCTTGCGTCTTTCTCTTTCCCCTTATTGCGTCTTTCTCTATTATCTTATTTTCCCTCAAAAAATTATTAGCGTAAAGAGATGAAAGGGTTTCGAAGAGTCTTGCTTTGGGGTTAATTTTTGTAATAAAATAGGTGTAATGAGGATCACACTTTTTTCAATGGCGTAAGGAGATGGAGGGTGTGAAGAGGTAAAGGCCCCGTTTGGTAGAGCTGTGGGAAAGTGATTATAGATTATAGCTTAACAGATTATAGCTTACAACTGTGAGCATAAGCTGGTAACCTGTTTGGTGTAGTTGTGGGATTATAGATTTAAGTTGCAGAATAGTGTTTGGTAAATAAGCTGTAAAATAGTTTTTTCTGTATAATTGACTTTTTTGCCCTTATATGATATAAAAATGATAATTTTGTCCTTTTTTTTCAATTTTAATTTTAAAAAATTATTTCAGTAATAAAAGTTAATGTAATTAGTATTAATTAGTATAAACTAATATAAAAAAATTGATACACTTGGTAAAAATGTAATAGTAGTATTATTGTAATAATTTTTTTCCATTATAAATTAATTAGTATCAATTAATACTAAAATTATTAATTAGTATCAATTAATGGCTTAATTAGTCGGAATTACTACTAAAATTATTAATTAGTATCAATTAATATTAATAATTAATTTTTATTAGTATCAAATAATATTAATAATCAACAATTTTTATTACAATTAATAATATAACAATTGTTATTTCTTTAATTTATTATTCTTTTTCATTACAATTAAATTGTGTAATTTATTTAATGGATATAAATTGCACAATTTATTTCAATATTAATAAATTATTTTTATTATTATTTTGATTATTTTATTTTTTTATTTTTATTTCAATTTATTTTGTTCAATATTATTTTTATTATTTTGTTTTCAATTTATTTCGTTTAATTCGGTTTAATTATTACAATTAAATCTGTGATGTCATTACATATTATTTTATTTCAATTAATTTTTCATTACAATTATTTCATTTTTTTTTTGAAATAAATTGTTTTTCATTTTATTTTGAAAAGTAAATATTAATTCTGAAAAGTAATTTTTTCTTTTTTAATTAACATTAATATTGATTTTTTTCTTTTTTTTTTCAATTTATTTTCTAGGGTTTGCAAACCCTAGCTCCGGTGGCACAAATCGACGGCGGCTTTGACAGATCGCGATGGCGGCTTCGCGATGGTTCAGACAGATCGACGACGGCTTCGCGATGGTTCAGACAGACCTTCGCGATGGCGACGATGGCGTTGAGAGATCGCGATGGTCCAGATCGACGACAGCGTTGAGAGATCGCGATGAACTAAGGCTTCGCGATGGTTCAGACAGAACTTCAGGCCGAGCTTCGCGATCGCGATGGCAACGGCGACGAGGGCGTTGACAGATCGCGATGGTTCAGACAGAGAGACAGAGAGATAACAGAGCTTCGCCGGAGAGAGAGAGAGAGAGAGAGAGAGATCTTTGGGTTTGCCGGAAATCGCCCGAAATGGCCGGAAATCGCCAGACAGAGAGAGAAGAGACAAAAATGAGATTTTTTTATTTATATAGCCGTAATTGTTGAAGTTTTGGAGGGGCATTTAAGTCATTTCATGCCCCTCCAAACAGCTGCGCGCTTAATCCGAAATTAGAAGCGTCTCCGGACCAACTTCGCCATTTTGGCTTAAAATGACTTTTTTTAAGCTATAATTTGCAACTTTAATTTTTACCAAACAGATTAGAATGGCTTAATTTAAGCCATAAGTTGAAATAAGTTGAATTTAATTTTTACCAAACAGGCACAAAGTAGTGGTGTAAGTATAATCACTCTTATTATCATTATTGTTATTTATTTATTTTTCTTGCATGGATGGTAAAAACTAACAGTAGTGTTACACGCACCAATTTATATACCAATTAGTATACCAACATATGTTATGATATTATCACTTCAAAATTATGACTCTACCCATTATATAAGTTATAAAGATCCAAAACTTCTAAAATTATACCATATTTGTTAGTACACTAATTTGTATACCAATTGGTACATATAGTATTATTCAAAAACTAATAATTATTAGGGTAAATCAACAAGAGGTCCTATTTTTGGAACTTATTACCCATTAACTTCTTTTGATAAATTTATAATCTCTCTTATTTTTATGAATAAATTTATAGTGATAAATTTATCAATAATAAGTATATTAACGTTTTTTTTTTATAAAACGTAACTAACTATCACAAGACTTATTAGGCAATAAGTTTACTTATTATGATTTCATTGGTTGTGTTTTTATTTTTTTTTTGAAAAATAAAAAATATTATTTACTAAATGGTTTTAAAGATTATTTTTGACAAAATATTTTTAAAATAATTATTTTTTTAAGAAACACTAAAATGTTATTTTGTATAAAAATAAAACAACAGAATTTTAAGACTTTGCATTATGATTTATTCTAAATACACAATAAATGAAAATGAAAACACAATCCAATATATTATTCGTTTGTTTATTTTTTGTCCTGTCATTTTTCTCTTTTATTTTCTAAAAATATTGTAATTAAGAACAACCAGACAAGTAAGACAAAGTTTATGGGATATATTATATGAGAGATAAAAATTGACAAGTAATAAGAATTAAAATGATATATGTACATATGAATATTTTGACATTATATACAAATTATTTAATTAATACAATCGACACTAGGAAATCAAATCCCATCGTCTCCCAATTTTCTTATCAAGATAAAAAATAAATAAATAAATAAATAATTGTACAAAATGAAAAATTACACACATTATTGTGCCTCATTATATTTGGAAAAATTACACTTCAATGTATATTAAAAATAAAATACAAATTAGTGGCAAATTTTATCAACTTTAATAATTAAAGTTATAATTTTTTCATAATTTACAATTTTTTTTTTATGAAAAGACCATTGATTTGCAATTTATCCTTTGTATTTTGTGTTTGTTAGACTTAAAGGATCTCAGCGTACATACCCAAGAAAAAATTAGTGAAATATTCCTCTTCAATTTTAGGTAGCATGAGAGGTCCAATATATATTTTTATTAACTAAGGTCCATCGATGAAATTTATCTGTGAATCAAAGAAATTTTTGAAATTTCTCTGTATCGAAGCAAAATCTCTATGCCAAATTTTTTCTATAAAAATGTTGAGAGAATCCAACTACTATGAATATATTGTATATTATTTATCTTATAATATTTTAATATCAGGACCTTTAAAAAAATTCTCATATACTCAAGCATTGTTTGGCTTTGAATTTTTTATTATTATTCAAAAAAAATATGTATATACTATACTATACTATTTGACTATGAATATGTTGCCTTTTTGGCTTTCGAAGGTTATTATTGTAATTTTAAGCGTGCCAGCAAGGATCAATCAGTCCTTACAAAAGATTAATTACCAATCAATTATCAGACGATTGTGCTTTAGTTCTTTCAACCTCAATGAAGAGGACTTTTACTAGTGGTTTTGTTTAGGAGAATTAAGCAAACAACGATTAAATGAAGAACAATTGTAGCATTTCATTAAGTAAAAATGAAAGACTTACAATGATTCAATTCAGCCTCGTAGAAATTTACAGCAACAAGCTACTTGAAACTACTCCTATGAGCGAAGTGCAGTACAGGAATTTGAAGTATAAAAATGTAAAGAACAAGAAATGTAAAAACTGGAAGGAAAATAAAGTACATAAAACTAGTTTTTTGGATCTGAGTCTGGGGCTTCTTTCTAGGCCTTCTCTGCTATTTATACTTTTCAATGATAACCATCGAAATGAGTTTCTAACCGTCGAATCATTCCTCCATGATCGCTGATCATGTTTCCTCACAGTTAACTCCACTACGCCATGTCTGCAATTAGGCTTTCCTCCTGATTTTGAATTCAAATATACGAGTAACTGTTAAAGCCACGTCATCTTGCATCTCTTTGCTGTTCCAGTGCTATGCAGATCCACAATAACTAATACTAACTGCCACATGTGTGATTACGATTGAAGATTTGAATTGTCCCCGTATTGCCCTCATCCTGCCACGTGTTGAACTGTGATTGGCCTATACCCAATACTTGGTGATATTAGTGGATCAAAGTATTTTATCCATGTCTTAGAACATGCATGAGCTTTACATTTTTCAGAAATGCAACCGTCATTCATCAATGAAACATTTGCATTAAATTTTCTTCTATCCTTTGAACATTCCCACTATCTCAGTATTCGAAAAGACTGGTACATCTTTCATGGCCAAGCAAACCTTTTCTTACATCGATCAAGCATATGAAGAGTTGTTTGATAATGTTTTTCGTCCATGAAAGAACCTTAATGCATTGATTAGCTACCTTTACCCACCTTGCTATATTCAAGTCATGGAAGCTTTTGTAAACTATCAACCTTTGGATTACGAACCTATTGTCCACAATTCTCTAATCCAAGATTTTGCAAACATGGATATTGGAAACTCTTCCTCTGACCCAAAACCTTCTGCGTGGGATGAGGCTGCAGTTTCTTCTTCTTCTTCTGGGGCTTCTGGTTGGAGAAGCTGGCCAGAACCTAAGGAGTCCAAGTTAAGAGAGCGAATCAATCATCATTTTGTTGAATTTGTTAATCCTCTAACTTTTTCTCCCTTTGCTCAGAGTTCGATGGTTTACCCATATGTACCCATTGACCGCCGACGAGGCTTGGAAGACAACTTACTTGTAGCATGGTACACATCTTCCATGCCTACGAAGATTGTACAAGCCACTTGTCGTTCAGAAGAGGCTCAAGGGTATAGTCTGTCATTCTTAGCCCAGAAGGCAAAACTTTACTCTTCTGATTGGCTTGATATCGTCAACAACCCCCAATTTCCTTCTTCTTTCGAGATGGAAGCTCCTACACCTCCTCTTCCGCAAAACCCTTACTAGATGGAGGAAATGAGACTTACTCTCTTTGAGGACCGGTTTCTGCCCTCTTATCACCCTCCATTTCCTCCTACTAAATATCAGCGACAACAAGCCCAACTTCTGCTTGCGGCCTTTTCTCACTTGCCCTTCAATGTTCTCAAGGACGATGTTCCTCTCAAGAACTTTCGATGGGCTTGTGATGTTATGACCCGGGGTCATGTCCTCAACCCCATCACCCAAGCAGAGCTCCAGATGTTTTTAGACCAACTCCCACTGCTTCTTTATTGGCATTACATTTTTGTGGCCATCACTCAATCTTTGGACCAAATCTCAGCCCGTTGAATTGATACCCGGTATGAAGCAGAGAACCTCATCGATGAATATGATGATTTCAAGAATAAAGACTCTGCATACTGGGATGACTTGGACATGGATGAGATAGAATAAGGGTTGAAAGAAACAGAGTTTGAAATAAAGGTCGAAAAACTTTTTTATCAAGTAAGAGCATATCAACTTTAGCAGCCTAGCCTGGAGAAGATAGAAGATAGAATAAAAAAGGAACAGAAGTTCATTGACCATAGTTGGAACAAGTTCCATGAATTTGTCATTTATTCTATTCCTTATTTTTATGAACTTGAATATGTAGCCAAAGAAGGCTTCTGATGTAATTGCTTTTGTCTTAATAAAGCTAAGATGTTTTCTCTTTATTTAGCATGATCTGATTTTACCCCATTTGTCAAAGACAAACAAACTTAGGGCTTCGAAATCAACAATTTCATCATTCGAATCTCGATTCGATCATACCCAATGAAATACCGGAAACCCAATTTGAACTTTTCCAACATATGAAGTGTAATTGACAACTTTTGCCGGTTTCCTTTCAGAATCAGAGCTTCGAATTCACTAATTTTGCCCTTCGAAACTTGATTTGATCATATCTGATTCCCCAACATTTGGCTAATACAATCAAGTAATTTCAAATCAACTAATTTTGCTTCGAACAAACAGTCTATATTTTCCAAAATATGGAAACCTCTTTTAAGGACTGCACTGTTTTATTCTAAAAAAGTGATTTTTTCTATATACTACTGTCACGACCCAAACCCGCTCCTATGGGTTTAGCATCGTAACCGGCCAGTAATCCTTGGATTACCAAAGGCCTCTGAAGATTATAATATATATATAACAGGGGCTGCAGAAGCAAATATACAAACCTACATAGTCCATAGAGCCGTGCAGACATACATGGGACATGAAATTTAAACTTTTCATAAACATATATACATACATACAAATGTGGCGTCGTAAATACAGTAGTCTTACAACACCCAAGCCACTTACACAAGATTTCAAACGTGTTTAGACCAGACATAAACATTTAGAAGGTACAAAAGTCCCAAGGACACAAAAACTTGGGTAGATCTAAAAAAGGAACCTCCACGGGAGACGTGATGGCTGGCTGACACCAAAACATACCATGCAACATCTCAGGCCTGGTCACGTGCCTACTCACCTACATACATACAAATAATACAGTGAGCTAGAGCCTAGTGAATAATAACTAGGTAGAGGGTTTTAATGAATGATGTCCAGCATAGAGTTAGAAATCAGAGTTTATATCAAAAACATATTCTTATCGAAAACAGAATCTTATGCATATTTAGATTTCAAATCAGAAGTAGATTCAGATACATATTCATGTTCGTATTCATATTCATGTTCAGATTTTGCATAAGATCATACGTAGTACACCTCTTAGCTATCATATCAACTTAGCCTTGAGACCCACATGTATAGTCGGTACCGACGACCATAAAGGTCCATATCTTACGCAAGTAGCCATGGTATTGTTACCCCCAGGTGAGGGCCACGTGAACATAGGCCTCGGTATTGTTACCCCCGGGCAAGGGCCACATGAATATAAGCCACAATATTGTTACCCCTGGTGAGGGCCACGTGCATATTGGCCACGGTATTGTTACCCCCGAGCGAGGGCCACGTGAAGGATGCCACAAATTCATTTCAGAAAAATGGACATTCATTCATAATTCATAAAATAGCATTTCAGAAAACAGATCGTATCATATCAATCAAAAAATATTTGTAATTAAATATAACTTTACAGAGTTATTACTCACAGTTAACAGATGGCTCCAAGTAAACAAGTAGAGTAGGTAACTTACTTATCCTGAGGCGCGTGACCTACATAACATGACAGTGACATACATTGAAACACATGTTCGAATTGCACATAACACATGTTCTTGTCCTAAGTGTGTTTCTAGCCTTTATCCTCATTATAGTGTCTTAAACATGGCCTAGGAATACCTATGATGGAATGAGGATGCAAAAATGCATTTGAAAACATTTTCCAAAACTTGCTGAAAACAGGGTCCACGCTCAAGCGTGGCTTTCCCCGCTCGAGCGAACATACAAGAAGTGAAGGTTCGCTCGAGCGTGACCTCCCTCGCTCGAGCAGACTGTAAACTTTGGAAAAAGTACCGGTTGCTTGTTTTTCAAGCTCGACAGACGCTCAATACTCGCTCGAGCGTGAGACTCAGACCCTCGCTCGAGCGTGACTTCTGTCGCTCGAGTGTGCTGCAAAACATATAAACTTCTGGATACATGCATTTCACGCTCGAGTGAGCTTCCAGTCGCTCGAGCGGAAGTGCACGCACTCAAAGTGCTCACTCGAGCGTGAACTCCTACGCTCGAGTGTGGATTCAAATTCTGGAATTTCCAAATTTGATCTCCAAGCTTCAAACTTGAACCAAACACTCCAAAACTCATCCTCTTGCGCCAAAATTCTAGAAAACACTTAGAGACTCACAAAACATCGTGCTTTAAAGATTATTTCATGAAATCAAGGCCCCAAGAGATGGCAATTGGTCACAAATCTAACTTAAACTTCATGAATGCTCTAAAACATGACATGCATGCATTTCCTTAAACTCAATCACCCCCAAAACATGATTAATTTAGACAAATTGGTAGTAAACATGGTGAGTCCTCAAAGTATGATTGAAATGGACACATGCATGAAAGAATTCTTTGAAACCATACTCAATTTGTGAAGAAAAGAACATGCATGCATGGTATGACTCAATTCTACTCCATTTTAATGCAATTTCTTCATGAATTCACCTAATTCACTTGAAGTCTTGTAAAATCTATTTCAATTACACCATCAAGAGTTTGATTCCTTACCTAGAAACTTGGACTCACAAAGGTTGAAGCTGGAACTCCCAAATTCTTTTTAATCTCACAATATTCCTAGCAAATCCTTTGTGTTAAGCTTAATTACTCCCAACTCTCCCTCTTTCACGTTTTCTACCAGGAAAAGCTCAAAATGTATTGTGATGAAGAAAAAGAGAGGAGTGAAAGCTCAAGTGGTGCCTTAAATAGGCTTGGATAAAAGTGTAATTAATTAAGGTTAAATAAGTGGACATTAATTTAATCCAATTTAATCATTCCAAATCGAATTTCAATTAAACCTACCATAAAATTCTATAAATTCCAAATAGCACATAAATCAAGTCAATTCCCGAATCGGATGCCGATAAGGCCTTCAATTCACAGAACAAAGCATAAACATGAACAGATCTTCCTACGACAACAGATATAGACACAATTAATGCAACACGCACAAGCAATTTAGTTCAGAATTTTGTCTTAATCACTTATTAAGCATAATTAATCATGGGTTAACACTAATCATGAGTCGGGGTTGTTACAATTACCACACCAACTATTGGTTTGAAACCTAGAACAAACAACTTCTAACCGTAAGGTATTTCAAATTCTGCTTCGAAAGATTTTACTTTCATCAAGAAACCTAAAAACAGGTCTTTAATCCTTTTGAAGTAAACAAATACCTGGTCATTCCTGCACCCTTAGGTGTGGAATGTGCTTTGAAGTCGACTTCTTGTTTTCGAAGTTGTTTGTCACTTGATTTTGGCGCCAAAACTTGGCTTCGAAGCCAAAAGTTTGATTTCGAAGCCAACATTAGTATTTGAGATACATTTCCCTCCCAAATTACCACCATTGTGGGGAACCTTTTGTATCCGTACCTTTAACACTTCTTTATGAATTCAACCCACTTAAAACGATTGGATATATTTTTCAGACAAAAAGGTTTAAAAACCCTTTTTATTTCGTGCTTTCAATTTACTCGTTTGCCTAACACAAAAATCCTTCATCTCTATTGACCCTCTCTTTTTTGCTGCCCGTTACCAATGGAGTCTTCTTCCTTGAAAGTACCAACTGGCGAACGTATAAGCCTAACAATGGCTTTGAAAAGATATATTGAGGAAGAAATTGCTAAATTTAAAGCTGGTGGATCGAGTGCTATAGACGGACGCCTCTTTATTCCACGCCACGGCGAAAAACAAGAATATGTCCTAGGTCCTATCTTTCGAGAAGTTCCCGCCCAACTTCCCGCTTTGTCCCCTCGTTTGGAGAACTACTTTCTTCTCTATGAATGGGGGGCTTGACTGGGGAAATTGGAGGGTGAACCGACCTTATCGTTGTTGGCCAACATTGAGGGTTGAGTGGGAGGAGTGGTATGACAGGGTCGTGCCTGCAAGAGAATGGGACCTACAAGAGCTCTGTATTCTCGATGCCCTTCGTCTTTCCAGGTTTTTCATTCCTGATGACCCTTTTTTGATTTATGCCGCTCTTTGTTTTTGGAATATGGCCTTTAACTTTTTCCAGTTTCGGTGCGGTATGATAGCCCCCACCGTTCTTGATATATGCCATCTCTTAGGGCTTTCACCACTCGGTACTTCCTTTACACACAACTATCCAGACCTTTCGGTTAAATTTTCTCTTCTACCTTTGAATTCTTCCTTCAGTGACTTCGTAAAGGCTAAGAATAAAAAAGAGGGCCCTGTGAGTGATCGAGAACTCTTTTCCTTTATTTTATATTGGTTGTGTAAATTTCTCTTTTGTATATCATCTCAACGAATCATGCCTAAGTTTGCCCTACTTACAAAGGCCCTTGTTTTAAATAAACGAATAGCCTTGGCCCTTTATCTTTTAGGCCATGTCTATAGAGCCTGCTCCCAATTTTGTGAGAAACCTTTTAATATCAACTAGGGAGGTCCCCTCTGGGTGCTTCAACTCTGGCTCTTTGCATACTTCACTGATCTATATCTTAAGTGCTTGAAGTTCTTAGTTCAAGACCCTAGCACTTATGGAGAAAAGTACGCTAGAATTGCCCTTTATCCTGCTTTTTTCGCCTACTATCTTATTTTTTTTCACCAACTTCTTGTTTCCCCAGCTACCACCTTCTTTTATCCCTTCGATGCCAATAAAGGACCGACTTGGCTAAGGACCGACTTGGCTGATAGACAGTGTTCCATCCCATCGCACAAAGATATGTAGGCCTCTATTTTGTTGCTGAGGGAACTTTTCATTGGCACTTTAAACCCTCGAGCTTATAAGTGCATATCTGAGGTATACTGCCCCTCCCAGTTTGCCAGGCAATTTGGGCTTACCCAAGGAATTCTCATTCTACTCTGCAGTCTCTCGAATATTCATCTTACAGCCAGAGACCTGAGAGCACTCAAACCTAAACTAGAGGAGGCAACATTTAAACTATTGAAAGATTTGATTGAGTTTAAATTTACCCCCTTCCTCCCCTTTGGCTCAATTTTAAAAAGATTTCAAAATTGATGGACAATCAATATGGAAGTGCATCTAGCAATACATCCTCATAATTTACTAATAGGGCTAAGTGTTCTAAGGCTAAACCAAAAGAAACTGGGACCATCCCCTCTCCTTCAACAGCTACCAAGACTATTCCTACAGTCTCACTCCCTCCTTCTAGAGTTACTAGAGCTACTTCAAAAAAGGGTATGCATTTTTAGGTTTCCTTCCTTTCAGAATTTTCTGTTTGTTTTCTTCATATTCATATTACTTGGTGTAGGGTCTCCACAAGAAGAATCTCCCAAGAGAACTAAAGCTCTGGCTGTTCTCAAAGATAAACACCAGCAGAGAAAGAAAAGAAAACTACTACTCACTCCTGAGAAGTCTGAGTCTCAAATTGCAGAGAAAGAGACAGAGAAAGAGTAGGAAATACCACTGCAGAGGAAACAGAGAAAGAAGACAACCGTCTCTCCTTCTAACTTGGTCGAAGATCCTACTCATGAGGCAGCTGCCAAAACAGTCGAGAAGGAACACTCTAAAGAAACAATTATTTTCCAGAGGGCTGAAAAAAGGCGGCAGCAACAACTACTAAGGGATGAAGCTGCTGCTGCTGATACAACCCAAAAAGAAACTTCAAGAAAACAACATACTGCTGAGCATTATTCCCTTCGTAGTTCTCCCATCATTGCCACCACCTTTGAAACCAGTAATTTCCTTTCGTGTCTCCACTTTCCTTTCTCAAATTCTTGATACTAAGACTTAACATTACTTTGCATTTCTTCTTTTGCAGCAATAACTACTCTGCCTTCTCCTTCAATAAGGACTCCTTCAGTTTCATCTGAAGTTAAAAGACCTCAAAATGTGGAGCCAATTCAAGCAATACTCCCACTCCCTGGTCTTACATTCTTCATACCTTTCTTGAGGCAAAGCATTCATATATCCCTATCTTTCAGCTTAACTCCATATTTTCTTCTTCTATCCTTCAACTCTACTCAATTTGTTCTTCCATTAAGCCTTGCTGCTCCTCCCCTCCAGAGGAAATTCTAACTAGTACTTCATCTCCAGTGATAGCTGATTCCCATAGAAAAGACACTGGTAGCTCACTAGTTCCTTGTCCACTCATCTTATTTAGCTTCAGTCCCTCCTCTCTTAACTTATTGGTAGCCAAAACTATGGAGACTGCTAGGGATGCTTCACATTCTTCTCCTATTCCTATGCAGCCATCTCTTCCTTCTACCAGAGTCCTTTCTGCACCCTCCATATCAACAGATGAGGTGGACATCTTCGAGGCTAAGCTAGCTAGCCTTTTTGACGTGTCATCCACCACTCCAACAGCTAGCAATGAAACTGAGCCATTAGTCCTAATTGATTCTCTATTAGAAATTTTTTAGAGCTCTTCCTCCAGTAATAGGACTTCCTTGCCTTCATTAGACTTGGATAACTGTTTGGAGTTGCTGACATCCTTCTCGACGATCCCCTTCGAAGCCTTGCAAAGGCCTATAATCAAGAATGGTTTCCTCTAGTGCTGCAAGGTTGTTGAGCAATCCAACATGACTATTTCAAGTCATTTATCTTAGGCGGCAGCTACCATTGACTTTTACATCAACATTTGCCATGTTGCCAAAGCTGCAGAAGAGAAATTGCTGAGAGACCAGAGATTTATTTCCCAGATACATACTGAAGTGTCAGAACTAAAGGAACAACATTCCTCTGTCTCCCAATTTCGAGCCCAACTATTGGAGAAGAATGTTCAGCTTGAAGAAGAGTTAGCAGCAGTCAACCTGGCTTTAGATCGAACTGCCACCAAGTTGCAGATTATTAACCAAGAACTGGCTGATCGAAAGCAGGAGATGGCTACAGCCATTCAGTTGTTCCTATCTCTTAAGAGTAGAGAGTCAATTGTAAAGGAATAACTGAAACATTGTACTGATTTTTGGGCCAATTTATGGCTACATGTATTCAACTCATTATGAAATAAAATTTGAGTATTTTCATGCTTTCTTCATTTAGTACTTATTATATTCATTGTGTTTCCTACATGGTTGGATAATAAGACTTTAAATATTTGCCATTAATTTTCTTGGGGTGTACATATCCATTCAAATTTTTCAAATGATATGTTCCCCAAGGCAAGACTCTATGAACTTGATATAGCCATTCCCAGTTAGGTGACCATTTACCAAACTTCTGACTTTTAATCCCTATTTGGAGTATTGTCTTCCATACAAAATCACCTTCATCAAAGCTAATGTGTTTGACATTCTTATTATAGTTTTTGGCTGCTTTCTTCTTTTGGAAAAGAATGCTATTTAATGCCAGAATTCTAGCTTCATCCACGTTCTCTAATTCCAAGCACATACTCTAATAGTACTGCTCAAGAACTAACTGATCCTGGCCTTTCACCCTTAAGGACTTGATGTTAATTTCTACAGGTAACACCATATCATGCCCATATACTAAGGTATAAGGAGTAACTCCTGTACTTGATCTTGGAGAAGTCCTGTAAACCCATAATACATCCAACAGTAAGTTATGTCAATCACTGGGATTGTCTTCCACAACTCTGTGCATTCCTTTTTTCAAGGATTTATTGGAACTCAGAAATGACTTTTGGAAAGTCTTAGATGCGGAACTGCAGGATAGACACACACAACACTTTTATGATATTTTCTATGTAAATATCGACCTTTTGGTCAATAAATTTTGTAATAAAAATAGAAGCTCCAATGATTATTTTGGAAGCCTCACTTAAATATTACTTCCGCTCGCGTTTATTAATTTGTTCAAGAATTGGCCGGAGGTAACTTCAGTTACTGGTCATCACGATATTTAACCCTTGGGTACGGGGAGCGGGTCATGACAAATGGTATCAGAGCAATGGTTTATAAAAAAATAAATAAATTATCATTGAAGCATAGGACACACGCATATTTAAGACGTAGGATAACAGGTAATTATTACTTAAATATTATATTTTGTTAGTTGATTTAATTATATTATAATTTTATATAATTTTATATATATATATTTTTGTGCATAATTTGTGAAGAATATTAAATATAATTTATATTTGTTATAGCAAAAGAAGGAAAAGAAATAATGGATGTCGGGCTCAAACACCCACCAAAATTATAATATAATTAAATACATATAATTTTCAGTTCAGTATTCAAAAAAAAAAAAAATTATTTCGACTTTTTAAAAATGGGTTCAAATTATAAAGATACTAATTTTGAAACTATTTTCCATCAATGAAAAGTTCATTTCAAATTTTTTTTTCAACTTTTGCATATAATTCTGTCATTGTGTTCTCATTTTACTTTTTTATTATAAACAAAACGAGTGAAAATTTTTTAAAGTCACCCATTATTTCTCATTTTTGCCCAAACCAATTTTTGACAACTAGACAGTGAGTTGTTTTGGTAAAGTTTTTTTTTTTTTAGGTAATAATTTTTTTAATCATATAATATGTATTTATCAGAGTGTGCAGCGGATAGCTTACACCTATGACAAATTTCAAGGACAAAATTTTTAAAATGAAGGAAGATTGTAACAATCCAAAAATTTAAGTTGTCCTTTAAATTTTATATTAGTATTATTTAATTATAAATGAGAAAAACTCTAAATGTTTAATTAAATATTCCGTAAGAATAAAATAAAATATTAAATGTTTTGGGTATATGAGATAAAGTATAATTTAATTAGGGATTAATTTGTTTATATAATTATATTAAGAATCTGGGCAAAAGTGAAATATTATGAAAGGTGGCTAAACACCTGTTAAGTCTAAGTCCTTAGATGTGGTGAATCATCACATAGGAAATTAATTATAGGATGAGTCACCTTTTAAGCTCAAGTATAAAAGGAGGAGGAGCTGCTATGAATGGAAAGAAAGAAAAGGAGAAAGAAAGAAGAAAAAGAAAGAGAGGAAGGAGAAGGGAAAGGAAAGAAAAAAAGGAAGGAAAGAATAGTGGAAGCCGAGAGGGTTTTTGATAGTGGAAAGAAAGAGTGAGGTATTAAAATTACGGTGAGTTTTATTATACCTTGAGTTACTATAATATATTTTACGTATGTTTTGACTTGCCATAATTTATTTTATACAAGTTATGTTTTATAAATTATATTAATATTTCAATTACGTTGATTAATTTCCGAACTCTATTTGTTAAAATGAAACCCATGGATATGTTTGTTTATATTTTAAAAAATATTTGACTATGACCTTATAAACAATTATGTTTTGTAAGTACCACAACGCGAGTCCCACACTTTGGGGACTTAAATAACCATTGGCCTCTGTTTGGTCACTTTGTGGACCTCTGTCTGTCATGGATCCATTGACCCTCTGATTTCTGGTGTGGAGCAAAGTGTTGTGCGGAAATAAGTGCTACACTATTGTGGGAGCCACCTCTATAATCCGTACCAACCACCTCTTGAATCCATACCTCTGTTCTGACTGTCACGTTTGTGACCTCTGTTCTCTTCTGTTCTGTACCGTGGTTATGGTTATTTATTTACAGTTTTGCTACTTAAATGATTATTTGTTTAGACTAAGTTATCTTAAATATTTTAGTTACATAACTATCCATGGTTATTTTGTGTCCCTTATATTCTTGGTATAATATTTCTCACTCTACCATGTACTTATAGCTGTTTGCCAATTTTCAGGAAATACTACAACTCAGAAATGGCTTTTGGAAAGTTTTAGATGCGAGGCTACGAGATAGACACACACAATACTTTTATAATATTTTCTATGTAAATATTGACCTTTTGGTCAATAAATTTTGTAATAAAAATAGAAACTCCAATGATTATTTTGGTACCCTCACTTAAATATTACTTCCACTCGCGTTTATTAATTTGTTCAAGAATTGGCCGGATGTAACTTCAGTTACTGGCCATCACGATACTTAACCCTTGGGTATGGGGAGCGAGTCATGACAAATTTTGATAAAGCTAGTATCCATTTGCCAATTATTTCTCTCAACATAGGTCTAGATAATATATATTTAACCAAATCTGTGGTTACAATTACCAAGACAGTTGTAGGCAAAAGATAGTATCTTAATTTCATTGCAGCAAAATACAATGCAAGGCACAGCTTTTCTACAGCTGAATATTTACATTCACAAGAATTTAGAAACCTACTAAGGTAATAAACTGCTTGTTCTTTACCTTCTTCATTGTCCTGGGTTAGAAAAACTCCCAATGAATCTTCTGCCGCAACAATATACAACTTTAAGGGCTTATCACCCTTTGGTGGCATCAGCACTGGAGGCGTGGCCAAGTAGACTTTGATTCATTCGAAAGTAGTTTGATGCTTTGCTGTCCACACAAACTCCTCTTCATCTTTCAACCTTAATAAGGAAGAAAATACTTTAATTTTCCCTGCAGTATTAGAAATAAATTTTCGAAGAAAATTAACCTGTCCAAGAAATTTTTGTAATTATTTCTTACTTGATGGAGGTTTGGCTTCAATGATAGCTTTGGCTTTGTTCTGATCAATCTGTATTCCCTTCTTATGTACTACATAGCCTAAGAAGTTTCCAACTGATACGCCAAAAGCACATTTGAGAGGATTAAGTTTCAACTTGAACTTTCTCATCCTTTCAAAAGCTGATTCCAAGTGAAACAAATGTTCCTCCATGGATTGAGATTTTACTACAATGTCATCAATGTAACACTCTAAATATCCTCCAATAAAATCATAAAAGATAGTGTTCATAGCCCTTTGATATGTAGCCCCAGCATTCTTTAGGCCAAATGGCATTTTAACCCATTCGAAGGTGCCAATGTTCCCAGGACATCTAAATGTTGTCTTGTGGATATCCTCTTCTGCAATGCAGATTTGGTTATAACCAGAGTGCCCATCCATCATTGATAAAATCTTGTGCCCTGCTGAACTATCCACCAATAAATTTACTATGGGCAATGGGTACTCATCTTTTAGAGTTGCTAAATTCAGGTTTCTAAAATCGATGCATACTTTCATTTTACCATTCTTCTTAACCACAGGCACAATATTGGATAGCCATTCCACATACCTGGCTGTCTTAATAAAGCATGCCTTAAAGAGCCTAAGAATTTCTTCCTTGACCTTCTGAATCACTTCAGGACTCATCTTTCTTGGTTTTTGCTTGTATGGCTTGAAATTAGGCCTCATAGGGAGCTTATGTTCTACTAATGACCTATCCAAACTTGGTAATTCATTATAAGACCATGCAAAATAATCTTTATATCTCTTTAAAACCACCAACAACTAGTCCCTGTTAAGAGCATTTAACCAATCACTTATATAGGTGGGCTGCTGTGTGGAACCTTCCCCTAAGTTAACTTCTTCCAAAAGGTCTTGTACCTGAGAACCCACTAAAGCTTCTTTTTTAATTTCTGTCTTCGAAGCAAGTTCTTTGCTTTGTTCTGCTCCCAGTTCTTTTGATTCAACATCTTTGCCCTCCTCCTCATAGACAAAGTTTGTCCATAAGGTTTCTTCTTCCTGTATCTCCTAGACTTTTGTTTCGATGTCCAAAGCACAGTATTTATCAAAGGCCAAAAACCTGACCTATTGCTCCTGCTTACAGCCAATTACCATGGCTTCTTTCTCTTTCTCTTACACTTTCTGGACTATTGATTTTATGTCCAATACTGAGAACTTAATTAAAGCCAAAGATCTGGCCTCCTGGATTTTATCTTTTTGCCTACAACCAGGCATCGTTGTCATCTTTGGCGACAAATTCTTCATCAGTACTTTCCTGGACTAAATGCTTCAGGTGTGCTAATTCCTCATCAGTCGTCACTTCAGCTGATCCATCAAGTTTTCTCAGTATATTGAGTGGTGTCACTCCTTCAGTATACAATTTGGCCTCTGCAAAATCTGCACAAGCTATGAAGGGCTGAGGATCTGCATTGATCTCCTCAGTCTCTCCATTGCACAAGGCCATCATTATCTTCTGATGTAAAGAGGAAGGCACACATTTGTTGGTGTGAATCCAATCCCTACCAAGTAGAGCATTATATTTAGTTTTGCAGTTAATAACAAAGAATGCCATCATGCAGTCCCTGGTTCCCACACTCAGGTTGATGGGCAAAATACCCTAAGCCATCTGTTTGTCTTCAGCGAAACCAGTAATGGTTGTGCTGGTTGGGATTAATCTAGGGTTCCTTTTCCCTAGTTTCTTCAAAGAAGATTTCGGAAGTAGGTTTACTGCTGCCCTATTATCCACCAATACCCAGTTTATCCGTATCCCATCGAAGAAGGCCTTGATATACAAAGGTTTGACATGCTGTGTCATGGATGTCGTAGGATACTCAAAAGGGTATGAGAGGTTAATACTCACATCTTCCTCACTTTCGTCTCCAGTTTCTATTGGTGTGGCCACTTCGGATTCGTCTTGCATCATACTAACTTGTGAGTCTTCACTAAAAACTGGAATTGGGTCAATCTCCTGACCTTGTTAGTTTTCATCTTTAGCTTGGAACTCCTGTGGTAGTATATGCACCATATTCACTGGCACTGGAGGAAACGATCCAAATTAGACGATTGGTTGTACCTGCTTCTTTTCCTAGCCAACTTGTTTAATTATTTCAGAAGCATCTTCCATGCTGCATTCTGGCACTTCAGTACTAGTAACTTTCTTTGAATGGTCTGTTTCTACTGGTTTTTCGACCAAAAATGTCTATTAAGCCATGAAGGCTTCAAACGTTTCCTCCTCAACCATCTTCTTCCTTTGGCCTAGGCCAACTTCTCCCTCTGTCTCACTATCGCTTTCCATCAAAGCCCTTTCCAATCCTGCTAGACTGGATCTTTCTTTGGCATTTAGTTCGGAGTGAACTTTGGTCAACTGTTCTCTGTTGCAACTCATTTTGCCTTGAGGAGTCGATTTTGGACTATGATCTAACTTTGGACTTTTCTTTCCCTCTATCTGGCCCTTTGACTGGACCAATGAAGAGCTTTCCCCACTTTTTTTCAGATCCTTCTGCTACTGAGTGTACATTCGCTGGATCTTCCTCCTCTAGGATTTAGAAATCACTGGGACCATGTTTGGTTCCTTTGTTTTTGGATGCTTTAGTAACACCCAATTATTTGGGGCCACCAAGGAAGGTTTAACCATCCTACCCTGGTCTCCAACAATATTTCTTTGGGTAGATATCTCCCTAGGTTTGTTCTGCATGACAAACCAATCTGGAACTCCAGGTACCCATGAACTCACTAGCTCAGTTGTTGAACTGTCTCTTTCTTCTTCGAACCCAGTTTCGAAGTTGTCTGTGAAGGCCACTGCTTGGCCTTGACTCCCTGTTTTGGGCCCAATTCAAGCCTTCCATAAAGGTGGCTACTTTCCATCTTGTGTGAGGCTGGTCTAGGGGGCCAATTTCTGGCTTTGATCCCATAACTTGAGCCCACTTCAGCCCTCCTTTCAGGATGATTGCCCTCCATTTTGTAATAATTGGGTGGTCTGAACTCATGTAGAGGTCTCTTGCCCTTGGAGTGCACTCTAGTGGCTGCTGACCCAGTCATGAATGGTTGCTACCTAGGACCAGTTGGATATAGCCTTTTGTTATAGGCACTGGTTGGTTTAGGACGCCTCTGCACATCCTTGTAATATTGTTTCCCATCAATCGGAAGCCCTTTCAACCACTTGTAGCTTAACCTGCACCTGGGACACATTTTTTGCATGACAGCTGCCTCTAAAGAATCATCATCTAGTGCCTTCTCATCAGAGTCTTCCCTCTGGTCTGCAAAGCCCTGTCCAACAGCTGGTGAACTTCTAGCATCTTTCTTGACAATAGTTTGGCTGGTAACATGCATTTGCACGTTGACCTCTTCCAATTCCTTCAAGCATAAGTTTTGGAAGTCTGACACAATAACATTGGCTGCAATTTCTCCAAGTTTTGGGAATGGATTAGTGTCAATCCCCATAGCCTTTTCTGCTTTAGCTGGGAATTTTAAACTCCCATTTCAAATCTGTTCTTGGATCCTGTCCCAAAAAACAA
Organism: Camellia granthamiana; assembly: GCA_036172215.1. Lineage (NCBI taxonomy): Eukaryota > Viridiplantae > Streptophyta > Magnoliopsida > Ericales > Theaceae > Camellia > Camellia granthamiana. Next base: position 106,683,806 of record CM069906.1, read on the forward strand.
TACAATTTTTAGTTGAGTAAGACCAAGAATTATGCCATTTACAATACACTTTTCTTTTAAGTTCCTCTGGAGACAGAATTTTGACTCATTTTGGTAACTTCAGGTAGTTTGCCGTAAGCAAATGATCAAAAATGTCATCTGTCTTTGTTAAATCGAAAGAGTATTTCCTATGAAGGTCTTTCTTTTTAAACAGTTGGTCTATTGTTGTGTCTTTATGAATTAATGCCTCACAGATCACAGGTTCTTTCCCTACAATCTCTGCTGCATCAATCTCATAATTAGGATCTCTATAATACGTCTTGTATGATGCATTACTTCGATCTTGTTTTTCCTTTAGTAATGTTTCATACCTAGACACCTTATAGGTTAGTTCCACTAAGTCTCTAAACTCAGTTGAGTCAAACTTCTTTCGAAGCCTAAATTCTAAACCATTTTGAGTCAATCTCACGAATTCAGACTCTGGTAGGATGATCCTACATTTGTTTCGTGCTCTTTTGAATATGGCAATAAATTGAGCAGCCTTCTCGTCAGGCCTTTGACTTAACCTTGCCAAGTCTGCCATGGAAACTTCTGACTCCGTTTGGAAGAATTGGGCATAAAATGTCTCCTCTATTTGTTGCCAAGTTTGGATAGAGCCAGGTGTAAGGTTAATATACCATACAAAAGCTGCCCCAGTTAGAGAATTTGGGAACAGTCTTAATTTCATGTAATCATTATTAGTAAATTCACAACATTGGGCAGCGAACCTAGCAATATGCTCTACCGTTGACTGGTTTCCATTCCCATAAAAAAGAGTAAAATCTGGTATTTTAAACCCTATTAGGTATTCATGTACCCTATCTACCCATTCTGGGTATGGTTTCCTATACACAGGAGTTTGAACCCCCCAAGCCATCGGGCCACACATCTCTCTAACAATATCAGCAATTTGGTCCCTAAGAACCATATTTTGTGCTTGTTGAACCACTACTGGAGGAACAAACACAAGATTTGGTGGACAACCTTATGCCTGGGTTCCTCTTCGTCCATAGGGAGGTATATTTGGGACTGGTTGTCCCTGTGGTGCTGGCTACTGTTGAGGGTATAGGTGACCCCTCTGAGCCTGTCCCACAAAAGGACCTGCAAAAGGTGTTGGAACAGATAGTGTGTCTCTTCCAGCCGTAGGAAGCCCTTCCAACCTCCCGGGTACAAATTTGAACAGAGGATTAGTGAACCTCCTTGTGCCAGGTATGGCTTCGAACATGGGATTTGGAAGCATCCTTATGCCATTTTTCTTGTGTTGGCCCGGATCCACCAATTTGCATGGTTTCATTATTAAGTAATAAGGCATTTTGATTTGTCATAGACCTTGAAAGAGGCTCATACCAAGACTGAGGTGATGGTCCTTCATAGTTTTGATTACTAGTTTGACCATTAGTATGTCCATTACTCTGCATAGGCTGTTTATCTCTAGCCAATCTTTGCTGAGGGACATTTGAAATTTCCTCTATGTGCCTTGCGTTAATTGGTTGATGAGTATTCATTCGATCCAAAAAGGATGCTGCCTATCTTTCCATTGTGTTCATTAACTGTTGTCCCATGGCATCTACTAGGCCTCCCCATGGATTCATTGGCTGAATAGATGAAACAGTGGATGGTTCAATTCCTTGGCCTCGTCCAATATTTTGAACATATGGTACTTGCTCCGAAGTGTTAGTCTGTTTGACTATAGGTTCTGATAAAACAGGTACTTCCAGAGAATGTGTTATCATATTATCCTCTGGATTAGGTATTTCTACCTCTCCTTCTATGCCTTCTTCCAAGCGTTCATTTTCTTCTTATCTCCTACGTTTAGCCATTTCAATTGGTCCCATCGGGCGTGCAAAAAATATATGTTGACTTTTTCGCTTTCAAAGGTTATTATTGTAATTTTAAGCGTGCCAGTAAGGACCAATCAGCCTTTACAAAAGATTAATTACCAACTAATTATCAGACGATTGTGTTTTAGTTCTTTTAACCTTAATGAATAGGACTTTTACTGGTAACTTTGTTTAGGAGAATTAAGCAAATAACAATTAAATGAAGAACAATTGTAGCATTTCATTAAGTAAAAATGAAAGATTTACAATGATTCAATTCAGCCTCATAGAGGTTTACAGTAACAAACTACTTGAAACTACTCCTATGAACGAAGTGCAGTACAGGAATTTGAAGTACAAAAACGTAAAGAACAAGAAATGTAAAAACTGGAAGGAAAATAAAGTACATAAAACTAGTTTTTTGGATCTGAGTCTGGGGCTTCTTTCAGGAGCCTTCTCTACTATTTATACTTCTCAATGATAACCGTCGAAATGAGTTTCTAACCGTCGAATCATTCCTCCATGATTGCTGATCATGTTTCCTCACAGTTAGCTCCACTACGCCATGTCTGTAGTTAGGTTTCCCTCCTGATTTTGAATTCAAATACACGAGTAATTGTTAAAGCCACGTCATCTTGCATCTCTTTACTGATCCAGTGCTATGCAGATCCACAATAACCAATACTAACTGTCACGTGTATAATTACGATTGAAGATTTGAATTGTCTTCCCGTATTGCCTTTATCCTGCCAGGTGTTGAACTGTGATTGGCCTATACAAAATATATAGCCAACAGAATTATTAGCTCATAATTGTGAAAAAATAATTTTTTTAAAAAATATTTTGAACAGCATTTTATTTTTTAAATTCGCAAAAATCTTTTTTATTTTAAAAAATAAAAATAATACCATAATTTTTATTTAAAAATCATAAAAAAATAGATCAATTTAATATTTGTCATACGCATTACTTTTTTTTAGTAACAATTTTATCATAAAAAGGGTTTAAAAAATTAATTACTAAAAAGCTGTCAAACCCAACTTCAGCTTCCGATCAAATAATTCACCCAAAAAAAAGCTTCCGATCGATTCAAGTTATAATACTAATCTAGGAGTGGTAATTGAACCGAATAGTTAACTGTTTAACTTTAATTTAAAAATTTTAATGAGTTTTAAAATTTGTTTAAATTTGATTTAGTAAATTTTTGAATCGATCCGAGCTCAAGTAGTTTGATATTTTTATATAATTTTAAACTTATTGAATCAAACCAAATGAATAATTAGTTCTTTAAACTTGATTTGAATACTTTAACGAGTTCCAAAATATATTCAAAATCGATTTATTTACTTAATAAATTGAGTTTAAACAAATTTCTAACAAGTTAAATACAAATTAAGTTCGAACTATTTGGTTCATTTACCGCCCCTATACTAATCAATAGGCTTTACAATTTGAAAAACGCTATCATATATTTGAATGAAATTTTTTCAATAACAATCACTTTGTTTGGCTTCAGTTTTTAGAATTTACTTTTCAGAAAATTCTATTTTTTATTTTTTTATTTTTTTTGTTTTTATTGAATTTTTTAAAAATATTTGAAGTAATTTTTTATTTTTATTTTTAGACACACCTAACATAAATACACTTACAAAATATAATATTTATGGAAAAAAATCTTTAAAAAATTCACTAAATACTAAAAATACAAAAAAAAAAAAACAAACAAACAAACAAAAACAAAAATTAAGTACATTTTTTGTATTTTTGTGTATTTATTAATTTTTTAAAATATTTTTTTACAAATATTTTACCATTTAGATACATCTAAGTAAGGTGCATCTAAAAAAAAATTTGCTTAAAATTTTAAAAATATTCACAAAAAAAAAAAATCAATTTTTAGAAAACTGAAACCAAACACATTGAGTATTTTTGGGCCCTTTGGTCTTCCATGGACCATTTTAAAATTAGGCAAATTAATGAAATAATTAAAATATCTACAAATTTAACTCAAAAAAACCTTTAAAGGGAAATTTTATTTACACACCACTAATTCTCTTAATACACACCATTATTTAGTGCATACACATAATAATTTTTAGAGAGGTTGAAAATATCTTAGTTCACATATTAACTTTTCATTATTAACCCTAAGGAAACACACCACCTGTTTGTTTGAGCATGTACCACAACCTACACTCAAAGATCTTCATCTTCAGAACACTAGAGATCTATTGTAGGCGCTGAAGATCTCCATCGTCGATAGAGGGTTTCATTCAGTCGGTGCATTGTTATCCTTTCAGATCTTCATCGTCATTGTTGTTTCGTCGGTGGCTCACTGGTGCATTATCGTCGTTTCAAATCTCCATTGTTGTCGTCGTCGTCGTTTCTCCATTGTTTCATCAGTGTATTGTTGGCGTTGAAGATTTCCGAAGATTTGCGATTCTCACCCCTTGATTCACACATTTGATTATCACCTTAATATGTTTTTCTTATCTATTTTTGATTTGGTTACCGATTCAACTTTCATAGTAATTTATATTTTGAGTTTGGCTCAACTCTAGTTGTCTGAATATTATATTATCGTACAAAAAAACAAGATTGAACAAATTGAATATGTTTAAAATATTTATATTCAACAAAATAAATAAGTTTATACTTTATATACTGAACAATTTCAACTCGTTCAAATTCAAATTTTATATGTTATTTATTTTTTGTAAAATATTGAATACATTTACTCTTTGTAAAAAAGACCCCCAAAAAATATATATATGAAAAATAAATTAAATTTGAGAAATGAAATTCTTAAGAGATTAAATTACAAATATAAATAATTTAAATTCCAGATTAAAAAAAGAAATGAAAAAAAGGAAAAAAACACATAATTAAAATTCAAACATAACATAAAAATTAAATAAATAGCTGCTTTATTTGTTTGGAAATAATAAATTGAACATTAAATATCTGTTCAATTTTTTACATATGAACATTTAATAATTGGTCAACCTTAATAATTTGAACAAACTAATTTGTTTGAATATAAATAGTTGAATATTATGTAGAAATTAAATTATGGTTATTTGAACACGTGAAACAAAGTTATCTTCCCAACGACTATACGAACTAGATAAATAAAAAATCAAAAAGTTACGTAGTAAAACTAACATTTTCATTATTGCATTGTTCAAAACCAACAATCTGAATGTCATCTATGTTGTGCAAATATTCAAAATTAATTGACTTCAATAGTCTTAAACTCTAAGTTTTCAAACTCTAAGTTTTCAAAGACAATAATGTTTTGAGTTTAGAAAATAAGTGTAATGGAGAAGAGAATGAAGTAAATTAATTGATAATAAATGAAATCATGAGTTTAGTGTGTTAGATAATAATGATAAAGATGATGAACTAATACAATGTTTATATGTCTATAGATAATGGTGTGTAAAGAGTGTTTTGTATTTTTATATATAAATTCTTAAATGGGTAGAACACACCCCCATGTTGTCCTTATTGGTCTTTCCATTTGAAGATATTATTGTGATATTAATTTAATCGTATGTAATGAGAGAATTAATGGGGTATAAATAGAATTTGCCAACTTTAAAATTGATCAATCTCATAACCCATAAAATCACCTAATCTAGGCACATGACTGTTATTGATTAACTAATGCATAGGCCATTCGTTAACAAAAATGATAAATATAAATAAATAAATAAAGTCCTTTCCTCCACCAATAAAAATAATAGATAATACACAAACAAAAATTTATATAACAAATTTTTATCTAAAATAATATGACAACAATAATTTTAAAATGTTTAGCCATAATAGTGAGAATTTTAACTTCAAATGAAAAGACAATAATCAGTCACATTAGTCTATCTATGAAGTGTATGAAAGTTCTATTTGTATAACATTACTCATAATAACTACCCGTAAAACTCACAACCTTTTAAATCACTAAAACAAAATAATTATAACAAAAAAAAAAGACTAGTAACCACTAAGATGATTATTATTATTATTGAGGACAAATAAAACTGCATTTACATAAAACCAAAAAGCAGAAGAACAAAAAGTTTCCACACATACAAATAAACAAACAGAAAAAGAAAAAAAACCTTCAAAAACTAAAACAAAGAAGAAAATGCATCTTCTTAGGAAGTAAGCTTAACCACTAAGATTAACCCAGTGATCAGAGCATGTGCATCATATTAGAAGTAACAAAATCGACTTTTGACAATGGTCATCATTCAAATAAAGTAGGAACCATTAAAATTATTTTGATGTTGTTAAACTAGTTTTGCACTCTACAATAACTCCAAATTACAGCAATTATCGCATACGAGCTTTCATAATAACAGGATGGTTAATTTGATACATAATTATTATAAATATAGCTCAAGAGTGCAGATAGACATGCTTGCTACCTATATAAATCTTGAAGTGAATTCACTGCCTCAAGCTCTCAACAATGTAAGAAGCATACAGATCCCTGAAACAAGAAACAACCATGTAAAGATAAATAACGACTAACGAAGAACTGTCAGATGATTAAAGGTCGGTGCACAAAACAATCCGAATACAAAACATGAAACACTCACATCGAGTACTTGATAGCTTCGACAGCAGCCTCAACTGGCAGGAAGTCATTCACAGCAACAGACTTGTTCTCATTCTTTTTGTCTATCATTCATGAGAAATCAAGGATATACAAGGCAGATAACCCACAAAACAGATCCTAAAACTTGAATTTTCTTTGAAAATTTATTTCTCAGTTTATATATCTAAATGCTTTCAGAAAAATTTAAATTTGTGGGATGTTTGAATAATTAAAACTGATCGCATTGGATAAATAATGTATACTGGAATGCAAATAATGAAGCTGGACATTAGTCTGCATCAGCATCCTGAATTGACAGGAACAAAGCCGGAAATGCTGTGAATAAAACTAAAAGATTATGAGTACGAAGAAATAAAGAACTTTTGTGGGTGTTGATGGATACAGTCCTCAAAGAAGCGACGGATCTCAGCAAGGCGGTGTGGAGGAAGGCCCTTGATGTCCTTGTAGTGGCGGAACTCGGGGTCATCAGCACATACTGCTATTATTTTGTCATCCTTTTCACCCTACACATGGATTCATTTACCTATTGAGTAATTATTATTCCAAATGGCATCAAATAAAATTAAAGAGAACGGAATGAAGAATATTAAAGTTAAACTTAGAGAGTTTGTGAAATTCAAAAGATTTGACATCAGAAACTTCATGAAGTAACAGCGAAGATCGGCACCAACTTCACCTAATTCCCTTCTGTATCCTATTGCTCCATCATCAACTTCATTCATAAACAAAGAGAACATGGTTTTCAAGGTTTTTGTGTGAAAGATTTTATAGAAAATAGATAATTGATACTTTATGAAAACCTTAAGAAAGGAAACCTAGATATCCTATCACTAAAAGTTGAAGTTAGGGCAACACTTCCTTGTACAGAGACAGAATCTTTATCGGGAAAAATCAAGCAACTTTGACCATTTCATTTATGGGATATTGAGGCAATAAATGGTATTTGGGCATTCAGGGCTCTGTGATCTAATGGAAAGGTAAAACTTATGCACATTTTATCCTTGCCTGCCCAAGTTTGCAACTCCCTAATATTTATTCAACTAGAAGCGTTACACTAAGGTGTGCAGGAAATCGTGGAAGAGAGTGAAGAGATATAGTCGTGGATAGTGGATAGCAGTTATTGTTTTAGTGATTTACTTTTTTGATCCTTATGGTAACTGCAAGGCAACATAAATATTTGGGGAAAATAGTCTTTTTGTGTGCTTTTTGGGAATCAAAGTTGTGCAACAAAATTGTTCATGCCAAGCGAGTTGTTTGCTTTATATAATATTCTAGATTAAACGACAAAGACACAAAATAAAACAACACAAGAAAAGCCTTTACCTGATCAATCATAGGCATCAATCCAATAGCACGAGCACGAAGGAAAGAACCAGGTAGTACAGGTTCCTAATAAAGAAAGAAAATTCAAAAGTTAAGACTGGTAGTTTAGCTCAAACAAGTTGTCCAATGCACATTCCACAGCGGTAAGAACAGATGTACCAAAAAGAAGCTCTACCTGCATCAGTATCAAAACGTCCATAGGATCACTATCCTCACAAAGGGTTCGTGGGATGAAGCCATAGTTATGTGGATAGACAACTGATGAGTACAGCACTCGATCAACCTACGTGCAAAAATTGTATTGGTTAGTTAAATTATCATTTCCCCTACATTATTTCATTTTCATTTTTTCTTCAGTTCTCAAAATCTCATGTGTGTTTGTTGGGGTGAGTTGAGATAGACAAACAATTTCAACATGAGATGTCATTATGCATTTTATATTTTCTCCAATTGCCAATTTAAATGGAAGACCTTACGCTGAAGATGCAAAGATTATTCTGTAAAGTTGCACATTGGATGGGATTGGAAAGAAAAACTGATTACAAGTAACAAATAATAATAATAATTGATATATTTATTCTCAACATACATCGAAAGACTATAGTCATCCAACAAAGTGAGCATATGCACAGAAATTGTATATGGAACTCATCCACTACAGGATCTATACCATTATAACAGAACATTTACGCGCACAACTCGGAAAATTGACCGTTTTGTTTCTTTCTGAAACTGAAACAATATCCATCTTTCAATCACATAACCACCATATATATGCATATATATATGATAGAGCATTGCAAGTATTTCTGAGTCTAAAAAATTAGATACATAGTTGCCACTGAATAACATTATTCTACTTCCTAAAACTTGGCAATAAATTACACTACCTTGCAATTTGAGAGAATGCATTATAACTTCACATTTGACGTAATTTGACAATTGAAGGAAATAGGAAAAGACAAGGAACTTTACTTTGATTAGGCCACTTGTCTTGTCAAGCTCGTACTTAACTTTGCTGCCTTTTCCAATTTCAACAACCTGCCATATTTAAGTAGAGTTAAAATTCCGAAGATATATTGTTATAATCTTGATTGGCAAAAAGCAATGCTGACTTGGCACCAGCCACCAGGCCATACAATAACAACTCCTAATCCATCCACTGGCAACAATGCATTTAGGTCCCTGGCCATGGGTGACTCAACCTTGTTCCTTCAGTTCCATTTCGTTGCAGTATAATTCTTCCACAATAAAGAGCTAAGAAGCACAGACACTTGTAAGAAGGTGTGCATCTGTATCCGACAAGTGTCCAACACCGACACTCATCAGACACTTCCGGACACGTATCAAACACATATCCAAATGTGTCATACTATTTTTGCTTTTAGAGGATATAATGATAAAAGAAAAACAATATAGATTTATAGCTATTAATCCCTCATCCTTTAAACTTTAGGAATTAGAATTGTGCTCTATTTTTTATTTATTTTTAATGAAATATTCATATATATGACATATAATAAATAGGGGTACTTACCAATCAGTCCTGTCAACTAGACTTATTTACCTACAAGTTCTAACTAATAAATTTAACACTATAAAATTAAGAGATTGATAAATTTATCATTATAAATTTATGCATAAAAACAAAGAGACTGATAAATTTATCACTATAAATTTATTCATAAAAATAAAAGACTAATATATATTCTCACATACATGATCAACTTAGTAACCTTACTTGTCCTACATTAAGTGATTTTAGATTGTATAAAGATGTATTTGCTTCTAGAGTCATGTTACGAGACGACTGCACTAAATCATTCTGGAAAAAGAAATTCATTAATGGATTACCTAGCCTGTTTACTCACAAAATTAAGGATGTTCTTAGTCAACCTACTGGCGTTATTGAATATGATAATTTAACTTATGGTGATATAATTAGTATTATCCAAAAAGAAGGATTAAAAATGTGTATTGACCTCAAACTTAGTCAAAAAGCTGCTAAAGATAAACATAAGGGTAAATATGAATTAGGAAATTTCTGTGAACAATATGGCTTACCTCCTGTAGCACCCTCTCGTAGAAAATCACATAAATACTCCAAACATAAACATAAATCATCTTACAAATATAACAAGAATTATTCAGCCTCTAAATCAAATGATAAATTTATCTTTATCACTTAATAAATTTATCAATAGGACTTAATGGGTAATAAGTCTCAAAAGTAGGACCTATTGGTAGTTTACCCTAATAAATATATGAAACCATATATTTTGTATATGCCTCTCATGTGTCGTATCTTGCTTTTTTTTGGAAATCGACTTGTTAGCATGACTATGCTGTGTTCCTGTCATGCTTAGATAAAGAGCCTCAACAAGGAAGTTAAGGATGACACAGTCTTGTACAATACTGACACGACATCCATCATAACCATTGAATGCTACCATAATGCATGCAGGCTCATTGAAGCAAAACATGTAGGTAAGAGGATCTTTCTAAAGCTCACAGCCAGCAAGATAATAGAAAGCAGAGGATTTTCCTAAAGCTCACAAGAAGCAAGATAATAGAAAGCAAACTCACACAGTTGAAAACTGCTGGTGCACCTGGGCCTGCATGAGTTAAAACAAGAAGCATAAACAAATAAATGTGTGAGATCGCATACTAAATAGAATAGGCAGCATCAGTGGTGGAGCCAGAAAAATAGTTTAGAAGGGACACTTGTTAATTAAAATTTTGAATTTTTTTTTTCCCATAATCAATAACAATAGATAATAATTTTTAAATTAATATTACGCACAAAATCTTAAATATTTAATATAAAATTTTTAAAATTTTTGTTTTTACAATTGACCTTATGAAAAATTAGAATTGAAAACATATGGCGTTACTTGTAACTAAGTATATTATAGGCAATGCAAAAGAGTCTTGTATGTCTTATAATAGATTATATAATAATATATAAATAATAGTGATACCACATTATCATCGATACATGATATCACTAATCAATAATAAAATAACGCTCAATCACACTTGTTAAATATAATTAGCAATTCAATAATTTCTTATTTTCATAGTGGGGTTAACTATGTTTATATGTAAGTGATGATTTGATATTACTGTTGCACTAAATTTTTTTAATAATGTGGTTTGTTGTAATTTTTTCATTTTCAATCAAAACAATCATCATTATTTTCGTAATTTGAAAAATGTCACTAAGAAATCATTCTAAATGTTATTTCTATATAAATTTTTTATTGATTAATTATTCCCCTTATATGCAAAAACAAAAAACAAAAAAAAATTGCAAAACCTGAGAGGGGACACGTGCCCCTCCAGTCCCTTCATAGCTCTGCCACTGGGCATCATGAAGGGGAATTTAAGGGCATGTTTGGTTGTATGTTCATTTTCTTCATTTTCATTTTTTGTGTTTTCAAAAACAAAAAAATAAAAAAGTTTGAAAACACCCATTGTTGTTGTCATTTTCTTCATTTTCATTTTTAGTGTTTTTGGAAACAACAATAAAAATTTTGAAAACACCCATCATTTTCATTTTTGTGAGAAAATAGTTTTTGAAAATTCAAAAATAACTTTTTTGCATTTCCTAAAAAGTGGGTTATTTTAAAAAAAAAATCCCAGAAACAAAACCAATGTTTTTGATTTTCTGGAAAATGAAAACACAACCAAACAAGCCCTAATGAACTCCATAACATACAGGTGAAATGACTCCACATAAAATAGTATTAATTAAAACTAGATACATACAAATAGAGGAATTCCATATGGAAGAAAGATTGAGATGCTATGTATATTTGACATAAAGATGTTGCAACTGAAATTTATATATCATTGATGCCTAGAGAGTAATAGTAATATGTAAGGAATAGAAGCTGTACCAATTTCTAGGTCATGCCAGGGGTGAGCAGCAACAGATCTTCGGGACATCGATGTGAGGATTCTTTCATTGAGGACAACGGGAGCATGAGGGATTCCTGAACTTTTTTCACTCCCATCTTCAATGTTGTTAGCCATATTAGCCTTCAAAGTTGTGAACTTGAGGCAAAAGATACTATCATACAATAGATGAAATCACATAAACAGTGTAAATAACCGTCTGATTACAACTGAATTCAACAAATCACAATCTATTTGGAGTGCAAATCACACAATAAAAACTTGAGTTCCATTTCTTTCAATAAAAATATAGAAAAAGAATCAGAAAAAAGAAAAGTGCTTTGCATATTTAACATAGCTGGATTGCTAAGCCAACAATGGAACAATTTGCAAAGCTCGAGTCTGATGTTGTTGTCATTGAAATAGCATCTCAAATATAATTTTGTTTTTAATATGTTTGACAAATGTCAATTATCCCTTTGTGGTTTGGACCATGTGCCTCAATGTTCAAAAATAAGCACATAAATCCCTATGGTTTTTGGACTAAAGTGCACCACTAACTTCCGTTAATGGCACTTGTAAATTGAACTTGATACCTTCATCTTATTCATCTTCTTTCCTATTCTTCACTGCCAGCTAACTAATTCGAATTTCTCATAAATTTTCAAAAACTCACATTAAAGTTTCACATACTTTGTTGAAAATCAACATGATTTCTAAACTTATAATGAATTAACTTGAGTAATTAAAATTCAATATCTTTAATTGTTATCATTGAATCGGGTAAAAAATATATATGTTCACAATAAAAGTATGAATTGCGATATTTGTACTTTTGAAGAATTATAAAGGGTAATTTTATCTAAAAAATGGTTCACTCTCAACATTGCACAAGTTGCACTCCAAGTTAATTTGAATGGAAATTATGACGGTGCACTTTAGCCCAAAACAACCACAAGAGTAATATGCTTATTCTTTTAATGTCAGGAAGTTTATCTATACTTGGCTCACCAAACCACATGGGATAAAGCAAACTTTTACCAAAAACAAAAAACAACGGCAAGTGATTTTGCAACATTATGAACAAGAATAGTTTTATAATCTATCCTTTTCTTTCCCGCCAAGGAAGATTCATAACAAAGCTTATATCAAACAAAAACTTAGAAAGGAAAAGATCCATAATGAGGAACACATAAAGCTAAACAACTCAAGCAGGCTACCCAATATCTCGACTCAAGAACTATTTGTGCTCAGTGATGCAGGAATGAATTATGCAACACAAGGGAAAATAAGAGAAAATAATATGAATTGCCAATTATAAGAGAAAATAATATAGGGTTAGAACAGAGATAAACCCAATAAATAGTGTGTGGGCAGGCACTCATGTGGATCCAGAACACCACATTGGCGATGTGCCAGTCCACCGCCCAATAACAAAGGGTTGTGTACTTACCTAGCCCCCAATAAATAGGAATAATTTGGGAAAAGCACAAAACACCAATGGTCGGGCACCGCCACATATTCCAGAAAGACTTGATAATAACTTAGGGGAGAGAGAAACACATGTGGTACTGGTCAAATTTAAGCAAAAATGAAACATTAGGAGAAAATCAAGCACATAGCACAACAGACACCACCATTGAATTTATGTGTGCGTGGTGCACGCATACACACACTAAAACTAGTAGCATTCACAGCATCTCCAATCCTTTATCAAATTTTTCATTGAATCCAAATTTGATGAAAAATGGCTAAAAGTGTGCTCCGATTATTTCATCAAATTGAGAGGTAATTTTTTCACCAAATCAAGGATGAACCAAATTTTCAAAAGTTACATTTTTACCCAAATTTGATGAGATTTTAAAAAGGGCATTTACACACAAGTCCCAATTTATGAATTTATACTCCATTAAGTCCTAACTAAGATTTTTTAGACCTTCAAATTTTATTAAATTTTTAATAGTCGGAATTGCCCTTCAAACAATGATTGTTCATCATTTTCGATTATCTATAAAGAAACATGATAATTTGACATTTATTTTGATTTTCAAAACTTTAAAACATAAACTTTCAAATTGAAAAAACTAAAAAAAAAATTGTGCAAAAAAAAAATAAATAATAATTAGTGTGTTTGGTTTCTGTTTTCTGAATTCAGTATTTTAGAAATTGATTTTTTTTTATTTTTCGTGTTTTTTTGTTTTTAGTAAATATTTTAAAAATTTTAAGTAATTTTTTAACTTTTTAAGATGCAACCTACTTAGATGTATCTAAATAGTAAAATGTTTGTGAAAAAATATTTTAAAAAATTAATAAATGCACAAAAATACGAAAAATGTACTGAATTTTCGTTTTTTTTTTTTTGTATTTTTGGTATTTAATAAAATTTTTAAAGATTTTTTTCACAAATATTATACTTTTATTTATGTTAGGTGTCTAAAAATTAAAAAAAAAAATTACTGAGAATATTAAAAAAAATCATTGAAAACACAAAGATACGGAAAATAAAAAAGTAAAATTTTTTGAAAAGTGTTTTCTTGAAAAAATTGAAGAAACTAAATTATTTTTTTTGTGTAAAACTGAAAAATTTGTGTCTATAAAGGAGCATGATGATGGAATATTGATGTGCATAATTGAAAAAAAAACTTTAAAAATGAAAAAATTGATAATGTTCTCAGCTTTATTGGATAATTGAATCAAACCAATAAATAAAAGGGCAAAAATGTTTAATCTCATGCTTTGTTTTTTTCAATCAGTTAGTGAAACAATTATTTGGAACACTACTATGCAAAATTGATAATGTTTTTAATTTTAAAAATTGGGAAAAACTGATAATATTCTCAGTTTTGCTAAATAGGACTTATTGGTTCAAAAAAATTTAGATAGGACTTAAGCTACCATAACATTTGTAAATAAGACTTTTAGGTAATTAACTCATTTTAAAAAATTAAGGATTACAAATAGTTTTATTTCATAAAAAAAATGGTTAAAATAGATTTTTAGAATAAGAATCAGTCTGTTTGGTTTCAGTTTTTTGAAAATTGAGTTTTTTTATTTTTTGTATTTGTTTGTTTTTAATAAATATTTTTAAAATTTTAAGTAATTTTTTTACTTTTTTGGATGTAACCTGCTTACTTGTATTTAAATAGTAAATTATTTGTGAAGAAATATTTTAAAAAATTAATAAATACACAAAAATACGAAAAATGTATTGAATTTTTATTTTTTTTTTTATATTTTTGGTATTTAGTGAATTATTTTTAAAAAATTCACAAATATTACACTACAAATTAAAAAAAATTACTTAAAATATTAAAAAATTCAATGAAAATAAAAATTAAAAAAATATAATTTTTTGAAAAGTGAATTCTGACAACTAAAAACAAACAGAGTGAATGGAATCTTTGAAAAAGATTTATTAAAACAAAATATAAAAAGTAAGTTTGGAGTGTTAGACCATCTCCAACGGTGAACCAAACTTAGTATCAGATTTAAATTTTGGTAAAAAAGTCAATTTTTTGTGCTCCAACGATTTCACCAAATTGGTATCAAAATGAGAATTCAACAAAAAAATCATCAAACTGAGAACAAGCTACAAATTTGACCAAATTACTGTGCGTGACCGTTGAAGGAGGTAAATCGGTCAATCAGATTTAACTTTTGGTGAAAAAGCCACTTTTTTGTGCTCCAATGATTTCACCAAATTGGTATCAAAATGAGAATTCAACAAAAAAATCATCAAACTGAGAATAAGCTACAAATTTGACCAAATTACTGTGCGTGACCGTTGAAGGAGGTAAACCGATCAACCAGCCGGTTGCCCGGCCAGTAGACCAACCGGTCGACCGGTTTCCTTTCAAATAGGTAGGTTCAAACCGGTCAAAAAAGGTTCAAACAGGTAAAAAAATATATATATTTATTTGCCCTTACCAGTCGGCCGGCCGGTCGACCACTTCCTCAATTCTGCTTTGATGCTCACCGTTGGAAGAAGAAGTATCAAATTGAGAAAATAACCTATTTTTCACTCAAATTTGGTAAAAAAAAAAATGAACGGTTGGAGATGCTCTTACATATCACATCAAACAAAAAGATGCTCTAAGAGAACAGGTAACTTCTTTCCTGGAAATTAAAAGAATTTCCAAGTGCAAATAGAATAAATCTAGCATTTCAAAAACCATTAGATTAGATGATAAACAACTATAATCAAATAAAATTAAGCATCCACATGACCACCATAAATAAAACTAAAAAATAAATAAATTAAACGAAGCTTCCTTTAATAACTCAAACAAAAGCAGAGAAATCTCATACCGATTGAATCTCCAAAAGGGTTTCAGTATCAATTTCCCAAAAGTAGCATAGGATTGAATACAATCCACGACAAGAAAATAAAAATAAAAATCTATGCATAAACAAACATGTATACAAACTATACAGAAGTATCTATTTGAATGCAAACAAATATACTATAGAGAGAGAGAGAGAGAGAGAGAGAGAGAGAGAGGATGCGAAAGGGTAACTTACAGTGAGACACTGCTGCAATGTGAAGCAAAGGCTTGGATGAGTGAGAGAGAGAGAGAGAGAAGATGATGTTGTCACTTTTCGGGCATCGTTTCACCGGTCGGTCTTGCTGTCCAAATGGGTCGTTGGATCGGGGTTCTTTCCGAATTTAATCGGACGGTTATTAAGAATGCCAAGTGTGAGCCACTTATTTTATTAATATTTTTTAAAAGCGATAACTTTTTTTAAGGATAAATTACACTTGGTCCAATTATGTCAAGACACTTTCTCACACTTTTTTATTTTTGGCAAATTATGAACGCCTCCCTTAAAGTTTAGCCGAGGCTTGGTTTGGGAAGTAAAAATTGGGGCTTTTTTAGTTATTTTAGTTACAAAAAAATAAAATAAATTTTTTAGTTTAATAAGATAAAATATCATATTTAATTTATAATCATTATATTCTTTCTTTCACAAAAAAATTTAAAAAGTTAAAAAAGTTTAAAGTCTTTTTCAAACCAGGCTTTTTAACATCAGGTTAAAATAGTTAAAAAAATCAACTCCCTTCTCAAACGAACCCTAAATTATGGATTTTTTTGAAGTTTCAAAATTTACATTCTGCTCCTGAAGTTTATATTTACATAACAATTTAATCCCTACTGTTAACTAAACGTTAAGAATGATTAACTTACATAACCAAAATATAAATTAATAGATGATATTACCTCTACTGAAGTCCCTTTGATAAATCAACAAAATTTACAAAAAAATTACGTTAGATGGGAAAAAAATTTAAATTTTTGAAACCATGTTTAATTTGTTGTTTAGAAAAAAAAAATCAGAATTAAAAATAAAAAATAAAAACTAATTTAATAAAAATAAATATGAAAAAATATATTTAATTTGTAAAAATTATTTCTAACCACTCAAAAGATAAAATTATGTAAGAATAATAATTATTTTTATTTTTTATTTCTTAACCAAATTGATTTTAATTTTTTTTTAAAGTTTAAAAATAAATTTCCAAAAATCAAACCCAACATATTCTAAGAATTTTTTGACAAGTCATTTATTATTTTTTTAACTTATTTAATTATTTGTTAATTTTATGATATTTTCACCATCTAATACTACAACATATAAGAGTTTTAAAGACCAATTTTTTTAATCTCTAAAAGTGAAAATTTTGCTGCAAAAGAAATTTAGGATTTCTATTGTTGTGAAGATAGTCATCAAAAGATTGTCTTAAAAAGTAAAAAATAAAGCTTTTAGCAATAAAATTTCAAAAATGTCAATAATAAATCAACTTTTAGGGACAAAAAATTTGATACCAAAAAGATAATAATTAATCACTAATGTTCAATTTTCGTTACTAAAAATATAACAACGACACTTTTCGCAACAAAAATATTTTGTCCCCTAGAAATAATTTTGTCCCTAAATTTTAGTTTCTAAAATCTTAATTTTTTGTAGTGTGATAAGTATTTTTCTATTTTAATTTTACATTTCATAACTTATTTAAAAATGATAATTTAGTCAAACTTCATGGAGGAATTTGTAATTTAGCTAAACCTCAAGGAGGTGTAGGTAATTTGCCCTTATTTGTCAAAAGGGAATTTTAGTCAATTTATGATATCCGTTAATGGCATTAATTATGATGGGACGGGATGTAATTTTTAAAATTTTAGGAAAATTTGTAATTTCGTTAAACGTTAAGGGAGGTGTAGGTAATTTGATTTTTTTTTTTTTTTTTTTCTTTTCATTGTCAAATATAAAATGGCGGTATGTTAATAAAGTTAGATTATACGTTAAAGGGGTCGTTGCCGATCAATCTTCTACTTATCACATTGACACACGGCTATAAGAGTCTCAGCTCATTTTTTCACTTATTTTTTCTCATTTTGATTGTTTATATTTTAATTTTTTTTTCAATTTACTCTTAAAATTATTTTTTATTTAAAATTTTAAAAAATACCATGGTAACTGTCACATAATTTTAAAAATATATATTGCGATTTGAGTTTTGTGTGAAGGATGTGAGTTCTATATAATAAAATATTTATATGTCATACGACTGCTAATTTATTATATTTTTTTTTTCAAATTTTGAACAAAGTTGTCATATGCACCATATTATAAATTGACGTAATTTTATCACAAAAATTTATAACTTCAATTGCAAAATGCATAGTCTTACCACAAATTGACATAACAAAAAATGTCGTAACCAAATCATAAACTTTTGCTATATGAACTACAAATTTTAGACACTTTGTTAGGTTAATTTATGGCAAGATTAAGCATTTTGTAATTAATATTACAAATTTTTGTGATAAAATTACACTAATTTATAGTGTAATGCATATGGTATGCACCACCATAGACTTTCCCCATTAAAAATTTAGCATTTAGAATTAAAAAGTAGACTTATAACCAATGTTTTAAAAACCGGACCGGTGAGTGAACCGGAAAAGGGACCGGGTGGATGGGTCACCGGTTCAACCGGAATCAAACCGGAATCGAACCGGAATCGAACCGTGACGTAATAAATATATTAAAATTATATTTAAATAAAAATATAAGTAATAAAATTATAAATTAAAAATATTAAATTATCTTAAATATTTGTCCTAATATTTTTTTTACTGAAAAATATAATAATACATTTTAAAATATTATTAATTTCAATTTTGGAAGATGAAATCAAATATTTAATATTCCCTCCATATGATTTTAATTCAAATAATTTGATTGAAAGGAGAGCAAAAATTTTGGAGGGATATCAAAATTTCAATATTCCCTCCAATACATTTGATTGAATCCCACATGGATTTTTTGAGTTTTTTTGAAAGAGTTTTTTTCTTATAAATAGGTGAAGACTTTCACAATAATTTCATCAAGCTCTTAATGGGATTCCTTACAAGAGGAGACCCTTGAAAAAGAGTTTCAAATTAAAATTTTCTTAATAATATATATATATATAAAATAAGAAAGAAAGAAAGAAAAGAAAGAAAGAAAATAAAAAAACAAAGAAAAAAAAAAAAATTCGCACCGGTCCGGTTTGATCAACCCGGTGCCGGGTCAACCGGTTCACCGGTTTAACCGGTGGGTTCACCGGTTTTGCATAAATAGGCCGGTTTTTGATGATGGCCGGTTTTGGTGGGTAGACCGGACCGGAGCCCCCTCCGGTCACCGGTTCAACCGGTTGAACCGGCCGGTCCGGTCCGGGTTTTAAAACCTTGCTTATAACTAGGATTGTGAAAAATACGCATAATCTACTAAAATCGCCTAAATAATTTAAGTCGTGATTTAAAATTTAAAATTTACTTTCGAAACTGTTCTGTACTACTATAGTTAATACATATATATTTTTTAACTTTTATTAAAATATCAAACTAAAAATAAATATAAGATAAATATAAAATATAGAATTTGATGCAAATTAATGTTATATATAAGTTGAAATCGACCAAACCGAGGTTTGGTTATGGATAAAAAAATTATCAATCTACCATCTACGATTTGATTTTAATTTGATTCTCAAATCGAACCGAATCACACTGCACAAACTCCTACTTGTAACTTAAAATTTTAACATAATTTTAAGAGCAACTTACAATATTAAACAATGCGAATTGTGATTATCAAATAAATTTATTTTGTTTTATTTAATATAATTAATTTTAAATATATTTATACTTTCATTCATACTATCAATAAATTATTGATAAAAAATATTTAAATATTATATATATTAAAATCTATAAAATAAAAAAAAATAAAAAAAAAACACTACTATGTCAAAAAATTTACCACTCACTATATTCTCTTGAAAGAAAATCTATTCTCATAAAAATCTCTTACAAAAGCGTACATAAACTTTGACCAGTAAAACTACAGTGTGTTTGATTTGAGTTTTTTGAATTATATTTTTTAAAAATTGAGTTTTTTTGTTTTCGTATTTTTTTGTTTTTAGTGAATATTTTTAAAATTTAAATTTTTTTTTTTACCTTTTTAGGTGCACCTTACTTAAATGTATCTAAAAAGTAAAAAATTTATGAAAAAATATTTTTAAAAATTAATAAATACATAAAAATACAAAAAAAATGTACTGAATTCTAGTATTTTTTTGTATTTTTTTGTATTTAGTGAATTTTTAAAATGTTTTTTTCAAAATTTTTAGGAAAAATTACTCATAAATCCCATATTAAAAAATGTTACTCCATCTAGTCCTGAATTTTTTTTGTAAACCATTTAGTCCTTTTTTTATATCACAACATCATCATCAAAACAACATCAAATATCATCATCAAAACAATATCAAACATCACAACATCAAAGTTTGCCAAATAAACTAACCAATCAAGGAAAACTTTATACTCTTCTATTCTTTTCCTTTTCCAGGAAAACAAACACCCAAAAAAAAAAAAAAAAAAAAAGTAGAGGAAAGTAGAGCGACAAATTCAATTCTCTACCAAACAAACTGAGCACAATCAAGGAAAACCCAGAAAACCCTTTTCAATTTATTTTTTTTTCCCCATTTCCAGGAAAACAAACACCAGAAATCGAGGAAGATGAGGGAAAGTACCCAAGATTGAGAAAGATCAATTAGACAGTCTTTATGAGGCTAGAAGTGGAATCAGAATCGTCAGCGGCATCAACAGGAGGAGGGTTTGGAATGAGAGGAATCGTCAGCGGCATCAACAGAAATTGAGCACGAAATCTCTCTCCTCTGATTCCGACTCCCTTCTCTACACTTACACCACCGCCTACCACGGCTTCGCTACCTCTCTCGACCCCGATCTACTCCGTCACTCCGATTTAGTCCTCGGAGTCTACAAAGACACCGTCTACACCATCCACACCATCCACACCACTCGAACCCCTGAGTTTCTCGGTCTCGACACCTAGATGGGTTTGTGGGATGGTCACACACCGCAAGATATGATGTTTGAAACACCCACAAACATCAATGATTGTGATGTTAGATTAATTAATCTGATGTTTGAATCTGATATTTAAATGAATTTGATGTTTTAATGGTGATTTGATGATTTTTTTTAAATGAATCTGATGTTTAAAACACCCACAAACATAAAAAACATCGGATGTTTGATGTTTGATGATGTTTTGTTAATGTTTGATGTTGTTGATATTTTTGATGATGCTTTGTTGCTGTTTGATGTTGTTGGTTTTTGTTGATGTTTGATGATGTTTTTTAGTGATGTTGGTGATGTAGTTGACGATGTTTGTGTGATGTTTGATATTGTTTTGATGATGATGTTGTGATGTTTGATGTTATTTTGATGATGATAATGTTGTTTTGATGATGATGATGTTTGATGTATATGCCCTTTATGGTCAATTTTCCTATAATGGGACCTTTCAGTCTATAAGAAAACTTTTATGATTTAAACAGTGTATAAGTTGTTAATTTGGGATTTATTGGTGCATCACCCATATTTTTTTACTTTTTAGGTATATTTATGTTAGGCATGTCTAAAAATTAAAAAAATTACTCAAAATATTAAAAAAATTTAGTAAAAACAAAAAAATATGGAAAATAAGAAAATAGAATTTTCTGAAAAGTGTTTTAAAAAAATGATAACCAAGCATTATGTCACTATGGCCTCAGGATAAAAGTTAGGGTTAAAATAATTATATAATATAAAATAAGTTATTTTAATTAAATAAGATAAAATATTAAATTTAATTAATAATTATTTATTTTTTTCATAAAAAATAAAAAAAAAATTAAAAAACTTATTTTAAACGTAACTTTCAAAAACTTAAAAAATTTAAAAAACTAATCCACATTTTAACAAACGCTATATATCAAGTCTTGTTTGGTTTGTTTTTCAGAAAATTTTTTGGAAAAAATTATCTATAAACAAATTTTTAAGAGCAGTCAAATCAAACAAATTTTTTTTAAAAAAATATCAAAATTTTGTTTGGTTACCTACTTTCCAAAATCACTTTCTCTCTCATACACATCAAATCAATCATTGTTTTTTTAAAACTCTCTTTTCCAAAACAATTTTCCAAAACCATTTATGAAAATAAGCAAACCAAACAAGTTTTCGTACTTTTTATCTCAAAAGCTACTCTACAAACACAAACCAAACACACACATATCACCATAAAAATCTCTTATAAAAGCACATCTTCATAAACTACGACCGTTAATTTTTTTTCTAAATAATACCATTATATCCATCAAATTTATTGAATTCAGGCTGAAATAAATATATATAGTAATATATATAGTGGATGAAGGCTGTGTGTAGTTGTGATTTGAAAACGTGATTCTACAGCATAGTTTGAGTATGATGTTTGTTTAGTGTTTTGGAATCACGTTTCAAACGCTCTACAGAGAGCTCTGTCTCTGCTCTGTCTCAGCCGCGCATTTCAGCGTTTTTTTTTTTGAAAATTTTGCTTGACGGGACGTCCGGCCGGTTGATTAGAATAGTGAAAAAATTTATTTATTTATTTTTTTACAATTGATTTATATAATCGAAAAAATATTTTCTGAAATTTTAAAATTTTTTTATGTGCTTTAAAATAATTTTGAGTTGTATATTTAATTATGAGTTATAGATTTTTATATCATATATCAAATGTCACATCAATAATTTCCTACTCAAATCAAAACCCTTTTTAAAACTATTTTAAAAACTCTTTACCAAACAAATTTTCTACACTAAAATCATAATTTCACAACAAACAAACTCAAAATACAACTCATACCCTCAAATCACATTTACAAAACTCTACCAAACGCTACCCAATCTTTTGAGGTGAATTGTAAATTAAAAAAAAATTAAAAAATTCGTTCACGACTTGAGAATCACTCCTCGAATCACCAAGAAAAGAAATCACAGAAGCGGGCTAAACGAACATGACCAGAGTTGAGAAACCCTAACTGACTCCATCTCGACGATCACCACCTGGTACGATTACTTGTAATTCAACTTCCAACCTTTTTATCTTCCAAAATTTCTCATTTCGATTCTTTGATTCAAAACCCTAATTTGCTCACACTCTAATATCATTTCGCCATTTTACCTGAAATCATCATTTCTAATTCTAGGGTTCATTGTACTTGTTTGTTTAATTGAAGATCTGCATTTCAATCTCTACAGTGGTCACTGAGCAAAGAAAAGGGTACAAATTTTCATTCAACGTCTCTTCTCTTCTTTTGACATGTTATTACTCTAGTTTTCATCAATTTCCTGCTCTTTCTTGCTATAATACTCTCTTTATATAGAGTGAATTGTGCGACTCTAACATATTGTGATTTTAATTCTAGGGTTCATTGTACTTTTTAACCTAATTCAAGAGCTTCTCTTCTTTTGTTATGTTGTTATTCTAGTTTTCATCATTTTCGTGCTCTTTCTTGCGTTTCTAATGGTGCTTAATAGAGTGAATAGGAGTCTTAACATATATTGTGATTCTAATTCTAGGGTTCATTGTACTTGTTTACTTATTGAAGATCTGCAATCTTTAAGATCGGCGAGCAAAGAAAAGGTACAATTTTTTTTCAACATATATTTTCTCTTCTTTTGTTATATTAATGTTTTGTGCTGTAGTTTTCATTGATTTCCTACTCTTTCTTGCTACAATACTCTATTATCTTTATGCGTTTTGAATGGGGCCTTGATAAGGTGAATTGTGCGAGTCTAACATGGAGGGAATAGGAGATGAAGTTCCGACTGAAGTGCCAATGGCGAAATGGAGAAATGATTTTTGGATAGCATTTCAGTACTACTTGGATCGTTCCACTCCTCATACGGCCCAAAGGTGGATGGGGACATTGGTGGTGGCTTTGATTTATGTGTTAAGGGTTTATTCTTTGGGAGGCTTCTATGTTGTGTCCTACGGTCTTGGGATTTATGTGCTAAACCTCTTGATTGGGTTTCTGTCACCGAAGATTGACCCTGAGCTTGAAGCTATGGATGGAGCTTCTTTGCCCACGAAAGACTCCGATGAATTCAAGCCTTTCATTCGCCGCCTCCCTGAGTTTCGGTTTTGGTAATAAAGTCTTTCTGGTTTACTTCAATTGCTATGTATGCATGCTTCTTGTTGATTTAAATTTTACTGTTTTAGCGGCTAAGTTTTGTTCCATCTGTTGTCCATAGTGTAGCATTTTTACCATCATGTTTGGAAATATTACTAGACTGTCTACTGTCTACACAAATCAAGTGTTAGAATGTAATTGGCTTATGAAAGGAGTTCCTGTCAAATTATATGGAAAGATGTGTATGCAGTGTTTTCCAGGGATTGTTATTTTTGGCTATACATCCTTTCATACTCTAAAAGGTAGTGATAATTTTTTATATAATTTTGAGTTATTTTTTGGAAAGGTACAAATACCTTTCAATCATGATGTGGTTTTACTGAAAGCGTTGTTGACGCATTCTCAAAATGGCATTGCAATTGTGCCCTTAACATTAGAAAGTGTTACAACTTACAAGCCCAAGTAGGAACTGAAGATGGTAATATTTTAATTGTTGTAGAATCCTGGCATACTGGAGGAACCATCTTCGACCTGAAGTTGATTATTTTACTAAATTGCTTGTCAATTCTTTTTCTATGACATGGGAGATATATCACTCTTCATGTGATGCTTTCTTTATCCTTTCTCTCCCTACCTTTCCATTTCATTTATGTGTATAGCTGACTTGAGTCCTTAACACAATTGAAGCTATTGGTTTTGTTTTGTGTTAAGGTAGTTGATGTTATGCAGCCCTATTCTCATAAGCATTTGTTCAAGCACATGATGGACACCTAGTTATGTTGATTTGTTTCTATCTCCCCAAAAGAAAGAGAACGTAGCAAGAAGATATACATATATATAGGGAGATTAAAAGCGCTATTTGATTTTTATATTTTATAAGCCTTACAATGTCCGAATAACAAGTAGTTTCTATATAAACTAACTTAAGTCCCAAATTCCATCACTAAAACCTCAAAAATATCTAAAAATACAATAATATAATTAAAAAATATTCCCCAAAAAAATCTAGTCACTCCACTGACAACTTGATGTGAAACCAACTATTTTGGGGGAAATGTGAAAGTATAGCATGTGCTGCATGTCAAATATCAAGAATTTTTTTATATCCTAGCTGGGAAAATGGACATATTTGTGATGGTATTATAAACTCTGCTTTGGCCTGTGAAGTTTTTTGCTTCTATTATGTAAAGCTCATTTTCCCAGTTTGGGATATCACATGGTCCATGTGGCATGTCCATCTGAATGTGGTGTCCTAGTCATGACTCCACACTAATTGCAATAATTTTGTTTGGGAGATCAGTTCAATATGATGGGCACCTCTCAAATCACCCAAAGCTTTGCATTGCCTTCTATAACTTCCATTCAGATTGATAAATGGGATATAACTATTGCTTATGTATTTGAAACTCATTTAGACAGTGTGAACCTTACCAATTTGCCGAGTTAGACCAGATAAATACATCTTCCTGTTTCACTTTTTCAGGTATTCCATCACTAAGGCTTTTGTAGTGTCATTTATTTTGACCTTTTTCTCTGTGCTGGATGTACCTGTTTTCTGGCCGATACTCTTATGCTACTGGATTGTTCTATTTGTTCTCACAATGAAGCGTCAAATTATACACATGATTAAATACAAATATATCCCATTCGATATTGGCAAGCAGGTGAGTGATTATTTGTTCAATGTTATTTTTGTCATCTGTACCTTTCATAACTATTTTTGCATGTTGACCGTGTCTTGGGCTTGTGGTTGGTCCATTTTATATTTATCTTGTTCATTTGTGTAACGGTGATATCTTCTTCTAATAATTACGACAGAGTTATGCTGGCAAGAAGCGTGCGGGAGGTAGCAGTTCACCTAGAGATTGATGCTCTCTATTATCCATATTCTGAGCAGTCCTGAAGAAAAGAAGAAACTCTCAACATGCTTTTAGAATCTGCTAAATATATACGTGTACTGCATATTGTAGCGGGATTATAGGATCTCTACGAAGGGGACTCAGGAAGGTTTAGCAGACTTGCCATCCATTGGGCAGAATAGATGTAGTTTGAAGACTATATGATATTGCAAAAATTCATACTGTCTCCTTCCAATGCTACTGTTTGTCTAGTTATCTTTCAAATGAAATTAATACAAAATTCTCTTTGTATTGAATGAATCTTTCTCTGTCCCTCTTCAACCAAAAGAATATGTGAGTTTCCCTATCTATGAAGTTCTATGATCAATGAATATATGCAGATATCGGCGGTTAAGGCTCTATGAAGACATTTTGACATTGTCTGGGGAGTGGATCAAAGCCTACAACCGATCTTGTAGAGTGGGCAAGAGTGTTTGCTGAAGACACTGTCAACTGTGTATTTGCTCCGATTGAAATCATGTCTTTAATAGGAAAATAAATAAAGAACCACGCATGTCTTTCCCTTTGATAGCTGGAATCCTCATAATTCTCAGGCTCTTAGAGACTAAAATAATTAATAAAGACAAAATAAGTTAGAATAGCTAACAAGGCAAAATATTACATTCAAATCACTCATTTCACTTTTTTTTTTTTCTCATAATAATCAAATTATTATAAAAAAAAGTTAATTATTTTTTGAAACATAATTTTTTAGCCTATGTTTGGGAAGTTGGGTTTGAGGATTTTTTAGTTAAAATAGTCATAAAGAACAAAATAGGTTTTTAACTTAAGAAGACAAAACATCACATTCAACTTATAATCATTATATTTTTTCTTTCACAAAAAAATCAAAAGTCTTTCTCATATTAAGATTTTTAGTCCCAGGA
Source organism: Camellia granthamiana (assembly GCA_036172215.1). Lineage (NCBI taxonomy): Eukaryota > Viridiplantae > Streptophyta > Magnoliopsida > Ericales > Theaceae > Camellia > Camellia granthamiana. Next base: position 106,710,790 of record CM069906.1, read on the forward strand.
TAAAATAGTTAAAAAAGTTAAAAAGTCAACTCACTTTCCAAACGAAACCTAGTCAAATTAAAATATTCAAAAAGTCATTTAACATAGTCAAGTCCCCAAATAGAATCTCAATGTCCACAAGAAGCATGTGAAAAATATATTACAGTGCAAATAGTTAAAAATATTATATTGTAAGATGATTTAACCAAATTTTATAATATTCCATGTTTATTTTACATAACTTGCATATATATGGGGTGAATTAAATAAGTCACATATTTTTTTAAATTTTTTTTGTCAATAGTGATTTTTTCCTTATCTGAATGTTTAAAATTTTTTTTTTCAATTCACCTTGTTGAAGTTGAATTTAGAAATTAATTTTTTTTTTAAAAAAAAATTACTAAAAATGAAAAAAAGAAACCACCAAACCCCAAACACCTCTTACCAATAAAATTTAAGTTGTTCCTTTACTAAGATCTTGTCCCATTTTTTTACATTACAGTTTGCAAATTTTAATTCATTGATTTTAAATAAAATTATTAATATAATGGTTACATCCCAATATCGGTTAACTACTCTCTTATTAATAAATGATTATTATTTATTTTGGTCGAGGTTTACTGTACCTTAGCATCTTCCCAACGCAACAACGGGGCTTTCAGTTCAGTAGTTGCTTCGAAATCAGAGTCAAGATTCTCTCTTTGGACTCTCCCCTTGCATTTCTTAGAGCATCTCCAACCCATCCTCCATATCTTCAAATATGGAGGATCCTCTCCCAAAAACAACTCTAACCCATCCTTCATTTCTTCCTCCCAAATGAAGGAAGATGGATTGATCCTTCAAATTTGAAGGGAGGAGGAAAAAAATGAAGGAACCTTCAAAACACTATTCACTCCATTTTTCTTATTATATTTGAAATAACTTTTAATGTGTAAATTTAATTTTTATAAAATTAACATCAATAAAAAATATGAAATCATACCTTTAAAATGAGTATAATATTAAATATATTTTACAAAAATTTTAAAATTAAATATTTGTTAAAAAAGAAAATGAAGTTGAAGTTGGAATGAATAGTGAAGAAAATGAAGGTTTATGGTTGGAGTTGGAATGAATAGTGATATACTCTATATTCACTTTTTGAATAAAAAAATTTATTTTCATCCTCTTGCTAAGAGGATTGGGTTGGAGATGCTCTTACATGCAGAGTCATCAAGTTTAATTTTGATAATTTAAATTAGAGCAATGATTCATCCCCCCTTTTCCCCCCACCCCCTTTGACCCCCTCTCTCTCTCATTGGTCACATTTTCTTTTTCTTTTTCTTTTTTTTCCTGCTCCTCCAATCACCACCCGCCACGTGGCAAAGGGGGGTGAGGGGTGACCCCCACAAGGGGGTCCCAAGCATTATTCTTTAAATTATTCATATTTTAAGATTTATTTAGTATATTATATTTGTAAAAAATTAAATTGATAGGATATCAGAAAGAATATATTCGAAAAACTGTTTATTAAATTTTTAAAAAAAATAGTTTTTAGTTTGATTTTTTAGAACATGTACTTTCTGATATTCGATCAACTTGATTTTTTACAGATATAATATACTGAACAAACTTTAAAATATGAATGGTTTAAATTATCAAAATTAAGCCTAAAATAGGCCCAATGGCCCTGCAGGTGGGAAATGATGCAAGGAGGGGATCCTTGCTCTCGAAATCAACCCTACTTTTTCCGATTTTGTTGTCAAATTGCAGCATCATCGTCAAAATCCACGCAGTTTTCGTTTTTGTTTTTCTTCGTTCTCTCTTTCGCAATCTCTCTCTACCTATTTCAATGGCGATTTCGGATGAATCTGCAGCAGATTTCAAAATTTCGCCGCCAAATACATTCGGATCCGTCGTAATCGGAGGCACCTTCGACCGATTACACGACGGTCACCGCCTTTTCCTCAAAGTTCTCTCTCTCTCTCTCTCTCTCTCTCTCTCTCTCTCTCTCTCTCTTTATGTGTGTGTGTATGTATATCTGAAAATGTATGTGATTAAGTTGGTACTTACAGAAAGCAGCGGAATTGGTTAGGGATCGCATTGTGGTTGGAGTTTGTGATGGACCCATGTTGACTAAGAAACAGGTATTTTTAACATCTTTGTGCTCTATGCGAATCCATGTTTGTTGATTACTTACTGGGTGATTACCATAAATTGCTCATTGCTTCACTCATGATCTCTCAAAGCACCCATTTTGTTATATTAAATTTCAGAACACTAACGTAGTGTTTGCTTTGCTGTAATGATTTTGGGTAGGAACGAAATTTTGGCATATGGAATGCTCATTATGCTAAATTGGTGAATGATGGAATAGATACTATTCCACTCCATACTTATTTCAGAAAATCAAAACTAGAATAATTTTTAGGGAATGACCATTTCTTGGCAACGGAATGCCATTTTCTGAAATTAGTGAATGGTGATTCTATTTCCAATTTAATTTTAAAAAAAACAAAACAAATATGAGGATGGGTATTTTGACAGAACAACCATACAATTTTGGTTTAATTCCAGTAAACCAAACACTACTTAATAATAATAATAATTATTATGGGCGTAAGAACTCAATTTGCTTTGAATTTTGAAGTCAATCCCTCTGTATGAGTTTCAGTGAGTTGCCCTTGTCTTATTTTCCCCTGTTAATTAACTTGTATGATGGTTGACGATCTTTCACCTCCATTCACTACTACTGTGTATAATAATTAGATGTCTGTATTTGCAGTTCTCTGATCTAATCGAGCCCATTGAAAGAAGAACGTGGAATGTCGTAGACTACATTAAGGTATAGTTTTTAACAAAGCATTCAGAGTTTAGGTTCTTCTGTACTAATAAATAAAGCCAGAACACCTATTTGTTTCATGCTGTCTCACGATTTTCTTAATTCCAAAATTGTCCCATGACACTCTCAGTTTTTGATTTCTCACCTTCGCTCAAATGTTTCATTTTGTGCTCAAATGTTTCATTTTGTGATAAACTGTTTCTGTTTTTAACTCCTCAACCAACCAAGAAGCACTGAATAACTATAAATATATATATATATATTTTCTTTTAACTCTTCAACCACCTAAGAACACATAATAAGTTTAAATCTATATCGTTTTTCTTTTATCATCGTATTCTCTAAGTTATTTTGTTCAAACTTATAACACGTTTCATGTGTGTCTAAGAGATGGACATGTTTGTCCCCCCAACTATTCGAAACGCGTTTGGGTCTAAAATGTTAAAAAAATAATTTGACAAATTGGAATGTGTGTCCGACATCTGTTGATTAATGTTCGATGAGTGTTAGTATCGGACAAGGACACGTCACAGATAGACACCTTCTTAGAAGTGTCTATGCTTCTTAGTCAACCACTATCAAGCTCTTTAATTTTTGATTGTGAACAATTAAAATTTGGTTAATATGGTTTACTTTTATTGGGCTGAAACTTATAGCATTATATGGTGGCTAAACACATGGACCAACACTACCTTGTCAGAAACAGTTTTGAATATAAGAGGTCAAGCTGTTCTATTTGAAGCAAACCTTATTCCTTATCTTTTATGATTATAGTTTATGTTTCCTTTCTGCAAAATATTTTACCAGTCAATCAAGCCAGAACTGGTAGTGCAAGCAGAACCTATCACAGACCCCTACGGTCCTTCAATAGTTGATGAGAATTTGGAGGCTATTGTTGTCAGGTTTGTTCCTTGATCAATACATTTGTTCGTTTGTGTGTGTCTGTAATGTATTTAGTAGGAGTGAATGAGTAAACCATTATTGTATTGTTACTAGCATTGTCAAGTGTTGTGTTCCATGTTAAGGAGCTTAGAATCATCTTGCATTTGGTAGGGATGGATTTCCCCCCCTTTTCTTTGAGGAAAGGAAAAAATGAAAAAGTGGAACATATGTTCATGTTTTAATTAGCAATTATTGGATTGCTAGCCTGCATCAATTCTCAAGTATTCTAAATTTGGCTCTAGCGTATCTGAGTTTGACAATGCTTGTTCATATCTTAATTATTATTGCTAAAGTATTAATTGGATATGTTTGTCGCAGCAAGGAGACACTACCAGGTGGACTGTCTGTGAATAAGAAGAGAGCTGAGCGAGGCCTTTCACAACTAAAGGTTTGAGTTCCGGTTATGTGTGTGTGTGTGTTGTCTCACCACATGAATTCTCATTATATGAATCATTTAGGCAAATTGAATTGCTCGAAATGTCATAATAAATTGTCAAAGATAAAGCCTTACTGTCTTGGATTTTGTGTAGGTTGAAGTTGTAGATCTAGTTCCTGAAGAATCATCGGAGAGTAAGCTGAGCTCCACGACCTTGAGGAGGCTTGAGGCTGAGAAGGTCAGGGAACCTCAGCTCGGATAACAGGTATACCTATATGGAGTCTATGTGGGGCCTTGAAGGGGTTGCCTTTGTATTTAATTATTTATATGGTTGACTTTGCCAGGAAGTTAGCATTTCACATACTAGATTAGTCAAGTTTTCTGATACGAACCGTTGATGTTAAAGAAATTATGCAACCATTCCAAGAAGAAAATAAATGTTGAATTTTACTTAGTTGTCTTATGTAGAGAAGAAATAAAATGAAGCTACGTTGAGTGCAATCTCTCTCTCTCTCTCTCTCTCTATATATATATATGTTTTCTTCCCTTGTTTTCTTTTTCTTTTTTAGTCTGAAATGAGCTGTGCTGATGATGGTTCCTGATGGCTGAAGAGAACATACCACTATATTCTTCGGGTGCTTCAGAATTTGTGGTTGAAAAAGCTGTTTTTTCAATTATTAATTATACATTATTATTTTTATATTGACTAGCTGTAGGATCCAGAAAACCTTGAATATTGCTCTGGTTATGAAAGAGGAAACACAATTTTACGTTCCGTTTGTTTTGTGAAAAATAGTTTTTAATAAAAAACTTGTTCTGTTAGGTTGCGGTCTTAAAATTAATGTACTAACTGTTGTATTAATTGGTGGAGGTTGCGGTCTTAAAATTAATGTACTAACAATTAATTGGTGGTGGTGGTGGTGGAGGTGGAGGTGGAGGTGATGATGGCTGTGGTAGGTGTCGTTATATTGGTAAGTTTTTAATTTGGAAAACGTTTTGGAAGGTGAAAAATATTTTTTGGTAATATAGGCTTGTTTTCTATTACACACGGAAAATGGTTTAGGTTACTTCAGTTTTTAATTGTACCAAACACAATAACAAAATTTTCAAAAAATGTTATCCGTTCAATGAAATGGAGTGTTAGAGCTCACTCAAAATATAATGCGGCAGTTACGAGCTGATCTTGTGAATTAGGCTTATTTATTAAAAAGTCATGTTTTAATTAATAGTAATAAATTTATCATTGTAAAAATATTTTTTAAAAATTTTTCACATTATATTTCAATACAAACTAACACAAATAAGTTAGGAATAAATTAAAATTTACAAACAAAAGTCAAGAATATTTAAATTATTTATCACTTTGTTAAATTTTTCGGTGTCATTACCAATATCAAATGATCATTCTCTAAATACAAAACATATATAAAAAGTTATAAATTTTCTTTTATTAAAACGAGGAACAAATACGTTAAAAAAATATATTTAGAATTTATAAGTAAATAAAAACAATAAAATAAAAATACAATCAAAGAGGCCCTTACTTCTAATTTTTTTACTTCCTCTTCAATTTTTTTCTTCATAAATTTAAAATTCAAATACAATTTGGCGGTGACTGTCATGGTGAGTAATACAACTCCAGATGTTGCTGTAGGTTTTTTTTTTTTTTTTTTTGGTTACAGAAAATTCTCATATCCTCCTACAGGTCTAAAACACCGTCTGTGTTGAGATCATCAAAATATTTTGTTATCCATTCTAAATGAAAGGTTATAACTAAAAAATTTATACCAATCTCTCAACACAAGTCTAATTTAAGCTAAGACTTAGCTGCATTGGGATGTCAAACCCACAGCTAAGGGTGTGTTTGATTAGGAGGGATTAGGGGGTGAAGGGGATTAGGGGGGACTATTCACTATTTGGATTACTTATCCGAAGGAGTGAGTAGTCCATCGTTTGTTTTTTTTTTAGTTCGCTGGACATGGAGTCCGGGCGGACTCTTTATCCCCCATATGGGCGATTATACTATCCCGGGGGGGGTGTGGGACAATTTTGGAGGGATTATTTCCTGTTGGGATTAGGTGGTAAAATGACCATTTTAACCCTCTACTATTTAATTATTTATTATATTTAGTAAAATTCAATAAAATTTAAATGTCTTAATTTAAAAATAAAATAATTTTATTTAACTTTTTATTGATGTTTTATTTATTTAATTTTTTAAAATAATTTTTTATAGATATTTTATTGATGTTTTATTTTAAAATTTTGTTTATATTTTATTTAATTTCATTATTTAAATGTTAATAGATGTTTTATTTAATTTCATTGTTTAATTATTATTAGTTTTAAAAACAAATTTATTTAAAATTTTAATTAAAAAAATAACATATATTTTTATTTATTTAATTTAAAAAAAATAAATTTATTTAATTGTGTAAAAAATAAAATAATTTTTTTTATTTAATCTAGCTAAAAATAATTAAAATATTAAGAGATGTTTAATATTGCTATTACTTAGTAAATAATTGAAAAATGATAAAATAGTCTTTTGTTCATTTATCTTATCCAGTCCGTCCAACCAAATGTTAGATTCACTAAAAATAGTCCTTTCCAGACATCTAATCCCATGAAAAAACAAACACAGGATACTTATCCAATCCAACCAAATAGTCCGGGAGATTCACAGTTCCAGGACTCAAGTCCAATAAATTCTAATCTCCCTTATTCAATCCATCCAATCAAACACACCCTAAATGCACAACGCTGTATTATGTCCAAATGCACAAGGGTCGAGAAAAATCGGCATCAACTCTACCTTAATTTAACTCAAAAACTGTCTAGGAAAGTTTTCAAATTTAAAATAATATGTTGGTTATAAATTATTGATTTTCGATTTTGATGACACATAACAACTTTATCAAAAGGGGGAGAAATATTATCATAATTGAAGAATATTATTGATTAATAAAAGGTTAAATGATTGTTCATTTATCAATAGGATTGTAAACAGATTTGAGTTCGATTTGGTAAGAATTTGTTCGAATTCGGTTTGTTAATTTTTTTTATGTTCAAGTTTGAGTTCATTAAATTTTTAATAAATAAGCTCAAACATTCTAAAACTTGGCTCGTAAACTCGACTTGTTAACTTATTTATATTTTAAACAATATAAAAATATGTATAAAAAATAAGATAAACATATTATTTATATATTTAAAAAATATAAATGTAAATAATAGTTAACTATAGATAGTACATTTATATAATAGTAGTAGTAGTAGATATTATTATTTTGGTTAAATATTGACCTTTTTCTTTTAGAATGTTTATATATATTGTAGATATAATTATATAATCAAAGTTTTAATTGTAACTTTACTCTCATATGCAATTATGAATTTATAAATTTTTTGGCTTGCTAAGACTTGTAAACAGGTTCGAGCTTGAACTTGAGTCAACCCTAAGCCAACTCAGTTCGAGCTCGAATTTGTTAAAATCTTAATAAATAAGGCCAAACATACTAAAAATTGGCTCGGCTCGGCTCGTTTGCAATCTTATTTATCAACTACCCACTTTTATGGGTGGATGAGACCCTTATTTTGTTTTTCATAAGAGAAATACTATTTATCATTTTTAAATAAATTAATGTAATAAAAAATGGAGAAAATTAGTGATAAATCCAATTTAGAGGGTGTCTAAAGCATTAGGTTTAGTGTATTATTATTTTTTTTATTGGTGAGAGGTTAACCTTTTATAAAATAGTTTGGTCAGAGTTTTTTAACTCGTTTTGAAAGACATTTTATTTTCAATTTTATCCCTTAATTTATCTATTGATTTTTTTTATTTGTTTACTTTTTTTTACTATCTGTTCAAATTATTTATCTATCTGTTCAAATTTTTTGACTATTTGTTCAAATATTTTTTTAACTGTTGAATTTTTTAACCAATCGTTGAATTTTTTTACCTATTTTTTTTTTCTGTCAATTCAAATTCACACCATTTTTATACTTTCTTTCTCTATCTGTTCCTCTTTCTCCTCTTTTCACTCTCTCTCTCTCTCATTGTTTCTCTCTATCTGTTAAAATTTCCCACCACCAAAACAGTCAAATATAATCCAGCACATACATAAATATATTTTGTCCAATTTTTTGTTTTTATCTGCTGAAAAAATCTCTATTCAATATGGAGAGATCAAAACCTTTTATCTATACAATAACAATAACAACAACCACCGTTCTTTGAAATCTCACCGTTCTTCAAATACTGATTCAGAAAGTCTTCATCTACAAGCTTCCTTCCACGACTTGATCCATCTACAACCTCAACATCAAAAACCCCATCTTCAAACACTGATAATTCATCATCATTTCCCCTCTCGATCACCTCTTCCAACCTCTCACCTCCAATCGACATCCTAATCTTCTTCGGATGCATTTGAACCCTCTATCTTTCACATATCGGGCTCCTCAACGTCATACTATAAAAACACCTAAATCACTTCCCTCCGCCGCTGGCGCCGGTAACCACCGATTTCAAAGATTTGAGAACGTCGATCTGGCGAGTGAAGCCGTTGTCGAAGTTGTCGTCGCAGGATCGTACGGTGACGGTAGGGTTTAGAGACCATGACAAGTAGAAGTAGAGGTAGAGAAAGAGTAAGTTGAAAGCGAAGAGACAGCAGATGAGAGAGAGAGAAAGTTCAATTGCAAGAACTTGAGGAACCTCAGGGATGCAGGGCGGGCCTGAAATTTAGGGGGCCCAAGGTGAATTTCGGAAATGGGACCCTCTTACATTGAAAAAAAAATTATAGATAAAACGATAAGTTACAACTTTTTTATTTATTTGTAGCCACAAAAAAATTTACTTGCATGTATAATCATTAAAATTATAAATAAAAATTTACTTTTATATATTAAGATAGGAAGTAATCATTACAAATACTTAAAAAAATAAAAATCTAGTCTTGTTGCTTTTTTTTGAGCCCCATATTCAATTGGGCTTTTTTTTTTATTCTATTTTTTATTTTTTTTAATATCTAAAACACAAAATTATATTTGGAGCCCTATTTTCAACCCAAATTTAGGGGCCCGAGGCGCAGGCCTCTCTTGCCTGCCCTCAGGGCTGGCCCTGCTCAGATACAAAAATGACAACCTAGGGTTAGGGTTTGGTGTCTCTGGATTAGCCTTAATATATATATATATATATATCTATATAATAAGGGAGAAGGGATTTTGAATTTATGTCCAAAATGTATCAGAGATACATTTCAATTAAATGGCTGAGATGATTCCTAATAAATTTCTAACGCTTGAGATCAATTTCTTTCCCTCCCAAACACTCTCTGCTCCCTCTCTCCCACGTCTGCCCAAACCCATTCTCTTCAACTCTCTCTCTCTCTAACGTTCTCTCTTCAACACCCATAATCTTCTTCAAGATTCGGGTTTCAAAATTCTTTCTCTTCTCAAACTGGCGACCAGAGGTAGTAGATCAGAGAAACCTAAGATAATCTTCCAACAATTTGATTCAAACAGAGATGGACCAGCTCACTACCACCGCCGCTGCTCATCATCATGTCGCCATTGATCATCATCAGTTTTCGAAATCGCAAGGTATTTTACATTCAGTTCTTCAATTCTTTGTCTGTCTTGATCGCTATTTTAGGTTGAATTTCCATGGGTTCCCTGCAATCCAAACCTCAAAACAGAGGTATTTTACATTGAGAATCCTGAGGCTTCAGTTTTAGGGCGAAATTTTGAATTAATCATAGTTGTCTATCATCACATTCATTTCAATTTCAACAAACAAAAAGAAACAACATGTTGTGTTTGGTAACGTTTACGTTTTCAGTTTATATTTACAAAAATTTTATAAACTGGTTTTTGTTTATTTTTTGTTTATTTTCAGAAAAACATAAACTACAAACGCGTTTGGTAATTGACAAAATGTTTAAAAAAATTTAAAAATATAAAAAAGAGTGAGAAATGGCAAGTGGTGGCAAGTGGCGGTGGAAGACGGTGGTGGAAAGTGGTGACGGTGGATGGTAGGTAGCTGGTGGTGGTGGGTGGTGGCGGGTGGGGTGGCGGGTGGTGGGTGGTAGCAAGTGGGTGGTGGTGGTGGTGGTGGCGGTGGCGGGTGGTGGTGGTTGGTGGGTGGCGGGTGGTGGGTGGTCGCGAATGGGTGGTGGTGGCGGTTGGTGGTGGATAGCGGGTGGTGGTGCGTGGTGGCGGATGGGTGGGTGGGTGACGGTGGCGGGTGGTGGCGAGTGGGTGGTGGTAGTGGTGGTGGCGGGTGGTGGGTGGTAGTGGTAGGTGGCTGGTGGCGGGTGGTGGGTGGGTGGGTGAAGGTGGCGGATGGTAGGTGGTAGCAAGTGGGTGGTGGTGGCAGGTGGGTGGCGGGTGGGTGGTGGGTGATGGTGGTGGTGGTGGTGGTGGTGGTGGTGGTGATGGGTGGTGGTGGCGGGTAGGTGGCAGGTGGCTGGTGGTGGTGGGGGTGGCTGGTGGTGACAGGTGGGTGGTGAGTGGTAGTGGCAAGTAGGTGGTGGGCGGTGGATAGTAGTGGTGGGTGGCGGGTGGATGGTAGGTGGGTGGTTGGGGCGCAGAGGGGTGGGTGGTGGTGGCGAGTGGATGGCAGGTGCGTGATGGCTGGTGGGTGGCTGGTGGCGGTTGGTGGGTGGTGGTGGCAGGTGGGTGGTTAGTGTTGGGTGGTAAAAAAAAAAAAAACTGAAAACTCAAAACGGAAACACATTTTTTGTGTTTTCATTTTTTGGCCAAATTTATAAACTGAGACCACTGATTTATAAATCAAAAATTTTACCAATCAAGTTTTTATTTGAGTTTTTAAAATTTTTGTAAATATAAACAGAAAACAGAAAACGTAAGTGTTACCAAACGACACCTAGCAACCAAGGGTTAATTTTACTTTTATCCCCCTTACAATATCACTATTTTTTTACTTCATCTCTAAACTATCAATCTTATCTAAAGATTTCATCACATTCATTTCAATTTCAACAAACAAAAAAATTCTGATCTTTGTTCATATGGTCCAAACACCCATTAAATTTGTTGTGGGTGTAATTTGTTCAAAATAGTAGGAAAATTGAGTGTATCCCCACTCCCATATTAGTATTTCAAGAGTATTTAGCAAACTCAAAAGTATTTAGGACCCATTTCATGAATTAGCACCCATTTCCCATTAAAGAATCAAACATTTCATAAATCAAACCCATTTAAACTGAAATAGACACAGATTGGGGCATCTAAACTAAAATAAACACAGATTGGGGCATCTAAATGAACACAGATTGTTTAAACTGAAATAAACATAAATCAAACTGAAATAAACAGATTCCTGAATCTAAATTGGGGCATCTTCAGATTTAATTAATGAAACCCATGGAAACCCATTTAAAAAATGAAACCCATTAAAACCCATAACATCACAGATTTCAATTTCAACAAACAAAAAGAAACAACATTTAGCAACCAAGGGTTAATTTCACTTTTATCCCCCTTACAATTAACTGGTTTGTCTATATGGTTGTGAAGATCATCATTGAGTGTATGAAATGATTGTTTATCTTTGCTCTTTATCGCTGTTATTGGTTGATTATTAAATCGCAAACCTGATTGAACAAAAAGGGCAAGACTTGGTGTATATTATATATATGTATAATATATATAATCAAATCAATTTGAATGCTTGGAAGCTTGAAAGCTATCTCTTATGATCAAGCAATCCTTATTCTCACTTTCACTGTATATTTTTTCTCTGCTCTGTGAGTCCTTGATATTGGTTTGGAATTCGAAGGGACTCAATAAACAGTTTATTTCTTTATTTATTATGAATAGCATTTAGATAGCCAAATAATTGAGTTCACTGAGCCATTTCCATTTTCTCTATCTAGAAAATAAATATCTATATAATAAGGGAGAAGGGATTTTGAATTTATGTCCAAAATGTATCAGAGATACATTTCAATTAAACGGCTGAGATGAGTTGTTTTTAACCATTGACGGCTGAGATGCTTTCTAATATTTTCAATTCCCGCCCAAAGCAATCCCCTATCTCCTGTGTTCCACCCACTCCAAACATTATTTGCACACTTCTCTCTCTCTCTCCAACTTCTCAGGTCTCAAACTCTGTCCTCAGAGATCTCTCTCTTCCTCTCCCTCCTCTCCACGGTCGAGTCGTCTCCATCGTCGTGCCGCTTCCGATCTCCTCTCCAACTTCTCAGGTCTCAAACTCTCTGTCCTCAGAGATCTCTCTCTTCCTCTCCCTCCTCTCCACTGTCGCTCCGTTTCCACCGTCGCGTCATCTCCACCGTCACGTCGCCTCCGATCTCCACCGACAGCAACTCTTCATCTCTTCTCCCTATTAGATCTCAACCCACTACGGCACCTCCGTCCTCCATCGCAGAGAAACTGTAAATCATCTATACCCATCTCTAATTTTTATTTTTTATTTTTTATTTTTTATTTTTAATTTTTAATTTTATATTTTTTGAATAAGGGAGAACATTTTTTTTTTTCTTCTTCTTCTCCCATTAATATTTTTTTTTTCTTTTTCTTCTTCCATTAATATTTTATAGATTACCATGTCATATTGATGATTATGGTTTCATGTCTATAAATCATGAACAACTTTTTTTTTTTTTCTTTCATCTTTCTGTATCATTAATTTACATGATTTTGTTAGTTCTATTAAGCCTAATTAGAAGAAAACATGTATCATCATCAATTCATATATTTCTGACAGTTGGTATGGAGATTTGGATTGAATTAAGAATATGATTTTCATAGTGTCAGTTTCTTAACTTAGTTTTGACAGTTTGGAGTTTATAAATTCAGATTCTTTGAAATAACAGAAGTAATGGGCTTCATCTATATTTATATTTTGTTTTAGACAATATTGGTTCTAGCTCGCATTTGTTATTATTTTTTTTGATGTTTTATTAAGATAATTTGTGTGAATAAGCCATTTTAAGACAATTTTTTTATTCTGATCTTAGTTTAAAACAGTTTGTCCTAATTTGTGTACTGACTTTTTTTTTTTTTTTTTTTTTGAACAAGGTGTACTGACTTTAATTTGTGTGTATTTGAACAAGGTGTACTGACTTTAATTTCTAGGTGTGGATTTGGGATGGGTGTTAGTGTCATACTCTAAAGATTTGTTCGGATCATATTTTCATGAATTGAATGATTTATATTATAGGATTCGTTGAGTACATTATTTGCATAAAAAATTAAGTTAATGGAATAAATATAGACTCATGATCAAACTCCACTTTTTAAAAAAATTATCAAAATCATATTAACTATTTATTTTTTTAAAACATAAACATAATCTTATTATAAATTATAAATATATAATTAATCTGAATTATTTAACATAATCTTTTTAAAATTCAAATTTATCTTATATATAAATTTTATATTATACAAATTTAATCTCCACTATACATGTTCCTACTCAAAAAGATTGGGGCTTTAAGTCTGAATCTTAGATTTTTTTCACAAAAAATTGTTGAGCCATTAATTTTTTTGTCCCAATTTTATACCCAAAATGAGGAGGTATGGTTTGTATTGTATTGAGTAATTACATTTAAGTGGATGTCAAAAAATATATATATAAATTCATAAAAAAAAAATTATAATTATAATTATTAATATTTATAAGTTTTTTTTTATTGATTTGTAATTTCTTTTTCAAAATTTTATTAATGTGATATTTCCTCTGTAGTTAAAGTCGATAGGATGGAAGTCACACTAGCCCTTGTTTGGCATGGGATTATAGGTTAAAATAATTATAGAAAGACAAAATAAGTTAAAAAGTCAATAAAATAAAATATCATATCACATTTAAACTATAATAATTTCATTTTTTTTCTCTCATAAAAGTCAAAAAGTCTAACCCAAATAAGGATTTTTAGTCCCAAACTAAAATAGCCCAAAAATTAAAAAGTCAACCCACTTCCTAAATGAAACCTTAAGGCTTTTATTACGAGTATAGTCTGGTTTAGTTTGAAATCAAGTTTAAATTATTATTTATAACTTCATAAAATTTAGAATCAAACCAATCTATTTAAATTATGAAATCAAATCAGATTGAATCATTTTTAAATGGTTTGGTTCAATTAAAAATTATCCCAATATATTTATATACTTTTATAGTTGATGAGACAAAACAATATTTTTTTTAATAGTTTAAAAAATTTATAATTTATTTTTTATTTATAGTTTATGGTTCTTAAATAAGTATTAGATTTGTCTCTAATTCACTTTGTAAACTGGACAATACTGTTGGGTTTGTCGGATTCATTATAGGTCTTATTTTGATAATTCAAACCGTTCAATATGTAGAACTCGTCGAACACTTTATCTCTTTAGAAAATCACATTCATCGGGTATTGATAGCAACTTGATTCGATCAGATTTTTGTTAACAATTTATTTTTAAATTATATTTACCGTTGACAGAAATCTGATCTGGTTAAGTAGTCATTGATATCCAATCAACATAATTTTCTATAAAGATAAAATACTCAATAAACTATACATATTGAACGATTCAAATTTAAAAAAAAAAAAAAAAAAAAAACCTTGTGATATACTCTTACAAACCCAATAATACCTTCTAATCCGATGGGAACCCTTAAATAACCCAAAAAGTAGATAAAAAATGAATTGTTTGTCCAAACGTACAACTTAGGCTTCGTTTGGGAACTGTGTCTTTTAGTCTAAAAGTTAAAAAGTTATTAAAAAAATCAAAAAGTCAACAGCCTATACCAAAAAGTTAAAAATTTCATTTTCTTTCTATTTTTTACACATCTTTTCGTAAAAAATTTAAAAATCATTTAAAACATACTAATTTTTTTTAACTCATATTTTAACAATAGCTAAAAAATTACCAAATTAGCCTGTTGCCAAACGAGGCGTTAGATGGGTCCGTGGATACTGCGGTGAAGGACTCGCAGCAGCCCATTGGATTAACATTTGTCGGAAAAAGGGAACATAGGGAAAAGAGAGATTCTCAAATCCATTTTTAAGGAGAGGCGTGAAGTTCTGGTGTGGGGAAGCACTTGATTGAAGCAGCTGTGTGGTGGTGGTCCTGTGTGATTTGCGGCGGAACACGGCGGCGTTGATGGTGGTGCCAGAAAATGTGAGGAGAGGAAGTGATATGCGAAGGAGATCTGGTGCGGTGTCGTAGAACATGAACGGCATTTTCGAGTTTGGCCATGTTTCTCCTATCTGACCTCCTTCATTACCGATCCGACCATTCCAGAGAGCTCACTCTGGTTTCTGGAGTCTTCTCTGTCCGATCGGATTGTTGTTCATGTAGATTGTACAGGTTAGTCATTTTCTTGTCTCTATCTCTATCATTCATTATTCCAATGTGATTTTCCCTAATTACTTTATGCATCTGATTGTAGTAAACAACTGAATGAATTCTGATTTTACTAGATCTGACTTTATTTTATATTTTTGTTTGTTGCTGTAATTTGTGCTGATTCTGGTGGATTTGTGAGGCTTGGATCAAATTTCTCTCTTACTTTTGGTATTGTGTGTGTTTTTGTGTTGAATCCCTGTAACAATAGCTAGAAAGGGGGTGACCATGGGTTGAATGGTAAAACGTTAATATGGGTTCAAATCACCGTCAACTACTTTGTGCACTATGCCAAAAGGATAGATGTGTACCTAATCTTTTCTCTTCCAAACACAATTAATGTGTAGTAATTGGGTGTCATTTTTTGTATTCCTGTAACAATAGCTAGTGAAGTTAGAAACAAAGTTTTAAAAACCTTTACTAAGACTTGCCTCAATGCTTGCCTCATCCCGAGGCTAAGGTAAAACGCATTAGGAGTTTGATTTTTAGGCTATAATCCCTAAAGGCTTACACATCAGAGTATGAGGCATGCACTTTAGGTGCGCCTTGTATGCCTTTTGCTCATAAGCATATGAGCAGTAGTATGCATATGAAGAGGTTGCTTCAGACTCTTATTAAACTTAGACTAGTAGATGATTTGAAAATTAAAATCCAAAAATAAGAAATATCCATTTTTGCAATTATATTGTATAGAAAAAATTTAAGTAAATGACTAATCAAGAAAGAAACACGAAGTTAAGTCCCAAGTAAGAAGTTCGATCACTAAAGTTAAGAATGTTGATTTCACTTTCAATAATGGCAAGCTTTGTTCTTTATATTGAAATGTTCGATGCTTTAAAGAAAAAAGTAGTTACACTTTTATGTTTAATTTTTATTTATTTTTCACTACTTTAAAATATTTAATTTATTTACTAAATATTAGAATTTAAAATTTGAAATGTTCGATGCTTTAAATTCTAATAAAGTTTTGTTCTTTACAGTGAAATGTTCGATACTTTAAAGAAAAAAGTATTTACACTTTTATATTTAATTTTTATTTATTTTTCACTATTTTAAAATATTTAATTTATTTACTAAATATTAGAATTTAAAATTTGAAATGCCTACGCCTTGACACTTTAAAGCTTACACCTCGCCTCATGAGGGGTAAAACGCCTCGAGTTACGCATTTTCGTTCAAAAACTTTGTTTACAAATGGCTCCATAAATAGACAAGTGAAGTTATAGAGGACTGTGAAAGTTCGCATTTAAAAAAGAAATATATATTTTCTTGGGAGAGGTCCAAAGTAATGTTATAGATGCTTATTTTCTGTTGATTATATTATTATTTTTTGAAATGCAGTATTTGTACAGTTTCAAGGTCACCCATTTAAAGGTACAATATTGTTTTGAATGTGCTTAAAGTTTCTTCAAGTAGGTCTCATTTGCAGCTGTTTTGTTTAAGATTTTTTGAAACTTTTTCTTGAAATCAAAATGGTCAAAACTGCCACTGTAATAGCAGATCCACTTCCAGAAAGAACTAGATCATTAAAGGAATTTTGTGTTTTTTTGGGGTTGTAGTTGAACATCTGAAGGTAAGATGTCCTTCAAAAGCATTGTACGCGAGCTGAGGGAGATGAAAGATGGGATTGGGAGCATGTCAAAAAGAGGGGTGGAAGGCAAGCATTGGCGCAATCGAACCCGATCGCATATTGCCCCTGATGTAGCCACTTCGGAACCAATAGAACAAGGACACTGGGCAAACTTGCCGCCAGAATTGCTTTTGGATATAATCCGGAGGGTTGAAGAGAGTGAAACATCATGGCCTGCGAGGAACGTTGTTGTTTTTTGTGCATCGGTTTGCAAGTCATGGAGGGATATTACGAAGGAGATTGTCAAGACTCCAGAGGAGTGTGGGAGACTTACCTTCCCGATTTCATTGAAACAGGTGACTTCTATTTGTCTGATTATCATTATTGTTATTATGTTGCTATAGGTACCATTGGTACTACTGCTAACTAATTCCCTTTGAGTAATGTTGGGGATCGTGAAAAAAATGTCATGAAGATGATCATGAAAGATTCTCCACTTTTGGATTATACAAACAACAAAACACCACACACTAATCAAATGATGAAAAATCTTCATGATACATTTCATGATATTTTTTTCATGATTCCTAGTATTATTCATGCCGTTTACAATGGTTACTAGTACTACTACTAACTAATGATATCTACGATGATGATTATCTTGTATAACGGAGTTATTTTGCCTCTTATTTGCAAGTAGCCGGGGCCACGGGATTCTCCAATTCAGTGTTTTATTAAAAGGGACAGAGCAACTTCCATATATCGTATGTACTTTGGGCTGACCCCTTGTAAGTCACTTATTCTTTCACATGCTTATTTCTTCATTATTAGACACTTCTGGTTCCTTTGAATTGCCTAAATGATGGGCCTATGGTTTTTTCAATTTATGTATAATATCATTGTTGGTTAGGAAGTTCACCTGCAAATACTCTTGCTTATGGACCTAAACTTGTGGATTATTATGACCTTTGTTCTTATGGAAATTAAGGGTATCTGATAATAAATAACCTGAATATAAATACATTATGCATTTTTTGTTGTTGGATAGTTGAGTCTTATTTATGATCTAAGAAGCATGGATACAAACATGCGACACGACACTGAAATGCAGACACGCCAATTTTTAAAAAATACAAGACACTTTCAAAATATACAAGACACGACAAATGGGGAGAGGGGGAGGAGGGCACACAAAAATTATATAATTTTATATATTTATTATTGGTTATATATATAAATTTATCATTCAAAATGAAGAGGCGGCTCAATCCTATCCGATGCTGCCTAAAGCAAGCAAAAATTCTAGTTGATGCCCTTTATAAATTTTTGCATTGTAATATTTTTATTTAAATTTTTTTATTTCACTTTTTAAAATGCAAAATTTCTAATACATTTTTATATTCAAGTTTTGCTAAAATATCATTCATAGGAAGAAGTACAATTTATATTTTTGAACAGACCATTGCTAATGCAACACTACACAGAAACAACTACAAAACTAAGTGTTGCATGAGCTTTTGTGGTTGGTTTTATAACTGATTCTTCTCTAACATTTCTTTTGCTGATGTGGATTTTTAATTTGGCCAAAAAGAGATATAATGGTGAGAATTTTTTGTTTTCACCAAGAGAGATGTACATTGATCAAGTCTTTGTTTGTATAATGACAGATTTTCATTTCTTTCTTCGTATTTAATAGTCAATTTTATGATAGTATTTATTTTTCTTTTGCCTTTTTTTGTCTTCATAAAGAGATGGTGGAGTATAATGATGATTGAGGAGAGGTATAATGATGATAGGGTAGTTTGTTTTGATATGTAAGAAATACAATTTAACGAGAGATCCTCCTGTCTACACCTTTTTTTTTTTTTTTTTTTCCCAATTTCTTTTTCACCTTTGCCTTTAGTCTTCGGATTAGTCTGATGGAATGGAGCATTACATTAAAGCTTTCTGGATCCAGATATCAAATAATTTGCAAGAATATTCATATATGAGTTGGTTTTGTAGTTTTGTTAGTTAAAGGACTTTAAGAAAGTGCCGATGTGATGGAATTTTAGTAGTCACTGGGAGGTTGTGACTTATGTTTCTAGTGATTGACAGCGGAGAATGAGAATGATAAATTGTTGTTGGCTGCGAAAAGGATCAGACGGGCGACACGCACAGGATTTTTGATATCTTTAGTTGCAGATGATTTTTCTCGAGCCAGCAATACATTTGTTGGAAAATTGAGGCAAGTATTGGTAACTTTACATGCTAATTGTCCTTGTTTGATGGATTATTCTTCATGAACCTAACTAATATTAGACAAAATTTGGACCAGGTCTAATTTTCTGGGCACCAAGTTCACCATATATGATAGCCAACCTCCAAATGATGCTGCAGTTCAACAGAACATTCGGTCAAGTCGAAGATTTCATGCCAAGCAAGTTTCTCCAAAACTACCTGCATGTAGTTACAGTATTGCTACCATCACTTATGAGCTTAATGTTCTCAGGACAAGAGGGCCCCGGAGAATGCATTGTGTCATGCATTCTATTCCCGTTTCTTCTATTCAAGAGGGGGGTGCTGCCCCAACACCTACATCATTCCCACACTCCCCTAATGAAAATATTTCTCCCTCATTACCGGACTCGAAAGGAAACGAGCCCGTCACAGATTTCAGCTCCTCAAGCCTTGTAGCTTCTCCAAGATCTGCCCCCGTCTTTGGAGAACCATTGATTCTTAAAAACAAGGCTCCTAGATGGCACGAGCAGCTACAGTGCTGGTGCCTAAACTTTAAAGGCCGTGTTACCGTTGCTTCTGTTAAGAATTTCCAGCTTGTGGCAGCTGTTGATCAATCTGACAATGTGCCAACTGCTGAACAAGAAAAAGTAATTTTACAGTTTGGAAAGATCGGAAAAGACATCTTCACCATGGATTATCGTTATCCACTCTCTGCTTTCCAAGCCTTCGCAATCTGCTTGAGCAGTTTCGACACAAAACCAGCCTGTGAATGATATCTTTGTCTGTTGTAGATCAAGATCATCTTTTTGGCTAAGTTGTTGCTTCCTTAACTCTGAATATGTTTATTCTCTACTTAGAAGCTCATCGTGCATATGGCCACATGTTAAACGACTGACAATCTTAACTGTAAGTTGCTTTATGTAACGGCCATTTATGTTTAGCTGTGGGGTATAAGTTTTTTATGGCTTACCTGTTGTCTTCATTCTGAAACTATAGATATTTAATGTATCAAGATTAATGATTTATATCCATTTAGCTGCATTGGTTTGTGGTGACTACGGCTGATATAGTTTATTAGTCAATATATTCCGAGTTTACTTTCATATTGTGTTTTTAAAAACTAGGACTGGGCTAAGATCCTCAACCCTAGATGGAGTTCTTGTCCGCATCATTCTCTATTTATGAGTGTTTTTGCACTCGGCTTATAGGTTTGCTCTCACTTCCTTGTAGCCATGACGCGTTATATTTTGAGCAGAAGCGCTCTGATATGACTTGTTAGTGGTAGGAAGCATTCTGTTACTATAAAAACACGATAAATCAATAATAATTAGACATCAAGAAGGAGAAGCGTAACAACCATACAGGGGATTTTCAAAAAATATTCTTTATACAGGCTCAACAACTGCCTATCCAATCAAAACATTCATAAGTATTCCCATATATACAATAACAAAAAACACAAATAAAATAATTATATAAAAAATAATAATAATATCTGAAACTTAGTTTAAATGCCAAACACATCCACAGAGGATGAATGTTGTGAACAACTTTAGTTTAGATCCAAGGTTTCACAAACCAAGCAAAACACAGTGTGCGTGACACCAAAAAAAGTAAAAACAAAAAAGAAAAGAAAAAGAGTCCAGTTCTTTCTAGAAAGGAAGAACAACATATAACTGCAAGGAGACCATCTCTATCTTCCAATAATCCATCTCGTCACATTCAGCAGCATGCTTTGCTAAAACACACAAGATCATGTACTCCTCATCGTACAGTAGAGTAAGTAATGAACTCCCTCGAGGTGAACTGAAAGGGCTGGAGTGGAATAGGGTTCCTGCGGATAGAACATAAAGTGAGATGATTCTGTTAGACAACAGGTAATCACATACATGGGTACAAAGACTCAAAACTCATCTAAAAGCAGAAAGACTCAAACTCACAGTCGAGGCCCGTAAACTTTTATTTGGCGTACATGGGTATCTCTTCCATTAAGATGATTTGACAACACGGCAATTTGCAACATGAAAGTATTGACAAAAGTGTCCCTGCCAAAGATATTGGTAAAACTAGAGTTCAGAAGTTTACTAACTTGTGCATACATACAATTCAAAACCACTTAATAGATGGATACTTTTAGAACTTAGCCAATCTATTTCCTAAAAATAAATAAGCATTCTTTTCTTTTCTTTTCTTTTTTTTTACCCCCAAAATCATATAGCAAAACGAAAGTTAATGGAAAACATTTTTCGATTAAGCAGACTTCTCCAATGCTTTAACAGGATTAGACCACAAGCACTGCTATTAACTCCGTGTGCAATTACAAATAACCAAACAAGAATTCTCCACTAGTCTATTTCTTTGGGTCTTATACAACATATTTATATTGTGCTACTTTCTTATATCCAGACCCATCATCTATGCATAGAAGTATTCATCTGTCCTTTAAGATTATAAGAGCTATGAGATACAAAACAAAGTATCATAAGAGGATTATGTGAAAAATAAATAAATAAATAAAATAGATTATTTCTTTAAATAAAAATTAGATGTCAACTAAGGGAAAAAATGGATTCAGAACCTGGATTGCTAACCGTAAAGAATCATCAAGGCATTCAACAAGGAAATAACATAAATCACATTACCCTTTTTCTTTTGTTTTCTGAACTACACATGACGAATTTCTTATATTGCACCTTGCATATTAATTTTCCTCAATGGGATATATACAACAAAGAACATATACATTTGAAGGTCTCCTTTATTAGTCCTATCCTCTCATAACTGGTGCTTTGACCTAGTACCAGTTGGGGGGTGTAACAAACGTTAGAAAGTATGGTGCAAATCCCATCGTCTATTAAAGGAAAATGGAGAAGGGGAAACGGATTCTATCATCTCTTTGAGAGCTTCAAACATGATGTTGCTAAAAAATTCCCCCTGTACTTGGCTCTCAAGGAAAACACACATTCTCTCCTTCTCGTCACAATTCAGCTTTCACTTATCGCCAATGCGCCATGATGAGAAACAAAATTAACTCCTATTTCAAGTATCATATCAATCCAGTCGCACTCAACAAGGTGGATAAGATATGACTACCTTTCGTTAAGTCCATCAAATAAACATCAGACCAATGTTATATAGTAAAGAGCTGCCATTAAGTTTTAAACCCCAAATAAAATAGATAGTAGCAAGTGTATATGTAAAAGTAACGATACAATTATACAAGAAAGAAATTAAATCAATCTATGCCCAATCTAGCACATACATCTTTGAAAACTAAAAAAACCAGCACAAAAGAAATTAATCTTCGAGAATTCAGTAAATAAAATAAAAATAAAAATGGCAAATAAACATTGAATTAAAGCTTATATTGCTTACCGAGGATCATTCCCAGATAATAATATGTAGACCCAACCAGTCGGCTTGACAAGTTCAACATTTTTTATCTCCTAGTTGCATTTGCAAAGGCAGAACCAAACGGAACTAGATCAAGATCAATTCAATACAAATTTTAAAATAACGAAGTGTTTATGTGTTTGCATTTGTGAGACAACCTGAATGTTGAGAAATAAATTCACCTTCAAATTGTGGAAACCATCACCAGCACGAATAGAGATCTTACTAGGTGTGTAGCTCTCGTCAAGCTTGAAATCCACATAGAGAACCACTAACTGAAAAACAAGAACTTCTTACTGATTGAAATCAACTACAAAAAATAAAATAAAATAAATAAATAAAAATTAAAAATTAAAAATTACAAAAGCAGAAAGAGAAACAGGCCAAAGTGAATTCAATTGCATATATATATATATACATACCTGAAGCTTCACTTTCTTTTGAAATTGAATATTTACAAGGTGAGGCTGCGCCCCATCTGATCTGAATTTAAAAAATAAAATAAAATCACATAGTGAAAGTATTTCAGTATGAGAGAGAGAAGGAGGGGGAGGGGGGGATGTACTGCCAGTAGGTGTCGAGATTGTCATCGCGGAGAGCAGAGACGCCATTGCCGGGCTTGCAAGAACTGACGCTCCAGGCCGCTTTCTTGGCCATTTCACGGAGGTCATCGTCAACAACCAGGTTTTGGTTACCTCCGATGAGCTTACCTTCTTCCTCTCCCTCCGATGACTCCGTTGCCATTTTTTTCTTCTAATTGATAGCCTTTCGATTATACTCAACACTTTATTTCCTCCGAACGGACTATGAAAGCCTCCGACGTCTCTGTATAAATATCGGGAGTTATTATAAAACCCTAACGCAACAACTATAGAAAGGCTCCATATGACAAAGGATTGGATGACTTAGGCCTCGTTTGCCAAGTGACTTTTTTTAGCTAAAAAGTTCAAAAGTTACTAAAAAAGTCAAAAAGTCAAAAAGCCAACAACCTATACAAAAAAGTCAAAGATTCCCTTTTCTCTCTACTTTTTACATATCTTTTCGTAAAAAGTAAAAAAATCATCCCAAGCATACTAGTTTTTTTTTACATCATATTTTAGCAAAAAAATCAAAAAGTTACTAAAAAAGCCTATTCCCAAACGAGGCCTTAATACAGTATTTAGAACTAGTGGGGTGAAAAATTCTCATCAATTATCCAATAGCAGGTAGTTGCACGAGTGGAGATTTCCTTACGTTGACTTCCCAAAAATTCATTAAATAAAATAAAAAGACTAGGAATTAACTGAATTATGGCAAACTATCAACACTTCCATTTCCAAATGTCTTTCCATCTTTCCCCCAAAGGAAGAAAAGAAAAAAGGCCATGCCTGGTTTGTGTTTCAGAAGAAAAATTCAAAAATATTTTTAAAAAATTAATATCAAAAATATAATTTTAAATTTTTAAAAATTATTTTGGCCTCCCAAAAAATAAAATTATATAAAAATGATAAGTGTTTTTAATTTTTAATTTCTTTCACCAAATTAATTTATAATTGTTTTTTTTTTTTTTTTTAAATTTCTGAAAACCAAACCAAATTATTTCTTTTCAGTTCATTCCTTTTCTTAATATTTTCATGTTAGAAAACCTCAAGCACATTTGTCAGCAGCATCAGCCAACAACAAAATACTCATCATAGTTATTGTATAGCAGTCAAACTACACTCCACTCAATTTGTTAGATCCACACTGAACTTCAATGTGATAACTTAACACCAAAAAGAAAAATAAATAAATAAATGACCACAACAACAACTTGTTCTGAGACTGCCTACCTGGTTTAGGGCATCTCCAACTCTCCAATTCCACATTCATTAATCTAATTTTTCCCAATTTTTTTGAGCAAAATGGTAATAAACACATACATACGAATCACCAAAGGTTTCAATGGCGGGGGGAGAGAGAGAGAGAACTATATCTATTAGGGCAAAAATTATCTATAAAATTAGGGTTACTCCACACCAATCAATCTAAATTTCCCCAAATTTTTTGAGCCAATATGGTAATAAACACATACATACAAATCACAAAAGTAAATTGTATCTATTAGGGCAAAATATATCTACAAAATTAGGGTTCTTTGGATTAATGTGTGTGTGTGTGTGTGTGTGTGTGTGAGAGAGAGAGAGAGAGAGGGGGAGAAGCGATTCGAGAGCTTACAGTTTGGTATTCGGGTTCGGTCGTCGTCCTCCTATCCTCTGTTACTTCGCTCTTCCGAACCTAGGTTCAGTTGAGAGAGAGAGCGTAAAATTATCCCCCGCCAAATCTATAGTTTGGCTTTGAAAACTTCATAAAAAAATATTGTTAAAAGCCAAATCTACCTTACAACTCTATGGGATAAGCGCTCCCCTAACTCACCTCTTCATATTCCTTATACTATTTTTATGAGTTTTAGGCCTCGTTTGGGGACTGACTATTTTAGCTAAAAAATTAAAAAGTTAACTAAAATTAGTCACATTACCTCTCTACTTTTCTGCACATCTTTTCGTAAAAAGTCAAAAAGTTATTAAAATAGTCTATTCCCAAACGAGGCCTTAAACTCACATTAATAATTCAAATCTTCTATTTTGTAAGTCATTAATATAAAAAATTAATTTCATCGGATAATTATAAATATAAAAACAAATCACATTTTATTTTATAAAATAGATGATTTAAATTTAATTATATTTTTCATTCATTTAATAAAATAAAATGTGATTTATTTTTATATTTATAGTTTTTTGTATAGATGACCTTCATTACGAGGTCTACAAAATAAATGGTTCAGATCATCAGCTCGAGTTCGAATTAAAACCCAATAAAAAGAGTACGGAAAGATACGAAGAGATGAGGTATGGACGAAAACTTATCCCCAACTCTATTTGGTTTAATTTTTTAAAAACTGATTTTACACATTTTTTTTCACTGATTTAAAAAAAATAATTTTTGAAAAAATAAAAACCAAACAGAGTAATAATATTGTTTAATTTTGAATTTTAAATTCATATTTTTATTTTTAATGAAGTGCTTTTTTTAGTATTTTGTTCATTTTTTATTTTAGTTTTTTAGATTAGATGCATCTATTTAGATGCAGTTAAATAGTAAAATATTTGTTCAGAAATATTTAAAAAGTTTAATAAATATCATGCATTATTTATTTATTTTTATAGTATTTAGTGAAGTTTTTCAAGGTTTTTCACCAATTTTGTGCTTTTAAGAGCATCTCCAATGGTTCATTACTTTTTTCATCAAATTTGAGTAAAAAATAGTTGATTTTCTCAATCTGATATGGCTTGCTCCAACGGTGCATCAAAAGGGAAGAGTCGACCGGTAAGGCAAGAAATTTTTTTTTTTCAACCTGTTTTAACCTTTTTGACCCTGTTTGAACCTACCTATTTGAAAATGAACCGGTCAACCGGTGGGTCCACCGGCTGGGCATCCGGTTGGTTGACCGGTTGGCCCACCTCAACGTTATAGCACAATGAAATACTGAAATCGCGAGCTTGTTGTTAGTTTGATGAAATTTTGTTCTGTTCTCATTTTGATATCAATTTGGTGAAACCATTAGAGACACAAACAATGGCTTTTTCATCAAATTTCAAATCTGATGCTGGGTTTGATGCACCGTTGGAGATGGCCTAAGTTAAATCTGGATGAAGAGTATCTAAAGAGGAACAAAATCTGATTAAAATATTTAAAAATTTTACTAAAAATAAAAATATATAAATTCAAAATTTAAAAACTTATTAAAATTTTAAACTATCATTAAAAACTATTAACTAATTTGATAATTTAAAAATTTGAAACATACAAAACCAAATATAATTTGAGTGAAAATTATATATTTTTTCTTTAATGCTCTTAAAATGTGTTCACATGACTATCACATAAAAGTGTTAGAAATTAACAAATATATTTTTTTATCGGAGGAACTTGACATTCATAAAAAAACCCCAAAGGAACTTGACATTCATAGAAAATTAGTAGAAAGACATCTAACAAGGGACACAGGAGGCTGATGTCACGTCCCGACAAATTACCTAGATAAAATTACTTACCAAGAGGAAATCTTAAGGAAGGGAGACTAAAATAGAATGCTCTGGAAGACTTGAGAAAATATGGGAGCTTGGGATGGAGATCAATGGAAGGATCTAGAACTTCCTAACTCATTCCAACACTTGAAGAGAACATGGAGGATTCTAGAACATCTGAGTATTCAAGACACTTAAACTTGTAAATATCTTGCATAAATATTTCTATAGCATTCTAGAATATTCTTTTAGCTTGTACCAAAGGCTTCCAAGGGAAGCTTCTCCATAAATTTCCTAGTGGATTCTAGAGTGTTCTAGAAAAGGCCAAGAGTGCCTATAAATAGGAGAGGAGCTCATTTGCTCCAAACCATCTAAGAATTATAAAGCTTTCTCCCATGTGAATACAAGGCATTCTCTCAAACTCTATTGTGTTCTTCTAACTTCTCTTTCCTACAAGTTTGTGAGTTAGGCTGACTTAGCATCATCAAGTAAGACTTGAGATTGTCCAAGTACTGCACAGATAGCTTGGAAACAACCAAGGCCATGACACGAGCTACCAATCTAATTGTAGCATATTAGAAAAACAAGCACCAACAGTACAATGGGCAGCCCCATTAGCACTTCTTAGGCACCATTTAAAGAACACACCATTTCGCCTAGCTAAGGATCTGATATCCTCAACAATAACACCACAATCCCAAGGGGAGCTTCTTTTGAAACGCATAACTAAACAACACATAACATTTTACCGTCCAAGTTGAGGAGGAGACCAAACAGATGGAACACTTCTTGTATTGCTTGACAACCCATGAAGCTGTGGGCACCTCTTGTATTGCAATAAAACAAGCCTCTTCTATGCAAGCTCAATCGATCAAAAGGAAGAGGGTCCACGGGAACATGATTAAAAAATGATGTTACAAGAGAGTGTAACCTTATATGATTGACAAATAAATTGTGAGAATTTTTTAAAGGTTTCAAATATTTTTTTACATTTTATTTATTTTTTAATGATAAGTGACAGAATGACTACATTGAAAGAACATAGTTGTCACAATTAAAAGATCAAAGTAAAAACCAAATGAAAGTTGGAAAGTGAAAACTATGATTTACTTTAATAATATTTTCATTTGATATTTTTTATGAGAAAAATAAAATAAATCACATTTGCACAATCTCAACAAAATTACCAAAGTATACTAGCATTTTAATTTTAAATTATGTCCAAAATTTAACTTTGGCATTAATTGCGAGATGATCTTACTAGCTCATCAATTTTTTCAAGATGTAACATATGTATACTTATTTGATTGAAATTGAAAGGGGGAGGGGGTAATCAATACTTTGCAAATATATAATGCTTAAAAGTGGTTTGGTTGTTTACTAAAACCATTCTCTCATAGTTGTTGAAGCATTGAATTAGAACAATTTTTTTTTTTTTTTTACGAACTTTTTCCTTTATTTATTTAGCAATTTAATTGATGTTCCATCTTTTTTATACAATGACTCCCCTTATGGCCTGTTTGTTTTGAGTGACAGAGGAGGGTACAATATGTTCTTTTAATGTTTAAATTGACATAACACTTTTATCTCTTTATCATCTTAACGAACCAAATTACTCATGAACAGCTTGACCTCAATTCATTTAAAACTTGTTTGGGTCTGACGCTTTTGTTAAATAAACAAACTCAAAGCAAATATTTAGACTCGTTTAGTATTTGAACCAAACTCAAGTAGATCCAAGCTTGGGCCAAATAAACTTGTGAACACAATAATATATGAATTATTATTTAATTTCAATAACATTAACTAACGTATTTTCATTGATTTATTTCATTTCTCTATTTATGTTTGGTGTTTGTGAAAATTTAAATATTTGATTCATGAAGTTTATTAATAATATAAGCATTCTTTCATTTTTATGCTAATACTTCTTTTTAATGTGCATACTAATTAAAGTTTTTTTTTTTTTTTTTCATTTTCTTTCGAGGCTCGAGTGAGGCTTATTTATATAATCAAGTTGACTTAAGTTGATCTCAAGCTTGTTAAATATTTGACAAGCTAAACTCAAGCTCTATTTGAGCTTAGCTCAATCTGTTTGCAACCTTAGTACTCTAAAATTATTAAATAATTACACGTGTTTATATCCTCTTAGCTTTATCAAATAAACAATTAAATAGTTAATAATTCTCAGCAACTATTATCTCATTGTCCAATTGAAATTTGAATACTTTCTATACAACAAGGTGAGCTCACTACCAACTCTTAACGGGAAACTATTTGGGCCATTTATATGCTATGTCTTTATCACATCAACTCTTATAGGGAACTACAATTTGGTCCACTTAATTGCTATGTCTTTATCACCTTCTCTTTCATATAACCTCTCCCACAACCTTCCTTGTCCCTTCTCTACCTAAAGTTTCCAACCACAAACCCAAAATACTTTAGTCCCTTCTCCATCACCATTATAGAAGGACACACAAGCGAACACAATATTCACAAATATTTTCACATTTATAGTTGCGAATATTTTGTCTCGCATTTATACATTCTGTGTCAAATACTTTCTGTGCACATAGACTTTTTTTCGAACTTTAATGGCACTTCGGATGAGGTCCCCTTCTTCCCTTGCATGCGATCGCAAATTTCACACACAATCTATGGTAATCACACAGTGGTTTACAGGAAACTAAACTATTTTTACATACATTCATATTGTTACAAATGTTGCCACAGTAAATGCAGATAGACATATAAATGTGAAGAATTGGGGGTAGGAGTGAAGAACAGAAAGGAGAACAGTGGAAATAAGTAATGTTGAAATTCTAAAAAAATACTTGCTGATTGATGTACTGGGAGTCTGTAGCTATCCAAGATTGGTGCCTGCAAAACCAGATGTACTCTCTAAGACAAAGTTCCGCAAAAGTAATTGAAGAAAATAGATGTGCATGAGCTAAATTTCTAAAAACAAGGATTACAATACTATTTCCTGTTAGAAAAATCATAATTTTTTTTTCTTTTTCCTTTTTTCATTTTGGCTAGAATTTTGATTGGATCAGAAAATACATAACACAGGACAAGAATTTTTGCATAAAGTTAGCTATGAGGGGTTTATGAATTCCTATTTAGTTCAATAAACAAAATAGTGAAATATCGGCGATGCCTCACCTGTAAACAATGGAGATGAAAAAAAAACAGTTGGATCTTTTTTATGTTTGGATCATGGATTTGAGTAGTGATTTGAAAAGAGAAAGGGAAAAGGTGAGACAAATGTGAATGAAATATAAGTTCATTTTTTTCTCCATTTCCCATTCACTTTCTAAATTCTTATTCAAATTTATGATCCAAACACAGTGTTAACGAAACTCTGCATTGCGAAGGGTGTGTAAATCAGTTCCCCAAGTTGAGATGGGTTGAGTTTGATCTTGCTGCAATGAGAAGTAATGCATAAGGCACTATGACAAATATAAATCAAAGACGGCGATGAAACGGAAGAAGCTACTAGGAGAGAAAGAGATTACAGGGAAGCAGGACAATGAGTCAAGAAAAACATTTGGGACAGGCGTAGAAGAGCTTGTGGTTGTCTGTGCCGCTTGTGGTCCTTGTTGCGCTTGAATGAACTGGAGGTAGGCCAAATTGGCCATTCCAGAAGGTGCAGCGGCTGCTGGAAAACTGGTGACGTAAGCAGGAAACTTCATTGCATAATTTTTTAAAGCACAAGTCAGTAATTAAAGAAATATAATCTCGATGTTCACCAATTAACCCTTAATAAGTAGTTGATCTGTTGCAGCCTTACCTCTTTCATGAAGAAGCTATCAATGTTGAAGTCAATTCTTGGATTCAAGGAAGCCAGTTTCATTGATAGGAACTGTTATATGAATCAACAAAATTAAATTATCAAAGATCAAGTAATGAATTAATGAAATTGGGAATAAAAGTAGACAAGAAAAAGACACACCTCAACTTGTCTTTGAAGAGATTGCACATAGTTAATGATTTCTTCAAGCATTCCAGCCTTTCCTGTAGCTTTGCTGCACCCTGGAACTAAATCTTGCAGACATTTCATCTTCTTGTTGATCTTCTCCCTCCTTGCCTATTAATAACGCGTACATCCCTTAAAATATGATTCTCTTTCCAAAGGATATTCACATCAATTTTCAACAACAATATTGTTTTGCAAACTCAATTCACTTCAATTTTCAACAACACTATAATTTTGCAAACTCAATTCACAACAATTTTTATTGTAAACTCAATTCACTTCAATTTTCAACTACAATCTTATTTTGCAAACTCGGTTCACCTCAATTTCAATAACAATATTATTTTACAAACTCAATTCACTTCAATTTTCAACAACAATGTTATTTTGCAAACTCAGTTCACTTCAATTTTCAACAACAAATTTATTTTACAAACTCAATTCACTTCAATTTTCAACAGCACTATTATTATTTTGCAGATTCAATTCACTTAAATTTTCAACAACAATATTATTATTTTGCAAACTCACTCTTTCAGCTAAACTGTGGCTATCCGTGGCCTGTCCGCGACGTGCCCGGTCATGAATGTAATCAGTGTCAATCGAAGTTTCCCTCTTACGTTTTGCTGCTGCGACCTCAGATTCTCGTCCTATCTCTTTGTCTTTACATTCCTCTGCAACAAGAAGCTGCATTGAACAAAACAGTTATTTTATTTGAATTGAAACAAAATTTAGTTGCAATTCAATTTTCTTTTACACACAACAGAAGAGACCTCGGCTTTCCTCTTGTTCAAGTTAAGTCTCCCATTTTTTTGGTCCGCCAGCGAATTCAACGAGAAAGAGTGATCCATGTCAAGAAGAGAGAGAGAGAGAGAGAGAGAGAGAGGGAAGTTGGGATACAGAGAAAGAGAGAAAGGAGAGGCCGAAGAAGCCCCATGGAGCGACCATGAGAGGGGTAAAAATAATATACAAATCTAATTTTAGATACATATGTACATTATAATTAAAAAATAATAATAATATAATCAAATATCACATATAAAAAATAGTCGTGTTTTGGGAAGTTAGTAAAAAACTGATTTTTTAACTTTTTGACTTTTTTAATGACTTTTTTGATAAAAAAAACTGAGTTGTTTTGAGTAAAAAAGTCGACTTTTTTTGTTAAAAAAACTGAAAAATCAAAAAGTGGACTTTTTTGACATGTTGCCAAAACACCGTAAAATTCCTTGAGTTATAATTAAAATATTATTGTGATTAAGAAAAAATAAATTATAATTAAAGAAAAAAATTACATAACTAAAACTAATAATGGATATGATATATTATTTCCAAGGGAGTACATAGTAGAATTTCTCTAAAACAAATTAAGCGGGACAACACTTCTTCTAAAGTATTTAAGCTTGGTTTGACAACACAAACATCTTATTGATTATTGGACCACGCATACTTAATAATTTAAAATAAGCTTTGTTCCACTTAATTTGTTTTATGGACCACATATACTTAATAATTTTTCATTTAAGCATTGAGTTGGGTACTGAAAACAACTTTGTTTTATGGACCACGTATACTTTATCTTTTTCATTTAAGCATTGAGCTGGGTAAAACAAACTAATAAAAAATATATTTAAGATACTTGTTATATTAATAAATTAAGTTTAAATATATTTTGAAAAATATTAACATTTTGTTTGTTTGAACACTTTTTTAAATTTTTCTTTCTTTCTTCTAGTATTTGATACACTGTGGGTGTTTGGGAAGTGGCTATTTTAGAGACTTTTTGACTTTTTGGCTATTTTAGTAGGCTATTTTAGTTTTTGTGTTTGGGAAGATAGGATAGATTTTTATTTGAGTTGATGTATTGAAAAAGGTGTTGAAATGATGTTTGAAGTTAAAATGACAAATTTGTCCCTAACTTACATTTTTCAAAAATTTGAAGGGGTAAAATTATAATTTAGCTACCTGTCACTGTGATAGTGGTAGGACTGTCACAGTAACAACCACTGTCGGCCTATTTTTTTTTTTTTTTTTTTAAAAAAACTTTTGGTTTAGGAGCTTTTAGGCTAAAATTGTTTTTGGAGTTATTTTAGCCCCAAATCTAAGTTCCCAAACACCCCCATTAAAAAGCAAAACTGAACAAAATTATTATTATTTTGATTTATTTTTTGTGCATAAAATAGTTGTTAGTATGTTAATAATTAAATTACAACACAAACCAACATCTCTTCATAAACTCAAATATAAAATCTCACTGACATTGATACCTAAGTGTCATTTCCATGACCACCGGACAATTGCTATGGGGTTCAACATAAAACCAACTTATTTAAGAGAAAAATATTTTTAATTTTTGAATGATAAAAATATTGTTTGGACTAAAATTTTACTAATATCGCCACACTATTATCTCTACTACCCCCTTTTCCCTCTACCGTTGTTGACACCACGACCTCCATCTCTACGTTACCACTACCGTCACCACCACTAATATAACCATTAATACATTAATTTCAAAGATGAAATCAAATATGAAAAAAAAAAAAGAAAAAAAAAATTCTCCAAAACATATTTTTCTTCAAAATTAAAGGAACGTAATTCTATGAGATAGACAAACTCACTCGAGTTTAGGTTGTGACTGGATTAATTCGATTGAAGATTGTATAACTATTAAAATAAATAAGCAAACCTTAAATATAATTTTCAATTAGTTAAACTTTCAAACCATATTTATATAACTCACTATTCACTTGAAATCGGGTTTTCCCTATGAGTAGGCAAAGAAGTACTTCAATGTTGCGGATTTAATTCTTATAAATAGAAATTTGATTCATTTGTAGTCTTTATCTTTGGGTTTTTTACCAGCCAATCTCAATAATTGAATCTATTACCTATTAAATCCTAAGTTTCTATCGCATGCACTAACAAGTCCTGTTATATTTTTTTTTATCCCGACTTTACCCTTATTGTTATACTTTCACGCGTTTAGTTTTTTTTCTCCTAGTTTCCCGTTTAATTTTTGAACTTCAAATTGCGAACCACCGACAATATTTTTTTTGGCCATTTTTCATCTCCAACATATCACCACCGCAACCACCTCCTCAGATCCAGTGGCGATGAGAGAAAAAAAGAAAAAAAAATGAAGAGAATGAAGGAGAGAGATGAGAAAGCCATTACCAGAGAATAATTCTCATCATTTTATGCTATCACAAATCAAGCCAAAGAATCAAAAGTCTAATTCAGTGATAAATTTATCATGCAACAAATCTCAGCCAAAGTTGCAGTGATAAATTTATCACTGTTGAATTTGTTAAAAAATTTACAGATAGCAAACTTGATTTGAGAGAGAGAGAGAGGTATCACAACAAATTTATCATTGAATTAAGTAACAAATTTATCATTCATAAATTAAGTAACAAATTTATCACTAAATTAAGTAACAAATTTATCATTCATAAATTAAGTAACAAATTTATTAGATCAATTACTCTTCTGTAGAAGATCAACAACACCTTTCAATGCGCTGATTGGAAACTTTGCATTCCAAACCGGTGATGGAGGAAGATGGTGGCAACAGCGATGTCGAAGATGGTAGATCGATGATGGAGGATTGCAGTGTTGAAGCTATCAAATAAATGATGGGAGAGGAGCAGTGGTGATGGCAACGAGGGAAAAGGACGATAGTGGTTGAGGCAAGTATGGTTGAGCCGAACAACATATATTGTGATGGAGAAGGAGGAGATGGTGTGCCAGTGAGAAATATGAGAGTGAAAGAAAGAGAAGAGAGAGAAATAGAGATAGGGATGTGTTTGGGTTTAAGATAAAATCACTCAACTAAATGTAAGGGATAAAAATGGAAGATGGGCTAAATTATTTTGAGTCAGGACTTCTTGGAAATTAAGTCTGGTCCTAAGACCGGCCCGTAACTCCCCCATTATTTTTTCCTATTATGGGGGCCGGCTTGGGCTTGGGCTAGTTGATAGTTGACTCTAAACTTCGTTTGGCATGAGTAGGGGCACAAACAATTTGAGTCGAGCTGAGTTGAACTTTTGTATGTTTAATTTGCTTATTTATTAAGATTTTAACGAGTTCGAACTCGAGCTCGAACTCAATGAAAATTTAACGAACTGAGCTGGAGCTGAGTTGGCTCAGACTTGACTCAAACTTGAGTCTGTTCAAGAGTCTTAATGAGTCAAGGAAATTATAAATTCATACTTGCGTATGAGACTAAAATTCCAATTAGAACTTTAATTATACAATTACATATATAATATATGCAAACATATTAAAAGGAAAATCAATATCTTATCAAAATAATAATATCTACCACTAATATTATATAAATGTATTATCTATAGTTAGCTATTTACGTATAAATAAATTTAGTTATTATTTACATTATTTAAATTTATAAATAACATATTTATCCTATTTTTTATACATATTTTTACATTATTTAATATATAATTATATATTTATTCTATTATTTAAACAAATATTAAACGAACAACTAATGAGCTGAGTTTTAATATGTTTAGGCTTATTTATTAAGATTTTAATAAACTCGAGCTCGAGTTCGAGCTCAAGTGCAATAAAAATTTAACGAACCGAGTTCGAACAAGTCCTTACCAAGTCGAACTCAAGTTTGTACACGAACGGTTCTGTTCATTTACTATCCTAGACATGAGTTATTTTGACTAAATTAGTCAATAACGACAAAACATGCTAATTTAGTCATTAAGACAAAATTTCGCATCTAAATCATAATAATTTCACTTTTTTATCATAATTGTCAAATCAATTAAAACAAAATGGTCAAAATTTATCCCAAACATAATTTTTTTAATCAGATTAAACTGTCAAAAAATTAAAAAGTCAGGCTAAAGTAGCTCATCTCAAATAAGGGCTAACTATTGCTAGACTAGTGTTGTTACATGTAATATGTCATATTTGTAATTAAACTCCTATCTATTAGCCAAAATATGAAAAAAACCGAAAGGGTAAAAATAAAACCGTGATGAGCACTAGAGGAAGGCCTTCAGCAATTGATGACCTTGTGTTGAGGTCCACACGCTCCAACCAACTCTAGTCGTTTTAATTGGATGTAGTTCATATTGCCTATGATGCATACGTACAACTTTAACTCTTATCTTAGCAGCTGACTCTAAAAAACAAAACACTACCTTTCACAGCTTCGATATGATTTTAATGAGACAGATTTTATTTTATTTTATTTTTTTAAATGTGAAAAAGGACGCTGTGAGGCATCATAGCATCCATGGATCCTAACTCCAGAGTAAACGTTGTCGGCTAAATTTAACTCAACCCAAAGGAAGGGACCCATTACTGAGCAAAAGAGTAATGCACAAATCTCAGCACAAAAGACAGTTACAATCAAAGTACAGCTCAGTCAGTTTCATGGTTTGAAAAACGGACCGCTAGTCGCACCCCTCAAGAGTTGAGCCCTGCTCAACTATGTAGAAGGAAGGGACCTTTCCACTGTACCACCACCCTCAGTGGTGAATTTTAGTTTGCCAATGCTAAATAAGAAGGTTGGTGCAGGAGACTCTTCGATAATGCCAATCTAAGAGGACCATATATATATATTCATTTTTATTTTGGATGCAGATTTGAATCCGTAAGTAGTCATTAATATTGCTCTTTCGTATGAATCCGCAAACTACTCAGCAATTATTCCATGCAATTGATGCCCAATAATTTTGGTGGCACGGGCATAGTCCTATCAGAATAAGTGATGTCCTTGAAATGATTGTATGTGTTTTACATTAATGAAAGTGTTATTGTTTCCTATCTATGACAATAAAAAAAATGATTTTTTTTTTTTTTTTGGGTACATACAAGAATATGACACCCTTATATGGGTAGCCCAGAAGCATAATCCTATAAATGCCAGGAAAGACCAGCAATTAGGTTCTAGTAACACATGATTTGAAGTTTATGTAACATATACCAAACACTTTGCTCATCTCTTTAGCGATTACACTACAAGAAAACAGGGCAAATAACACAGAGCTTTTTGTGACGGTATAGGTGCCATCGCCAAAAATGATTTTTTGCGACGATGTGTAGGTGCCGTCACCAAAAAAAGTCTTTTGCGACGGCGTGTATCTGCCGTCCCCAAAAATAACCTTTTGCGACCGTAGTAACCCTGTCGCTAATGAAAGCACAAGAAAAATACAGGAACAATTGTGACGCCTGGTTTGCCGTCGCAAATTTTTTTTTTTATAGACTGGAAAAAGTTACTGTCGCAAATAGTGGACAATTTCGCAAAAAAACGGCGTCATTTTATTTGTTAGTGTTTATCATTTGTGACGGTTTAATATATGCCGTCGCAAAAACTAAAAATTTTCTATCCTGCTCATTTGTTTCCCATTCGCGGTCAAGTTCTCCCAAAATCCCTAAAAACCTTTCTGAAACCAAAATCCCCAAAATCCCTAAAAGCTTTCTGGGTTCCAGCATTCAGCATTGCCATTCATTGAAGAGGGTGAACGACGACGAGCGTGAGCAGCGAGTGACGAGGGTGAACGACGACGACGATGAGTAACAGCGAGTGACGGCTAGCAACGAACAATGGCCTTCACAAACCCTTCCACTCTCAACTCCCTCTTCCTTCCATCTCCTCCTCCAGACCTCACTCCCGCCAGAGTTTCCTTCTCAGAGCTGTAAGTGCTTTATGTTTATTTATTTACAAAATCTTATTTTTGATTAATTGGCTAGTGTTTACTTTTAGTAATTTTTTTTATTTATTTACAAAATCTCATTTTGATTAATTCTAACTCCATCTTTTATCATGCACATCCATTAAAATTAGAGTACATCATAATACACCAACAAAAAATAAAAATTAATTACGAGATAAAAGAAAGAGCAGAAGCTCTAAAAGCAATAAATAGACACTAATAGGTTGATTGGAATTTGAAGATGGGTATGATGATGGAGATAAAGATGGTGGCAATGGAAAAAATGGAATTCTGATGCCATTTGATGAAGGAGAAGAAAAAGGTAACACAGAGGCATGACTCTTATTGCCTGCATGAATCAACTTAATCATCACCATGAGGAGTACCAGATGCAGCTCTCCTGGACCCAAGACCCCCACAGTAACCTCCTTTCTCTCATCAATATCTCAACTGGGTTCTCTTTGTTTTGATCAATTATTTCCTTATTGAAGTTGGGTTTGTTCTACAGAGCAGACTTTCATAGTCTTGGATAAAGAATTGGTTGTTGGATACTTCATCCATGGAGATGCCCATGTTGAAGGTCAGTTGGACTTGCACACCCCCTCTTTTATTTACTGAATGGTTTTTATTTTATTTATTTTATTACTATTCTTTGATACTCTTGTTGTTTGCAATTGCAATTGAATTTTGGTTGTCATGTATAGTCAGTGTGGAGTATTG
The DNA here is from genome assembly GCA_036172215.1 of Camellia granthamiana. Classification (NCBI taxonomy): domain Eukaryota; kingdom Viridiplantae; phylum Streptophyta; class Magnoliopsida; order Ericales; family Theaceae; genus Camellia; species Camellia granthamiana. The sequence goes on from CM069906.1 coordinate 106,748,919, forward strand.
TTGATAACTTGATATTAATGAAATTTCTTTATTGTATTGATAATTTCATACACATATGTGCTTATAATTGTGCTTGTATCAATTTTGTGAAGGTTAATCATTGTTGAAATAGGTCTCTCTAGAGATTTTTTTATGGCTTTTCACAGTCATGGAAAGGGGGCTGTTATACAATCCCATCTTCTCCCCTTAGTACCCTGATGCCTCCCCCTGGGCTACACTATTTTATTTTTATTTATTTAGTTTGTGGGGAGATTTGTATTTTTGAGATATCTCCTCTATGTTGTAGAGTCTAATCTCTTGGGTTATTCCTTCTCTTGCTTCAAGAGTTTGCTTCTACATGGTGGATGGGGTGTTTTCTGGTGTTCTCCATTTTTTGTGTGCTAGCTTTCATGGTGAGAACTAAGAACCCACTTTGGTTATCCAGATTTGCTATGAAATTTTCCCTTTCCATTCTAGATTCTTGTTTGTGTATGCAAGATCTTGTGGTGGTTCTTGTTGATGGGTAAATTTCTGTGTGCTTTTCTGGAAATCTTTGATTTGCCATTAAGAGTGATATCAAAAAGGCTTGAGTTTGTGGGCTCCCATGAGATTTTTATATTTGTTGGAGGTGGTATTTTCTTCCAGCACAGCTGGAGTTTTGGCCAAATGATCTCCATGTGTGCCTGCTGTTGTTGCTGCTGAGTTGCTAAGGAGCTGCTTCAGTGTTTGCTGCTGGTTTGTTCAAATCCATGCTGGTTTTGTTTCAAAACCATGGGTGGTTTTGTTTAAGACCATGGGCTGGTTTGGAAGCCTTGGTGGGTTTTCTTGACCAGATAGTGTTGATTGGACTAAACTTTATTTAAAATTTATTTGTCCAATGTGTTGTATTGCTTTAGCCTCGCTTTGAGCTTATTTAAATCTATTTAGTAGATTATATTGTGTGTTAGTAGCTAGGAGTGTTTTTCCTTTTTGAAGGGCGTGTTGCCTTTTAGGCATGTAATGAACTTCATTGTAATATCTAATTTTTTGGTATAAAATATATGACTTACCTACCCTATTGGGCCTGAAATTGTGGAAGATAACAGCTTGGTATAAAATATTTAGATTTTATAAAATAAATTGACTTACCTACCCTCTTGGGCCTGAAATATATGACTTACCTACCCTTTTGGTATAAAATATTTTTTGGAAAACTATTTGCCACTTGCGGAATTTGCTTATAATAACAGCTTCCACTCTAGCATCGATATGGCACCATACGAGGCTTTGTATAGTAGAAGGTGTAGATCACCAAATTGTTGGACAGAGGTCGGGATAGAGCTTTACTTGGGCCTGAAATTGTGCAAAATACTTCGGAGAAAATCAAAACTATTCGGCAAAGGCTCAAAATAGCTCAGGACCGACAAAAGAACTATGTAGACGTTCGAAGAAGACCTCTTGAGTATGAGGTCGGTGACCACGTGTTTATCCGTGTGTCCCCAATGAAAGGCCAAGTCAGGTTTGGAAAGAAGGGCAAGTTGTCGTCCCGTTACATTGGGCCGTTTTAGATTCTGGAAAGACTTAGTCCAGTTGCTTATAGAGTTGTTTTGCCACCAGGATTCGAACAAATCCATAATGTGTTTCACGTGTCGATGTTGAGGGGTTACCTCCGAGACCCGTTTCATGTGATTGATTATCACCGGATAGCTATTGATGAAAATATGGAATACGCCGAATGGCCGGAACGAATCGTTGACCGACAAGTGAAACAACTGAGAAGCAAGTCCATCCCAATAGTGAAAGTGGAATGGAAAGAACACTATGGGACAGATGCCACGTGGGAAAAGGAGGATGAAATGCGACTACGCTATCTATATTTGTTTCCCGACGAAGGTAAATTAAGTTTGGAGGACCAAACTTCCTAAATGGGGGAAGACTGTAATATCCTTGTTCTGTAGTATGCTGATTGGTCCTTAACATGAATATGATTATGTGTTTGATATGATTTTATGTGCCATTATGTGAAAATATGTGGTTTTGAATTTCTATCTATTCACCGTAGGAATATCTGTTTGATTGTCTGCTTTGGAAATTAAATTGAAGGCCCTATCGGCCACCGAAACCGAAATTGGTCGCGCCATTGTGATTGGCATAATTTTTAGAGCCTACGGTGAAGTTTAATTGAAAAATTGAATTGGACCAGATTAAATTGATTAAATTGATGAATTAGTGCCCAATTATTTATTATTATTAAATTGGAATTAGTGGGGCTTTATATAAAGGGCCATATACACTCTCATGGTTTCTTTTTGAGCTCAAAATCTGAGATATACATTTAGAGGGTGAGAAGGCCGGCTATAGAGAGAGAGAAGGGAGAATTGTGCAATTTTGGCCTTGAAGCTTGATAACTCTGAAGCTATACTCAAGAATTTGCTATTGATTGGAGAAATTGAGCCTCTAGGTAGGTAATTGATCTTGAATTCAAGTTTGAATAATGGTCAAGAACATGGATTAAATTCATTATAAGGAAATTGAGTTGATTTTGTTGTATTTGAAGTCATGGAATACATACATGTGCATAATAGCCATGAATTTGTATAGTTGAGCATGAAAAATATGATCCATGTAGAATTGTGGCTAGAATCCATGATTGTGACCACCATTTGTATAATTTGAGTTTAAATGGAAGTTATATCTCACATGCATATACCATTCATAAGAAGTATGAGCTTAAATGCATGAAATTGTTATGTTGAAAGTGAATTTGGTGTAGATTGGGACATGCATGTGATTAATTTGTGAAATTGAGCTCTATTGTGTTGTAATTTGGTGTTGGTACCATGTTAGTATATGATTATGTGAAGTTTGAGCCAAAAGCATGCATCTAGAACCATTGAATGTCAAATTGGAGCTCAAGAACATGTTCTGGAAAACCTAGAAAATTTGATGTTCGCTCGAGCGGGGGAAACCGCCGCTCGAGCGTGAGTTTCATGCTCCTAGTATTTTTGCAGACTTGGATGTTCGCTCGAGCGGGGAAGTTAACGCTCGAGCGGGGAGCTATGTAGACAGACCTTCAGCTCGAGCGCTGGACTTCACGCTCGAGCGTAATTTTGATGCATCTAGCACTTTTACAGACCTCATGGGTCTGCTCGAGCGGGGAATTCCATGCTCGAGCGGGGACCCTGTTTTCTGAAATTTCGTAAAGGCATTCTGAGTTTCGTTTTCCGTCCTCTTTCACTTCTAAGTACTCTTAGGCATGCATTGAGCATTGTAATTGAGTTAAAGAGATAAGAATGAAGCCTAAAGAGGAAAATGTGAATTTAGAACGGATTGAATTGTTTGTGACCCTTTTGTGTTCATGGAATGTGTAGGGTCGAGCTCCAAGGCAAACCAACCAATCGATCACTGTGAATAATATCTTAACAAAGATATCTGAAATATGTTGTTGTCCAAATTACTTACTTCTATGTAAGTTTTATAAGTTTGTTGATTCGATTGGTGGACAATGTTGCTATGCCAAATGAATAGGCCAGAGGCTAGTTTGATCTGAATGATGGAGTGAATGGGCCAGAGGCCGTTTTGACAAAAATGAATGGATGGGCCAGAGGCCGTTTTGACATGAATGAATGGGCCAGAGGCCGTTTTTACACGAATAAATGAATGGGCCAGAGGCCGTTTCGACATGAATAAATGAATGGGCCAAAGGCTAGTTTGATACGAATAAATGAATGGGCCAAAGGCCAGTTTGACATAAATGAGAATATGAATTAGGCCCAAGGCCGTTTGAAGCATGTTGTTCTACATACCGTTTGTATAACTCCTTTATTTGATATTATTCACTGGGCTTTCGCTCACGCTCATTCATGTGTTTGTAGGTGAGCCAAGAGAAGTCCAAACCCAGCCCCAGTGAAGTCTGTGAGGAACAACACAGGTTTTGAAGAGTCAGCCCTTGCGTCTCATGCACGAGACCTGTTTTTGCCTTTTTGTCATTCTGTTTTATTTTGTCATGTGGGCGAAGTCTTTGAATATGTTGTATATAGTTTTCTTGGGTTGACTTAGACATATATGATCCTGTATGCACAGAACCTTGTGTAGTACATATTTTGGTTGTGAGTTATTAATATGTATATGTATGCTTTGTTATGATGTGCCATGTAAGCACAGCTCTATGGACAAAGTTCTAAACTGCTTCCGTTTGGCCCCCATTAACTCTGTTAACATGCATTTGGTTTGGTTTGAGGCCGTAGGTAATCTCATGATTACTGGCCAGTTATGTCCTCAACCCACGAGGGCAGGTTCGGGTCATGACATGATGTATGCATATAAACTTTAAATTTCTATTATTTCCATGTACATCATTAGATTATTGCCTACCATTTACAAGTTTCCCAATACTATTCTCAATATATGAAATACCTTGTCCACTAGTTGATTGCATTTAAAAGCACTAACCCTACTTTGAGAAGGAAGAAGTCAAAATTGAATCATAATTGAGGGAGATTAATTTTTATCTGCGTATGGATTTTTCATTAATTTTTATAAGCGTATGAAATACTCCACTTGACTTCTTTATGTTGCTTATCTGTATGTGCTAAATTCATGTCCATAAATGATATGCCCTTTTTTCTAGCCATGGTTGGTGATGTGAATATATACATGAATGACTTGGATGATTCCCAAATGGCAGAGATTGAAATAATGATAGTTGAGCCCAAAAGGTACATGCCTTTCATTTTCTTCTTATGATAGTGCCAATGATGATTGGGAGTCGCAGATTATTTCATTATCACTAATTGCTCATCTCTTCTTATTTTCATTTATAATTAAGTCCAATGAATATATACATGAATGACTTGGATGATTCCCAAATGGCAGAGATTGAAATAATGATAGCTGAGCCCAAAAGGTACATGCCTTTCATCTTCTTCTTATGATAGTGCCAATGATGACTGGGAGTCGCAGATTATTTCATTATCACTGATTGCTCATCTCTTCTTATTTTCATTTATAATTAAGTCCATAGTATATGTGTCCATGTACAACCATATTTTCCTTCAGACCATTATGTTTCTTTTGGTTTGGTTACTATTTTACTTTTCTCTGAAGTTGTTAAAGATGTGGATGCTACAACAATGTTTTTTTCCCTGGTTGATGATTTTTTTAAAAGCAACAAATGAAGTATTAAACACTTTGTCTATATATATATGTTTTGTATGTATATTAACATTGATACTAATTATATTACATGATTTTACTTATACAAGTGAAGCATAGTTTATGACGGACATAGTTTAAGCATATTTTACTTGTATGTCTTATTCAATACAGGATGAGTTTAATTGTCAACTCTTCATGCTACCTGAGGATTGCCGAACTTTAGAGGCTAGGAATGCCATTTTCCACGAGTTGATAGGTCATGACGGACATGTCGGATTTCGGTCTAGGAAAACTAATTCTTGTGGGAGAAGACGGGACTCCAATGGGGTTCCTAGTTTGGGAGTTAGAGCTGGATTTCGGTCTAGGCAAACTAGTTTATTAAGAAATTTGAATTCGAGATGTTGACGCCCCAAAATCTCCAAACAGCGTTGGATTAGTACAAAACTTGACACACACGACCGCTTAGACATGAGAGACTTGTAGGAGAAGACAGGGCTTGAATCGGGTTCTCGATTTGGGAGTTAGAGCTAGATTTCGGTCTAGGCAAATTAGTTCCTTAAGAAATTTGAATTCGAGGTGTTAACGCCCCAAAATCACCAAACGGCGTCGGTTTAGCACAAAACTTGGCACACACGACCGCCTAGGTACGAGAGACTTGTGGGAGAAGATGGGACTCCAATCGAGTTCCCGGTTTGGGAGTTCGAGCCAGATTTTGGTCTAAGCAAACTAGTTCATTAAGAAATTTGAATTCGAGGTGTTGACGTCCCAAAATCTCCAAATAGCGTTGGATTACCACGAAACTTGGTAGACACGACCGCCTAGGCACGAGAAACTTATGGGAGAAGACGGGGCTCGAATCGGGTTCCCGGTTTGGGAGTTAGAGCTGGATTTCGGTCTAGGCAAACCAGTTCCTTAAGAAATTTGAATTCGAGATGTTGATACTCCAAAATCACCAAATGGCATCGGTTTAGCACGAAACTTGGCACACACGACCGCCTAGGCACGAGAGACTTGTGGGAGAAGACAGGACTCCAATCGGGTTCCTGGTTTGGGAGTTAGAGCCGGATTTCGATCTAGGCAAACTAGTTCCTTAAAAAATTTGAATTCGAGGTGTTGACGCCCCAAAATCTCAAAACAACGTCGGATTAGCACGAAACTTGACATATACTACCGCCTAGGAACGAGAGACTTGTGGGAGATGATGGAGCTCGAATCGGGTTCCCTGTTTGGGAGTTAGAGCTGGATTTCGGTCTAGGCAAACTAGTTTCTTAAGAAATTTGAATTTGAGGTGTTGACGCCCCAAAATCACCAAATGGCGTCGGTTTAGCACGAAACTTGGCACACACGACTGCCTAAGCATGAGAGACTTGTGGGAGAAGACGGGACTCCAATCGGGTTCCCGGTTTGGGAGTTAGAGCTGAATTTCGGTCTAAGCAAACTAGTTTATTAAGAATTTGAATTCGAGGTGTTAACGTCCCAAAATCTTCAAACAATGTCGGATTAGGACGAAACTTGACACACACGACTGCCTAGGCACGAAAGACTTGTGGGAGAAGACGGGGCTCGAATCGGGTTCCCGGTTTGGGAGTTAGAGTCAGATTTCGGTCTAGGCAAATTAGTTCCTTAAGAAATTTGAATTTGAGGTGTTGACGCCTCAAAATCACCAAACAGCGTCGGTTTAGCACGAAACTTGGCACACACGACCGCCTAGGCACGAGAGACTTGTGAGAGAAGACGGGACTCCAATCGGGTTCCCGGTTTGGGAGTTAGAGCCGAATTTTGGTCTAGGCAAACTAGTTCATGAAGAAATTTGAATTTGAGGTAACTCCAAACAGCGTCGGATTAGCACGAAACTTGACACACACGACCGCCTAGGCACGAGAGACTTGTGGGAGAAGACGAGGCTCGAATCGGGTTTCCAGTTTGGGAGTTAGAGCCGGATTTCGGTCTCTGCAAACTAGTTCCTTAAGAAATTTGAATTTGAGGTGTTGACGTCCCAAAATCACCAAACAGAGTCGGTTTAGCACGAAACTTGGCGCACACGACCGCCTAGGCACGAGAGACTTGTGGGAGAAGACAGGACTCCAATCGGGCTCCCAGTTTGGGAGTTAGAGCTGGATTTCACTCTAGGCAAACGAGTTCCTTAAGAAACTTAAATTCGAGGTGTTGACGTCCCAAAATCACCAAACGAGGTCGGATTAGCACGAAACTTGTTTAAATATCGGTCTTTTTGGTCAATAAATTTTGTTATAAAAACAGAAGCTCGAATAATTATTTTGATACCCTCACTTAAATATTTTTTTCTACTCGCGTTTAGTAATTTGTTTAAGAATTGGCCGAAGGTAACTTCAGTTACTGGCCATCACAATGCTTAACTCTTGAGTACGGGGAGCAGGTCGTGACAAGTGGTATTAGAGCCTAGGTTTTTAAAATTATTTTTCTAAAAGCATTGGAGCAAAAGACGCATGCACGAATATGATAGGGGAAACGTTGAGCTAGATTATAGGTTGTATTTAAATTAAATATTTGTGTAGCTAAGATGAGTTATTTGTTACTCTATATATAATTGTGTATATCTTTCATGTATATGCTAAATAATTTGAAGAAAAAAAAAAATTCAAACAGGTATACTAAATCTTAAAAAATAAAAAATAAAAAAATAATAATTTTGACTTTTTAGAAGTGGTTTCAAATCTATAATATTTTAAAAGTTATAAAAAAATAAAAAAAATTAAAAGATACTAACTTTGAAACTATTTCCCCATCAATGGAAAGTTCACGGATAAAAGAAATAGAAGCTCATATCAAATTCCTTCAACTTTTGCATATGATTCTATCATTTCATTTCCAGTCGCTTGTTTAATTGTGTTCTCATTTTATTTTTTTTATTTTCGAAAACAAAACTAAGGAAAAGTTTTTACAATCACCCATTGTCTTTCATTTTGACCCAAAACAGTTTTTGACAAATAAACAGTGAGTTGTTTTTGGTAATTTTTTTTTTTTGAGGTAATGATTTAGCAATATTTTATATCAGATTAATGATCAAATTTATTCTTGATATATATATTTATTAGAGTGCGTAACGGATAGCTTATATATATGACAAATTTCGAGGACGAAATTTTTAAAAGGAGAGAAGATTGTAACAATCTAAAAATTTAAGTTGTCCCTTAAATTTTATATTCGTATTATTTAATTAACTTAAATTTTATATTAGTATTATTTAATTATAAATGAGAAAAAACCTAAATGTTTAATTAAATATTCCGTAAAAGTAAAATATGAGATAAAGTGTAATGGATTATATATTAAAAAAAGAAAAAGAAAAGAGACAAACCGAAACAGTGGCACGTAGCCTAGGATGATATAGGCATGCATAGGTGTAGACTAATGAGTCATTGTTGGATAAGCTTGGGGGAAAAGCATTTGGCGTGTGGCTTGGGGCTCACGGATTGCCTCCCTATAGAGAGGAGATGATCGAGGTGAGACAAGCCAGGAAAGGGGAAGAAATACTAGAAGTAAAGAAGAAAGAGTGAGATATTAATTTTAAGGTGAGTTATATTATACCTTGTGTTACTATAATATATTTTACGTATGTTTTGAGTTACCATAATTTATTTTACGCAAATTGTGTGTCATAAATTATATTGATATTTCAATTACGTTGATTATTTTCTGAACTTTATTTGCTTAAAATGAAACCCGTGGATATGTATGTTTAAATCTTAATAATTATTTGACAATGATTTCATAAGTAATTATTTTCTGTAAGTATCACTATGGGAGTCCTATGCCTTGGGGGATTTAAAAAACCATTGGCCTCTGTTTGGCCACTTTGTGGTCCTTTGTTTGTCATGGATCCATTGACCTCTGTTCTGTTTGTCACTCCAGTGACCTTTGTTCTGTTTGTCACTCTAGTGACCTCTGTTTTGGTGTGGAGCAAAGTGCTGTACGGAGCCAAATACTACACTATGATGGGAGCTACCTCTGAAGTTCGTACGAGCCATCTCCAGAGTCTATACATCTATTATGTTCCGTTCTGTACCGTGGTTATGATTATTTTGTTTATATGATTTCTGTCAAATGATTTTCGTATTATATATTATGTATTTTAATTTTCAAGTTTTGTTTAGTTAATAATTATCTATGGTGAATTTTATGCCCTTATGCTCTTAGTATAATATTTATCACTCTGCCATGCAATTCAGAAATAGCTTTTGGAGAGTCTTAAACGCGGGGCTACGGAATAGACACACACAACACTTTTATAATATTTATAATTCTATTCTTTATATGTAAATATCAGCTTTTTTAGTTAATAAATTTTGTCATAAAAATAGAAGTTCCAATGATTATTTTGGTACCCTCACTTAAATTTTTTTTTCTGCTCGTGTTTAGTAAGTTTTTTAAGAATTGGCCAGAGGTAACTTCAGTTACTGACCATCACGATACTTAACCCTTGAATACGGGGAGTGGGTCATGATACCATGTATGATTGAGTTTCTAAATTGGTAATAAATTGCTTTAATCGACAGTGTATTTACATAATCGACAGAGCAATGTATGAACCAAGTGCAAGACCAAGAGTTGGCCTATTATGTGGAGCAAAATAATCTTCCAATATTGGCACTGGCAGACACTCTAAGCATTAAAGCAAACATTTGAAATTTCAGTTTGTTTTATTCTCTAGCACTTTGAAAATGGCCAATCAAAAAATCACAATTTGCAATATATTTCTATAACTTTCAGGACTTTGTTATCTTGTTAGCCATTTCATAAAAAATAAGCTTTGGTGTGATCCACAAATCCAAAAACGATTTTGAATAACAAAAACCATAAATGGCCTTAAAAACTCATACATGTTGACATCTTGAACAATGTCAAAAATTTTAAATTAATGAACATATGGTTGTTCATTATTTTCAGCCATATTTGGCTTAAGATCACACTTCTTTTTTTCACACATTACTGGGTTAGAAACAATTGTTGAAAATCCAGAAAATATTTCTTCTTTGTGAAATTGCTCCCCTGGCATGAAATATTTATTCCCATGGCCTTTTTTTTTTCCACCTACAACAATTGATGAATCAACTTTTTCATCATTCACAACCTTTAAAGGCGTAGGAAGAACAATTGAAAAGCCACAAATTTTGGCTTCTGTAAAAATTTTCAATGTTTTCTTCCATTGATAAATTTCAATCTCAAAATGTTTGATCACTAAGTTGACCAATCACTTTATCAAAATGATTTTGTATTTTTAACCTCAAATAATATGACAATAGCACCATTGTTTGAAATTTTTGCCAATTAAGATAATTAATTTTTTCTTATAAATATAAAATTTCATTCTCACGCCAACGCATTTCATCTTTATAAAACTAAATCATTTCATCTTGTATTTCATCTTGCCTTCAAATTCTTGTCATCATTCCAAATTAAGAAGATGTCCCACTGGGCGTGCTAAAAATTGTTAGTAAAAATTATGCTATGCTTTGATCGACAACGACCAAGCAATAATTTAAACAAGAACAATCAAGCAACTATGAAATTAATTCGAATACCTCAAAAGGACGAGAACTTCTCTGGAACAACTGACAATTACAAAATAAACAGGGTAAACAAAGACTAATTTCATAATGAAATTACTAAAGTTCGCTAAGTTACCAAGTATAATTTTACAGAGAAAATTACTCCTAAATTACAAAGTTACTCCTAAATTTAAAAGTAAATGTTGTTGAGTTGTTGATATCCCCTTGTTCAGGGGCGTAGCTATGTAGGGGCCAGGCGGGTCACGTGGCCCCCTTGGGTTGTGGGATTTTTTTTTAATATAAAGAAAATATTTTAAATAAAAAAATTTATAAAAATATTATTTAAAGTAAAATGTCAATGATATTTTTTAAATTATGAGAACAATAATGATTATTTTGATTGAAAATAAAGAGACTATGATAAGTCATATTATTATCTATGAAAATTTCAATATAATGTGATGTCTATTATTATTGACATACAAACATAATTAATTTCAATAAAGATATGAAATTTATTGAATTGTTAATTACATTTGACATGTGAAATTTATCCTCCATATGGAGTTTATCCTTCATATGTTTCTTTCCATTCATAACTAAAATGACCACTATATAAATTATAATCAAGCAACACATCTTCAATTATAAAATAAAAAATAAAAAAAAATTTATAATAGATCATAACTAATATCAGAATGAGTCATAACTAATTATTACTTGTGTACGGGAAAGAAATACACCTTCTCGTATAATCCTGTTGATCAAGTCTGCGCTCCTCCGTACGACGTCGCTCTACTCCCTGAAAACACAAACGTGAGCTAGCCGGCGGGTGTGTGCCGGAAACCTCTCCGATGCCTAAGTCAGCAAACAAGACAAATAGACAAAAGCTCTGTGTATTCGAGAATCAAAGTTGCATTACCTCTCCAAAGGTGATATTTGTGAGCTCTTATAGGTTTCGTGTGGCACAATCCAAGTAGGACTCTTACTCCTCCATGTAGAGTCCTCCTAGGATTCATACTCTTGAAGGATAATGCTTATCCTCCAACACCCCCCTCACTGCTTAAACCAAGTGAGATGGTTTTACCATGGCCGGACTCCAATATAACCGAAGTAACTGTTAGTTCGGCCCTTACTTTCCTTTCCCTTACCTCGGCTTTCTCATGCTAAGACCGAGCTATCCATAAGAGAGATGAGCCGAACTATCTACAGAACCAAGTCCTTGAGAGGACTTAGCACACCTCGGTTTCCATATGCTACGCCCAAACTAATTACTGAAGACCGAATCACCCACAACACATTTCTTAACCGAAGTAGAAAATAAGGCCTTATGTGACCGGACTAACCACCACGGCTGTGCGATCGGTCTAACTCCAAGGCTTCTTCTTCGGACCGGAGTAATTTTATGGCGGTTTTTACCTGGCCCTTCGCATTGCGGCCCAAAATGGCCCTTACTCCAGCTTGGCCCAATTTATATATAAATTACCCTCTCAATTGCCCCTTAATTCCATCCGCATAGCATGATAGGGATTACCGATTTATCAGTCGAGCTAAACTATCTCTTAGCCTCTCCAGCCGAGCTAAAATCTTTTAGCTTCTCCAGCCGAGCTAAAATCTTTCAGCCTATCCGGCCAAGCAAGTTCCACACCGAGCTCCGTTTGTTCGGTCAAAACGTCTTTTCAATCACAGCACCTGAATCGTTCAGTACTCCGATGACACGTGGCAGGCTTTTATTGGCTATCCACAGTTGTAACGCCGCCCTCGTACTTCGCAACTTTTGAACAGTTCCCGCCTTTTCCTTTCTACAACAAAAACCATTCATTTCATCTGGATCAAACACTACACTATTCACTTCTTCTGCTCTCTCTCTCTTGCTCTATTGCCTCTCAACGTTTGCAACTGTGAATCTTGTTTCGTGTTTTTCATCACTGCCGTTGCTTCCATCTCCAGCTCCTCTGCTTCTTTATCTAGTAAGTTTTGCACATCCATCTTGTTTTCCTTGTTTTCTTACTTTGTTATGCATGTTTTTACAAAACACATTTTGCTTTATTCCTTCTGAAAACACCATGTTAGAACCTCTGGTATTCATGAAACAATCTGTAGAACACTCTTCGATCCAAAATCACACACAACCGAACTAGTAAACTGTTTGTAGTCTAATATACAACCGAACTGCCACTCGTATTAGTAGTTTTAACAAATCAAACTATCTCCTGCTTGCCTTTAGCCGAGATAAATGCACCGAACTAAGGTTGAACTTAGCCCACTAGAAATCTTGGTCATCAACTGAGCTAAGCCTTCGGGGCTAAGCCAGCTTTCTTAGTTTCTAACCGAACTCAGAAAGCTGCCCCTATAGGGTTAACCGAAGTAACAAACCCGTAGATCAAACCGAGATAACCAACCACCGCTCAAACCGAGCTACCAAGAACCTTGCTAGAACCGATATAGAACCTGTAGCATACCACGCAGCCGAAGTAGGAATTTTGTCTTTGCTTTGATTTTGTAGCACGGTCAAGGATCTGTGCTTAACACCTTGTTTTCCACTTTGCAGACTTAGGTCGCCCAGGCACTCCTCTGCGCACTCAACCGAGCTACTGAGCACATTCTTTTGACCGAGATAATTTATTTGTAATTTATACAATAAATGGAGAAGTATAGGTTTTTGGTAGAAACCCCAGGAGGCCTAGCCGAATTCCGAATGGAGTACAACATCCCTGACGACGTCCAACTTATATTGGCCAAAAAAGATGTAACTCCGTGGGGAAATGAAGGCTTCGTCCCCTTCACCCTCCTTTCAATTATAGAAACCGGACTAAGATTTCTAGTCCAGCCACTAATTTGCGAATTCCTTAGACAAACACGACTATGCCCAACCCAACTCTCCACCAATTCATACCGTATCATAATGGGAGTAGCCGCACTAAACCAACAAGAAGGACTCAACCTCGGTCTAGCCGAAATATTCCACTAATACTCCATAGGTTCCAAAGAAGAGGGCTGGGTTTATTATTTAAGAATACGTCGCAACCGAGAGAAAATAATAAAAGATACGCCAGATAAAGACTTGAATAACGATGATTTTTTCTGGGTGTCTGGGAATTATGAAGATCATCAAGCCCAGATTCCTGGCCGAAGAATAAACTGGAAACAAGGAGAACCCGGTATAACTACTTCGGTTTTCTCTTGTGCCTTTCTTTGATTTCGGCTTCCATTCTGAACCGAGCTAACAGTTAGAATTTTTCTTTGCAGACTCAGCTTACCTTCATTCATTGTACAGTTACCCCAACCTCAATACCCTCCGCGCCGCACTACGGGTTAAAGAAAGAGGTTAGGCCAAACTTCTAAATTTCGAACCGACCTACAGATACAGCGGTCGCCGAAAAGCGAGAGTGACCGACTTTCTCCTAGAGGACGCCCCAGAACCGGACCCATCCTTGCCCCAGATCAACCTAGTGCCTTTAACCGCCGAACAAGAGATGGCAAAAAGGAGCAGGCTGAAGGCCCTCTTAACCGCAACAAATCCAGCCGATGTACCACCAACTGGGCAGACCACTGAGACCGTGGTAGCACTCCCATCTCAACGGCCCTCTTCATCTCGTCCAAGCAAGCGTGCCCGGACTAGCCAAACCGAGCAACGAATTGTTGATGAGGACGAGACCATTCTGCCACCATGCCCTCCTCCAAACCCTCAACGAAATGCTCAACCGGAGCATTCTGACCGAGCTGCCACCACGAAATGGGTTCCCAACCTTTCCTTCCAGAACCGAGATATACTGGAGTCTGATTCGGTGGTTGCCGAAAAGGATCACTTGATGGCTTTCAATCTAGCCAAGAGTGTTTGTCTTCCCAAAGACATGGAACACCACCAAAAGCAGTTAAACACCGAGCTGAAGGCAATCCGGTCTTCAACTAAGTCCATGATCCTGGTAAGTAGCACTGTCCTTTTTTTTGTCTATTTTTTCCAACTCTCACTCCGGTTGAGAAGAAAATTACTATTCTCTTGCAGGCCATTCAGAAAAACCATATCACACACAGGAAAGTGCTGGAGCTTAGAAGAAATACGAGGCAGGCCATGGCAGAAGCCGAAGCAAAATCGGCCGAGCTAGAGGAGGCCAAAAAGCAATTGGCCGAGCTATAATCTGAGAACGGCCGACTGACCGAACTGGTTAGTTCGGCCGAAGCCGAAAAGTAAAAGGTTTCCATTGAGACAAAGGACAAGTACCTGCGCCAGCTGGCGAAGATTGAGAAGAATAAAGACACCGAGGTAACGCAGTTGAAGGAAGCCATAAAAGGAGCCGAAAAGCGAGGCTTCAAGAATGCAGATGACGCTTATACCCAACTGTGTGATGCCGCCAAGGATCTTTTCTTTAAGTGCGGCTGGAGGGCAGCTGTGGAGAAGCTCGGTCAAGATCTACAGACCGTGGTCTTCGACTCTCCGGCGTACTTCATACCGACCTCACTGGCGGAATATGCTGCCGATCTTCAGAAGCAATTTCTTGAAGAGGGTTCAAGCTCTGACGAAGATTCTGATGCTGAGGACACTCTGGTCATCAATGCGGACTAGTCAGTTCGGGTGGAGCCCACGGTGGAAGACCTGACCATTGAACAATCAGGTGAAACCGTGCTTCCGACCGAAACCACTCCTATGACCGAGACCGAGCTCCCGCCTGAGACCGGTCTTCGTGTTGATGCCGATGCTGAGTTCGATGCCGAAATTGATGACCTTTTCAACTGATTGTCTTTTTTCTTCTTTCTCTAGACTTGTAACCGGAGTAAAGTAACATCCTTCTAGACTTGATAATTTGGAATGCTTCTCTTTTGTCTTGAATTTGTAACTGGGCTGCGGCCCCTCAGTTATATTTTGTTTTGTACTTCAATGAAAAGTCTTCTTCTGTACTCAACTCTTATTCCGATTTTGTTCTGTATGCTTGCACTTGTAATGAATTTTCCATGAACTCATTTGCTCAATTGTGATCTCGGTTTGAATGCTTGCTTTCTAACTGCTATTCGTAATATATCTGGGCCGACATACCGTATTCCGGTTTTGGCTATCTAACTTACTAGCCAACCACTCTTTAGCCGATATAATTACTTTGGCTAAAGAGTATCCAATGTTGATTTAATCCAGCCAACTACTCTTCAGCCGACATACTTACTTCGGCTGGAGAGTATTAAGAATTGGTTTAATCCAGCCAACCATTCTTCAGCCATACTCTTACTTTGGCTGAAGAGTACAAAAGGTTGGTTTCATCCACTCTTCAGCCTTAAACTTACTTCGGCTGAAGAGTATTAAGAGTTGGTTTAATCCAGCCAACCACTCTTCAGCCATAAACTTACTTTGGCTGAAGAGTACTAAGTGTTGGTTTAATCCAGCCAACCACTCTTCAGCTATACCCTTACTTCGGCTGAAGAGTACAAATGGTTGGTTTCATCCAGCCAACCACTCTTCAGCCTTAAACTTACTTCGGCTGAAGAGTACTAAGAGTTGGTTTAATCCAGCCAACCACTCTTCAGCCATAAACTTACTTTGGCTGAAAAGTACTAAGTGTTGGTTTAATCCAGCCAACCACTCTTCAGCCATACCCTTACTTCGGCTGAAGAGTACAAAGGGTTGGTTTCATCCAGCCAACCACTCTTCAGCCTTAAACTTACTTCGGCTGAAGAGTACTAAGAGTTGGTTTAATCCAGCCAACCACTTTTCAGCCATAAACTTACTTTGGCTGAAGAGTACTAAGTGTTGGTTCAATCCAGCCAACCTCTAAGTTGGTTGTTCCAGCCAACCTAGAATACAGTGTTTGGTTATTCCGACCAAACGTCCTGCAGCCTGGATCCTTATCCTGGGCTTAGGAGGAGTGTTGGTTTAATCCAGCCAACCTCTAAGTTGGTTTGTTCCAGCCAATTTAGAATAACGTGTTTGGTTATTCCGACCAAACGTCCTGCAGCCTGGATCCTGATCCTGGGCTTAGGAAGGGTCATAGTTGGTTATTCCGGCCAACTATGTTTACAATGCTCCTAACTCGCTAAAGTTACCTTCTACAGAAAACAATTATGCTAAAAAGAATCGTCTTGTTTTATTGAGAAAGTAAAAAATTACATATACTTAAAAGAAAAAAAAAAGCTAGAAATAAAACAACTTGAGATTGGCAGTGTTCCATGGCCTAGGAATTGCTTTGCCGTCCTTATCTTCCAAGTGGTATGCCCCTTTGCCTGCTAGTCCGACCACTTTGTAAGGTCCTTCCCAATTAGGCCCCAACTTGCCATCTCCTGGAACCAAGGTGTTTCCCATCACTTTGCGCAGCACCCAATCTTCGATCTTAAATTGCCTTGGATGCACTGTTTTGTTATACTTTCTGGACAACTCTTGTTGGTAGGAGGCGATGTGAACCAATGCTCTGTCTCTTCTTTCTTCCGCAAGGTCAAGTTCCAATGCTATTGCTTCGCTATTTAAGTCTAGATCAAAGTTCTCGCTCCGAATTGTGGGGAGGCCAACTTCCAGTGGGATTACTGCCTCCATGCCATAAGCTAAGGAGAATGGTGTTTCTCCTGTCGATCGCCGAGGTGTGGTGCGGTAAGCTCATAAAACATGAGGGAGTTCTTTTGCCCACTTGCCTTTGGCTTTCTCTAACCTTTTCTTCAATCCATCCAAGACTACCTTGTTTGATGCCTCCGCCTGACCATTTGCTTGGGGATATGCCGGTGTAGAATTGTAGAACTCTATCTTGTATTCTTCACAGAAGCCTTTGAAAATTCTGCCGTCGAATTGAGTGCCGTTGTCTGAGATTAGTGCTTTTGGTATGCCAAATCGAGTGATGATATTCTGCCAAACAAACTTCTTCACATCTTTCTCCTTGATTGATGCCAGGGCTTCTGCTTCCACCCACTTTGTGAAGTAGTCTGTTGCTGCAAGGAAGAACTTCCTGTTGCCTGGTGCTGTTGGAAGTGGTCCCACTATGTCTAAGCCCCACATTGCAAAGGGCCATGGGCTAGTGAGAGGTAGAAGTTCTCTGGCAGGTTGGTGTATTTGATGTGCGAACTTTTGGCATTTTTCGCACTTTTTGACATATTTCTCTGAATCCACTTGCATGTATGGCCACCAGTATCCTTGCGAGATTGCTCTGTATGCCAGTGATCTTCCTCCTTGATGGCTGCCGCATACACCCTCGTGTATTTCGAACAGGAATGCCTCTACTTTGCTGGGGTGGACGCACTTTAGGTAGGGTCCTGAGAATGATTTTTTGTACAATGCCAAGGATGGAGAGAGCTAAAATCGTTGCGACTTTGCTCTTATTCTGTTGGCTTCTTTCTTCTCTTCTGGTAGGGTGCCATCTTTTAGGAACAATATGATGGGATCCATCCAAGAAGGGCCTAGATCAGCGCAGCATACCTCTTCTATTTCTGGGTCTTCAATGCTTGGTCTAGGCAGGTAGTCAATCAGTAGTGGATGAGGGATAGAGGTATCTGCCATTGAGGCGAAGCCTGCTAGTTTGTCTGCTTTGCTGTTTTCCTCCCTGCCGACCTGCTCTATCATGACTACTTCAAATTTTTTGATCTCTGTTCTGACCAATTCTTGATACTTGGCCATCCTGTCATCCTTTGCTTCGTAGTCACCAGATATTTGGTTTACCACCAGCTGTGAGTCGCTATAAACCATTAGCTCGGTGGCCTTCATATAGAATGCTGACTTGAGACCCGCAAGAAGCGCTTCATACTCCGCTTCGTTGTTTGATGCTGAGAAGCCAAGGTTGATCGCCTGCTCCACTACTAAGCTGTCTGGAGAGATGAGGACTATGCCAAGCCCTGCTCCATGCCGGTTGGATGCTCTATCCACGAAGAGCTTCCACATCTCCCTAACGAACAACTTCCAGTAAGTGGAGGGATCGGATGATGGCTTGGGATCTTCCATGTTGCTGGTGTCTTCTTTAAGGTCCATGCTTGTTGTCTGCCCCTTGCTTTCTAGTTGTACCAAGTCTTGTTTTGTTAGTGAGTCTTGACTTGGTGTAGCATGGTCCGCTTCTTCTTTCCTTACTTTACTCTGGTCTGCCGTGGGGCCTAACTGAGTAACCAATACTAGGGGTTGCGTTATTCCGATGTCAACTTCCATCCCTAGTTCGGTTGATTCAGTCAGGTCGACTGGGCAGATATGATGACTTCCGGGAGCGAACTCTGCGACAAAATCTGCCAATGCTTGTGCCTTTATTGCTGTTCTGGGCTGGAACTTGATGTCGTACTGCCCTAACTCAACTGCCCACTTTAAGACTCGCCCAGAGAAGTTAGCCCTTTCAAACAATGCTTTTAATGGGAAGGTTGTGAGAACAACTATGGTGTGGGTGTGAAAGTAATGCGACAACTTCCTTGAGGCCATCATCAAGGCCAATGCTAGTTTCTCCAGTGGCAAGTACCTTGTTTCGGCGCCCAGTAATGTCTTGCTGACATAGTATATGGGCAGGTGTTGAATTCCTTCTGCGCGGACCAACACCGCGCTAATTGCGTGCTGTGAAACTGCCAGGTACAAGAAGAGTTCTTCTCCAGGGATTGGGGTTACAAGTAGTGGTGGAGAAGACATGTACTCCTTCAAGCTTTCCAGAGCTCGGTTGCATTCGTCGTCCCACTCAAACTTGGCCTTTAGAGCATGGAAGAATGGTCGTAATCTGTTTGACGACCGGCTTATGAACTGATTGAGCGCGGCTGCCATGCCGGTGAGATGCTGCACTTCTTTTACTGAGTTTGGTCTCTCCAGATCCTGAATAGCCTTGATCAGAGATGGGTCCGCCTCAATACCTCGGTTGGTTACCAGGAAGCCCAGGAATTTGCCAGATCCTACTCCGAATGCACACTTCGACGCGTTGAGGCGTAACTTATGCTTCTTTAGGATCTCAAACATCTCTCCTAGGTCCTTGAGATGGTCATTCTCATCCTTGCTCTTGACCACCATATCGTCGATGTAAGCCTCCATTGTTTTGCCTAATAATGGCTCAAACATCTTGGTGACCATTCTCTGGAATGTCGCCCCTGCGTTTTTTAGGCCAAAGGGCATGACCTTATAGCAATGGAGTCCTCTTGGAGTTGTAAAGGACATGACCTCCTAGTCTGGTTCATGCATGGCGATTTGGTGGTAGCCTCTGTATGCATCCAGAAAGCTAAGCCGATTGTGCCCTGCCGTCAAGTCTACCAGTTGATCTATCCGTGGTAGAGGAAAGCTGTCTTTTGGGCACGCCTTGTTGACTGTTTTGTAGTCGACGCAGACTCGCCACTTGCCATTCTTCTTTGGTACTACGACTGTGTTGGAGATCTATCTTGGGTAGTGTACCTCTCTGATTGCTCCTACCTCCAGCAGGTTTCCTACTTCTTCCGCCACTATTTCGGCGTGGTGGAGTGCCGATCTGCGCGTGCGCTGAATGATTAGTCTGGCGGATGGGTGGACATTGAGTTGGTGACAGATGAAGTTGGGATCAATGCCTGGCATGTCGTAAGGTGTCCAGGTGAACACTTCGATGTTAGAGGTCAAAAATTCCAAGACCTCTAATCTCTCAGTGCTGGAGAACGACGAACCGAGCAAAAACAACTTATCCGGGTTCTTTTCATCTATTCTTACCTCTACCAAGTCCTCCACCGCTTTCTGGCTAGCTGCTTTGCCAACATCTACGAATAGTTCATTACTCTCAGGTTCTTCCACCGAATGTACATATCCTTTGGCAGCGCGGCTGCCATTCATCGTGACAAAGCACTGCTTCGACATGATCTGGTCTCCATAGACTTCTTCTATTACTCCGGTGTCATTGGGGAACCGCATTACTTGGTGGTAGGATGACGTCACCGATCGCATGGCATGCAGCCATGTTCTGCCCAAGATGATGTTGTAAGTGGAGGGGACCTTCAACACCCAGAACTCCACTTGTTTCGTCACACTCCCTGCTCTGACTGGGAGGATTATTTTGCCGACGGGCCATTCTGGCATGGAGTTGAATCCAATCAGGGGAGATACGGCAGGTGCCAAGTCTTTATCTTGCAACTTCAATTGTTTAAATGTTTCGTAGTACATTATTTCACATGAACTACCCTGGTCTATCAGAATCTGCTTGACGTCAAAATCCTTGACTCGGAGAGTTACAACCAAGGCATCGTTGTGGGGGCAGTATATTTTGTCCAAGTCCTTGTCTGAGAAAGACATGACGTTCGTGGCCTCTGTCTTCCCCTTCTTGATGGCAGGTTGGGCACTTAGTACCTCCCTTAAGTGCTCAGCCTTCTTGATCGACCCTCTAAGCTCGCATACACGCTCAGGTTCGAAGACTCCATGTATCACATTGATAATGCCTTGAGGTGGAGCGTCGACTGGCATCCCATTGGGGTTATTGTGGTCTTGGGGGGCTGGTTGCGCCCCTCCTTCAATATATTTATCCAGGTGGCCTGCCGCCACCAACTCCTCCAGATGTTGCGTCAATGGCGTGCAATTCTCAGTGCGGTGCCCCTTTTCTTTATGGAAGGTACACCGCGACCTGTCGTCGTAGTCCTTCTGAGCCTCGCCTAGCTTGGCTGGCCACTTGACGAAAGGCTCGTCTCGAATCTCGCTAAGTATTCGGTAGATCGGTTTCTTGAAGACCGTGGTTATGGCAGTGCGGACTCTCAACCATCTTTTGTCTTGATCTTCTTCGTTGTCTCGTTTGCCTCGCCCGTTTCTGCTCGGGCGGTTTACCGCGTTGACCTTTGCTGAGGTCTTCTTCTCTGGCATTGCGGTCGCACCAGTTTTGTTTTGGCACGGGCGCCATCCTCCTCCACCCTGATGTGCTGATGCACTCTTTCCATCAAGGCTTCCATGGTGAAAGGCGGCGTCATGGTGATTGAGTCCCTTAGTCTGTTCCCGACTGGAAGTCCTCTTTTATACTGGGCAATGGCGAGATTGGTGGGACAGTCCCCAATCTGGTTGAAGGTCTCCCAGTAACGACTGTTGTAAGATCTTAGGGTCTCCTTGTCGCCCATGTCGATGGAGAGTAACTGGTTGATCTCCACCGGGGTTTTGGTGTTTGTTCTAAATCGTGTGACGAACGCCTCCGCCAATTGCGCCCAGGAGGCTATGCTGCCTTCTGGGAGTTTCTCAAACCAAGTCAGGCCTAGGTCTCCAAGGCTTGACGGGAAGAGAATACACATCAAAGCCTCGTTTCGTCGATATACAGCCATGACTTGGCGGAAGTGGCTCAAGTGTGAGTAGGGGTCCGTCTTCCCCTCGTATGTAGTGAATTTGGGCTGAAGGAAGCCTGATGGTAGGGGCGCGTTCTCAATTGCCGGGACAAACGGTGAGGTCTGCAGCCTCGCTAATGCTTTGTCCGTCGGTTCGTAGGCAGGGCGCGGTATTGGCATTCCAACCTCGATGCTTCCATGCGATCGAGGAGCCAACCGCTGTAAGGCAGAAACTCTGTGTGGATCGCGTGCCCTGGCGTCCTCCTTCCATCGTGCCTTTTCTTCTAGCATAGTGCGTAAGTCGGATGATTTGGGCAACTCCGTTTGTCTGGATTTTGTTTGGTGCGTATGTGAAGGCCAATAGGTGCTTCCTTCAGTGTACGACCTCTTAGACCTCGTCCTCTCAGTCCTGGAGTGACGAGTTCTGGAGGTTCTAGATTGAGTGTCGCCTGTCCTGAGGCTTTTACTCTCCGCTTGGGATGGCGTGGTATATCTACTACGATTTTCCGAGCGGCGAGGGGGCGTCTTGCCTTTGCGCCCCTCTCCTGTCGCTACTTCTTTGCCTTTCATTTGACGCTTTAGAGTTTCCATATCCGCCGCCATCTGTCGTATCAATTCGTCTTGCTCCTTCACACGGTCTTCCAGAGTTTGAGGATCGATCCTTCGCTGTTGTCTCTCCGAGCTCTGTGAACGAGAGTGACGAGGGCTGTTAGTCCGCCTTCTTCCCCTTCTATCTCTCCTGGGATGCTGTTGTGGCTCCAATTCCGCCATGGGAGGGACGAGGGGTAGACCTTCGCGCCTTGCACCCCCTTCTGGTGTTAGTCCGTCGATGGCGGACTGTGGCAACTCTTCGTTGTGCGCCATTGATTCTTAGGAGGAAAAGTTTGATCAAGAGGTTTTGTTCTTGTCTGCAATTCCCACAGACGACGCCAATTGTACGGGAAAGAAATACACCTTCTCGTATAATCCTGTTGATCAAGTCTGCGCTCCTCCGTACGACGTCGCTCTACTCCCTGAAAACACAAACGTGAGCTAGCCGGCGGGTGTGTGCCGGAAACCTCTCCGATGCCTAAGTCAGCAAACAAGACAAATAGACAAAAGCTCTATGTATTCGGGAATCAAAGTTGCATTACCTCTCCAAAGGTGATATTTGTGAGCTCTTATAAGTTTCGTGTGGCACAATCCAAGTAGGACTCTTACTCCTCCATGTAGAGTCCTCCTAGGATTCATACTCTTGAAGGATAATGCTTATCCTCCAACACCCCCCTCACTGCTTAAACCAAGTGAGATGGTTTTACCATGGCCGGACTCCAATATGACCGAAGTAACTGTTAGTTCGACCCTTACTTTCCTTTCCCTTACCTCGGCTTTCTCATGCTAAGACCGAGTTATCCATAAGAGAGATGAGCCGAACTATCTACAGAACCAAGTCCTTGAGAGGACTTAGCACACCTCGGTTTCCATATGCTACGCTCGAACTAATTACTGAAGACCGAATCACCCACAACACATTTCTCAACCGAAGTAGAAAATAAGGCCTTATGTGACCGGACTAACCACCACGGCTGTGTGACCGGTCTAACTCCAAGGCTTCTTCTTCGGACCGGAGTAATTTTATGGCGGTTTTTACCTGGCCCTTCGCATTGCGGCCCAAAATGGCCCTTACTCCAGCTCGGCCCAATTTATATATAAATTACCCTCTCAACTTGATATATAGTCATAACCAAAATAACAACCACAAGAAGTTCTTACTAAATTATATCTAACACTGTAATGTGTTATAACTAAAGACCACGAAGATCATAATTGCAATATATGATAGACACTTTTTTTACAGTATATTTTATAGAATTTCTCTACTAAAATATATCTTCTATCTCAACTTATCTTCTTTTTTAATTTTTCAATCCACCTATAAAATAGTTACTCTTCAATATTTGTATAAAATTTAATCTCAAATCCCTTAATTTAAAATTCACATTTATCCAAATGAACTCTTAATACTTAAGTTTAATAATATCTCATTATTATTTATTATGAAAAAAAAAAAATTAACATTATTATTAATTTGTGCCTCAGTCCACTGAATTCCACTACCCTTGTTTGATCTCCCTAAGCCTATAAATACAGTCCCACGGTTTATAAAACTGCCCAAGCTAGTTTTCTTTCACTCGTGCTCATCGCCACAAAAGGAGGTGGCAGTTGAAGTTAGAGCATCTCCAATGGAGCTGCTATATCAGTTGCCAAAGCTAAAAAATGACAGGAATGACAAAAATGAATCTCTGTCACGACCCAAACCCGGCCCTATGGGTTTAGCACCGTAACCGGCCAGTAATCCGAGATTACCGAAGGCCTGCTTAACAGTAATACAGTAAAACAGAGTACAGGGCCTGGCGGAAGCCAATACAGAAAGTAAACAATGTCCAATGAGCTGTGACAGTCTGTATGCCAAAAAGATTTTTCATACAAATTTACAGAACAGTACACATACATACATGTCATTCAGTGAAACAGAGACTTAATCCCCACTCAACAGTACAGTAAACATTCAGTCTATACAATCCATTCGGTTATTACAAAGCAGTGAGACAGTGCAAAACGGGGAAATACTAAAACACCCCTAAACCTTAGCATGATAGGCTCGGAACCTCGCAGTGAGGCACATTGGTTGGCTTGACAAAACTGGAGTTTACTCCGACGCTTCTAGCTTTGATCCGGTGCCTGTACACCTACATATATATATGAGCAGTGAACGAAAGCCCAGTGAATAACATAATGCGTAAAGGAGTTAAGAATGAATGTCCTTACAGTAATGAAAACAGTTCATTGATTCAGTATATCTGTCATTTAGTGATATGTGGTACATCCATTAGCATAGCAGTACAGTAAACGATAGGTCTCAAAAGACCGCACAATAATTGATGGCCATCAATCAGTAAACAGTAGTGGTTCCAACATGGGAACCGAGTCGATTAGACAATTCCACCCGCTCATAGACCGTCGGTGGGGCCATCCGTTCACAGACCGTCGATGGCAGAGATTTCTCAAACGGTAGCAGGAACAGTAAACAGTAGTTGTTAAGGATGCCACAATACAGTTCAGAATATAGGACATACATTCATACAGTAAACGGTTTAGTTCAGTATTTCAAAAGATAATCATTTGAACATATCTTTACACAATTGTTACTCACAGAGTTCTGGGCTACAGTGAACTAGAGCGCCTCCCCGGAATGCCAACCCTATACAGTTAACAGATTGAACACACTCTAAGTTTCACAGTTGGGAAAGATAAACATTAACTCCCTATTATACCTCGGTGTGTTCTACATCTATATCCTCATTAAGATGTCTAAAACTAGGCCTAGGAATGCCTAGGATGGAATGAGGATGCAAAGATGTATTCAGAAAACATTTGTAGAATTTTCAGTGAAACAGAGTCCCGCTCGAGCGCAGGTTTCCCCGCTCGAGCGGACAAGCAGACAAAGGTACCCGCTCGAGCGCCAACTTCCCCGCTCGAGCGTGTCACTCAATACTCCGCTCGAGCGTACATTTCTCCGCTCGAGCGGACTGATGAACAGTGCAAAGTACTGGATGCTCGATTTCTCCGCTCGAGCTCTACTTCTTCCGCTCGAGCGGACTGTAAAACAGGTCAAAGTACTGGGAGCTTGATTTCCTCGCTCGAGCGGCACTTCCCCCGCTCGAGCGGACGACCAGTCCCAAGCTCAAAATCAAGTTTTGATGCACAAAATTCGATCCTCTTGGGCCAATTTTTCTCTGGAAACATAAGTAAACTCATAGAACAACATGTTACAAAGGTCAATTTGAGAAATCAAAGCCCAAGGGTATTTCAATTAAACTCATTTTCAAACCCAATTTCCATGAACATGCTACAAACATGACATGCATGAAATTAACTGAAATCAAAGCTTCCAAAACATGCTCTATCAAGCTCATTCTTTGCAAAACAAGTTGAAAACATGGACTTAAGCTTAATTATGAACATGCATGTGACAATTTGCCATGAAATCAACTCAAAATACATCAATGCACACATGCATGCATGGAATGAGTTCTAATCCAACATGCTAGAACTAATTCATGGCTCAACTCTCAAATTTGGCATGAATCATGCAAGAATAATGTTAAATACAACAATGAGAGGTTCAATGGTCTACCTTAAGTCTTGTATTCAAGGTTTATGAGCTCAATTAGCAACTACACTTCAATTTCCTTCAAGTTCCCAAACAATGCACAAGGTTGAAGCCAAAAATCTCCCTCAATTCTCTCCCTCTCTCTCTATAGTCGGTTGGAGCTCTCAAATAAGGCTGATGAAATGTTTGCAAATGAGTGTGATAAAGCTTAATGTGTTGTCTACATGGCCCACTACCAATGGCATTTAGGTAAATAAACCTAACTCTTTAATTGGCTCTATTTAGTCTAGTTTAATCATACCAAATCACGTTTCAATTAAATACACCATAAAATCACATAAATTATGATGGTACTAAAACACCAATCAATTTCTGGTTCGGCCGCCGATAAGGCCTTCAATTGACAGTTTAAACAAAACAAACTGAACAGATAATCAAATAGTCAAACAGATAGAATGTAATTCAATACAATTCAAACAGTTATAGGCCATCAATTCAATTTCGGATTTCAGTCAGTCAATTCAGTGATCCAGTCAGTTCAATTACCAATCATAATCAGGTTCAGTTTAACAGTGATTGGTGGTTAATCGGTAATTAGTAACGAGGGTTGTTACAATCTCCAACAGTCTGCTATTTCACTTGCTAAAGATGGCAGATGCCATATGTGTTCTCAAATTTGGCAAGTGAAATGGCAGATGCCAACCTTGCCAGATCAGCAAAATCAACAGGAATTTGGCACCAAATTCGGTTGAGAAAACAACAGAATTAATCCAGTAGGGAAGCTATTTACCAAAATCAAACCCAATTTTCACAATCAAGCAAATTTCAGAACGAAATTGACAAAACACATGAAGACAGATCGTATATATATATATGATCAAACCCATGAAAACAAATCGTATATATATGATCAAACCCATGAAGACAGATCGTATATATATATGTGATCAAAATCAAACCCAAAACACATGCACATATTTTTTTATGGAAATCAAAACACATGAACACAGATTTTTTTGATGGAGATCAACACAGATCAAAACATATATATATATATATATATGCAGACAGATCAAAACATATATATATATATATAGATGAAGATCGTACCATATATATATACACAGATCGGAGGGAGACAGAGTCAAACCAGACCGAGAGGGTTCTGATCTTGGAGGAGAAGGGGGAGATCGGGTCCGATCATGGAGGAGAAGGGTTCCGATCTCGGAGGACATCATGGAGGAGGGGGTTCCGATCTTGGAGGAGAAGGGGAGATCGGGTTCCGATCTTGTGCTCTATTTGGTTTGTGCTCGGTTTGATTTCGGCCATGGAGGAGGAGAAAGAGTGAGAATGAGAGGGAGTGGAAGAGCCGTGGAGGAGATGAGAGTGAGGAGAGTGAGAAATTGTAGATAGAGATGTATGGCAAAATAGTGATGCCTGTGGAAATAAAGAGCCGTTCGACTCTGTTTGGTTTGTTCAACAAAAGAAAAAAAAAATCTCCATTTAATAGTTGGTTGTTGGTCTCCATTTAAGAGCCGTGGATAGAGATGTTTGGTCTGTTTGGTGGTTGGTTCTTGGTGACTAATTGGTGAAAAATTATTTTTTATGTGTAGTTAAAAAAATTTATTAAATATGTAGTGATATATTTTTTAGTGGGGTGAATTAATAATATATATATATATATTTCTAATTTTTCATTTTTTTTAAATTTTTTATATTTGTCTAGATGAGAATAATATAAATATATAATTTTTTTAACAAACAGGTAAAAAAATGTCACAAAAGACAAAAAATAAATAAAAATAAAATCACAAAAAACCTATATCCAAACAACACCTACAAATTTAGAGGGAAAGTTGGTTGAGATTTGCCAAAAATAACAAATGACCATTGGAGCACCATTGCTATAATTTGACAAAATAACACTATTCATTGTCAAATTATAGCAATAACAACTCCAATATAGCAATAACCATTGAAGATGCTCTTAGTGCTACATCCCTTACAAAATGTTGCAAACTGCCACATGTTCACTGCCTCCTTTAACCACTTGATGCTTTCCATGACTCTTGCGCAAAACATAATAATAATTAGTGTATTTGATTTCAATGTTTTAGATTTAATTTTTTAAAAATTAAGTTTTTTATTTTTTTGTGTTTTCTTTAGTGAATATTTTTTAAATTTTAAGTATTTTTTTTTTAGTTTTTTAGATGTATTTTAAAAGTAAAATATTTGTAAAAAAATATCTTAAAAAATCAATAAATACACAAGAATACGAAAAATATACTGAATTTTTGTTATTTTTTTGTATTTTTGGTATTTAATGAATTTTTAAAGATATTTTTCACAAATATTATACTTTTTAAGTGTATTTATGTTAGGTGTATCTAAAAATTACAAAAATTACTTAGAATATTAAAAAAATTCAGTGAAAACAAAAAACAAAAAGAACACGGAAAATAAAAATATTTATTTTTTTGAAAAGTGAATCTTAAAAATAGGAACCAAACAAGTTTAATAATAATAATAATATCAGTAATGTGGCCATAATAGGTCTTTAAAGATGATTCATGATCTAAATTGATAGATCAAAATTGATTGGCTATAATCAATGATATTAGATTTGACCATGATTGATATGCTACAAATAATAAAATTGGATATAACCACAATCGACAGAAAAAAAATGTTACGAGTAACAAAAAGATGCCAAAGGATTATATAAATGTATACAAATACATAATAATTAATCTTTGATAGTGACAAATACAGTATGGAGATATAGGGCCATTATCTTATAACAAAACCTTTGTACTAATGAGAGTTTTTGGCTTCTTTGGAATATTTGAGTGAGTTGGGGTAGAGTTGGAAGGATCCCCATTCCCTTCATATGGGTATGTCTCCCTTTGTGCTTAGCAATGAAGGCTCTTTAACATACCTACTGGTTGACACCATTTTTAGCTCCCAACCCCACACCATTGGCTAGTGTCCCTCGCCAACCCATCGTTTTACCTATCAATAATTGACACTTGGCAACCCAATTCTTACAAATTCATATTCATTTTAGAAAGACAATAGGTTAACCATCAACAAATTAGATATTAAAGAAAATCTAAAAAGAAACAAAATTGTTCTGTTATGAAATTCAGTACTAAATTCCAACAAATTAAGAGCTTCGTGGCGATCACAATTAAATCACCATTCTTTCCGTTGTACCCAAAAAAAAAAAAAAAAAAAAAAAAAATTAAATCACCGTTCCATAAAAACCATGGTTAGAATTAAGTTCATGCTCTAAAACTCCTGCATGATTGGGCTCCAGAAGAAATGATCAGATGTAATGGAACAGTTAAGGAAGGAAAGGAAAGGGAGACACACCCATAATTACAATATTGGACCAATCTAATCTGTTTTGTTTATTTATTTTTTATGAATAATCTAAATACTGAAAGCTAAAAGATTAGCTAATCAGATAATTAAAATGAGATCCGTGAACTCATGGATATAAACTGGACTAATTTCAGTCTATATGTGAACTCAATCTATATAAATAAAAAAATAAAAAATACATGATTAAGCTTTATGGGCCCAGCCCAGCCCAGCCCATTCCCAGGAATCCGACCCAAGCCCAACGGTTATGCGTACGCACCTCTCTTTTATTTTTTATAGTTCCAAAAATTCCCCATCTTTTGATTCAATTGAACCTTTAAACCCATAAGGCGTGTTTGTTTTGACGAATTGGATAATTTATCGTATTGTTAGTCTTAGGATATATTGTCTCAGACTATTTAATTGAATTGAATTTGTATTCTATGTTTGTTTAGTCATGAAATTACATATCTGGATTACATTATTCAATTGAATCCTATATTTATTTAGGATATTATGGAGAATGATAAATACTCAAAAGACTATTTTATCCTTTTAAATTGTTTACCAAATAATAAGAATACTAAATCTGAGTTATAAATTTTATTTAATTTTTTTTACTAAAACTTTTAAAAACTTAAATAAATAGAATATTAATAAAAATTACGTAAATTTATTTTAATTTATAATTGAGATTTTTAAATTTTATTTTACTTTAATTAATACCATACAATTATTAAAATAAATAATTATTTATACTTTATTAAGTATAAATAATTTAATAAATAAATTTTATTAAAAAAAATATTAAATAGTGAAGATCAAAAATGTAATTTTACTAGTATCTAATTCTATAAGATAAATTATTCTAAGATTTCTATCCGAAAGAGTCTACCTCAAATAAGACTTTTTAATCTCAAAATAATCAAAAAATTAAAAAACTAAAAAGTTCACCCACATCCCAAACAAAAGCTTAATATATTTGAGATTAAGAATCAAGTACAAAATTTTTAAACAAAACAAGATATCTACCACTAGATATCTTATCCTAAGGCTGTAAACAAGCCGAACCGAGTTGAGTTTTAATATATTTAAATTTGTTTATTAAGATTTTAACGAATTCGAGATCGAGCTCGAACTCGAACTCAATAAAAATTTAACGAACCGAGCTCGAGCCGAATTAGTTTAGGCTTGATTCGAGTTTAAGCCTGCTTACGAGCTTTAACGAGCTAAAAAATTTATAAATTTATACTTGTGTATAAAACTAAAATTACAATTAAAACTTTAATTATATAATTATATATACAATATATATAAATATTCTAAAAAAAGTCAATATTTTATCAAATTAAGAATATCTACTATCACTATTATATAAATGTACTATTTATAATTAACTATTATTTATATTTATGTTTATATTTTTTAAATATATAAATAACATATTTATCTTATTTTTATATATATTTTTATATTATTTAATACAATGTTTTAAAAACCGGACCGGTGAGTGAACCGGAAAAGGGGCCGGGTGGACGGGTCACCGGTTCAACCGGAATCAAACCGGAATCGAACCGGAATCGAACCGTGACGTAATAAATATATTAAAATTATATTTAAATAAAAATATAAGTAATAAAATTATAAATTAAAAATATTAAATTATCTTAAATATTTGTCCTAATATTTTTTTTACTGAAAAATATAATAATACATTTTAAAATATTATTAATTTCAATTTTGGAAGATGAAATCAAATATTTAATATTCCCTCCATATGGTTTTAATTCAAATAATTTGATTGAAAGGAGAGCAAAAATTTTAGAGGGATATCAAAATTTCAATATTCCCTCCAATACATTTGATTGAATCCCACATGGATTTTTTGAGTTTTTTTGAAAGAGTTTTTTTCTTATAAATAGGTGAAGACTTTCACAATAATTTCATCAAGCTCTTAATGGGATTCCTCACAAGAGGAGACCCTTGAAAAAGAGTTTCAAATTAAAATTTTCTTATATTCTTATATTTTATATATATATATAAAATAAGAAAGAAAGAAAGAAAGAAAGAAAGAAAATAAAAAAACAAAGAAAAAAAAAAAAAAAATTCGCACCGGTCCGGTTTGATCAACCCGGTCCCGGCTCAAATTTAAAAAAAATTTAACAATGAAATTCAAATGAGCGCTTAACGAGCGCAGCTCAAACCTGTTCGGGAACGGGCTCTTTATTTGCGGCCATATCTTCTCCCATGGCTCACTTCCTCCAAACAAAATGTTGTTACAGTTTGAGAGAGAACGGGGTTTAAGCTCTCACGCCAGAAAATCGAGAAATCGAACTTGGAGAAAGTCATCAATGGCCGACTCTTCTCTCCCTTCTCTTCTCCTTCTCCGCAGACCGACTCTTCCAATTCGGCTACGAAGTCCGAGCCGGCCGCCGATGAGCCGAGAGGCGGTTTCGATCCTGAATCGTTGGAGAGAGGCGCCAAAGCCCTCCAGCAAATCAACACAGGGTATTATAATTTTCTCGGAATTTTTTTCCCAACATGAATATTCATATTTTGTTCGTTATAGAGATTATTTGTTGAATTGGAGGCAGAGAAAGCTCACTACGAAGCCATTCAATCTCAATCTCAAATAGTGGGTGATGTTTGTTTTATATCCCTTTAGAATTATGGAAAATTTTGATACTGTGCTCGAGTGAATGACTTATCAATTGAAGTTTTAGAAAATGGACTTACCATTGTTACCCAAAAAATGTCAACCTAATTCATTCCCCGATTTACTGCAACATTTATTTGGTTTCCCTACAAAAAGAACCAAAATCTCTGTTCCATTTCAATGTTGCTGTTGCCACATTAGCTTGTGAAAAGGATTGGGTTGAATATCTCCGGCGTGATAAGTACTCTACTTTAGGAAAACTCATGTGATAATAAGGATTTTTGTATGACAAAAGAAAGGGGGAAAAAAAAAGAAGGGTATCATACCAAAAAACCACTCATAACCTTTGGCTTTGAATGAGGGAAAAACCCAACCTTTCATTGGTAATGATTAAAACTGGATAGACAGAACAAGATAGTTTTTTGTTTTTAGAAAATGAGTTGGTTTTCGTGATTCTTACTTACTACTGAAACTGAACCTGCTTATCAAACAACGTGATAGGAGGTTGTTACAATTTCCATTAACTGTGTTTGGTTTGGGGATTTGGAGAGGAAAAGAGAAAAATGTAGGTGAAATATAAATAAATATACTTATATTTTACTTAGTTTCACCCACTTTTTTTCATTCCCTTTCTAAATCATGTCCCAAATCTCTTAACCAGGGATTTGAAAATCTATAGATGGAAGCCTTCCATAACTATGGAACATGTCAACGGATATCAGTCGTAACAAATTAGGCCTGGCCTAGCCTAGTTAGCAACTATGACTTTCTTAAGGGCTTAGCGCCTAAGGGGAGGTCATGGGTTCAACTCTCCTTACGCTGTGTTTGGTTGGGGGATTTGGGAAGGGATTTGGAAACGGAAAGAGAAAAGGTAGGTGAAATGAAAATAAAATATACCTATATTTCACCTAGTTTCACACACCTTTTCTTTTCCATTTCCAAATCTCTCCCCAAATCCTCCAACCAAACACACCACTAGGAGAGTTGAATTAAGGGGGCAAGCACTTGGTGCTTTGCCAAGGGTGGGGTGCTTACTCCCATAGGTGCTAATTTAACAACTAACAACTGACTTTTGCCGATCAAAAAAAAGAAAAGAAAAAGATATCAGTCGTACTTCAATAGTTCTCACAAATTCTCAGTTTCCTTGCATAACGCCAAAATATGTTATCTTTATTAAGTTCCAGTTTATTTATTTCCTTATCTTCTGCTATCTCTTTTGTTACAATTATATCTGCATTGGCAGGATAAACAACGGAAAATGGCTGCGGAACAAAGGAATTTAATTCAACAAGAAGAACAAACAAAGGCACAAATGCTACAATAGGAAGATGAATTGGATAGAAAAGAATGCAGGTAAAAAGAGTAGTATTTTTATTTATTTTTTTCCTCTGTAGGACTTGAGAACTTGACCAGAGTAGACTCTTTCCTCCTTTGTGAAACCTTGTTGGAGTTATTGGCTTTAAGAATATAACATGTATTGTCACATCTGTTCAAATGTAACTTCAGTTGATATTTGAACACCTTTGACTTGTAGAGTTTTCGTTCCTCCTTTAAAATGTTGAGAAAATCAGAAGATAATTACCATTAAGCAGGTTAAATTTATTATTGTCATCGTTTTCAGACAGACCATGAATCTCAGAGGCGGCACAATGCTGAATTGAGTAGGATGCAAGAGGAGTACTCCATACAGAAAGAACAAGCAAGGATAGCAACTGAAGATCAGATCCAAGCTCAGCAATGCCAGACTGAGAAAGAGAGAGCTAAAATGGAACGCGAAACCATAAGAGTGAAGGCCATAGCTGAGGCTGAAGGTCGGGCCCACGAAGCAAAACTGACAGAGGACCATAACAGAAGAATGCTTATAGAACGGATCAGTGGCGAAAGAGAGAAGTGGCTTGTTGCCATCAATACGACCTTTACTCACATTGAAGGTATACAACAAATAACCATGCATTCATATTCTGTCTTTTATTATAAGTCTTACAAGTTGGCTCTGCAGTAAGTGGTTTCTCATATGAAGATGCTATTTGTGCTGAGTTTTAGTTGAGTTGCATCTGTGGTGCTTTCAGTAGTCTTTATTCATTTGAAGTGGATACAGGGACAGGGAGCTTATTATATTTTAATTGATCAAATCAAACCTTAGGTTAGCTCAGCCATGAATTATGATTCACTCATATTGGTTTTTGTTGACATCATGTTGGCTTCTAAAAAAGCATTTCCCAGTGCTCGGTCATGTTGGCTTTTGCAATTGTTACGTATTTTGATGTGCAGCACTAGTAGTAGTTGTTTGCTAAAGTTGCACATTCACATGATTGAAGATACACCTCCGGCCACTGTATTTCTATTTTTCTTACATAGTTATATATTTACAGATTGCGATGTATGCATGGACATAAAACATTTTTATCTAATCATTATCATTTGGGTCAAACCAAGAGCATATCTTTTTGATGCAAGTGTTTCTTAATTTCAATATGCAGGGGGTTTCAGGGTGTTATTGACTGACAGGAGTAAGTTGATTATGACTGTCGGAAGAGCTACGACATTAGCTGCAGGAGTTTATACTACTAGGTCTGCATGTTGCCTCCCTGTTGCATTCTATTTATTTAATTAACTTGGGATGATTTTTATGGTCAGGTTGATATATCACGAATTTGTTTCATTCCAATCCAGGCATGAAACAAGTTGAGTGTGTGATGGGATCCCCCTATCCTAATCCAAGGCAGCATAGGAGGAATTCCTTTCCATCCCTGTCTTCTATCCAGGAAGGGTATCTTCCCATCCTAAATCATACATTCTATAAACCTATCTCTGCCCTGTTTTTGGTGGCCCTCCTTGTCGTCTACCCAGGATGGGTATCTTCCCTATCCCAAACCTTGCATTCTATAAATCCATCTCTACCCTGATTTTAGTGGAAATTTTGAGAATGATCTGATGAAAATTACCTTCGCTGGTCTTCATGTACAAAATGTTGACACAGTTAGATAAAGAGAGACCTAGGCTCAAATCTATATTACATGGGATCTTCAAGATAATTGAACTTCAAGTACTTGTGTTGGACACTGGAACATGGATAAAGGTATGAAATATGTGTCCGATACTTCCCTTATGAATCCTGATATGTGCATAGCAAAAATATCTATCAATTAAATGGCCTAATAACCTTGGATTATAGGTTCAAGTCACGGGGCAACCACTTTATGTACTATGCCAAAAGTTAGGTGTGTACCCAATCTTTTCCCTCCCAAACACACATTAATGTGTATTAATTGAACGCTTTTTTTAAATTGTATTTAACGCTGTCATTATTTGTACTTTTTGTTGCGCAATTACAAAGAGGCTTTTTTTGACACTCTTTATGTTACATAAAACACTATTTTATCCCATAAAATATATTTAAAATATGGTAAATTACAATTTGCCCTTCTAAAGTATTAGCGTTTCTCTCACTTTGGCACTTAAAGTTTATTTTTCCAACTTTGGTCCTCAAAATATGTAATTTTTCCTAATTTGGACTGTTGAATGTTTAGATGATGAGAAGAAGAAGAAGAAGAAGAAGAAGAAGAAGAAGAAGAACGAGAGAGAGAGAGAGACCATTGGCTTTGTGTTTTACAGTGTACACCCACTTACACCCAATTGGATTTTTTCCTCTAGGTAACTCCACTAACTCCCAAGTGTCATTCTTGCTGAGAGC
Source organism: Camellia granthamiana (assembly GCA_036172215.1). Classification (NCBI taxonomy): domain Eukaryota; kingdom Viridiplantae; phylum Streptophyta; class Magnoliopsida; order Ericales; family Theaceae; genus Camellia; species Camellia granthamiana. The sequence goes on from CM069906.1 coordinate 106,784,603, forward strand.
TCTCATCTTCTCCATCATGGCATGTTTCCATTCAGGAATAGAGAGAGCATCCTGAAAATTGGTAGATAGACTCACAGAAGATACTTTAGACATAAAGGCTTTATATGAGGAAGACAAATTAGAATAAGAGACATGATTACTAATAGGATGCTGAGTACATGACCTAATCCCCTTCTTATTAGCAATGGGAACGTTAAGATCTGAACAATCAGGAATATGAGCACAAGAATCAGAATTACCTGGACCCTCATGAGAGTGGGGTGACTCTGGACACTCATCCGGAGAAGAAGTTGGCAGTAGAGGATGAAAAGTAGCCTCTTGCATCTAGGTGACTTACTGTTTGTCCTTGTTTCTGATATAAACTTTGCTTGCATCCTTTTCCTCAACAACTGTGGGCTTATCATCCTCTATCTGGGCAACCATTGGCGGAAGGGGAACATGAATCTCTTCACACCACGGCTCCCCCTGAAGAGAGGACTGTGAGACCAGGTAGGATGGAAAGTAAGGTTGAGACTCAAAGAAAGTGACACCCATTGAGACAAACCATTTGTGAGTGGGAGGATGATAACACTTATAACCCTTTTTAATGGCGGAATAACCTAGGAGGACACACTTGAGAGACCTAGGATCTGATTTACTACGAGTTGGGGATTGATTATGGACAAAACAAACACAGCCGAAGGTCTTAGGAGAAATAGAGAACCCGAAAGAGGTGGATCCGAACAAAACTTGAAGAGGGGTCTGTTTGTGAAGGATTTGGGTAGGAAGACGATTAATCAAATAAGCGGCAGTAAGAACCGCTTCCCCCTAATAAGAACGAGGAACCCGCATTTCAAAGGATAGATAACGGGCCATATCAAGGAGATAGCGATTTTTCCGTTTGGCAAAATCATTTTGTTGAGGGGTATTAGTGCATGAAGTTTGGTGTATAATGCCATGAGTGGCGAAGTAATCAGCAAGACTAGAGTTGATATATTCCCCCCCATAATCAAAACGTAGAATTTAGACAACCGCCCCAAACTAAGTGCAAACCATTTTATGGAAGTTTTGAAACATAGAAAACGCGTCACTCTTATCTTTCATCAGATAGACCCAAGTGGTCCTGGAATAGTCATCGATGAAAGTAACAAACCATTTTTGACCTTTTAAAGACACAAAACGGGATGGACCCCATATATCAGAATGGATCAAAGAAAAAGGAACTGAACTTTTATTAATAGACGGAGCAAAAGAAGTTCGGTGTTGTTTTCCAAGTTGACATGACTCACATTGAAAATCAAACACATTATTTTTCTCAAAAACAGAAGGAAATAAATGCTTAAGTAATAAAAAAGAGGGATGTCCTAAGCGACAGTGCCACAGCCAAATGTCGTTTTTGGTGGATGGTGACTGGATAGATGAATGAGCTAGCTTGTCTTTCTGATCCAGAATGTAGAGACCATGTTCCTCTCTACCACTGCCAATCCTCTTTTTCGTGATAAGGTCTTGAAAACAACAATGATCAAGAAAAAAACGTCACACTATAATTTAAATCACAAGTAATACGACTCAAAGATAAAAGATTAACATAGAGTACAGAGGACAAAGGAAGGGAAGAGGTGGCATGAATTAAACCTTTCCCTGACACAGACGAAATAGTACCATCAGTAATACGCACTGTTTCTTGACCTGAGGAGGGGTTATACTCGAAGAATAAATTAGAGGAGTCAGACATATGGTTGGAAGCATCAGAATCAATAATCCATGGTACAGATGTATGCGATAGCAATGCACATAGGGAGGCAGCCAAGTTACCTGAATTGGCAAAGGAAGAAAAAGGGGCACCTATTGCAGAAGTGAAGGCTCGACGGTCTAGCAAGTGGCAAAGAGCAATCTCAAAATCCGAGGCAGATAACCCCGAGACATCAGCAGTAGGGGAAACAACTGGAGATGCAGATGGTGGCTCAACAATGTCTGATAGATGTGCCCGAGCATTAGCCTCGCAGCATCGAGATTGACCAGACCTACCCCCTCGAGTACCAGGACAGTCTCTTCGGCCACCAGAGGGGGTCCCATGCAGCTTCCAACACGTCTCTCGTGTGTGTCGAGATCTACGGCAGCAGTCACAGAAAAGATTATCCTTTTCTGAGGAAGGACGAGAACCATGAGTATCGCGAGGGTATATAGAAACCAAGGCTGAGCGATCAGTAGGAGCAGAAGGAAGCATCGCAGAGCGGCAACTCTCCTCATTCTGCACAAAAGCAAAGACTTCCTGAAGAGAAGGAAGCACATCCATGCCAAGTACTCAGCTCCGAACCGGATCATACTCCACATTTAGGCCTTCCAAGAACTTGAAGACCCGCTCTTGTGCCACAAACTTCTAGTAATCAACAGAATCAGTGGGACAGACAGGTTTGTAATCTTGAAGGTGATCAAATCGCTTCAATCCATTGTTAAGAAAGGTAAAATACTGAAGAATAGTCATCTCACCTTGGACTGACCTTTCAATGGAGCTACGTAACTCAAAAGCTTGGGAGAAGTTCCTTTTCTAGGAGTAAGTGGTAGTCACTGCCTCCCAAATATCTTGTGTAGTGTCCATAGAGAGATAGTCCTCTCTAATCTCCGGGACCATAGAATGTATCAACTAACCCATAATGAGGAAGTTAGTGATCTCCCACTAATCATAACTTGGGTCCGTGGTGGTGGGTGCCTGTATCCTGCTATCAACATACCCCTTCCCTTAGATCTTCAAGAAATAGTCAGATTCTACGACCATGCTAGATAATTCTGACCATTGAATAGAGAAGTGGTGATTTTAAGGCCAGGGTTGAGATTATCAGTCATAGTAGAAGGTATAATAGAACTCTCGCTCTTAAGCAGTTGAGAAGTTGTTGACTCACTAGTGAAATCTGTCATGAATATTCTACTAAGTACCCCTCAAACTCAGGACCAATCACAAACTCGGAAGATGGTGAAGGAACAAACACAATAGTAATTAGAAAATCATAAATAACTAAAAAATCTTAAAATTAAGAAGTCAATTTTTTTTTTCCCCTTAGTCGAAGAAAACAGGGACAAACAGAAATGAAAGAGAGAAGAAAGAGAGAGGAGGAAAAAAAAATAAAAACGACGACCAACCAAAGTGGTATGCTCCTTCTATTGTGGCTCTGATACCTTGAAAATTTAGAGAAGAGAAAGAGTTAGGGAATGAGTTACTTCATTCCCTTTTATATTGATAATTGAGCAATCACAGGTAACTAAAAAGGAATAAGAATACACTCCATTATTTCCTATTCTAACAATTTCCTATTCTAACAATGCCATGCAATGTATTTTTGTTGTAGTAAAGTTTCACCTAATATCAAGCTCTTACATCCATCCATCTACCTTCCCAAGTTAAGTTAATCACAAATTTGGTTTGCAGCTGTGATATTGTTTCATTTGTAGCTCATGCTTAGAAATAGACATGAGCAGAGGAATGAAGCCTTTTTCAGTCTGTAGATTGGATTACACATTGGTTATGTTGATGGTCATTCTTCTAAGGTATTAAGGGGTAATGTCAACTAATTTGGATCTGGTATTCCTGTATGTGCTTATAGAGAAGGCTCCAGAGTTACATGGGGGTATATCAACCGGATTTTGGGACAACCATCACTGGTTTGAGAATCATCCATTACAAAATTTCCATGGTCAGGAATAGGTACAGCAGCAGGGGCAGTGCCTGCAGAGAGTAAAACAAAATTTGGAAATATTGTTCTCCGTTCTTCATTGCAGAGAAGAATAGGGCAACTTGCTTGAGCCACAGAAAACACAAAGTCTCACGAGGCACCCTTTCGTGATGTGCTCTTTTATGATCCTCCTGGCACTGGTAAAACCATGGTTGCAAGGGAGATAGCTCAAAAATAGGTATCTTTTCAATACTATCTATCTATAAGTATAGCTAAAATTTGTTAGCTATGTTTTAGAAAGAAATTGTGATGGTCAATGTACCGGATTTTGTTGCCTTGCTTCAATTAACTTGATGAGGTGGGAACCCTTTCGTTGGGATTTTCACTCCCCGAGCTGCTGTTTAATTTCATTTAATTTTTTTTCTGAGGTAGACATATAAGTCACATGACAGTTCTCTGTCATGGGAGAGAATTGAGTTGTTTCCTCCTAACTGGCTTTGCTTTTGGACGTTGTTTTTGTAGGGTTTGAATTATGCCATGATTACAGGAGGTAATGTTGCACCACTGGGTTCGCAGGCTGTTACCAAAATTCATGAGATATTTGATCGGGCCAAAAAATCAAAGAAAGGTTTACTGCTTTTTATTGATGAGGCTGATGCTTTTTTCTGCCAGTAAGTTACCATCGTCCTCACATCTGTATCAAGTTTCAATCATTTGTACTTTAAGCTAGCTGTTTGTTGATGAATTTCAAGTTGCCTATAATAGTACATTGGTATTACTTTGTGGGATTCCAACTAAGATTATCAATGGTGAGATTATTGTGTACTCACCATATAATTGGGATTAATACGCAAAAGTATCAGAGTCTTGTTTTTGGGTATCAGAGTTTAGTCTTTTAGACCTATGTGATAATTTTTTTTTGAATCACTGGGTGCTAGTTCCCGCCAACGTGGGATCCTGGAAGGGCCACACTAGGAAGGAAAGCTGTGCCTACAACAATTTTCCTCGAGCTGCTTTATGCTATGTTTGGAGCTAGAGTTTGATGTGGGGAAGGAAAAAGGAAAGGGTATGGATTTACTGTTATTCATTTTTCTATAGGTAACCAAACAAAAAAATAGATTTTTTGAGAAATGTTAATTGTGTTTTTTTTTTTTTCCCTTCCCATCCCAAACAAACAAAAGCAATAAATTTCTGGACTGTTTGGATCATCTGAAAAATTGATCAGGTTAGTCCACTTCCATTATCTGGTTTTTTGGAAACCCACTTTCTAACCAGGTTTGGACACTTCCTCAAACAAATGTGGGCTGTGTTCTTTTGAAGTATTTACCCAAAAGCCAGTCAAGTTGTGGCCCCTAGAACCGGTTTTGGCTTTTCCTAAATAGGCTCTTAGCTTATCTTATTTCATTTTTCTTTTCCTTTCCTTTTCCTTTCCCTCAGTAAACTGAAGTTCAAACATAGCATCTCAAATTTGCAGTTCAACCTCCGGCAGACTTTTTGGAAAAGTGGCCTCTCAGTTTTAAATTTTGGGATGTTCTCCAATGCCTTTGTGTCAGGTGGCTTGTACTACTATTGTTTTGTAATGGTTCATATGTTATATATGCCTGAAGGATTTAGCATCAATGTGTGACAGTTCTACTGAGATTACCTATGTGAGGTTTAAATTGTACTTTGCTCCAACCTTTCATGATTGAAGTTGGCATTAAATGCAGGGTTGCTTCTGTTGGCACACCACAAAAATTTTCAATTCACACCATTTTGCTGTCCTGATATCTACTTTTGAATAAAAATAAATTGTTTGGATAACAATTTCCGAACAAAAACTGTGATCAGTAGTTGATATATGAACATTTGATTTTTGTCAAAAATTGATATCTGAACAATACAAATGGTGTGAATTGAAACAAAATGTGGTGTGCAAATACAAGCTTCTTACATATAGTTACCAAAGAGTGGTTTTTATTTATTTATTTTATACCCTTCTCGCAACCAAGTTGACAATTGTAGAACTGACTGAATGCAGGCGTAACAGCACACACAAGTGAAGCTCAGCGAAGTGCTCTAAACTCATTGCTTTTTTGAACTGGAGACCAGTCAAGAGATGTAGTTTTGTGCTTGCTACAAACAGACCGGGCGATCTTGACAGTGCTATCACTGATCGCATTGATGAAGTAATCGAGTTCCCACTTCCTCAGGCAGAGGAGCGTTTCAAACTGTTGAAGCTCTATTTAAATAAATATATATCAGGTGACAGTGACAGTGACAGTGACAGTGACTCTAAATGGGGCTCTTTGTTTAAGAGAAGCTCACAAACAATTACCATAAAAGATTTGTCAGACGATGCGATCAGAGAAGCTGCCCAGAAGACAGAAGGTTTCTCAGGCTGAGAGATAGCAAAACTAATGGCAAGTGTTCAAGCATCTGTGTATGGGCGACCGGACTGTGTGTTGGACTCACAGCTATTCAAGGAGGTTGTTGATTACAAGGTTGCAGAGCATCGACAGCAAATAAAATTGGCATCTGAAAATGGCCAGCCTGCTTAACGGGGTGTACGTAAGTTAGCCTCTCTTGGCTCTCAATTTTGTTTTGTCTACATTTTCTTTATTTTTTGTTATTTATATTTAAATTTCATCTATACGAAATTCTTTTAATTTGTATTTATGATGATTAAGCAAGCCTCTCTTGGAACTGTGAGTTGAAAGCTTTATCATAAGGACCTGGATTGCTGATAATGCAGCAGATAATCTAAACTAAGAATTGATGAAGCTCTTGCGTGGGAGGTTGTAAGTAATAACTACTTAATAATTACAAATTTCTCTTTCTACTTGTGGTGCTCCACACAACTTATGATTGGTGGCAAAAATGAGATTCACAATTTTATATCGGATGATAGAAAACAATGGAGACATAATATATTGCGTCACGTGTGCCCCATTGCCATCGAATATATATATATATATATATATTTACATTGCCGATATCAACTTTTTCCTTGTTTCAAAAAATTCAACTCTCTTTTCTTTTTTTCATTAAGTTTAGGTACCCAAAAAAAAATATATCTAGAATTTTATCTGGAACAGCAGTGTGTGGTTTATCTGAATTTAGCTTATAAATTGCTTTTCTGAGTAAATTTCTAAAAAACAATTTCTAAGTACCTTGACTTTTAAAAAAAAAAAAAAAAAAAATCATATTATAAAATTACTTCTATAAAAATTATAGTAATGCTGGAGTGATCTCATTTGTGTACCATATTTAGACATTTGATGTGTTGTTTCACGTTACACTAACTACATCATTTAATGGATTTACATCTTATTTTAAAATCACTTGATAACATCACATCATATTATTCAAATGTATTTGAAATGTAATTATCACAACACTCCTCTAACAATAAAAACTTTTAAAAAATAATTATAAACTAGAAAGTTAGTAAAAAGTAACATATGTGATAAGTTTTTATTTGGAGATAATGGTGGCGACGACACTGATGGTGTCGTGGCTGTGGTTGTGACTGATAGTGGCAATTATAGCAGTTGTGGTATTGAAATATTTTTCATTTTTAAAAGTGAAAAATATTTTTCACACAAATATTGTTTCTATTTTTAAATTGGGAAAATTACACATAATTGAGAATTTTGTAAAATATTTATAAATTAATGAGAAAAATTATAAATTTAATTATTAATATTTGTATATTTTATCATTAATTTGAAGTTTTTTTTTTTTACAAAATTATACTAGTGAGTTGTAATTCTCCCTTTTAAATTCATCTGCAGTACCACGTAGGCCAACTCTCGGATTATCTAATAGGGTAAATTACACTGGCACCCCTTCTATAATTCTGAAATAACACTGACACCCATTTTATTATCTAAAATCACACTGGCACCCCTATCAGTTAACACCATCTAATCAATGTAACTGTGTAATACCAATTAGTGTGTTGGGTTTGAGTTTTTTTAATTCAATTTTTTGAAAATTAAATTTTTTATTTTTTGTTTTTTATTTTTTTTTGTTTTTAGTAAATAGTTTTAAAAATTTTAAGTATTTTTTTAAAATTTTTTTAAATGCACCTTACTTAGATGTATCTAAAAAATAAAATAATTGTGAAAATATATTTTAAAAAATTAATAAATACACAAAAATACGAAAAATATATTGAATTTTCATATTTTTTTTGAATTTTTGGTATTTAGGGAATTTTTTAAAGATTTTTTTTCAGGAAAGTTATATTTTTTAAGTATATTTATGTTAGGTATGTCTAAAAATTTAAAAAAATTAATTGAAATATTTAAAAATTTAGTAAAAACAAAAAATATGCAAAAATAAGAAGGTAAAATTTTCTAAAAAGTGTTTTTAAAAAACTCAAACAAAGCAAAGTGAATAATACCCTTGCTTGAGGTTCCAAATTTCTAGTAGTGACAAGAATACCAATGAGAGAGAGACTTCCACCATAACCACCTCCATTGACCTCCTCTCATCCACCATCCCTCTTTCATTTCCGTCACTAATTGCTCGACTGCACCATCTCCTTCTATAATTTTTTTTTTAATATTATTTATTCAAAAAATAATAATTGTAGTGAAAAACTCCATTTCCAGACCAGCAATTCCAAGTGAATAAGATTTAGAGTTAGCAGTGGAAGGATGAAGAAGAGAGTATTTCTAATATAAAAAATTGTATACTGAATAAAACATTTTTTTTTTTTTAAATTCACTAAATATATAAACTGAGATAGGATGTGCACAAAAAAAGAAAGATACTTGAAAATTGAATTTCCCGCAACATCAGTTTAGTCAACAAATGGTTGATTAACGGAGGGAGGGAGTCATTTGTATTGTTACCTTAAAATCTAAAGCAAGAGAAGATTAATGATATTTCAGATGATAGAGGGGGTGTTGTGTTGGTGTAATTTACCCTATCTAATCTAATAAAATAATAACAGTAGTATTGTAGTTGTCAATTTCATGAAGAGGTGGCATTCAGCGACCGACACACGTCCAAGAAATTCCTCAGAGACTGCCACGTTGCCCCACCTCACCTCCTCAACCCCAATCCTACCCAACCCATCCCATCCCATGTGTATGTTTAAAAAGGGAAGATCACACACACTGCAACTGCAAGAAACCGTTCCTATGCATGCCATCCAAAACAAAACTACATAATCATTCTGTTCCGGAGAGGTTGTTGAGAGATGGGGAAGAGAATGGTGGCGGTGTTGATAATGTGGGTGGTTGTTGTTGCAGCGGCGGCGGTGGTGGTGGAGGTGTGCTGGTGTTGGGGAGAGGAAACGAGGCAGAGGAACACTGCAGAGACCATGATATTGACAGAAGATGCTGAGGAGGATAAGGCCGATTCTTGGGCTGATTGGGCTGTTGGAAAGTCCTCCCAGTAAGCAAGTTTACCTCCTCCTTCCATATCTGTTACTGTTTGTTTTATCTTAATTCTATTTCTTTCATATACAGCACTTCAGTTTTGATCCTTTGTCAAGCTTTTTCTTTTTAAATGCCCATATTAATATAACCACTGTTTTTAATATCTACACGTAACAATTGAAATTGTTTTGGGAGACGGGTGGTGAGAGGAAATCTCAACACACTAGTTTTTATTGGTTAATTTTAATTTGGGGAAGAAAAGTACAATGCGTTTTTTTTTAATTTTAAGTTAAATGCATTTTAGTGTGGAAACTTGGAACAAGCAAACAAAATTGACTTATAATGGACTTTGCCCATTTTGGTGCTTCAATGCACCAAATATTTTCGATAATGGTACAATTAGAATTAAACTTGGATTGGATGTAGGGTCAGGTGTAGGGATGCCAAAATAGCTTGAACCGTCGGGTTCCGACTCTTCCGAACCCTATTGAGATGGGTCTGGGCTGATTGAATAAAGTAGGATCAGATTTGGAAAAATATTTAACAACCTGATTGGGTTCATATTGGAGGCAGGAGACAGATTTTTTACCTGTATCTTATCTTACCTGCACATATAGTATTAAATAAATAATAATATTATATGTAATATGTGCATTATATATATATATGGTTGAGTTTGTATAGAATATATATAATATCTATACAATGTATTATTAAGTTTTTATTATGTTATATATATGTATATATAGTTTTAATATTTGTACAATATAAATATTTTTTTTAATTATAATTATTATTTTCTAGTTTTAATTATTGAGTTTCAATATTATTGAATTTTTTATTGTGTTGCGGATTGAGTAGGGTTGGAATGAGGGTTAGATTTGCGAGTTTGGGGTAGGGGTGGGAGTAGGGCTGTACAAATACAGCCCAATCTGCTAAAACCGCACCCATCTACATTAATTCGCACCGCTCTATCTGTCAATCGCGATTTAAACTTTAAAATTTATAATCCTCTTTCGAAACTGCTCCGCTATAGTTAATACATATATCTTTTTTAACTTATGATGAAATATCAAAGTAAAAATGAGTATAAGAGAAATTTAATATGTGAAATTTATTATAAATTAGTAGTTGTATATATGAAAAGTATTATGCAAATTAGTATTATATATTATGTAAATGCTTGATAATTGGTTAGAATTTTTTCAATCTGCCAATTCGTTCAAAACTGCTCAAATATTAATCCGTTAATCTGCTAATCCGCCATTCGGTTTATAATTTTACTCTTAAATTGTCCAAATTACACCGTGCACATTCCTAGGCGGGAGAGAGTTTCATGAGCTAGATTGAGGTTGGAGGCAGGTGCCAAAAATGGGAGTGGCATTGGGGTAGGGAGACCTCGATTGATACCCTACATGTTACCCCATCACACTCAAAATGTATCTCAGTCTCTTATTGATTATATATATATATATGTTTCCAAAATAGTAACACTTCATTCATGCACATAAAATACAATCATAAAAAAGTGCATAAAAATCCCAAATTCTTTATGGTGTGGTCTAAGCCATCACACCCAAATGTCACTAGGTTTCATATTAATTTTTGTTTATATGTGCATTACTTTTTCAAAATAATGATGCCTTGTGCACAAAAAAATCACACACACACAAAAAAGAGAGTATACAAATGCATCCCAAATTCAATTTGGTTGTGATAAGTTGAGGGTGCCAGGCTTTTGCTTGAGAGGGACAAATATTAAGACAAATTATTGGATTAGGTCAATGCTTAGTTTAGTTTTGTTTGGGGAATACAAATCAATTATCAATATTTCAAAACTTTCAATATCATAGATATCAAAATCATCTTCATATACAAAATCTTTAAAACTCTCAAGAAATAAGAAAATTAAAAAAAAAAAAAAAATTTGTCAATAAAGTACACAATAAAAAGAAATATTTTCTTAAATTTATTTGTGAAGCAAATAAAAAGCCAATTTATGTCCATGTTCTAATCAATGGTGTGTGTTGAGTTTGTTGGAAGATAAGAATGAAAAAAGTTTCAAAGATTTATATACAATTTTAGAGGGAAATAATTGGAAAATATTTTTAAAATTTAAGACTGGAAAGTAAATTTTTAAGGGAATAGAGGGAAATATAGGGAATATCGGTTCATCTTAGTATTGAAGATGCTTGCTTTCAAGATTAAAAGTCAAGTGATTTTGTAGATTTAATAACATTGGGCATTTTTCTTATTAGTTTGTTTGTCTAAAAGAAAGGCCTTTGAATAATCTTCTTTGAATTCCAAACCAATTACCTTTAGCTATTGGTCTGAAAATGATATGCTCTGCATCTTCATGTTTTTGGGGAGGTACTGTAATATGGACACAAAATTAATCCTTTTGTTGACTCTTCAGGATTTTATTTTATTTGATTATTTATTTATTTATTCATTTATTTTGGTTCCAAAAACTCTTATGTCACTTGTTCTACATTTTTCTTCAAAAACATCCTAGCCATGAGTTTCTCCATATGGGCAACCTTTTTTTTTTTTTTTTTTTTTGGTAGCACTTGATTAATAATGTGTGTCAATTATCTATGGTCCATGTTTAAAACCTGAGGAAATTGAGTCAAGATAGATTATCATCATGTCTGTCAAGATCAACATGATAGCACATTTTTTGTTGATAAGATTTGATATTCTAAAGACAAGCACAAGGTCAATTAATGTCACATAAGGTACAAACTTGGCTTGAAGTTCACCAATATACCCAAGTGTGATGCTTACTTTACACTTTATTCAATTGTCAAGAATATCATGTAGGCCAGTTCTTGATATATTAAAGAGAAGGAAAATATAAAATAATTACTTTTTCTTCAACAGTTTAGTTTTCAAGAATAGAAAAAATACTTTTCAAAATAAGGTAAAAATATTTCGTTTAATAAAATAGTATGGTGAGATTTGATAGATAAATGCAGATTTTGTAAAGAAAATTAGTTTTTTCTTTTCTTTTTTTTGGTTTTTGCTTTCTTACATCCTTAAGAATGTTATATTTTCTTTCAATTTGGAAAAAGATGAGAAAGGGGGGATGGTGTTTTTCCTTTTTTTCTTTTAGTTAAAGGTGTGTCAAGTGGAATATATATGCAAAATAAATCCTGGAACACATAAATGGACACATAAAATACACTCATTAATTTTTATTTTTACTTTTCAAAAGGTGGGACCTACCAACAAAAATTTTGCAAAGAGTAATGGTATATGAATAAATTTTTCTTAAAAATTTAATTTCCAAATTGATATGGCAATAAATTGTTCCAATCGTTTAATTTTGATGGATTCTATTTCAAATGTGGAGACTTTACTCTTGCATGTCATGTCATTTTGTAGAATAAATTTGTAAAATAATAATAATAAATAAATAATTGTTTATAGTATTGTTCTTTTGTTAATCTTGTTCATCCATGTAATTTTTTTTATCCAATTCTATGTGACTTACCATTATAAAAAAAATTGTAATAAAATGCATGATGCATTTGCAATTCGGTTAAACTTTATATTACTGATGACTTGAATTTCTCTTAACTAATTAAGATAATTCTTGATAGCTAGCATAACTTTTTATTAGTTTTCATTTTTTTTTTTTTTTCTAGTTAGCGATCATCTAAGATCGTTGTTGCTTTCAGGAGACATGGATTCAACCAAAATGATGCAAAAGAGTCGGCTCAAAGGGTGATGGATAAAGTTGGGGATGTTGCATCCAAAACCACTGAGACAATTAATTCTGCTGCGTCAGGTGATTATCTTTGTTTTTTCCTCTAGTGTTGTAATATTGATTAGTATAATCTCTTTTTGTAACAATTACATTTTTCTTGCAGAATCATCAAAATATTCTTCTCAGAAGGCTGGTGACGCAGCGAACTTAGCTTCAGAGAAAATAGGTCAGGCAAAGAATTTTGCTTCTAAAAAGGCAAGTCAAGCTGTGAACATGGCTTCTGATATGGCCAGTGATGCTAGAGACACAATGGCAAAAACAATGTCACACGGGAAAGCTAAAGCGTTTGATGCCTACACCTGTGCTTCTAGAAAGGCAGATCAAGCCGTGAATATGGCTTCGGATAAGGTTAGTGATGCCAAAGAGACAATGGTTGGACGAATGTCACACAAGAAAGATATAGCCTCTGATGTCTACAACTTTGGGTCTGAGAAGGCGAATCGAGTCATGGATAAGGCCTCGGACATAGCTGGTGATATCAAAGAGACAATGGCTGAAGGAATATCACGAGGAAAAGATAAAGCCTCTGATCCTTATATGTTGACTTCTGGGAAGGCAGATCGAGCCAAGAATATGGCTTTAGACATGAGTGGTGATGCCAAAGAGATGATGGATGGAGCAATGTCATGCGGGAGAGATAAAGCATCTGACGCATACAACCATGCTTCTAATAAGGCTGGTCAACCCATAAAAATAGCTACAAATAAGGTCAATGATGCCGAAGATTCAATGGTGGGCGCAATGTCCCATGGGAGAGACAAGGTTTATGGAGCTTATGAGGATGCCAAAGCCACTGTTGGTGATACATACATGTCAGCTAAGGAATCCATGACTGATCAGGCGAAGGAGAAGTATGAGGCTGCCAAAGAGAGGGTTTCTCAAGCCACAGGTGATTTAGGAGATGAGATGAGAAAGACTCGTACAGAGCTATGAGCGGTCAGTATTTAAGTTATTTAACAACAATAATCATTGTTGACTAAACCTTGTGTAAGTAATTGTTGTTATTTTCTTTCACTTTATGTTCTATTGATATGTTTTTCTTAGTCTTTTTTGGGAACTTGGAACTATGTATTTCATAACTTTATATTGCAAGTGTGGCCATACAGTCGGCTATTTTTATGCACTTTTTCTATCACTTCTTTGTGAGAGGAGGGTGAGAGGTTCACTTTCTTGTTCTTTTAGACTCTGCCAATGCCATCCAGAAGATAACGGCACAAAATCAATGTAATATCGCCGACACACTTTGAACATGCATAGGGTTGTAAATGAATTGAGTCTAGTTGAGTAGTAGGAGGTTTAAGCTTGGTTTTAAAAGTTGACTAGTTTAAAAAATGTGTTCAAATTTTATTTATTTTTCGAGTCAATTTCAAACAATGATTACAAGAGTAGCTTAGCTTTTTAATATAGTTTTATGGCATATTATTATTGAGCCAAGTTAGGGTAGAGTTTGTACAAATCACTTGGGTAGAATTCACCCTTAAAAATCAGCTTCCAATAAGAGAATGTCCATCCCTAGTAGTATTTTTTGTTCCCATACAATTTTGAAGTAAAATTAGATCCCCTAACCCAGTTACACCTGCTATTGGACAATTGAAATCGCATCAAGACCCACATCAAAAGCCTTGGGAGATTTATGGTTTGTTCTTGTTATATGAGCTGCTGACGGTGACTGCTCCAGTAATGGGCCATGGAGGAGAAATAGTGACTTCTTGGGAGATAAAAGATTTATGGCTTATGCTACTCCTGTTGGCTATTACTAATTTACTATTCCATAGTAGTATAACTCCTCACATTTGAAAACCTTGCTCTCTCTTTTTTCCCTGAAATTTACTCACTCCTATATTGTTTGGTGTTACAGCTCATATGTTATGGGAATGTGACAAATTAGAGTGGTTCTTTCTTCTTTTCTGGTTATTAACATTCTCTCCACCCCCTCCCACCCCCCTTTTTTTTTTTACCATTATCGTGTTGATTCTTCTGTAATATTCATTTTGTTTTGTTGAAAATCATGATCAAGGATTCAGGTTGTATTTTGAAGAATCATTGTGATTGTTGTCTGCCTTCAAATGCCTGCCTAGTCCTTACATTTTTCAATGATCAACAACTTGATAATTACATTGTAACAAGTTTTCTGCATATAGCTGAACTGATATTTTCTCTCTCTCCATCAATAATTCAGGTGGAATACCTCCTTTGCTTGCTCTTTTATCACATGAAATAAAGGGTTTTTTTCTCTTGTTGATGTGGCCGTTCTTTAGTCCTTTACTGCTTTTGTTGTCTGCCATGAAAAATAGAAAAAGCAGTGGAGGCAGCTATACTTTCAGAGCCACTATCTGCCCAAGACTGTCATCTTCTATTGACCCTCTTAGGGTAAGATCATATATTGATTAATTGCTAGAGGATATAGACAAGTTTTAGCCATTAGCATTTAAACTAATCACGATGAACCGGCTACCATCCTGTATATTAAATCATCCAACTTAAAATTAACATGACAATGATTGGAGGGGTCTCTCAAATATATTGACCAAACTTGATGACTTATGAAGGCGGTGTGGGACAAGTCTAACACTTCCCGTACATACACATACAGTCTAAATACCTTGTTGAAATGATAGAGAGATGAGATGAGAGGTGAGAGATTAGACTAGGTAGAGACTTGACCACTAGAAGTCATTCAGACTTTTTTTTTTTGTCAATATCATTCAGACTGATATCATATAAAAACTTTCAACTTAAAACCAATTGAAAATGAGTATGGAGGCATCTCAAGTATATGTACTAAGCTTCGGTGGCTAATGAATGAGGAACAAATCTAACACTGCAGTTAGTGAAAATTGACTATCATGATTGAAACATTACTCACTGAATAATCTCAATATTGGATTAAATCGCGGGATAGTTGTTATATATCACTTAAATATTTTACCTATATTCGCGAATTGATATCGGCCGCCATATAATGGTATCAGAGAAATATGGAGTAATTTGGGGATCAAGTGATGCGGTCATTAGTTTTTTAAAATTATCGGTTGCAAAGTTGAATTGGATATATCGATTGTGAATCAAATCATGAATCAATGAATACATACTGGAACTAGTTAGCATGCAAGTAATTTTTATTTCCACTGCTATATTAGGGTAAATAGGTATTGGAAATTAAAAAATTGATACATATTAGTTAATATATATCAATCGATATTAAAAATTACAATTTTATTATAATTGGGGGTAAGAGACATAAGGGCTTCCAATGAGAGGTTGAAAGTTCAACTCCCTTCAGATACTAATTTAAAAATTAATCACTAATTTCCTTAATATAATTAAATATATATATATATATAGTCAGCCTATACAGAGGTATAAAACATAGAATCTAGACCAAAAAGCAGAAAATGAAGAGACCTAACTGAAAATTTGTCCACATTTATTTGGTTGTGTTTCATTTTTTCTTTTCGAGTTTTGTGTTTCTAAAAACAAAAAATAAAAACATCTATCATTCTCATTTTTTTACAGATATAGAAAATTCGAAAATAATTTTTTGATATTTTTTAAAAAGAGGGTTACTTTCAGAAAACTTTCTGAAAATATGTTTCAGCAACAATTTGCCATTGTTTTCTGTATTAATAAAAAATAAAAACAGAACAAGAAAAAATAGCACTCTAGAGAACAAGAAGGTATAGATTGGGTTAATGGATGCTAGAGGTGCATTCAATTTTTATTTCAAGTATTTTGTTAGAAATTTTGAATCTTTAGTGAGAGCTAACATGAGATGACAATAGTTTGAAACAAACTTGGAATTGTTAATTCACAAGGAGATTGGAAAGAGTTGAAGCTTGAAAGAGTCTAGAAAGAAATTTTTTTTTTTTTTTTTTTTTTTTGATCAGTGAAAAATAAAACTTTATTGATGATCATCAAAAGAACACATGTTTTGATGCTATGAAATGGGTGATTGGGAAAAATCAGAATAAATTATCATCTTTATATGATTAGGGACTAATAATCTAGAAGGGAGGTTTGCAGATTTTCTTACAGTCGTTTCTTTTTCATGGATTGTTTGTTGTTGTGGATCCACACCTTGAACGCTTGTTTCTTCACACCCACTTCACCACAGAACTTCTCTACTTCTTCCTCATCTTGCTTCTGGATCTTCCATCCCAATCTTTCCGCAATCTCTTCCATCCTATCTTTCTGTTCTTGAGTGAATTTCGTCCGAAACCTCTTCTTCCGCGAAAATGGCGGTTGTGTCATCAGTTGTGTTCCAACATTATAGGAATGAAACATGTTAAGGTCTTCGCTTGATGACTCTGCCGGAGCTCCGCTGGCCCCACCAAAGGCCATCATGAAGGCACTAGTGGACAAACCTTGAGAGTATCTATGATTATTATGGTGGGCCGGCGGTGGAGGAAGTGGAGGAGGAACTTGAGTGAGATGGGTTGTGGTGGTGGTTCTAAGGATAGCACCGTTTCTGTTGGGATTATAAGGGTAGAAAGAATTAGCAGCTGATTTAATTTGAGACTCGCCTTCGTACTCTCTCCGGTGAAAATTTCGATGGCAATCACAAGCTGCACATTTCAATGCTTCTGGGCTACCCTCTTCTCCGGCAGGCATGAATTCTCCGCAACCGTCGATGACGTGACCTCCGGTGCTCACCGCGTGGTTCTTGAGGCACTCACTGTATCGAACTGCTGCTGGTGTTGGTGGTGGTGGTGGCAGCAGTGGCGGTGTTTTTGAGTTTGATGGACTAGAAATGGTTGCAATTGGCAGTGGAGATGGGTATGGATCTGGGTTTGAATCTTTTCCTGGTATATGTGTCTGTGGATGAAGATGATGATGGTGATCTAGGGTTTCATTTCTTCTTCTATCCATTTAATTTGATTTCTTGAATGATAACTTTTGATCTTTAGCTTGGCTTTCCACTATTGATCTCTTCTTTGATGATGATCAAGATCATAATCTAAGTCATCACTCATCTAATGTAAGAAGGAACAAACAATCAATCAATCAATGAAATATAATCAACTAAGTAATCTAGGATTTTGGTGCTCTCTTTTCTTTTGATTTGGACGTTGTAAGTGCTAACCTAAACCCACCAAACAATTTCAATGCTAATTTTCAACCCTATTCCCAATACGTAAGCAAGTAATTGAGTAGTAGATTAATTTAGAAAATTGTCCAATGAGTTCAAACCTAAAGAGTCAAAAATATAACATTAAATAAACAAAAAAAAAAAAAAAAAAACATATATCTTGGAATTCAAACAAAGATCTAGTAAACTATTCAATTCTATTGTATGAGACAAAATATTTAGTAAAATATTCCAAAAAAAAAAAATTAAAAAATTTGAAATATATAAAGTAGATTCATTTTATGTATTTTACATCACATCAAATTTAATTCTACACAAAACATTTAAATTTTGAGTATTTCAAATTTTTTTATTATTATTATTTTATTTTTTATTTTATTTTTATTTTTTTAGTACATAACATATCTTCCTCCCTTCAATAGTTAATTAAAACTTTGCTACAAATGAAATTGTCTATGTGTATATGTTGTTCCAAAAAAAAAAAACTTAAAAAGTCATTATGTTCATATATATATATATATAAGAAAATTAGCAGGAAATTAAAAAAGAATTAGGAAAAAGAAAAGTGGGAGGTGAAGCAACTCTGGGTTGTGTTTCCTACCAGCCATCCAAACCCATAAAATCCATCAGAAAGAGGAAACACAGAGATTTGGTTTTGTGATGAGAAGTATATGAATACCAAAATTTTCAATTATCTAACTTATCGATATAAAATAAAATTTTCACATTTACAAATATGAACATGTTATAATATAGATGTGAATATTATTTTTTATATTATCGATTTTAATAATTTAAAAATTCGGTATTTGTAGCACTGCTGCATATTGACTTGCACTGCAGAACAACAACCGACAAGGTCAAGTTTCGCTCCTCCCACCAACCACGGCCTGCACATTGATTCAGGACTGTCTCATTTTATGCCTACCTCTCTCTATGTATGTATGCTCCTCAAACCCTAATGAAACCACACAAACACACACTCCAAATGAAGGAGAGAGATGCTGGTGATAGTGATGGTGATGGTGATGTTGTCCGAAATCTTGCTGCAACCTTAAAATCCATTGTTAGAGAACTATTAAGAATTGTAAAACCAAACATAAAACTCAGTTAGAAAGGTGCTAACAAGGTTTAGGGAAGAAGACAGAGAAAGAGAGAGAGAGAGAGAGAAGACTTGCTTTTTTGATGTGCAAAAGAGAGTGGGACTGTGGTAGTGGAAGAATTAAAGTGAAAATGATGGTCCACAGCACTTGGTCCCTGTTGGTTTGAGTGTCAGAGTCTCTCTCTCTCTCTCTCTCTCTTTCTCTCTCCACTTGAAGCCAAGGCTTGTGGTGCGCCTGCTGCAATTGCCTGCAACTCCACTCTTTCTTTCGAAAAAAAATTGGGAATTCCAAATTTAAAAATTTTAATATTTTTAATTAGTGTGTGAATTTTATGTGATGTGATATTTAATTTTAATTTATTTTTAATTTTTTAATTTTTCATATCATTTATATTTTTTTTAGAATTCTTAAATTAGAGGATATATCATTTCTCCTTTCTTTCTTTACCCAACAGAGAAGGCTTTGGCACCTCTCAATTGGGACCTATTATTGCTGTTGGCTACTATTCTTGGCAAAATTCACGCCCCTCTCTCCCTCTCTCTCTTAATTGTTTGAGGACTCTTTATGTTTTTTTTTTTTTTTTTTTTTTTTAAATTTATTATGTCATTTGTTATAGTTAATTTCTTGATAATTATCTCAACAAAAAAAAAAAAAAAAAGCATTTGTCTAATTAATTTTTGAAGTAATTTCACAGCAGTGTATATTTGAAAAAGTAATTTTAAATTAGTGATGAATTTTATAAATATTAAAAAATAAAATTATTAACTTTATTATGTATTTGAAATTAATTTTTGAGGGTACCTCTCAGAGGTAGTTTCCAATTAATTTTCCTTCTGTTTTTTTTGGGAGTGACAATTGAACTGTTTGAACGGAATTTGATAATTCACTTTTTTAGTGATTTTAAATTTTTTTAATAAAAAATATGTTCAAAAAAAAGTAAAAAAAATTGTTAGACTTTTTATTAGGGGTGGTCAATGTTTGGTTGCGATCAGAAAATTTTTAATTTCTCATCCATCCATTGGGTGTGTGGACTAGAAAAAATTAATCCGTATCCGCTTACTGAATTGATGGATATGGATTGAGCGGATTAACGGATGGATGTAAATCGATTTGACGGTTTTAATTTTTACAAATTTTGAACATAATACAATAACTTGTTAACATTTTTTTTTAATAACAATCCAACTCAACATAACTAAAAGATTATTAAATAAATTGTCAAATACCAATAATAAATATATATAAGAAAATCATGCATTATCAAAATTATTTCATTACCTTTTTTTTTATTACAAAACTATTTAATTTGATTTTTTTTAAAAATGATAAAATTAAGTCTTATATTTTTCATACAAAAATACCAAATATCAATCCTTACCATTTAATAAAAGGATTTCCAAATTGAAAACAAATTGACAGCACAACAGAATATCTAAACTCTTTGTCAATTGAAAATACAAACAGAATATCTAAATAAATTGAAAATATAAAATCTTACAAATTACTAGGAGTGCTTGCGGTTTGACGGTTTGGTTGCGACCAAAGGAATCTCAAATCTGCTATCTATCCAAAATTAGACGGATTAGAAAAAATCAGTCCGCAACCGTCCGCTCGTCATCTCGCATCCGTCTAAAATACTACAAATTGATTCGATTCGGTCGGTTTAAACAGATCGAAATATCCGCTGCTCATCCCTACTTTTTATATTGATTTTTATTTTTTATTTGATAACTATTTTAGTCGGTTGTCAAATATCCAGTCATAGCAAACTACTGCCAATTGAAGCAGCTCGAGAGATCAAAGATATTGCTCACATTCAAATTCCTTCCACGACAATGCTACGTAGCTCAAATTTTGTGGCTCAAAAGTGGCTCAAATGACCAAAACGACGTCGTTTTGAGTACAGAACAACATACAAATGGCCAAAACGACGTCGTTTTGGCCATTTGAGCCACTTTTGAGCCACAAAATTTGAGCTACGAGACATTTTCCTTCCACTCGGTTTGACAATTGTTTTTGTAATTTTTTTTTTTAAAAAAAAAAAATCAATTTTAGATCTTATCAAACTAGACAGACTTAAAAAGTAAAAGTAAAAGTAAATTTAATTTTTTTTGTTTAAAAAAAAAATCTATAAAGATTAAAAAAACAAAACATTGATCTTTTTTCTTATTACATTTTTGGATTTAAAAAAAGAAGAAGAAGGTTTTTAGATCATTTTAAATTTGGTAGATCTGAAAAGCAAAATTTTTTGATACAAACTTTAAAATTTTCACTACAAACAAAAAAATAATTTTAAAAAAATGCAACTTTGTTAACGGTTACCAAATAAAGCCTCAATTGAACATAGGGGTGTGCATAATATCGCCGAAACCGCCAAAATCGCACCGAGCCGCACCGCAAAGGCAAATTCGTTATTATTTTCCAATCGAACCGCCGGTTTTTGCTAAGAAAAATAGCAAATTCTAGTGACACTTTTATAAATCCGCCGGTTTCTATTTTTCTTCCAAACCGCACCGACCTGCACCGCTATTAAATCATGTTTTATAAGATTCTAAAAATTCTTTTTTACTTAAGTGTGCTTGTTGTTCTATACCTTAGAATATAGTATTACATTACTACTCGAGGGGAATTCAAGATGTCAGTAATCCAAAATAAATTGGATTCCAATTCACCTTTCAATTTTTTTTTTTTGGCCATGTTGCAAACTTGCATCAGCTTACTTTTCAATCTAAATACTTTTCAACAGTAAACATTTTCAATATATTGTAAACCCTTAATAATATTAATTTTATGTATTGTATTTGATCATTGTAACTTCCACAGTTGCTTGTAATGAACTGATGGCATAGTCGTTGATATTATCATGTTGTTGCTACACTTGCTGCATCAAAAGAAAGTTTCGCAAGATGCTTAACATCACGGTATCTCTCGTCTTTTTTTTACTCTTTGATTTAATTTTGTAATTTGAATTATATTTTTTATAAACCGCCAATCCGCCCGAACTGCCAAGGCAAATCTGCCATTATTTGCCAACCGAACCGCCGGTTTTTGATAAGAAAAATGACAAATTCTAGTGACACTTTTATCAATCCGCCACCCGCCATACGGTTTCTATTTTTCTCTCAAACCGCACCGACCCGCACCGCGCACACCCCTAATTGAACATTAGGCAGAGGTTATTACCCATTTCAAAAATATTTTTTATTTTTGTTTAAATAACTTATAACTACGAAAATTATTTATATATATTCGTATTTCTTATTAAAAAAACATTCATGCAAGTCTAATATGTATTTAAACATGTTTTAAAGTGTGTTTAGAATTGACTTTTTAAATATTTTTTTGACTTTTTAACATTTTTTGAAATTAAATAGCTAAGATCACCTTGTTTGGTTTTCAAACTCAAATACAAGTTTTGAGTTCTTATTTTTCTTTAGTAATTTTTTTCATATTTAGTCAAATTATTTTATTTTGTAAATGTACAGTCTAAATGCATCTAAACCAAACAAATTATACTTTGAAATTTTAAAAAAAATTATTTTTTGTGAGTAAAATAATTAAGTTACTTTATACTTTTTTTAAGCTAATGACAAACAAATTTTGTGACCTTTTTTTTTTGACTCAGCCAACAAATTTTTGGCTGCATTTCAAACACCCCTTATATATAAGGACCCCACGAACTTGTAAGTAGTGAGCAAGAGTATAGGATAAAACTTATAATTATGTACCAAAATTTGTTACGTAACTGTAAACATTATTGAGTTTTATATAATTATATTAAAATTGTAAAATTAATTATAATTTTTTCAAATTTTGAAAGAAGTCCGCATAATTTACCAAATATATTCATTGGCGTAGCTACATTATAGCTAATAAGGGTTAATTCAATATTTTAACAAATAAATTGTAGCCTCGTAGGATAAATTCAAAAAATTATATGATATTTTAAAATTTCATCAAAATGACCCCACTAAATTATATAATTCAAGAGAATGTCAAGTTTTAACAAAAAAAATGTTGAATTTTTTTCCCCCCCTCCTAAAATATGATTCTTATTAAAAATTTACTTCAAAATCAAAAATAAAATGGAATGTTTTTAGCTTCTTTTTTTTTTTTTTTTTTTTTGAGTAAGTTAATACTAGTGTAATGTGTTGGAATAATCTTCTGCGTATAATAAATAAATTGAAACCAAATCAAACAAATAAAATAAATAACTTACAGGATTTATTTTACCGAACTGAATGAATATTTAAAGATTAAGTCGAGTGTGTGACACTTTATCCTTAACACAGATTCGCCCCTTTACGGTGCTTACGGAAAAAAAAAAAAGAAAGGCCGTTTATCTCGCAGGATACAATGATCTTCACAAATTGTAGTAGTACTCCAAATAATTTGTACGGCGAACAAAACCTGTGTTCTATACTCTCTTAATTTTTTTTCTAAAAATAATATGAAGAATAGTGCAAAGAGAGAGCAAAACCGGGAAGGGGATATTTTTTTGGAGTTTTTCAGGATGTTTTTAGATGTTTTTGATCAACCAAAATCTGTTGGAACAGGCCTTGAATATATAGACCCAAACAGGTCTGATTTTTGAATGGAAAATGTGCAAAATAGTTTCAACAGATGCAAAACTCAAACTGTCACGGCCCAAACCCGTCCCTATAGGTTTAGCATCGTAACCGGCCAGTAATCCTGAGATTACTGAAAGCCTCTAAGACAAATTAACATAATATTAGGGACTAGTAGAAGCAAATAACAAATATACAACGTCCATTGAGCTATGCAGACTTATATAAGACAGAAAAATTTAAAACTTTTTATATACATAAATACACATCCTCCTTACGTCATTATATATATACAAATTAGACAAAAATGGACTTAGCCCTATTTACAAAATACACAAGACTTGTTTAACCAAACAAGAAAACAAAACTAAAACTTTAAATCACATAGCCACTTGACATATTTGGAATCTCCACAGGAGGCACATAGGTTGGTTGACAAAAACAGATCCCAGGTGCCTCTAAGCCTGGTCACGCGCCTGATCACCTACATACATAAATAATACAGTGAGCTAGAGCTTAGTGAATAATTACAGAGAAAAGGGTTTTAATGAATGATGTCTATACCAGATTCAGAAATCATAATTCAGATTCATATTCATATTCATATTCATATTCATATTTGTATTCTTGTTCAAATCATATACAGAAATCAGAGTTCATGCTTAATCATACGTGGTACATCCATTAGTGCTAACAGAACATATGCAGAACATATGGTAGTTATGAATAACCAGTTCCATAAAGGAACCTCTGGATCCGGGTAACAGAGAATAAACATGCTGGGTCCTGTGATGGAGCCTCCGGTACGGGTAACATAGAATAGACATATTAAGTTTCATAATAGAACCTCTGATACCGGGTAACAGAGAATAAACATGTTGAGCCTCATGATGGAGCCTCCGGCACGGGTAACAGAGTACAGACATATTAAGTTCTATAATGGAACCTCCGATACTAGGTAACAGCTAACAGATATCACATGATGCTAAGGATGCCACGAATACATTGTCAGAAATTGGACAATCATTCATTGTACAGAACATATCATTTCAAAAAACAAATCTTAATTCATCATACAGAAAATAAATAAAGTTGAACATAACTTTATTAAGTTATTACTCACAGTGTTCTAGTGCTTGATTCGTTCCTGCGCTTGACCCCACATAATTCATACACATTGGGTCATATTATAATTCATTCTGTTCTTTAACTTGTTTAACATTCTTAGGCTCCTTTCATGTTCTTTAATTCATTTGCAATGTTTAATGCATGCCTAAGAGTGCTTTAAAATGAAAGAGAACGGAAAACGAAGTATAAAAAATCTTTTCAAAATTTCTGAAACAAGGCCCTCCGCTTGAGCGTAGCTTCGGCCGCTCGAGCGAATCCCTTTGATCTGCAAAAGTACTGGTTGTTTGCAAATTACGCTCGAGCGAGACTTTTGACGCTCGACCGAGGAGTCTATTAAAACAGGGTACGCTTGAGCGAGACTCTCCACGCTCGAGCGGACATGTCGAATTCTGGGTTTTTTTTCTAGATTATGTTTGAGCTTCAAAACTTGGTTCCAACCCATGTAATTAATATCATAAGACTCATATTTCCACCCTATAACTTTTAACATGAATATAAGGGCCAATTTTACAAGATTTGAATCTCAAATTTACATAAATCCTTCTCATAAACTTGAATCATATCAAACTCACTTCATAACTTCAAAGCTCATGCAAATTAATTTTCATATCATTTTGAAATATACATGCATGTGAAATATATGCTTCATTTTCAACTTAAATAGTACAATTGATGATCAACTTCATGAAATTCAACATTATCATGCTTGCATGTGCCAAATAACCTTTAATTCATTATAAAATGCATGTTTGTAATTAAATATGCAAACTTATGACAATCCCTTACATGCATGTACATACAAACTTCAAATTTATCAAATTCAACTCAATTCATGTTCTTCGTATCAAGTCCAACTCCCAGCTCACAAATCCTAAAACTTGAATTGAGCTCTCAAAATAATTTCAAGCTTGGGTTCATACATGGCCTATCTAAAAACATACAATTCTTAAATAATTAAGAAAATATGATCTATTTTAAATTATTTACATCAATACTCCTTTAATTTAAAAATTGAACTCATTTGTTCATAAATTCATAATTTTCCAAAGCTTAGTTCTTATTTCATCAAAACATGAAATCAATTCTAAGAAATCTATGATGCATGTAAACTTACATCTCATATATATCAAGGTTTCCAAACCCAAACTCAATTGAAGAATTATAATTATTTCCATATTGATTAACCTTAACCATGTTCATGAATTAATTCTTTAATTTCTCCAAATTACATGCATGTAGAAATAAGATTCAAATTCATATAAGACATTCAAAATCAAACCCAAAATAATTAATTTCTAATTTAACTTCATAAACTTGATCTTGGCTCTAATTCTTCATTTTCTTGTCAATTTCCTAGCAAACATTGAATATGTGTTATTCAAATAATACTAACTAATTTAATATATATTCCAAAATTTCTCCCTTCTGGTGTTTCAGATCACTCCCCTGCTGTGGTTAACATCAGTGAGACTAAAACCTCCTTTAAGAAGCCGTTCAAATACTTTGATTTTTGGTCCAAGCATCCTGATTTTTTGAACTGTGTTTCTGCTAACTGGGTTCCTTTTGTTAAAGGGGTTCCCATGTTTAGGGTCTGTCAAAAGCTGAAACAGCTCAAAACTGCCCTCAAGTTGTTGAATAAAAAGGATTTTAGTGACATTTCTGTTAGAGTCCAAGTCTCTAAAGCTAATTTGGAATTTGTCCAAATCAAGCTTGATAAAGATCCTTTGAATTGTGACCTTCAGGTTCAGGAGAGGGAGGAGCTCAAGAAATATCTGGACATTAGTAAGGTGGAGGAGAGTCTTGCTCTCCAAAAATCCAGAATCCAATGGCTTAGCTTGGGGGATAGGAATAGCAGCTTCTTCTTTAGGTCTGTGAGGAATAACATAAATAGTGGTAAAATTGTGAGTGTTGAGTTGGGGGATGGCAACAAGGTCACTGAGATCAGTGACATTCACAAGGCTTTTGTTCAGTTCTACACCAATCTCTTTGGAGCCCCCTTTGCTGACCAGTACAATGGTCTTGATAGGATTAAATCTTTGGTTAAAACAAAGGTGTCTCCATCTCAGTCTGTTATGCTTGCTATGCCCATCTCTGATGCTGAGATTAAGGATGTCTTCTGGTCTCTCAAGGCTAATAAGGCTCCGGGTCCTGATGGTTATTCGGCGGGCTTCTTCAAGAGCTCTTGGGACATTGTGGGTAAGGAGGTCACCCTGGCCATCAAATCCTTTTTCGAAACTGGTAAACTTCTCTCTGAGGTTAACAGTACGATCATCGCTTTGATTCCTAAAATTCCTAACCCCATGAAGGTTGGGGACTATAGGCCTATCTCTTGTTGTAATACGATCTATAAATGCATAGCCAAGATTATTGCTAATAGAATCAAGATTGTCCTTCCTGACCTTATTGACCCTGTGCAATCAGCCTTTGTCCAGGGTAGAAGGATTTCGGATAATATCTTTTTGTCTCAGGAGATTATGAGGGGCTATCACAGAAATTCTAGAATTCCTAAGTGTGCTATGAAAGTTGATATTATGAAGGCCTATGATAATGTTAGGTGGGAGTTTATTCTTGACATTTTGTTGGCTATGAACTTCCCTCCTTGTATGATTAATTGGATCAAGGCCTGTATGACTAGTCCTTCTTTCTCTATTTGCATCAACGGTAGCCTTCATGGTTATTTTAAAAGGGCGAGAGGTCTTAGACAAGGGGATCCGATGTCTCCGTACTTGTTTGTTTTGGCCATGGAAATCCTTGCCAGGATTCTTGCTGAAAAAACCAGAGATCCTCTTTTCAAATTTCACTGGAGGTGTGATAGAACTAAGATTGTTAATCTATGTTTTGCTGATGATCTTATGATCTTCAGTAAGGGAGACATTGGCACTGTCAACCTTATCATGCAAGGCTTGGAGGAGTTTAAATTGTTGTCTGGCCTCTCCCCTAGTCCTAATAAGAGTAATATATTTTTCTTGGGGTGCAATAGTGAGCTTAAAAGTGACATTCTTAGTATTGCCAAATTTACTGAGGGCACTCTTCCGGTGAAATACTTGGGAGTGCCTTTGATCACAACTAAGCTTAAGGCTACTGACTGTCAAATTCTAGTTGAGATGATTACTAAGAGGATTAAGAGCTGGACTAATAAGCTTCTTTCCTATGCGGGTAGGGCTCAACTCATCCAAACTGTCCTCTTTTCTATGCAAGTCTACTGGTCTTCTCTCTTTATCCTTCCGAAAAAGGTTATTAGAGAGATTGATAGTATTCTGAGAGCTTTCCTGTGGTCTGGTGTTGAGTTGAAGAAGCACAGTGCTAAGATTGCTTGGAATAACGTGTGTAGGCCTAAAGGTGAAGGTGGCTTAGGATTTAAGGAGATAGGTGTTTGGAATAAGGCGGCTGTTGCGAAGCATGTTTGGTATTTGTTCTCTGGAGGGGAGGGTTCTATGTGGTGTCAATGGGTTAAGTCCTACTTACTCAAGGGTAGGAGCTTTTGGCATGTTAATATGCCTAGTGACCCCTCATGGGTCTGGAGGAAGATTTTGTCTCTTAGAACTCTCATCTTTCCTCTTATCAACTTCAAGATTGGTAATGGGGAGAAGGTGTTCTTGTGGTTCGATAACTGGCACCCTTTGGGTTCCTTATGGAGTAGGTTTGGGCACCGGGTTTTGCGTGATACGGGTCTTTCTTTCAATTCCAAAGTTAGTGATATTATCTCAAATAATAATTGGAAGTGGCCTCTTGATAATTCTTGGGAGATTGAGGCGTTGATTTCCTCTACTCCTCGTGATCTTAAACCTGGTAGGGTTAACCAGGACTGTCCTATTTGGAACCTGACTGTGGATGGGAAGTTTAGTATTCACTCTACTTGGGATAGTTGGAGGGATAAGGGTACCAAAGTGCCTTGGGCTAACCTGGTTTGGGGTTCCCCCTCTATCCCTAGGGTTAGCTTTGTGGTCTGGATGGCTATTCATGAGAGGTTAAATACGGGGGATCGGCTGCACCAGTTTGGCCTTGTCCATCACCCTACGTGTCCTTTGTGTCATGGTCCTGAGGAGAATCATTCCCATCTGTTTTTCAGATGTGTTTACTCCTCTAGAATTTGGGACGCCATACAAGTCAAGTGTAACATTAGTTGGCCCAATTTACCTTGGCAGGAGTCTGTGGTCTATGCTACTAAGTCCATCATTGGTAAAACCCTGAAGTCTGCCATTTTGAAACTCTCTTTCCTTGGTACAGTCTACCAGATTTGGTTAGAAAGGAATAGGAGGATCTTTAGCAAAGAGTCTAAACCTGAGGTAGTTGTTATCAACCTTATTGTCCAGATGGTTAGAAGTAGAGTGCTTTCTATGGATAATCTGTTTAATTCTACAGGTGATGCTTGGTACTTGGCTCAATGGAATCTACCAATATCTATCATGAAGCAGCCAAAGGACAACAGTGCTGGTCGCAGATTGAGTGTGGAGAGTGCACCTATACTGAGGGTTGAGGGAGGGTGAGCATAAAATGTGGGATTTCTAATAGGTTTCTCTTTTGCAGGTATATATCATGATTGCTTGTTCCAATCCGCGAATGGATCCTTACTCTCCAATATGCTTGGCATCTGTTACATGTGGGCCGAGTGTAGTGAGCCATCATAATCTTTTCCTACATTGTGGGTTGAGGGGTGTGAGGCTGTACATAACTAACATTTTATTGTATCTATATACTATAAGTTTTTACATGCAGGTTAAGGAAGCTCCTATTTACTGTATGGCGAGATGTGGGTTGAGTAATGTGAGAACATATATTGTGTGGAGTGTTGTTATTAGATGTGGGTTGAGTGATGGGAGGTCTCATATTCTTAGCATTGTATTCCTTCTTCTCTATGATGTCACATGTAATGTTGTCACTTACTATCTACTCCTCTATGGGCAGGTTAAGCCGAATTCAGCTTGGTGGTGTAGGGGTGGTTGCACATCGCACCACTTATGCAGGTTCTATCTGACTTGGGATTGTCATGAGATATTGGCTGTAAGGTGGCAGTTGGATGATTGTACATGTACCGTGGTGATGGCTGCTTCAAGCGCCTTGCTGGGCTACATGAGAGTGTTAATCAGTTGTATTTCATTTTGCTTGTTTGTGGTCTTATGTTGTCATTTTGCCTACCTCTACGGGCTGTGTAGTAGGATTTGTGTGAAACTTGTGATGTGGTACGGTAAGCACTGTATGCGGGACTCCATGAAAGTTCTTTTTTGGTTACATCCTGTGAACTTTATTATTGCTACAAGTGCCCATTACCGCTGGATGCATAGGAAGGTCCTGTTGTTGCTGGGCACCTTTGGTTTGTATGGGTCTGTGTGGGTTGCTAGTAACTTAATTTGTACAATGACCCTATCCAGTTCTGGACATGGCATTTGTACAGATCGATGCGCAGTAATTTCCTTTTGCCTTTTCAAGCTACCGTAGTTCTCTTTTGTTTGTATAGTGTTTTATTTCTTTGTGTTGTTGTTGGGCTTCGGTGTGTTTGCTGTAGTCTTGTTGTTTTGTTGGTAGGGCCTGGGGTATGCCCCTTGTAATCGTGTAAATTTCTCTGTTTTATTTATTTCTTATTCACCCAAAAAAAAAAAAATAAAGCTCTTAAATTACATTATATGCATGAGTTAATAACCAAAATCAAAACTCATATTTTCATGAACTCATAGTTTCCAAACTTTTCTTCAAAATCAAATGTATGATAAATTTGCATGGCTCAAACCCCTTTCAAAACTCATGGTGAATGCAAATATACATCTCATATATACATATATCAAGATTCACAAACCCAAGTTCAATTTGAAGAATTCCTACAATTATTTCTATATTTATTCTTTAATTCTTCCAAATTGCATGCACGTAAAAATGAGGCTCAAATTCATGCAAGATATTCAAAATCAAACCAAAAATATAATTAATTTCTAAGTTTATTTCCATAACCATGAGCCTAGCTTAATTTTCTTATCCAAACCCATTTCCTTACAAATTCCATGACTACCTTAATTTCAACTAGTATGTGAAGCTTGTACATAAATTAAGCATAAATCTCTTACCTTAAGCTTCAATTTCAGATGTAATGTGTTGATTTCCTCTAATTCCCCTTGTTATTCCTTCAATTTCCATCACAAAGTGGGTTTCTCTCTTTACATCCTTGAGCTCTCAAACTCACTCTCTTCCTAAGCTTCTTTCCAGCAGAAAAATGGACTCAAGAAAAAGCTCTCTCTCTTCTTCTTGATTCGCATATAACACACACTTCACTTCTTAACAAGGCCCTACATGTGCACACACTTGCACCTTTCTTTGAGCTCCAACACAACACTCACATGCACACACAGAGATTTCTCTGCACACACACATATTTCTCTGCACACACACCCACAATTCTAGTTTGTTCCATAATTTAATTTATGTCTAGAATTAATTTAATTAAGCATCACTTAATCTTAATAAATTTTAATTAACACAAAATTAGTTAATTATAACTAATCTCAAATCCCACATAATTCAATCAGTCTAATTGACTTCCATTAGAGCCTAATTAAATATATTCAAATTTATCAATCCGAATCAGATTTTTAATCAAACTTCCAAAAGGTTCCAAATATCAAATTAAATTTATTTCCATTCTCTATTTTGGTTTCTTGAATCATTAAGGTCTTCAATGTCATATTAAACTTCAAAATCTTCGCCAATAAATTACATACTCAATGAATACCTTAATTGAATGATTCATAAGGAAATTTAATTCATAATAACCTTAATTCCTAATTTTCATAACTTAATTAACTCCAATTCGGATCCAATTAATCAAATCTCAATTTTATAAATCTGAATCGAATATTTAATTAAATTCCCATACGGTCCGATTCTTGAAATTAAAATAATTCAATTCACCAATTAAACTTTCTTGAGCTATCTAGGATTTCAATTTCTAATTCCAAATTAAATCCCCAATAGAGTCATATACGAATCAGTCTCCACAACTTTCATAAATTCTTAATTAAATCAAAATAATGGGCAATTAAAATTCAAATCTCCTTAATTAATTAAGTGCTAATTGTTATACGTGGTGGGGTCGTCACACAAACTGTCAAACAGTTTGAATCTGTATGAACATAATTGAATCTGTCCGGTGCTGGAACAGTTTAATCCGGACTGGAAGAGGCACATTTTTTGGAAAACAAAATTTGAATTAAATTCAATTTGAAATTCAAATAAATTTTGTCCAAAAAATTAATGTTAGAACCGACCCGACCCACAACTTAGGCTCGGCAAGGCCGGATGGACGGCAGTGCGCGTGTGTGGTGGTTTGAGCCAAGGTTCAATTTGTCCATAACTCCTCCCTTTTACAAACTTGGGGTGCCCCTTGGGAACTAACCCAAGTGTTGTCACCTAGAGCTTATATACATACACAAGCTCTATTAAAGTTTCAATGTTGGACAAGCCTTATAAGGAAACCCACATTTAATTCTTTAATTGTCTATTGCACGAACCCGAAAACGACGTCAAGTTCCTATTCATGCATAAATGGTTTTGATGAATCGTATTCACCGTGTGACTTGCCATGCGGCAAGAAACACGTCACCTCTTCGGACCCATCCCAGAAGACATGTGGGACCCACTCAAATTTGGGCTCAAAGTTTGCCCAAAATAAGCCTATAAAAACTATTCCAACAATCCCCCACATGAATGGAATTTGATGGAGACAAAATGCAGCAACATGATCTAATTATAGAGAGTATAGAAATAGGAAATATTCTACAAAGGATAGGTAGCTTTTGACTTTGAACTTTCCCTTGTGAGACATTATCAGATTTACTAGCTAACTAGTGAACATGATGCCTTGAACTGTTCAGTCATTTGTGTAAACCAAGACAATAGAACTCACACAGTATATTACCAGACGCAGTTTAGTCCTCACTATTGTGTTCATTTTGGCCTTGAATAACTTGGTTTTTTATGAGTACTCTAGAGAATTGTAGCCCTTCACAAATCTCATAGAACTGGCTGAGTTCACACTCACATAGGTGATTCTTATGAAGAGTATTCTGCCATACTCCACTAGGTTTACCTAGATATAAGAACCATTAAACTTTTACTTAACCTAAAACGCTGCAGACATCACTATTTTATCATAGAAATGGGTAGGAGTTTGACTCCCCAGTAGGGCTGCAAATGAACCGAGCTGTTCATAAATAAGCTTGAGCTCGGCTCGGCAAGACTCGTTTAAGCTCGGTTCGCTTACTAAATAAACAAGCTCGAGCTTAAATTTTAAGCTCGTTTAACAAACGAGCCGAGCCCGAGTATAGTAATACTCGACTCGATAGGCTCGCGAGCACAAATATATATATGTAATTATATTATATATTATTTATATATAATTATATAATTTATACATAAATATAATTAACAAAATATTGAGCTTTTCAATTTTTTTTTTCTATGATATATGTGTAAATTTAATTGATAAAATTTAAACTACACAAATTTATTTTTTATAATATATATGCGTACATACACACATATATATATAGCAATTTTGGAATTATTTGCTTTTCTTGAGTGGAGAAATATTGGGCCATGTGGGGGAGTTTTATAAGCACTCATTCTTGACCACACTTCTGTCTTGGACCGATGTGGGACTTTCTTGTGCAAGTCCTCTCAACAACAAAACAAGTGTATCAAATATCAAACAATTTTTGTCCCACATAGTCTCTACACAATGGTGTTTAGGTAAAGGGATCTCTATTTATGTGTAGTGTAGTAGGCTTCATGTCTTCCATTAGTTTGACTTGGCTAACGAGCCACAACGAGCCGAGCTCGAGTTAGACAAATTTTGTGCGAGCCGAGCTTGAGCCAATATATTGGGGCTCGTTTCGAGCTCGAGCCGAGCTCAAACAGCTTCAAAATAAATCGAGCCGAGCTCGAACATTGATAAACTCGACTCGGCTCGGCTCGATTACACCCCAACTCCCCAGTGATCGTTCTGAGTCATACACAACTCGGTTGTTCCTTTGAACCTAGATCTTGGGATCTCCAGTTAATTAGGTTGGGTTGCCGTTGTGATAACTTTTATTTAATAGGCTTAAGTGTCATTCCCTCGATGAATTTTCAACTAACTCTCTTGCTAACCCATTGGTTAGTGGATCCGCTATGTTGTCTTTAGACTTCACATATTCAATGGAAATAATTCCATTAGAGAGTAGTTGTCTCACGGTGTTATGTCGACGACGAATGTGTTGTAACTTACCGTTATACATATGACTCTGTGCTCTACCTATTGCTAATTGACTATCGCAATGTATGCATATAGTAGGCACCGGTTTTGGCCACATTGGAATATCTTCAAGGAAGTAGCGAAGCCATTTTGCCTCTTCCCCAACTTTATCTAAAACTATGAATTTTGATTCCATAGTAGACCTAGCAATGTAAGTCTATTTGGAAGATTTCCAAGATACAGTCGCCCTACCAAGAGTAAAGGCATACCCACTAGTCGATTTTGAGTCTTTAGTAGCCGATATTCAGTTTGTATCATAGTATCCTTCAAGTATTGTTGGATATCTAGTATAATTAAGCCCAATGTTACGAGTAAATCGGAGATATCTTAGAACCCTTATAATCGCTTTCTAATGTTCTACTCCTAGATTACTTGTATATCTACTTAATTTACTTACTACATAAACTATATCTGGGCGAGTGCAGTTCATCAAGTACATTAAGCTTCCAATAATTTGGGCATACTCTAATTGAGAAATACTTTCCTGTACATTCTTAGAAAGAAACAAATTAACATCCACAAGTGTTCTAGCAAGATGATCATCATTTTTGCTAAACTTGTTAAGTATTTTCTCAATGTAATGTGATTGTGACAAAGCATATCCTTCTGATGTTTTGGTAATTTTCATACCAAGTATTACATCAGCAATCCACATATCCTTCATGTCAAAATGTTTATTCAACATTTTTTTGGTAGTTTTAATCATATCATTATTACTATCTATGATGAGCATATCATCCACATAAAGACATGCTATAACATAACCGTTGCTAGTGTTTTTAATATAAACACATTTGTCACATTCATTAATTTTGAATCCATTTGACATCATTGCTTTGTCAAATTTCCCATGCCATTGTTTTGGTGCTTGTTTTAAACCATATAATGATTTAACTAATTTACACACTTTCTTTTCTTTTCCTAGAAAAAAAAATCCTTCTGGTTGTTCTATGTAAATTTCTCCATCTAACTCACCATTTAAGAAAGCGGTTTTCATATTCATTTGATGAATTTCTAGATTGTACAACGATGAAATAGCAATTAGCATTCTAATGAACATTATTCTAGTAACCGGTGAGTATGTGTCAAAGTAATAAAGACCTTCTTTTTGTCTAAAACCTTTGACCACAAGTTTTTCATTGTATTTGTCAATTGATCCATCCACTTTCATTTTTCTCTTGAAAATCTACTTGTATTCAAGAGGTTTACAACCTGGTGGCAAATCCACCACTTCCCAAGTGTGATTTTGTAGGATGGATTCAACTTCACTATTTACAGCTTCTTTCTATAAAGGAGCCTCAAGACTTGACATAGCTTCTTTAAAAGTTAAGGGCTCATTTTTCTAACAAAAATGTTAGAAAATCTAGAGCAAAAGATTTTGAGGTTATAGCATGTTTACTAAGCCTAAGTTCATCTTCCTCATTTTGATCTATCTCTTACTCTTGTTCTTGATCTTATTCTTGATTATAACTAGTAATAGCATCATAAGATCTTTTATTAGTACTAATCTCTTATCCAGTTTTATTTAGAAACACATGTTCAAAGAAAGATGCATTCCGAGATTCAATAATAGTATTTACATGCATTTCAGAATGTTCTGACTTAAGAATCATAAATCGATATGCACTATTATTCATGGCATAACCAATGAAAATGCAATCAACTGTTTTAGGACCTATCTTAGTATTTTTAGGATTAGGAATAGCCACTTTAGCTAAACACCCTCACACTTTTAAGTTTTTGTAGAATGGTACTCTTCTATGCCACAATTCATAAGTTGTTTGATTCATTTTCTTTCGGAGTACTTTATTAAGTATATAATTAGCAGAAAGTATTGCTTCCTCCCACAAATTCTGAGGTAATCCATAACTTATTAACATGGCATTCATCATTTATTTTAAAGTCTTATTTTTCCTTTCAGCAATTCTATTTTGCTAAGGTGAGTAAAGAGCGGTGGTTTAATGAATTATTCCATGTTCTTTACAAAACTTACCAAAATGTGATTTATATTCACCACCTCTATCACTTCTTAGTTTTTTAATTTTTTTACAAAGTTGATTTTCAATTTCATTCTTATATTAAATGAAAGTTTCCAAAGATTCATCATTGGTTCGAATTAAATAAACATAACTATATCTAGTATAGTCATCTATAAAAGTGATAACATACTTTTTCCCACCTCTAGTTTGAATTGATTTAAAATCACAAATGTCACTATGAATTAATTCAAGTGGTTCCCTACTTTTCCCAATTGAATGAAAAAGAGTTTTGGATAATTTTGCCTCAACACAAATTTCACACTTATGATTTAAATTAATGTCAAATTTAGGTAAACATTCCATATTAATTAATCTACGCAAAGATCCATAATTAACATGTCCAAGTCTACCATGCCATAAATTTGAAGGCTCAAGCAAGTAAGAAGAAGATGTATTTTTATTAATAACAGAGAGTACAACAGTCATTACATTCATTTTGAAAAGGCCATCAGACATGTAACATTTTCCTACATACATCCCATTTTTGGTAAGTACAAACTTGTCACTTTCAAAAACTAGCCTAAACTCATTTTTACTGAACAAAGATCTAGAAATAAGGTTCTTGCGAATGTCCGATACATACAGCGCATTGTTGAGAGTGAATTCATTTCCAGATGTCATCTTCAGAATAATCTTTCATTGTCCTTCAACTTTAGAAGTTGAAGAGTTGCCCATAAAAAGTTATTCACCGTTATCCACTATAAAATAAGATGTGAACATCTTTTTGTCGGCACAGATGTGGCGAGTAGCACCAGTATCCACCCACCATTCTTTAGGATCTCCGACAAGGTTTGCCTCGGAAACAACTGCAGAAAGATTTATGACATCTACACCATTGGAAATTTTATCCACTTCGGTCATATTGGCTTGAGCAACCTTCTTGCTTGATCTTCCTTTGCCTTTGCAAAAATTAGTTCCTAAGAACTTTTCTTGTTTTTTATCATGATTCACTGGCATAGTCTCAACATAAAGAGGGGTTGGCGTAATTGCAGCCACCATGCCAGTACTAGTTTGAACATTAGTTTGACCAGTTTCAGTAGCCATAGATTCTAAATTATAAAACAAAATTAGAATTAGAATTTTATATTACACAGAAAATTTAAACCAAAACCATAGAATTAAATTTTGTAAAAATAAAAGAAACAAGAATTGTAACTTTTATTTTCAATTAATTTGAAAATAAAATAAAATTTTATTCAAGTAAATTAATTCCACACAGAAAATTAAATTTCTGTAACACTTCAATAATTAAAATACTGAAATAGAATTTTAATTAATGAACACTCAGAAATTATTTCTGAAAACCAAAATTAATTTCTGATAAACTTCACAAATAAATATTATGAATTGTTAATGACACCAGTATATTACTACTAGTTGTCAAAGAAAATAGACAATATATTACTACTATCTGTCAAACAGTATATAACTACTATTTGTTTTTCCAACAAGAATATTATTTTGTAAAACCACAGAAAAAAATTTCTGTAAGAAGAAGAAAAAAAAAAGGAAACAAACGAAAAATTCTGTATAAAACAGAATTGTTCGAATATGTCTTAAGATTGTTAGAACAATCTTCTGTGTATAATAAATAAATTGAAACCAAATCAAACAAATAAAATAAATAACTGACAGGATTTATTTTATCGAACTGAATGAATATTTAAAGATCAAGTCGAATG
Organism: Camellia granthamiana; assembly: GCA_036172215.1. Classification (NCBI taxonomy): domain Eukaryota; kingdom Viridiplantae; phylum Streptophyta; class Magnoliopsida; order Ericales; family Theaceae; genus Camellia; species Camellia granthamiana. Next base: position 106,822,286 of record CM069906.1, read on the forward strand.
TGTGACACTCTGTTCTTAAGATAGATTCGCCCCCGCTACGGTACTTACGAAAAAAAAAAAAGGCATTTATCTCTTAGGATACAATGATCTTCACAAATTGTAGTAGCACTCTAAACAATTTATACAGTGAACAAAACCTGTATTCTATACTTTTAATTTTTTTCCTAAAAATAATATGAAGAATAATGCAAAGAGAGAGCAAAACTAGGAAGGGGACAAATTTTTCTGGAGTTTTTCTGGATGTTTTTGATCAACCAAAATCTGCGGGAACATGCCTTGAATATATAGACCCAAACAGGTCTGATTTTTGAATGGAAAAGGTGCAAAACAGTTTGAACAGATGCAAAACTCAAACTGTCAAACAGTTTGAATCTGTCTGAACATAACTAAATCTATCCAGTGCTGGAACAGTTTGATTCGGACTGGAAGAGGCACATTTTTTGGAAAACAAAATTTGAATTTAAAATTCAAATAAATTAATGTTAGAACCGACCCAACCTGCACCCGGACGGCAGCGGCGACGCGCGCGCGTGATGGTTTGAGCCAATGTTCAATTTGTCCATAACTCCTTCCTTCTACAAACTTGGGGTGCCCCTTAGGGCCCAACCCAAGTGTTGTCACTTAGGGTGTGTTTGTTTTGAAGGATTAGGGTGTGGGATTGGACTATTAGTCCCACCGGACTAATAGTCCATTGTTTGTTTGAAAATTTTTGCTCCGGACTATTAGTCCCACAAATATGAAACTATCCTATCCCATGGGGAGGAGTGGGATAGAAACCATGGGATTTGTGAAATGTCCATTTTACCCTCATGCTATTACTTAGTAAACAATTAGAAAAGGGTAAAATAGTATTTTGAACATTTATAAATTATTTTTTTAGTGTTGTTAATTTAAAATTATATATTAAATAAAAAATTTAAATTATAAATTATAAATTATAAATTAAATTTAATTAAAAATAATAAATTAAAAATTATGACCTTATAAATTAAATTTTTTTAGTGTTGTTAAAAAATTAAATTTACATATTAAATAAAATTATTTTTTTAGTGTTGTTAATTTAAAATTATATATTAAATAAAAAATATAAATTATAAATTAAATTTATTTAAAAATAATAAATTATAAATTATGGCCTTATAAATTAAATTTTTTTAGTATTGTTGAAAATTTAATTTATATATTAAATAAAATTATTTTTTTATTGTTGTTAATTTAAAATTATATATTAAATAAAAAATATAAATTATAAATTTAATTTAATTGAAAATAATAAATTAAAAATTATGGTCTTATAAATTAAATTTTTTTAGTGTTAAATTATAAATTATAGATTACAAATTTAAAATTATATATTAAATAAAAATTATAAATTAAAAGGGTAAAATAGTCTTTTGAACATTTATCCTTATCCAGTCTGTCTAACCAAACATTGGATTCACTAAAAATAGTCTAATCCAAACATATAATCCCATAACTCAACAAATATAGGATACAAATCCAGTCCAACCAAATAGTCCGAGGACAATGTATCCCGGGACTAATAGTTCGATGGATTACAATCCCCCCTTATCCAGTCCGTTTAAACAAACACACCCTTAGAGTTTATATATATACACAAGCTCTCTTAAAATTTCAATATGGAATAAGCATCACAAGGAAACCCACATTTAATTCTTTAATTGTCTATTCCAAGAACTCGAAAACGACATCAAGTTTTTATTCACTCATAAATGGTTTTGACGAACCGTCTTCACCGTGTAACTTGCCATGCGGTGAATACGTCATCTCTTCGGATCCACCCCAAAAAACATGTAAAACCCACTCAAATTTATGCTCAAAATTGACCCAAAATAAACCTATAAAAAAACCAATTTTCCAACCTAATGTATTGACTCTTAATTGATTGCCCTAATAATAAATCTTGACACCACCACCACGTGTATATATATAATTAGTTTATGCACTACTTTTCTGATTGAGAGAATATATATGTATATATATATATTAAAATTAAATTGTTTTAAAGGTCAATGATGCATCTAATCTGACAAATTGTTTGTCCGGATAGAACCACGTTGTTTAAGCAGCACAACCGTGCTCCTATGAGTATTCTTTAATTATTATTATTTTTTCTGTTTTTAAACAAAATAATAATGAATTTTCACCAAATATAACAAAGGGCACTGCTAATTTAAGTGATTGTTTTATTGTTCTGAGTTTGTTAATGCTTCGATAGGAATATCTCATTCATTCTCTCTTCATTTTTCTAGCCTATTTAAATATGAAATAATATGTGAACACTTCAAGTCCCATTGTTAGTGCACTTTTTCTATTCTGATGTAACAAAAAAAAAAAAAAAAATGTTAGTGTACTTTCTGATGAATTGCGATTGAGTTCTTCTCAATGTTTAGTTAGAAATACTCCTATACTTAAGTAAGTAATTATTCGCGAAGGTGTAAGTAATTTTTAATGATCGTGTACCTCGGCCTCGTGGCTAAGACACCTTCTTATTCCTCCAAGGAACAGTAGAAAGTTTTGTACAAAATTACCACCCACAATATTATATGAGAAAATTATAAGACAGTAAGAATAAAAAAAGTATTTATCATGATCCCCTATTGTTAAGATGAAAAGTTTTTTAAATCAAATTTTTTCGCCCTTAAAAGTAAGAATTTCATTGCAAAAAATATAAAATGACTAATTTCAATTGTCACAGAAAAACCATTCTAAGATGTCAAATAATGACCACTCTATAAAAAAATAAAATATATATATATAGATGTCAAAAAATAACCTTTGGCCAAAAAAAAATTAAAAATATCACTAATAAATAAATAAAACAATTTCATGTAAAAGAGTTTACGTTTTTTAAACTAAGATATTAGATACCTAAAAAGTGATTTAAAACCTAATTTATTTATCTTTTCTAAAAAAGCCTTACTTTATTATAGTGGAATTTGAAACTGATGAATTTGAGAAAAGAGCTAACCTGAGAGTTTGTCTGATAAGTAACATTTTGATTAACATATGAGGTATAAAAAAAATAAATAAAAAATAAAAAAGGGAAGTGTTTGAAAATATTTTTTTAACTTTTTAAAGAAAAATGTACAAAAAAATAAAGAGAATGAAAATGAATCTTAAATTTTTTAATAATATTTTAATTTTTAAATTTTTTAAATAATTTTTTTTAATTATTTTAACCACCCGCCATACAGAGCCTTAGTCTGCTTTTGTTTTTACAAACTTCAATTAAATTGCAGAGTGGTCCACCAGAGTGAAGGAAGAGCAAGTGAAGCCATGTGTGATAATATGAATAATGCAAACCAGGAGACACAAAAGATTAACCCTATCCTTATCTTATCCTCCAAAAATAAAATGCTGTGCTCCCAATAATCTTACATAACTCTCCTAAACAACAATGTCATAAATTTTTTAACAAAAATTATTCAAAAAAATACAATATTTATTCTAAATGTCACTCACATCTCTTAATTTTAAATCTGTGTTATACAAAATATTTTAAAATAAGATTTTAAATAAATTTTCATTATTCGGAGCATAGTTGATTCCCAAAACAAAGTCAGGAGTCAAGACATGAGAAGCTAAGTGAAGATTATGGCCATGTCGCATCACCAGTGGCGGAAAAATTGCACGTCCACAAAAATGTAATTATTTTTTACTATTCAACTGAAATGTAATCTTTCCATTTATCTATATGTTTCTTTAAAGAAAAATTACCAATAAGAGGTAATTTAAAAATTTTATTACATATGTATAAAAAAATTTATAATTTTAATCATTAATATTAATAAAATTTATCACTAAATTGTAATTATTTTTTAAATTTTAGACTAAATTGAATTTTCCCTTCTTTTTATAGAGAGACAATAATATTACATTCACACACGGAAGTTTTTCTTTAGATAACGATTTGAAAAGAAAAAGAAAAAGACTAAAAAATAAAAAATTCAGAATTTGACTCCCGTAACAAAATAAATTTTTAATTTTATCAATTTAAATCTTATTTGTTTTAATTTAAACCATCATTCTATTTTGTAAAACCAACAAAAAAATAATAATATTTTAGTCATTAAAATAAATATAAGTGTACATGTCTAAAATATATAATTTTTTTCATTAATACTCTATTTAGTTTTTGTTATGAACCTTCAGGAAAAAAAATAAAATAAAATAAAATAAATAAATAAAATTAATGGGGGTCAAGGTGGGTTGAGAAAAATCCAAACCCATTAAGAGATAGGAATGGTACCCATGGAGAATGGGAAATAGAGAAAATTTATTATAGGGGAATGGGGACAGAAAATTAATATCCACCCATTAACCCTCATTGTCATCCCTAACAAAAGGACACTCTGGTCTCTACAAAAGGCGCTACCTTGGACTTGCAGGCAAGTGGGGAGGATTTTCCTGCAGCACAAACCAAAAAAAAAAAGAAAAAAAAAAGGGCTCAAGCTAGTTTGCAATAATACCTCTCACACCCACCCCCAACAAACATTAAACTGCTTCCAATCCAAGCGGACCACGCATCAGCTAAACTACTAAACCTTATATTAGTGCAAAAAATTATGGCAATATATTAAATCAACTTAATTTTTTCATAGATAATCTACATATAAAAAGCCTAGAAGCCCGATTGGATATAACCAAACACCTCACGCCAACTAGAGAGAAACTGGTTCCTATCATAAAAGCAGAGAAAATGAGCTTAACTGTTGATCTCCTTCCCTTGCCGAGAGCTGCGGGGTTAAAGACAGTAGAAGCTTTTCAATGGCATTAGCATAGTATTAGGATGGATAAGAATATCATAACTCAGCAACATAATACCAGCAAAACATAATGCTAAGTTGAACAGAGTGTAGAGATTTTACTCCGTGGTACATCTGGTTACACCCTGCCCGCTGAAGATATATTACACAAACAATGCAGTCATCCCATATTATACATATGTTGGATCACCCAATAGATTAAGTGCCAAAGACAGGAGAGGGAAGTTCTCTTACAGATTACTGAAATTCAGCTGATATCAAAAACATGCAATATTACCGATTTCAATTCTCAAATAGTCAAAAATAACTGTGAAACAACTAGATTATAAGCACTGTATTGCCACTTCATACCGCTTAGCTTTACCTAACATATCAACAGCAAGCATTGGGCAGAGAAGGGTGGGCTCTTATTCAAACAGGAGTCCTTTCTTTTTGTGACCCTAAAGATAACATGTCCACAAATTCTCATTATTGAACATTTGAAAGCAAATTATACTATAAAAGCCAGGCTTCTTAGATGTACAAGCTCTCTGTGCAGCAAGAGTTATGAACTTCTCCTTCCTCGTATTGGATTGTTGGCCTCTCCAGATCATCAAAGGTATGGAAGCACGATAAGAAACTCCAATGATGAAGTATATAAAAACATTCTTTTATATAAAATCATTCTTCACTCCAAGTCATCGTCCCCAAATGCAAGCCCTGAAAACATATAGAATTCATGATAAGCATCTCTTGGTAAAAAATCACTAATAGATATTACATTACTGGATAACCAGCAATAAATGTATTTGGCAGTTGGAAAGCTTATTTCCAATGCAAAGCTAGATTACACAGAAAAAGACCGAGTCTGAAGTACTGTGAGTCATCAAGTTTCCGGCAAAGCTTCAAATACAAAGTTGACTAAAATGTTACATTTTAGTCGCACTTTTCAATAACATTATTGCTCTATGACTAATACTTTTAATCACTGTAATTATTATCAACAGATCCTAATGCTAGTATTTACACAACCCATCCATTTTTAAGTTAACTTTCAAAAATCTACACAATCACATGACAAAGGTATGTTGAAAACCTACATACATTCAGTAAAGCTGAAAAATCAAATTCAATGAACTAATTATTGAACAAGAGTCTAAATTCCTAGAAAAGGATTGAAAAATAAATAATAAAAAATAAAAAAAAGTGTGATGCAGCCTTGCAGATTAAAACCAATTCAATATCACATGCTTTCATTTCCACTTTTGGACTAAAGGAAATGTTATGTCATTTGCAAGTTCTTCCATATATTGCACACCAGCAAAACAAATTCTTCCGATGGACATACACTTAGTTCACCCCACGGTTAGTAGACAAGCATTCTTTCATGAGTAAATCCAATGAGATATGTGGAGTTAATCATTATTGTATAAATATATATTTCTTCTTTTAAATGATCGCAACGCTATCTTTATATATTTTTATCTGAATAAGAAAGTTCAGATATTTTAACTACTTTTATCCACAAAATACATACATGATTTCTTAGATTTGCTCAGGATTTACAACAGTTGTAACATCAACCAGAACGAACTATAAAGCATTCAGTTCTAACCCATTCACATCCCCCCACAACCCCACATGTCTACCAGGACTTGGAACCGTGCAGCTCCCCAAAAAGGGGCAAGCATACTTTCAGTGGACTGTTTTACAATTTCTTGATCATAGTGGCATAGACATTATTAAGCTATAAAATTCCACAATAATAATGCTATTGGCATAAATTTCCCCTTTCAAATTGCAAATATGGCACTACAGACAACAATATATTATTGTTATAATCCTCTAATATATGTATGAAAAATGTAGAATGAAAGAACCCTAGGCCACAAGATCAGAGGCAGAGCCACAAGTAAGATTGTTGTCTCAGTTGACGCCATCAACATTTTAAAAAATTAATATTAATCTTTGTTAAAAATAAATTGAACAAAATTTTGCACCCACTGTTTAAAATATTGACCCCAATGGTTCATTGAAAAAACGAAAGAGACCAGAGTTATAAAAGGAAAGGCAGTGGAGTCTCCCATCGAAATTGCCTCACTCAAGTAGCTTTATATCATAAGTTTTACACTTGTATGTTTTTTATTTATTTTTAATGTGATTGATAATTTGAGTTTGTGATTCATTTTATATAGGCGAACTACGCCGATTTAGTCAAATTTGTTGAATTTTCAACACATTTGAAAATGCGCACAACAATACTTTAATTAATTTTTTGTTATAGCAACATGTGTATTAAATTTTTGTTGGCTTCTTGTTTCAATAGAAATGAATAGTTACAAAAAAATTTTAGAAGTATCCATATTTTATTTTTTTTATTTGATCGATCATATCAATAATGAGATACCTGATTTGGATTGGGATCCAAATCCTAATCCTACTATGAACATTCCCATTTATTGGGCAATAATTTCAAAATATAGAACGATGTCGAGGCCAATTGTAAAAAGTATATATTTGCAAATTTTTTTTTTTTTGGGGTCAAAAACAAAATCAACATATTAAGATATTTTTATTCATGATTTTAGAAAAAGTATTTAAGACTTTACATGAGCCCATGAACCACAAGTTTTGGAGCCGACACTGCTCAGGATTTTCAAGATTGTCTTGCTTAAGTAAAAAAAACTCATCACTTATTGCTATATTCCATAAATATATCCCCATTGTTTATTTATTAATACCAACAACATCATCCTTGATTTAAAAACATTAATGTTTTGTTTCTGAACTTGGCATTTGAAAAAATAATGTTGCTTTTGTATCTATATCACTGATTCTACAGACCTGGTGCCACAAACAAAACATTGTACTCTGATTATTATTCACCCATTTTGGCACCTTACAGTGAATTTATTCATTTACCCCACATCGAAAAACAAGAAGTGAATGCCACTGCTATAACCCTTGTTCCTAGGGTACTTAACCCAATGGCATGACTAATTACCGACCTATATCTTGAGGTAATACTACTTATAAAGTCCTTCCTAAGATTATCGCCAATAGGTTGACGCACGTCATCCATCTTTTGGTAGATACATGCCAAACTGCTTTTATTTGTGGGAGATCTATTTATGACCAAATTCTTCTCATGCAAGAGTTAGTAAAAAATTACCATAGAAGTAATGCATCTCCTAGATGTGCTATGAAAATAGACATCATGAATGCTTTTGACTCTTTTCTTGGCAGCTTATCCTTGGTATTCTGGGTAGTTTTCAATGCCCTTTGAAGTTCAGGAATTGGATTGCCTCTTGTATCACTTCTCCCAAGTTTTCTATTTCCATTAATGGTATTTTGGAGTGATACTTTCCTGGTGCTAAAGAGTTAAGGCAGGGGGACCCTCCTTCCCCTTACCTCTTTATTCTGATCTCAACAATAGCCATATTTGCTTTGTTAATGATCGTTTATATTATGCTATCCCAAGGTTCAGTCTTTTAACATTATTCACCAAGCTTTATTGGAGTTTCATAAGTAATCAGACCTGCAGCCTAATAACTAGTGTAGAATATATGTGGCAAGAATTGAGGACCAAGAAAAGTTGATCTATGTAGTATCATTGGTTTTCAGTTGGGAGCACTGATTAGGTGCCGAAATGTATACATTGAGGCCTCTTAAGGTAGACTTGTAAGAATGTAATCGCTATTATCTGATTATTCTAATAGATTTGCATGTTGTGTAGGTTATTCAGGTCCTTGCAATCAAAGTGAGTTTAAACAAGAATATTGAAAGAGTGCAGGGTGGGACAAGAAGGCTTAGAGCTGAAGTGCTAAATGTTGAATTGTGCTCAGGTGCAAGCCTTGGTGTGCTTGGGTGCACGTCCTACGCATGAGAGTTTTTAAAGAAAAGTGTATTGTCTTGATGCGCTCGGCATAAGTCATAATGTGCACGGGGCAAAAGTCACGTGGATTTGAGTGAAATACACGAAATGACCCAAAAAGGTTAGGTTTGAAGAGCAAAGTATAAATAGGTGTTCTTAACTTGGTTTTAGGGTTAGCTCAAGTTTAGAGTCTCCTAGGAAAGAAGGGTGGATTTTCAAGGTTCGATCATCATGTTCTCATTGAAGACAGAGCTTGTTTCTCTACACCCTAACCAAATAACATCATTTATGCATTGTAGTTTCTAGGGTTGATTGATTAATGTAATAATTGTATAACTTTGGGCATGTTTATTCAATGGAATTGGATTTTCTTAACTTCACAAATTGTATTTAATTTCTATGATTTTGGATGCATGGTTATACAATAGTTTTATACGTACACAAGATTGATAATCGAGACAACCTACGCTAATTATACTTGATTAGCAATCACGTAATCCTCTTAACCATCATTGGACATAGACACAACAAGTCACAATCATATCAATCAATCTGTTTTTCAAACCAATACATAAATCAAAGTTACGACGTTAAGTTAGATTCAAAGCCTCAAGGCTTTCTCAATCTCTCAAATCAAGATTCTTTCGAATTGCATTTAATTTAATTGAACTTTTACTTGCTTTTCTTAATCTAGTTACCACAATCAGAAAATTCTCGAATTAATTTAAGACTTGATTTCCAAATTGACATAGCTCAACCTAGTCCCTAAGGTACGACCTTGATTAAAACCGCTATTCTATTTGAATTAAGATTATAGTTCAGTTACTAATTTTAAAAGAGCAGGCACTACCTGTTAAATATATTGGAGTTCCTTTAATGTCTAATAAGCTCTTTGCATTAGACTGCTCTAGACTTATTGATGAAACTACAATAAGTATTTAAGAGTTGGGTTTCCAAGTCTCTATCTTATGCAGGCAGATTTCAAATCATAAAATCTATCCCTTTTAGTTTTCAAATCTACGAGAGCCTACATCTTGTTTCACCTAAAAGCATATGCTTTCAAATTGAGCAGCTTTTGAAGAATTTCCTTTGGTCAAGAATTGAGAATTATAGGCATGTCAATAAGGTAGCCTAGGAAAATCAATGCAAGCCAAAGAAAGAAAGGGGCATTGGCATTAGAAGGGCGATTGATAGAAATACAGCTTCTCTACTTAGGCACCTTTGGGCTACATGCTCTAAACATGGTTTTCTATGAGTGCAATGCAGTTAAAAGTACCTGATAAAAGATAAATTCCTCTGAAATATGGGCATTCCTTCAAATTGCTCTTGGACTTGGATGAAGTTGCTTCAGCTCAGGGCCAGTGCTAGACCTTAGTTGCACGAAGCGGGAGCGGGGGCGGGAGCGGGGGCGGGAGCGGAAGCGGGAGCGGGAGCCGATAGAAGTTTCTTAGGTTGGAAGCGTCTCGGGGAGCGATAATATATATATATATATATATTTAATACACATTAGAAATTTTTTTTATAAATATTTTTATTTTAATACACATTAATTATTTTATTTATTTATCATATTTTTTAAATAATGTGTTATTATTAATTTTTTAAATTTTATTTTACATATATGTGTTTGTGTTTTTTTATTAATATGTATAATATATACTCATATATATATTATATTTATGTGTTAATGTTTTTTTTTTATGTATATATATTATAAAGATTATATATATTAATTTTTTTATTTTTTTTATTATATATTTATATGTATATATATGATATATATTAAATAATAATGTGTTATTTTTATTTTTTTTAAAAATATATATGTATTTATATAAAGATATATGTTTCATCTTATATATATATATATATATTACTTATAGATATATATCGTGCCTGTGACAGAAGGCCAGAAAGAGAGAGAGCGCGAGTGAGATGAAGGCAGAAGGCAAAGACGAAGGCAGAGGAGACGACGATCAACAAGGAGACGATCTGCGAGAGAGAGAGAGAGAGAGAGAGAGAGAGAGAGAAAGACGATCTGCCAAAGAAAGACGAAGACGATCTGCCAGAGAGAGAGAGAGAGACGAACTGCGACAGAGACGAAAAACACACACAGAGAGAGACGACCTTCGAACTGATGAAAGAAGAAGAAAAATGAAGCAAAGGAGGACATACCCAGAGACGACGACGACGACGACCTTCAGGTTCTTCTTCACCTTCTTTCTCCTCTGTCTCTTTGTTGACCAACAAGCTAAGGTTTTTGTTCATAGGCACCAACGATCTCATCTTGGACAGGATCGCGTTTCTCTCTCTACAGAAACGCGATTCTTACACGTTTCTTTCTAAGAAACACGGAATCACGTTTCTTAGGAAGATTCGTCACCTGGTTGCACGATTCCCGCAACCAAGTGCTAGACCTTTTATCAAGCACTCTAGTGGGGATGGTAATGGCACCTTCATTTGGTTTGATACTTGGCACCCTTTAGGTCCTCTTTTTTCTTTGGTCCTCAAACAATTCAGGCTTCAGGAATTCCTCTAAATGGTGGTTGGACTTGGCCTTTTCCTCCTACATACATGCCCTCATTTTCTCCCAATCCTTAAAAGGGTTGATAGGGTTGAATGGATGATCTCCTCTACCCATAAATATAATGCTTTTGCAACCTAGGATTCCATTTGAATTCATTGGCCAATTGTGAACTGGCACAAGCTGATCTGGTTTCCTAAATGCATTCCTAGACACAGTTTATTCTCTAGATGGCAATTAAGGAAAAACTCAGAACTAAAGCACTTAGAAAGGGGAGTCATCGCCAATGCAATCTGTTTACTTTGCAGTCAAGAGGAGGAAAATTTGCAGCATCTCTTCTTCTCATGCCCCTGTTCTCGATCTATCTGGTTGCAGGTTTCAAGCTTATGCAATAGCAGTAAGCCTTTATCACTCTTGGCAAGCTGAAGTTAACTTGTTGGTTGGAAAATTCAGTGGAAAAAACTTTCACAATATAGTTAGGAAGCTTGCTTAGGCTGCAATGGTATATTACATTTGGCACAGAAGGAATTAGAGAACTTTCATAGGCCTTCACAGAACCCCTGCTCTTGTTTTGCAGCAAATTAAGCATACTGTCGGGGTTAAATCCTCCCAATTTCATGCAATCAAGCCACCGTTGGGGTTAAGCCCTCCCAATTTCATGCAATCAAGCCCTCTGGTTTTAATTTTTCAATGTGTAGGAATTGGAATATTCCCTTATATGTTTTTGAGCACCATTAGCTCTTAGATTTATCTTGCTTGAGATCCTCTCCTCTTCTAAAGGAAGGAATCCCTTCCTTGAACATGTACTTACCTTTTCTTTTTGGTAATAAATAAATACTCACTTTCCAAAAAATAAAGAAGAAGAAGAGAGCCATTGTTATTAATATTCTTAAAATAAGACATATTGACAAAAGAAAAAGGGACAAACAAGGACAAAAATGTGAAAGTAAACAAGAAACACAACCCTAAAAAACGGTTCTAAGAACACAAATCTGGCTTTGCTAGGATAGACAATGTTGTCCCAACGTTGTTAAAATCAGGATTCTACATTGGATTGTTTGAAAGGTTTACAGAATCGGATAAAAAATTGCAAGATCGTACTGAACAAGAAAAATTGCATGTAATTTAATTTGAATAAACATTTCTTACATAATATATACAAAATAAGCCTAAATTATGTTGAATATGATCACAACAAAGTACCTTTTATTAAAATTGAATAACTTGTACACTATGATAGTGTATACAATATACTAGAATATAGCACACTTTCCACTCATACACTAGATTAGTACACAACAAAACACTTTATGACTTCTCACACACTCATGTGCAACATAATTCCTTCTATAGCTTCTTGCCTACACAATTAAGTAGGTTCATTACCGACTTTAGCAATCTGGAAAGCTCCATTGTTGTTTGTGAAGGAAGCTTCAAGAGTAAGATATACACATATACAATCTAGATGTAGAAATTTCTAAAGAGAATAGAAAGAATCTAGAGAGAGAAGAGAAAATTCTAGAGAGAGAAAAGGGAGTCAGTGATGACTGCTAAAAATAGTGAAAATATTGTGAAAAATGTAATATTCCATGTAAATATAATATTACACAATAGAAAAAATAATAGGAAATGCTTTGCATTTCATAAAAAAGGGGGGGAAAAAAAAAAGAGTTTTATAATGTAAGACTTTACACTACAAGAGCACATAAAAAGAAAATGAAAAAAGTTGACAAGGTTGGATTTGAAAATATATTGAAAACTCAAAAGAATAGAAAGAAATAGAACGGAAAAAATAGTTTTACATGTCATAAAATTAAATATATAATTGTATTCTACAGTAGTTATAAATAAATAAATAAAAAGGATAAACTTGGACATAGTTCATAAGCTATATGACAAAATGGAGTTGGCGAAGAAATGAGTTTGTTTCTTTGACTAGCTAGCTTTTCTAAATTAATACACTATCTGAATATCTATTTTACTAGTTTATTTTTCCTAGTCTATTTTACTTTAATATGACAATTTTTACTTGGACCACGTAAATTTGATATTTAGGCAACAAACGTAAAATTTACAAGAAAATAGCCCATATAATACAAAACAATGCTTAAAAGTTGGATCGGTAGGATAGGATCCAGATCAGGATTCTATGATCATATAAGATCCAATTATCAAAGATAATAAGATCCTGCCTACGAGGGATTTTATACATGATCCATATCAATTTTAGTCAAATGGATCGTAAAATCAGGATTTTGATAGCCATGCGTTGTCCTAGTACAATGGTTAAGGCATTTGATGGGTGGTGGAGAGAGTTTAGAGTTCAATCCTAAGGGCTGACAAAAAAGCTAGTGTATGCACACAAATGTATGTGGCCACTGATCTACACAAATGAATTTAAAATTAGATGGGGTAAAAAGATCAAACCAAGAACAGTAAATGGGTGAGATACTTAGTAACAAGAAATTACCGTCTGGTTTTAGCTTTTACTTCTTTGAAATAAAACAAATACATTGATTTCATTCTATAGATACTTAGTAACTAGTACCTTGCTGGTGTTGTAAAGAACCATTGCAGGAAGATAACATTAGCCAGGTCTCCTCTAACTAATTTACACATCCATGTAATTAATCTAGACTAGAAGTGTAGGCTCCTTCGTCTAGCCCACGAAATCATACAAGGACCTACTCAGCATAATCATGAATTGCATAATTGTTTCAAGCATGGAATGCATTTTCACCATATATTTGCAAAAAAAATATTGGTTCCGATCCCTTACAAAATAATAGTAAAATAACACACCACATGGTTTTGACGCCACAACCACAATTAAAAGCAGAGTAGACAAGTTTCAGTTCAGCAATACAATCTTTAGCACCAAACTAGCATAATAGCGCACATATATAAAAATATGGAAAATAATTTAAGCAAATAAGCAACTACCCGAAGCTCGGAGCGCCATTGATAGGTTCCAAAAGTTGCAATTGATGCTGTTGTTGTTGTGTCTCTTCCTGGAGCCCCATTTGCTGCTGCAATGGCAAAACACCCTCCAAAGCGATCGCAGCACCGGCTTGTGGAGTTCCCTTTCCTTCAACTAATCTCCACATATACCACGAACCCACGGACCGATAAGGCCTCCATTTCTCGCAAAGCTGTTCCATTTGCGACGGCCTGGGCAACTCATCAAGGCTATACAGCATCTGCACACCTTTCCTCACACTGATATCACTCACGGGCAAGACATCGGGTCTGTGCAGCGAAAAAATCATGAACATGTGCACAGACCAAGACCCAATTCCTTTCACCATTGAAAGCATAGTAAACAAAGACTTATCATCCATACCCACGATCGAATTATCAGATAAAATCCCAGTCTTGTACTTGTTAGCTAGGTCGAAAAGGTAAATGGCTTTTCGACCGGAGACACCGATTTGGCGGAGCTGTTGGGTGGAGAGGGCGAGGACGGAGTCGGGGCGGACGAGGTTTTCGCCGCCGCAGAGCTCGACGAAGCGAGTGTAGATTGAAGTGCCGGCCTTGAAGGCGAGTTGTTGGTAGAGAATGCTTTTGGTTAGGGCAAGGAATGGAGGGTGGTGAGAATCAAATGTGGGAGACGGGAGAGAGTTGATTAGGTCGACGAGGAGTGGATCGGCAGCGCGGAGATGGCGGAGGGCCAGGTCGATTTCTCCGGAGGCCGATAAGGGTTTTATGATGATCGGTAAAACCCTAGCCGATTGCGATGAATTTCTCCTCTTGTTCTTGTTGGTGGTGGCGGCGGTGGTGGTTGAATCTTTGAAAACTGTGAGAGCTTGAGATGAGTTGGCGGCAGTGGCAGCGATTGGGGGGGATTTGTCGTCGGCGGAGGAGGAGGAGGAGAGTTTCCGGAGTTTGTGGGGTCGAACAGGAATTTTGGAGGAAATTGAGGGGTTGTTGTGGGAAAGATCATTTGGGGGATTTGTTTCAGGGGTTGATTGAGATTGAGATTGAGATTGAGATTGAGAAGTGGATTCATGGTGAGACTGAGATTGAGGTTGGGTCTGGGTTTGAATTTGAGTTTGCTCACCCATGGAGGAGATAGAGAGATAGAGAGACAGAGAGTGTGAATGTTATTAGGGTTTTGTTGGGTGGTGAGAGTGAGAGAGAGAAGGTAAAGGGTGAATCAAGTGCTGTCTTCTTCGATAAATAGGTGCGCATCCGAGGTCTGTGAGTAGTGTGACCCGGAGACGACTTATGATGAAATCAAATTAACAACAACGATTGTAGTACACAAAATTAAATTAAGATAAATTATATTTTGCCCTTTAGTACACAAAATTAAATTAAGGATAAATTATATTTTGCCCTTTAGTTATTTTTTTTGTATAAATTATGATTCTGAAAATTATATTTCACTTCTGAAGTTATTAATTTTATAATAAATTATAATTTTATTAATAAATTATCAAGTCAATTAATAATTTTTAATAATATTATAAATATGTTTTAATTAATAACTTAGATAATTTTATTTTTTTATAGGAAACCAATTATGAATTTCATTTTTTTAATTAATTTTATTAAATAAAAAATTCTGACAATGAGGTATCTGTAATTTTCTAAATCACATAGGGCAATTTGTATTTTAAGCAAACTCATGTGGTGTATTTGTAATTTACCATTATTTTTTATTTTGGCCTTCTAATTTTTTATTTATTTATTTTGGTCATTTATATTTAAAGTTTTTTCTACTTTATTTTTAAAGTTAATTTTTGTTAAAAATTAGTCAGAAAATGATATATTGTTAATTACGTGGTATAAAATTATTTTATTATACATATTTCACACTTCTAATATAGATTTAAATTCTAATATAATAATATATTTTTTATATTATGTGATAATTATTTTGAAATTTTCTGTCTAATTTTGAACAAAAATTAGCCTTAAAAGTAGAGTATAAAAAACTTGAAACATGAAAACCAAAGTGAGAAAAATTAAATTTAAAAGGCCAAAATGAAAAACTAACCAAATATAAAAAGTGTAATTTATCCTTAAATTAAATAAAATAATTTTATTCATACACGTGGAGTTTTGGCATAAAAACAATTTGAAAATATTTTATTTTATTAATTTAATAAAAATAATTATATATATTTTGTTATAAACACAAGCCAGGGTTCATTTTTTAAATTGTTGAGTCAATATATACAAATTTAAATTTTTTGTCGTGAAAAGGACATTATTTGTCCAAAAAAACATGTTTGTTTTTTAAAGGTTTAATTATCTGTTTAAAAACTTAACTATCTATTTATTTGTTTAAATATTACCTATTTTTTAAAATTTATCTATTTGTACATATGTCACATATTTGTCAAACTATATGTTTAAATGTGTACACGTATCACCTATATGTTCAAATGTCCAACTATCTATTCAAATGCGTACACGTGTCACATATTTATTCAATATCACGTATTTATCCAACTCACTACCACAGCTGGATGCGGCCAACTTTTTGATGACTTTTCCGGCGCTAGCAACTTTTTCGGCAATTTTTCAATACGTGCCCTTATCATAAAAAAAAATAATTAAACCTTGAATTAAATAATATAGGATAAATAACAACACGCTAGTATAGGAAAAAAATTACAAATTAGTATTAAAGCTTATACATTTTAATAAATGTTATACTTTTTCACTGATTTATAAATAATTTCTCTTTGCTCCGCCGACAAGTAATTCCCCCCAACAACATATGACCCCAGAGCAATGAGCATTTCACCAATTAATCTTTTTTTATCTTTAAATTTATAAAAT
This sequence comes from Camellia granthamiana, assembly GCA_036172215.1. NCBI lineage: Eukaryota > Viridiplantae > Streptophyta > Magnoliopsida > Ericales > Theaceae > Camellia > Camellia granthamiana. The sequence continues at coordinate 106,839,246 of CM069906.1, forward strand.
TCACAACTTTTCTCCCTTTTTAAGTTAGAAAATTTTTCTTTATGGTAATACGAAAATAACCATATTTTTATTATATTTTATTTATTGTCACATATATCATTATTATTTTAATTAAGAATAATTCTATTATACACACCTCTATATCATATTAGTGGCGAAACTAGAAATCCAACACAAATGGGGCACATAATCACAACATTAAAAAAAAAAAAAAATTCCCCATAACAAGTAACAATAAAACATTATTGTGGAGGCATATTTTGTGAATGACAGCACGTGGCCGAGGTGACGCCGACATGTCAGCCAGAGTGCCACGTGGCTTGGTTATGTGCGAGATGATCTCGGCTAGGCCGAGGTTATCTTTGGAGATATCAGAATCTGAGATGAGCGAATAAGGGACAAAAGTCCTCGAATGGGGGAGGACCACAGTCTGGATAAAGATAAAACTCTTAGGGAGTTTATCTCTATCTAGCTGAAAGTCCAAGATGAGTATTGAGCTAAAGTCCATTGAAGCTAGGCTTCTATAGGGATCAGGTTAATGTTGGCTATAAAAGTAAGGTACCCTCGTGAGTCTAAGGTATGCTTTTTAGGCTCTATCTAGTGAGTTAAGCACTATTGGCTATCTTTGAGAGATAATTACTAACTTGATCGTCGGAGTGCCTTCGAGTGGACGAACTACTGCTGAATTCTTATCTTTCTGTAACATGTTGTTCGAGCTTAATCTATTCTGCCAATGCTCGCCTGTTGAGTTTCCCTGTTTGGTTGTGTGGTCAAAAATCAACACCCACAATTTGGCGCCATCTGTAGGAAAGTAAGGAGAATAGATGGCCAATGACGAGTAGAAAAAAAAGATCAAGGACGACATCCCTAGTGGGAGTGGCAAACACGTCGATCCTAATGTGGAGGAGGAGAACTGTAATGAAGGACCTCGGGATCAGAATCCCGACGAAAATGACGTTGGCTAAGAGGGAGACACACCGAAGAAAGCATGTCAAGGCGAGTATTACAATGAAAGCGACCTCCAGGTATGGAAAGATAGATGCCTGAGGAGGGACGGCGAGATGAAGGGAATGTCAAACAAGTTGGTAGACCTACAATCGGTTGTGAACTTCATGATGCAGAACAACGTCATGCAGCTACCATTTCCATTAAAGGACACGCCGATTCCAGCGGCCAAGAACGATGCCCAAAAAGGGGGGCAGAAAGCCATCCCAGCAGTCCCTCAACATAACAGGGTGAAGGAACACTCACATCGGCCTTCACGGGACGCCGGGCGAGCATAGTCAATAAGGGGGGAGTCTCAAAGGACGCCTCGTACCAAATGAACATATATTAAGGAATATCGGCATGTTCAAGGGAATGAACTTTGTTTTGATACAATGAATGAAGAGAAGTCTAAGAGGACTCATAAACGACGCCGGGAGCAGCGCACCAAAAACGCTGAAATTCGTTGATCGCCAAGCTCCTGGTCGAACTAAGAAGGATTTAAGGGACTACCTCCAGAGGATGCGGTAGAATGCCGAGGTCACATCCCCGGTCAAGCCGAGGACACCATTCTCAATGGAATTGGATAAATTCGAGGCTCTAAAAAGGTTTCACATGCCAAGATTCAAGATATATGACGGTAAGTTCGATCTAAACTTTCACGTCGGCTTATATTTGAATTCAATGGCACTGTATACCGAAACGAACCATTACTTTGCAAGGTGTTCCCCTCATTCTTTAGGGAAATTGCATCAGATTGGTTTCACAAGTTGCTGAAAGGAACTGTGAAGAGCTGAGACGGCTTGGCCGAGATGTTTGTGGCTAGGTTTGTTACAAACAAATTGCAGCCGTTGAGGGTAGACTCCCTAATGGCTCTAAAAATTAGCGAGGGTGAAAGCCTCAGGGCTTATGCCAAAAGGTATTATGAGGTGTTCAATCGAATACCAGGATGCAACCAGGAGTTGGCGGTCGTATCTTTTGAGAACGGCCTGGAGGATGATTGCATGCTTCGAAAGTCACTAGCAAAGACTTTGCCGAAGAGTATGGAGGAGCTCATGACCAAGATTTAGAAATATGCGAGAGGAGAAGATGATACACCAGAAATAAAGGCATCAAAACAAGAGAAGAGGAACAACTCGCTATAGACACCCCAATTTTGACTAGCTCTAAGGCTTGAGCGCTTTCTTTTGATTACCCGATGATAACAATTAGAATGTGTTTCTCACAGAATCCTCAGTAAGAGAAATGAAATTTGAACTTTAATCCCAACCTTCGCCATTATAACCAAATTGTTTTAAAATACTATATTTCATTAGTTTAATATTTTTGTAATTTTGCATAATTTTATGTGTTTGTTCATATTTTTTGTGTTTTTATGTTTTTATATAAATTGGTATAAATTATATATATAAAAGAAAATAATAAAAAAAGTTATATTATTATATTATATGTTTAATATTATTATATTATATGTTTAGTATTTTGGTATAAATTATATATTTTATAATTATATTATATATATTATAAAAAAATAAATAATAAAAAATCGTTTGTTGTCGGTCAGCTCTCGGCTGCCGACATCAAACATCAGGCATATATATATATATTTATATTATTATTATATTATATTTTGCTTGTATAAGGACAAAGAGAGAGAGGCTCAGAGGGGGCAAAAAAATTTGTTTCAAGAGAGAATTAGAAAGAGTTAGAGAGAAAAGAGAGAAAACATTAAACATTTCAATCTTGAGCCAAAATACTTCCAAGCTTACATAACTACTGAAATTCCTCATTTTCATACACCAAAAACACTCCAAAAATTCTGATATAGCCAAAGATCAATTGTCTTGATCATGAGGAAGAATGTTTAGTGATTGAAAGTGAGAAAAACTAGAGAGTTAGCCACTTTCCATACCATAAACTCCATAATTTCGAATTGAGGATTTGAGAACACACTTCCTACACTTAAGGGTGATCAAGAGGGAGTTTGTAAACTAAGGAGTTCATCCTTTCCTTGGAAGGTGAATTTCACAAACCTTTCATTTTCTTGCATTTCTTACTTATTTTGCTCTTTTGTTTTAATTTATTATTATATTGTATATTGTTGTAATCTAATTGAAAGTTGTGAATTGATGTCCCATATATGTTGTTTTTAGCATGAGACAGAGACCTTCCATGCTAAATAATTTAATCTCTTCGAAGGTTCATTATCAGGGCATTATATCTCTCTCATGCCAAGAACAACTCCTTGTTTGACGCTTCTTTCCATTTAGAGGATTTAAACTCACCATTGGACTTAATGAAGTAAAGAACGGATGGTAATTTAAAATTGAGTAACTAAAATTGAGGCTAAAATAGTGCAAGATAATAATTTGGTGGTATTCAATCGGACGTTAATTGAACACATGGAAACTTAAGGCAGTTTATACTCATTAGTGATGAAATGATTCAAGTTTCCACGGTCACCACTTCCCTTGATCAATTCATGAAAGGAAAGAGGTTAGAATCATATTTTGTTGCATTTATTAAACTTGCACACTTTGATTCACAAACCATCATGCAATGAAATTATTTGAGTTAGTGGTTTGTGGCTTAAGTTTACTTCTCCTTTGATTCGTTCATGAAAATGAGGGATGAGTTGTGCAGACAACCCTAGAGAATACTCTGTGCATGCTCTATTTGTCCTCTGTTGCAACAAGGTGAACTGGGCAGCAGTGGTCGGCAAGCAACTTTCCATGGCCAGCAGTGGCCGGCAGACCACCTTTGATGGCCGACATCCCTCACCAGTGGCCGGCCGGCCACTAATGCAAAATTCAGCAGTGTATTCCTTTGGCAGCGTAGAGCTATTTTGGAAGTGGGCAACAGTGTATGTGTTCTATTATGCAACAGAGGCTCTCTAGAAACAAAACAGTGGCTTTTTGGGTGGAAATCGAGCATGCGCATGAACATTCCTTGCTTCCTGAGGTGGAGTAATTAGTTGTTTAGCTTACTTACTTCTTTTAATTATACTTGTGTTGTTGTAATTATTTAATTAGCTAAAGTAGTTAATTAGTTGTGAGTTAATTTATTTCATTTGGTTTGTAATAGTTAATTAATTATCTTAGCTTAAATAGTTAGCTAGTTAGTTTATTCATTCGGACTTTCCTTCGTGAGAGCATAATGTTGTAATAATGTGCATGTTTTCCAACCCCACATCTTTCTCCCTTTTATTTAACTACTTATGATGGTTAGTACAGGGACATCATGTTTAAATTAGCATTCTTCATGTTTGCATCCATTTGTATTGTATGCACCGAGGCTCGGTTCATCATTCCAACTGCATTGTTAGTTTAATACTTATTTCAATACGTACTTAAACCACATGCTATCAATTAATTCATATGTCATGTTAAGTAGCCGAGCCTATTTTAGATTGCATATCGCATGTATTGCATTAGTCATATTGCATAGTTAGGAATCATGTATTTTTTCTAACTCTTTTATGTCTTTTTGACTTAGAGTACGAGGTGAGCCTTTACTTGCTTTAGCATATTGCATGAGTGTAATTGTTGCCATGTCTAGCATGCTTACCATGAGACTAAGTGCTTAATTGATATACCTACTTGTATGCCTATGGATGAAGGCTAATTGCTTGAATTGGAATAATTTGAGCCATGCACATTTAAGCCCACTTTTCAAGTGACAAATTCAAACTCTTTTAAAAAACAAACATGACTCAAGTGTTCCAATTTTTGCAAGTTAGTCTATACTTATATGTGCGCATCACATGGTAATGCTAGATTAATAATCGGAACAAGAACATATAATGCAAAGTAAAATTCATATCATGATTAGTAGAGGCCGATCTTTGATCGGGCGAGCGGGCGTGCTCAATTCATGACCTTCCCCTCTCGTACCTAAGTTCCTGAGCCAAGACAATCTTGGTGATGACGGACACGTGGCCTTTGGCACGAGTCATGAGTTTCCTAAATTTCCCCAAAATAAAACATTTAGGTGGCGACTCTATATCTGGTAAGGCAGTCCATTTTTGACAATTTGATTAAAAATTGATTTTTCAAAAGATTCGCCAAATTTGGACTTCTTGGTGTTTATCTATTTTATATTGCACTTGTGGAATCAGATTCAGAATCGCGGGAGTCCGATATTGTAGAGCTTATTTCGACTTCTGAAAAGGGGCGCGAAAAAGTCGAGCTACACTCGCCGAAGCGAGGTTGAGGTAATACAAATTTTAATGGACAAGAAACAAGACTGAGGGCTGCATAGGCAGTCACCACTATGTTCCAGATCCCAGTTTATAAAGTCCTAGAAAGGATCAGGAACTGTATTACAGAGCACCAGAAAAGATTCCTAACGAATTTATAGGAAGAAGCCTTAGGAAGCACTGTGCTTACCACAATAAGGATGGGCACCTGACTCAGGGGTGCAGAGCGCTGAAGACGCATTTGGAACATCTGGTTAGACAAGGTCACTTAAGGGACCTAGTAGATGAGGCCAGAATAAGGGAAGAGCGGGCAAGGCTGCCCTAGGCACCGACAGCACCACCTCCACCAGCACCACAACCATAAGCAAACGGACCTCGAGTGATGAATGTGATTCATTCGAGAGTCAATGAGAACGAGGTACGTAGGGAGACTCAGAGGGTGAAGCACTTACAGCATGTGTATCAGGTTCAGCAAAAGAGGCCTAGGACAAACGAGTGCTAGGGACCAATGGTGTCCTTTACTGAAGCAGACCTAGACATGGTATAGCATCCACATAACGATGCTCTGGTAATAACCCTCGAGATTGGAGAATGCCAGGTAAGGTGCATTCTGATTGACCAAGGCAACTTTTGTGACATCATGTATGTCAGATGTTACAAGGAGCTTGGCTTTCACCGAGATGATTTGGAGCAGTCCAACAGCCCAATGGTCGGGTTCAATGGAACGCCGACATGGCCCCTGGGAATAATAAATTTGAGATACAGGCGGGTACCAAGAAAGTAAACACAGAGTTCATAGTAGTTGACACCCCCTCCCCTTGCAATGTTATCTTGGGAAGGCCATGGTTGCATGTAATGAAGGTTGTTCTCTCAATACTACACCAGCTATTGCAATTCCCAACAGAGCATGGAATTGAGGAAGTTAGAGGGGATCAAGTTCAGACAAAGAATTACTCCATGGCAGTAATGAAATTCGCCTGCAACGTACGAGAAGCAGAAATAGTAGAGATTGAGGACGAGGACATGGAGGTCCTGGAGGACGTCGGCAAAGAGCCGGCCGACAAAAGCGAGGAAGCCTTGAAGAAAATTTTGGTCCAACAATGGGATAAAAAGCGTTTCTTCCTTCTTGGCTCAGGCTTGGCCGAAAAGGAGAAAAGGGAGTTAGAAGCATTCTTGCGAGCAAACATAGAGGTGTTTTCCTGGACGCCTTACGAGATGCCTAGCATTGACCCCGAGGTCACATGCCACAGACTAAACGTAGACAAGTCGGCTAAACCTGTTATTCAGCGAGCAAGGAGGCCGACGTTGGTTCATATGGATGCAGTAGAGGAGGAAGTGGACAAATTGTTGGAGGCCAAAGCCATTCGAGTGGTAAACTACCCAACTTGGTTATCTAATGCAGTTGTTGTAAAAAAGAAGAATGAAAAGTTGAGGGTCTGCGTGGACTTCACCAGCCTGAATAAGGCTTGTCCCAAAGACAGTTTCCCACTCCCAAGATCAATCAATTAGTGGATGCCACTTCGGGGATATGGAATGATGAGCTTCCTAGATGCTTACAGGGGATACCATCAGATAGCAATGTATCCCCCCGACGAGCAGAAGACTGCATTTATCACCTCAAAAGGGCTGTATTGATACAGAGTGATGCCTTTCGGGTTGAAAAATACAGGAGCAACCTACTAGAGGTTGGTGACCAAGATGTTCAGACATCTGATTGGCAAAATAGTGGAAGTATACATTGATGACATGGTCGTGAAGACCAAAAAACCTGAGAATCACCTGGCCGACTTAAAGGCAGTGTTTGATATTCTTAGAACATATCGGCTTCGACTCAATGCTTCGAAATGTGCATTTGGAGTTGGGTCTGGTAAGTTCCTGGGGTACTTGGTTACTAGAAGGAGCATTGAGGCAAGCCCAGATCAAATCAAGGCCATCCTTAACTTGAAGAGCCTGACATCAGCAAAACAAGTACAGATGCTAACAGGAAGGGCCGCAGCCCTAAATAGGTTTATAAGCAGAATTTCATATAAGTGTAAACCATTTTTCAGTTTATTAAAGAAGGCCACAAATTATTTGTAGATAGAGGAGTGCGAAGTCGCCTTGGCCAACTAGAAAAAATACCTGACCACAGCTCCAGTTCTCTCAAATCCAGTACCTGGAGAGGAACTGTTCTTATACTTGGCGGTTTCGGAGCATGTAATGAGTACAGTGGTAATCAGAGAAGAGAAGGGAGAACAAATGGCGGTATACTATGTGAGTAAAACCTTAGCAGGTGCAGAGATCAAGTACTTACCCCTGAAGAAATTGACACTGGCCTTAGTGATGGCTTCCTGTAGACGTCCCCGAACGCCGCGGGAGGGATGAGTCCCCCGTTCCATTTGTTTTGGGCTCGCTACAGTTCAAGACTCAAATTGTCACGGTTCTTAATCTGAACCAAAGAGTCCAAATCTGGCAAATCGTTTTGAGAAAACAGATTTTTGAAAGAAGTGCCAAACATGGACTGCTTTGCCAGATACAGAGTCGCCACCTAAATATTTTATTTTGGGAAATTTAGGAAACCCTGACTCGTTGCCTAAGGCCACGTGTCCGTCATCACCAAAGTTGCCTCGGCTTGGGAACTTGGGTACGATTGGGAAAGGTCACTTCGTGAGCACCCCCGCTCGCCCGATCAAAGATCGGCCTCTACTAACCATGATATCTAGTTTTGAAAACATTATGCGTTCTTATTCCGGTTATTAGCCTAGATTTACTATGTGATGCGCACAGCATACAAGTATAGACTGGGTTGCCTGAATTAGAACGAAACATTTCATGTTTGTTTTGAAAAATGGTTTGATGGTGCTACTCGCAAGTAGGCTAAGACGTGAATTTGCCACCCTCGGGTGGGCGTAGAAAAAATGGTTTTGCCACTATCTAGTAGGCTTAAAACTCACAGTCAATGCATTGTTCCAATCCAAATAACCCAACCTTCACCCACAGGCATTCAGGCAGTTATATCACATAAGCATATAGCCTCATGGTAAGCATGCTATCATGACAGTCACTCACACGCATGCAAGGATGCTAAAGCATAAAACTTACCGAGTACTCCAAGCCAAAACAGAAGCTAATTAGAAGTCATGCATGATCCTAACTATACAGAAATGCCTAATGCAACACATGCAAAAATGCAACTATAGCAGGCTCGGCTATTCTAAACATGGCATATGGAATGCCATAACTAACATGTATTCAACTCGGAATTGAAATACAAATGCAATTAGTATGATGCGCCGAGCCCGGTGCATGCAAGACAAATGAATGAATGCAAACATGCTATCATACTGTATGCTAATTGAAACATGCCCTAATCTAACCATCGTAAGCTGGTAAATAAAAGGAGAAAGACGTGGGGTTGGAAGACATACATCACACACACGCACACTTATTACAAAATTGCCCTCCTCGGAGGGTCCGAATAAATAATATACAGTCCCAAATAAGTAATACAGTCCCAAATAAGTAATACAGTCCAAATAAATACAAAACCCTAATTAATTAACAAATTAACTAAGGAAAGCGGTAAACTAGCATGCAAGCTAGGGACTGCCTCGACTCTGCTCCAGATGATGAATGATGCATGTTCGGGTTGCCTTGCGCGGAAATCCACTGCGATGCCCCAATTAGCCTTTGTTTGCAGTTGTTCTTGAAATGCGTGCCAAGCTCCGGAAGGCTGCTGATTCCTGATTTGCTGCAACAGAGAGCAACAAAGGGGCATGGCAAAATATTTTCACATATGTATGCACGACTACTCTTCAGGGAGTGTAGTTATCGATCCTCGTGCCACCAATCACGCATATCGATGCATGATGGCCGAGAAGTTGAATTGCACTACTCAATATGAAATGAATGCACGTATGACCATAACAAGGCCTGGACTCCATCATGGGTAATCCGGAGTGTCGGCGACCGGGGAATTGAGACACGTTCCGTCACTCGGAGTACGAAACGTACCTCGTTTCCCGTGCTTGGGCTAACTCCTATCCCAAGCATAATGCAATATGCATGGCATGCATGAATGCAACTAAGATACAACCTGTCATGCACAATGCTATGAAATGGCATACACGATGCACAATGTAATGTGGCATACACAATGCACTAATATACAGCCTAACATACACAATGCTATGAAATGAAATGGCATGCACAATGCTAGATGTAACATGGCATACACAATGCTATGAATTGAAATGGCATACACAATGCATAATGGGCTTACACCAATACGAGTGGACCTCAGCCACACTCACATAGGAGGCCATTAGATGAAAATGAGACACTCGAAATGCGTGCACGCGTGCACGCAAACCGAGGACCGAACCTAAGGCACGAATGCTACTCTACCAAAGCATGGTAAGGCATGGAACATGGTATGCAAACATGCAAATTTCAGCACTGAAATATGATACAAAATAGTCCCGAATCATGGAAATATGGCACCCGATGCATGAGGTGAGACCTGAAACTCAAAATTAGGCACATGGAATGACTTACAGCTATACAAAGCATGCATTATTTGACTATGAAGCACAAATACAGAGGCAAGGCAGCCCCAAAACATGAACATTTCTAGTTCAAAGCATGGGCAAAAGATGTTAGCATGATGGACTAACATAGCATGCAAGATTGACTAGGAAACATGGTTTACATGGCAAGTATATGATGCACATAGAATCTCACCAAATCATCAAAAATCAGTGAACTAAACATGTGAAAATAGGCCCAAATAACCACTGAAATGAAGCTAATACATGCAAAAATGATGAACTCCTTTAGAGGGCTATACAAGGGATTCTTAAGCATATGCAAGATGGACACTTAGCATAGCCAAATCAACTCTAAAAATCAAATATGATAGCTCCAAAACTCACCAAATTGACCCTGAAATTGGTCCCGGAAACATGCAAAGAAAGGCCTCTTTGAAAGGTCTTGAATGGGATTGGTCTACACATGCATCATAGACATAAAATATGGCCAAAAGGGCCTTGGACAGCACCAAGGCAGACCTCAAAACTCACAGAATGAGGCCTGAAACAAGACTTTGATGCATGCAAATTAGGGTCCCTTTGGAAGGCCTAAAAGATCCCCAAACAAGACAAGGAGAGAGGGGGTCACCCCCCTCTAATTTTGGTCCTCAAAAACACATCAAGGCCACTGAAAATCCACTGGATTTTAGTGGCTAAGAGGCCAAAACAAGGCCAATGCAAATGCTCACATGTATGGCTCTAATCATGAAGAGATGAAGCATGCATAGGGGAAGATGACCCAAAACAGAGAATAGACCTTAATAAAACATGAAGATGAGACTAAAACAAGATATTTTTCAGTTTATGACAACTCTCAAAAATGAACACAAGTAGGGCTAATCTATCATGCAAAAATGGGCCTAAAAGAGGGATTAGAGGCAAGGGACAGAAGCTGGCCCCAAATGGCAAAGAGCCCTTCAACAAAGTTGAAGAGGGGCTCAAAATAAGGTCATTTCCAGTTTGGGTCGGAGCCCAAAAATGTAAGCAACAAAGGTTTATATATGAAGCAAGAAAGTGCAAGTTTGAGGGAAATAGACTCTTACCCTAGAAGAGCAGCTTTCCAGCAGGTTTTGGTCCAAGATTCTGAGCTTTCAACCTCCTCAAATGGCTTCCAAAGTGCTGGAATGGAGAATGGAGGTGTGTATCTAAGTGTTGTAGTGCAAAAGTGCAAAGAAATCCAACTCTAAAGCATGAAACACAAGCAATATATAGAGAGAGACAGAGTTTTTGCCCTTCAAAACTCAGAACCCCTGTCTAAGGAAGAGGACCCTTCCTTATATAGAACAAAGCAAAGCCAAAGCTTCTTGAACAAGCTTTTCTTGGCTTTCATCCCTCCATACACGTGTATGGAGGACAGATATGAGGATTCCAGCTGGTACAAAAGATCTTCCCGGAAACCAGCTGAAATAGGGGGGGTGCCAGCCATCATCAATGGCCGGCAGTGCCACACTGAAGGCCGGCAGGTGTTCACAAATAGCCGGCAGGGGCCAAGCCATGGCCGGCAGTGCACTATGAGGGCTACTCTAACAGGACCTAGTCAGGGTCCAAAAATGAGGCAGAAAGGATACAAGGTCCGAGAAACTCAAACCGGTGCCGTTTCGCTGCGACAGTCGAATGCTGGGCAAGCAATCGAACCAGTTGTTGGGTGTACCTACAAGCACAACCAAGTCTTGAGGACGGTCAAAAATGGGGTGTCTACAGTTGCCCCTCTTTGACAGAACTCAGAAGTCACAAAGTGACGGGAGTGAATGTCAAAGCCCAGAGACGACCCATTTTTGAAAGGCCGAAGACTCAGACAAACAATTAGTATAAGCATGCAGAGATGCGCTCGAAGGCTGGGGCAAAATGCAAATGATATGCAAGATGCAAGAGCACGACCAGTAATCATGCCAAGGATGCTGTAATGAAGCAAACATGCGATAGTTTTAAGCGGGTAAACAGCAGTTCTACATATTCCAACGGGAAGGATGTAAGAAAGATTATGCAATGCTTACCACGTTTCACGTGGAGTGAATAGAATACCTGTGCGGCTCGTCTGGCCATGCCAGCTTCAAATGAACCGTACATACAATATCGTGCCTAAAAAAAGAGAAATGAACTTAACAGGCACAATATTGTTAGAATCATGCATAATAATGCATTTGAGAAGCGCGTGATTACGCATGCGAAATGTGCACAAACACATGTAAGTAAAGCGCACGTGACAATATGCACAATGTGTATAGCAAGAGTTTGAACGCATGTAAGTAAAGCATGCAGTCACCCAGGCAATGTGTAACGAAGCTTGAATTTGAATATATGTAAGTAAAGCATGTGGCCAACGCGTGCAATGTGTAAAGCAGAACTTGAAAATACACATGTAAGTAAAGCATGCGGCCAACGCGTGCAATGTGTAAAGCAAACAAAGGTATGAACACATGTCAGTGAAACACACGTCGAAACGTGCACAATGTGTAACCACCTGGAAGATACATTATACACATGTAAGTAAAGCATGCAGAAACGCATGCAATGTGTAAAGCAAACAAAGGTATGAACACATGTCAGTAAAGCACACGTCGAAACGTGCACAATGTGTAACCACCTGGAAAATACATTATACACATGTAAGTAAAGCATGCAGAAACGCATGCAATGTGTAAAGCAAACAAAGGTATGAACACATGTCAGTAAAGCACACGTTGAAACGTGCACAATGTGTAACCACCTGGAAAATACATTATACACATGTAAGTAAAGCATGCAGAAACGCATGCAATGTGTAAAGCAAACAAAGGTATGAACACATGTCAGTAAAGCACACGTCGAAACGTGCACAATGTGTAACCACCTGAAAAATACATTATACACATGTAAGTAAAGCATGCAGAAACGCATGCAATGTGTATAGCAGGAATGAACACATGTAAGTAAAGCAAGCGTGATTAACGCAAGCAATGTGTAACCTCCTGTAAGATGTATAAACGATGTTTGATAAAGAGAATGCATGACAATGCATAATAGGGAGAAGGAAATGCATGACAATGCATGACAGATGCACATGACGATGCGTGGTAAGGAGAATGCACGACAATGCACATTGGATGTGCATATCAATGCAAGTAATGTGCACAAAACAGTGCGATGCGCAAAATAGCGCGATCAATGAATGCATGCAAAATGCAATCAGGTAAGGTGCGCAAGACAGCGCGATGCATGAATGCTATGATAGTAAAGATGCAAAAGGGTGGCAAACCCTAACTATGCCGGAATCATGAGGGGAGGTCCAAAACAAACAACTAGGAGCGCATACGGCGCAACCTAAGTCAAATTCCAAATACGCTGAAATCGTGTGAGGAAGGAACAAAGAGAGAAACATAGGGACTTGTCCCAGTGTTTCGGAATGGTATAAGCATTGGAACGTATTCCAAATGCTCTTAACCAAAGAGAGGGGGAACATAGGGACATATCCCGGTGTTTAGGGACATATCCCAAAGTTTAGGGACGTATCCCAAAGTTTAGGGACGCATCCCAGTGATTAGGGACGTATCCCGGTGGTTAGGGACGTATCCCAGTGTTTAGGGACGTATCCCAATAGTTAGAAGGAAGGAGAAACGTAGGGACGTATCCCGGTGTTTCGGAAGGAAAGAGAAACATAGGGACTTATCCCGGTGTTCCGTAAGGAATGAGAAACATAGGGACGTATCCCGGTGTTCCGCAAGGAATGTGAAACATAGGGACGTATCCCGGTGTTCCGCAAGGAATGAGAAACATAGGGACGTATCCCGGTGTTCCGAAAGAGGGAGAAACGTAGGGACGTATCCCGGTGGTTAGAAAAGAGAGAGAAACGTAGGGACATATCCCGGTATTTTGAAAGGAAGAGAGAAACGTAGGGACGTATCCCGGTGTTTCAAAAGGAAGAGAGAGACATAGGGACGTATCTCGGTGTTTCAAAAGGAAGAGAGAAACGTAGGGACGTATCCCGGTGTTTCGAAAGGAAGGAGAAACATAGGGACGTATCCCGGTGTTTCGAAAGAAAGAGAGAAACGTAGGGATGTATCCCGATGTTTCGGAAAGAAGAAAGAAACATAGGGACGTATCCCGGTGTTTCGAAAGAAAGAGAGAAACATAGGGACGTATCCCGGTGTTTCGGAAAGAAGAGAGAAACATAGGGACGTATCCCGGTGTTTCGAAAAGACGAGGAGACACGTAGGGACGTATCCCAGTGTTTCGAAAAGAAGAGAGAAACATAGGGACGTATCCCGGTGTTTCGAAAAGAGAGAGAAACGTAGGGACATATCCCGGTGTTTCGAAAAGAAGAGAGAAACGTAGAGACGTATCCTGGTGTTTCAAAAAGACGAGGAGACATAAAGACGTATCCCCGTGTCTCGGAATGGTGTGAGCATTGGAACGTATTCCAAATGCTTTTAACCAGAGAAGGTCTAACCTGTTGCACGCGCGAGGAGAAAGAATAATAATTGCAAGTGAAAAGGTGCATAACAATGCAAGATAGATTTGCATAATCAATGCAATGAATGAGCATAACAATGCTAGTGAAGTGGGTGCATAACAATGCAATTGGAATGTGCGTGACAACGCATATTTGAAACAAAATGCCGAATAAGGGAATACAAGCCTTAACGAGACCAAATTCAAACGCGACCTCCGATTTACCTTTCGGAGGGGTTTGCAACATACTCAGCTCAAAAACGGGCACACCCTACTCATATTAGAGAGAGATAACATCTGCTGCTGCTTTAATTGCCATTCTGACTTGAAGCAGGCTTAAGCTTGGGGTCGAGATACATTCATACTTCAGAGTAGTGACAAGGTCGAAGAGGTACATCCGGAGTACAATCACGGAATTCGCTGAAGGTGAAACACACTCAGATGCTTCGATTTTTCCTCTTTTCTTTTGCTTTGCAGTCCGGAACCTATATAGCTTCAGATAGGTCCTTGTTTTATTGTTCCCACGTGACCTAGGTTGAACCTTGCGATTTTTGAAAGAACAAAATCTTGTTTTGCACAAATGTGGAGAACGGCACGGCACTCGGAGCACAAAACGATTTTACTTTTGAAATTGAGAGATGAGTTTTCGACCAGGTATTGAGCCTACGACTGAACACAGCAAAACGACTTAACAAGGAAATAAAAGGCACATAACCTAGACACATTGAGTAACACTCGAAACGACTCAAAACAAGAATCAAGATAAAACAAAAAGACACGACACTCAGACGTGCACAGGGAGCTTGTTTCACCGAGTAGTGTTTCCCACCCTTTCTCATTTGTGATTCTCACATAACCCTGGCACTCAATCTCTTGTTTTCTGAAAAAGCCCTTTTCTCACTTTTTCTCTCATCGCACATCTCTCTATTCTTCAATCTCTCATTTTTCAATCCCTCCCCTGGGTGGTTGATGGATAAACAGGAAGTTGCGGGCTCTTGCCCCTAGCCTGTTGCTAGATTCTCTTTCTTCCGTTCACAGCTAGTGAATTCCTCCCATAGAAGGGTTGCGCTACAACTAGGTGTGTAGCAAATCTGCAGCTAACATCGGTTGATGATGCTTTGCTGGGGAGTTTGGACGTGATAAGATCTGTCCAGATGATGAAGTGGAATATCTTGCCCCATTCCAGTTCGTGCTTCGCACTTGGCTTGATACCTCGTTGCTTGGAGGGTGAGAGAGCTTTCAGCCCTTTGTTGTGCCCTTTTCTGGCGAATACGGTGCCCTTTCCGGCAAGTAGAGTGCCCTTTCTAGCAAGTATTTTGACAAAGGGGAAAAGACAGAACACCTGACTCAACTATGCCCCTAGTTCATTATTTTGACCATTTTTTTATTTTTGGCTTTCTAGTAAAACAATTTTGACCAAAAATGAGAGTTAGATTAACATGCTTGTTCAATTTTCTAATTTAAAATCATGCAAGTCAGGCTATGAGCACTGAAAATTTTCCTTTTTTGGGTCTAAGAAATGGTCCAGTTTTGGAAAAAATGAAATAATTTTCGAGAGAATTAGTCAACCTCAGTAAAAATCCTCAAAAACTATTTTTGCAAACGGCCATTGCTCAACGAGCATGAAACCTACTCCTGAGATGCACAACCTCGGATCTAAAGGAAAACTGCCCCGTGCTTGAAGAGAGCTGTATGGCAACGGAAAGTTGCCTCTTGTTTGAACGGCACCGTGGCGCATTGAATGGCAACGAAAAGTTGCCCCTTGTTTGAATGGCACCACAACGCATTGTAGTCAGTCCTCAGAGTGACGAACACAACCAAATTCTTGGATTCAGAGAAAGCAAAGATGATCAAAACCATTACATGGACACAGTCGAATTTTGAAGTGTTTTACAGCTGGACTTCAGAATGAAGTTGCCTACGTATCCCAAAGATGGGAATCAAGCCTTACGTAGTTCGGGGGTATAGGTACACTCGGGTATTAACCTCTCCTTTTGCGCTCTAACTTTTGCCTAGGCCGCCCGATGCGGGTTTTCGACCTTGCGAGCTTCTTTTCCTTTTCTTTTTAATCCTTTTCTTCTCCTTTTTCTTTTTTCTCTTTTTTTTTTTTCTTTTTTTTTCTTTTTTTTTCTCTTTTCGTCTTTTTTTCTTTTTTGCTTTTCTTCTTTTTTCTCTTTTCTTCTTTTTTCTTTTTGCTTTTTGTATATATTTTTTTTGTCTCGCTCTAACTTTTGCCTGGGTCGCCCTTCTGGGTTTTCGGCCCAGCGAGCCTCTCAAAGGGTAAAAGTGTAGCTTGGTCCATGCCAAATGGTTGTAGGGTTTTGAAGTCATCCGTATCCAGGAGAGTGGCTGTTGATTTGCAAGGGGACTCATCTTCGGCTCTTCGAGCACATCTGACATCTTTGCCCCTAGTTCGAAGGGTGCTTCCGACCTAGCTTCGCAAGCTATTTTTGGTGATATCTAGTTTTCTTGATTTGATTTTCTTGCCGCTAATTCATGGGCTGCTTCGAATCTGGCCACTCAGGCCTCACATTGTAGTCGACCGTTGAACGTTCTGAATTCAAGTTCAAGGTTCGAAAGTGAGGAGTTAAGTCTCGGGGCTGAGAGCGATCCTAAGCTGCACAATCTCAAAAGTGATTCCACACGTGTCTTCGCAGGACCGCATAAAATATTTTTTGAAATTTTTTAAGAAAGCGACAAATCGCTCGCGCTGAAGACAGTGTAGAACCAATCTGGATCAAAGCTAGGGTCCTTCTCAGTACTCACACTAACAAGCATGTTTTCATTCATTAAGGGCTTAGCACGCCTCTCTTTCTCTCAGTTTGATCAAAGTTTTGCAAATCCCGAGGAATTCCTCCCTCTTTGTTTTCACCGCAGTGTTCACAAAGTTCTGAAAAACTCAGGTCATTATAATGACTTCAAGGCACAGAAAAGACAGAGTTCTTAGTCAAATACTGCCATCTCATTCAGAACTTCCGGCATAACTGACACAAGGCAGAAGCAAATGCGAGAGCGTGAAAATCACTGCTGTTTCATTCAAAATCTGTTGGCACAACTGGCTCCCTGGCAGAAACAGAATCAAAACAAAACGAAAAGGCAAACACAAAACAAAATGGTGACGCCCGAGGTAACACCCCCCGGAATCACCCGACTCCTATACAACAGGACTGACTCGATACAACAAGACAGACCCAAAACAAAAGAGACTGACTCAAAACAAAAAGACAGACTCAAAAACAAAACGACAAGACTGACCCAATACCTAAGTCAGAATGTACAAAAACCAGCATTCACAAATGCTCAAAACAGTGCGTGCCATACACCATATCTGAAATAAACTGAACGCCGCCCGTAGGTGGTTCATCCCTCGATCACATCACATTATCCCCCACAAGTTCACTGATCAAGTGCCGATAGACTTTGCAGGACCTGGTGCGGGGATGACCCCGTTGTCAATCAAATTTTGTATCTCATGGCGAAGACGGACACAACTGTCGGTGTCATGACCGGTTTGTTGATGGAAAGCACAGTACTTAGCCGGGTCATGCTTTGGAGGGAGAGGATCGGGTAGAGGCCATTGCTCTAACGGTTTCAGATGTCCTTTCCTAAGTAGGACCCCTAGAGCTTTAGACAGAGGCATATAAAGCGGGGTGAAAACCCTCTTGCCTCGGGGTAGATAGTCCGAAGTTCGGGGGGGTGGATTGGATGCACCAACAAGGGGGTGGTTGTTCTTGGTGTGGTGGTGGCGACCATGCCCACTTCGGAAGATCTTGCAGCTGCATCACCACTGGTGGTTGCATTCGAACTGCGGGTAAACGCCCTCCTGGGCTGCTCCTTCTCCTGGTCAATGAGGCCCTGCTTTATAGCATCCTCGATCTGTACTCCCATCTCATGCAAATCTGAAAAGGTAGGGAAGGGGAGCACGATCATTTTCTGCATTAATTTGGGCTGGAGGTTGCGCATAACCATCCGTATTTGATCCTTATCCGTTGGCCTAATGGTCATCATTGAGGCTTTGGCCCTCCAGCGTGCCACGAATTCTGAGAAGCTCTCCTTAGGCTCCTGCCTCGTCGTCTCAAGATCACGGGTCATAATCTCGATTTAGGTATTGTATGAATATTGTGCGACGAAGGCCTCTGCCATCTCCTCCCAGCTTCGTTTCACTGAATCCTCCAATTTGGCGTACCAGATGGCCGCAATACCCGACAGGGTCCTGCCAAAAAGGGAAAGCTTCTGTAATCTTGTCAAGCCCATCGGGCGCAGAACATCTGAAAACAAACTCAGGTGGACCATGGGATCTCCTGACCCATCAAAACGGTCGATGTGAGGCATCTTGAACCTGTCTGGCAGTGTCACAGCTGCGTCGGTGTACCCGTCCTCAATGTCCGGGATGGACTTCACCCCCTGGGATTTCTTGAACAACTTTTCAAGCTTGCTCAACTTCAACGCTGTATGGTCTACCTCGAACTCAAAGGGAGAGTTCGGTGGGTTGATTGGTGCTTTAGACAGCTGGGGTAAGATTGGGGGCGGAGCCGGCCCTGTCGGAATGTCCGTACCTTCCTGGACATTTGGCGTCTCCCCGGGTATTGGATCTACTGGTGGGAGGAGAGCTTAATGCGAAGCAGATGCTCCGTTTTGCTGTTGCAATCTGGTGATTAGCTCTGCCTGTTGGGCCATGACCGCAGCCTGCTGTTTGGCGAATTCAGCTTGGCGGACAACATCTTGCTGCATGAGTTTCATACTTTCTTGCATCTGGCGCATCATTGCCTCCATCCCTGATGTGTTCTTCTGATCCATCTAACTAACTGGTATCTATCCCTGCAGTAGAAACTGAGACCTCAGCCCGACTGTTCACTGGTGGGGTGGATAGGGGCCACTGATCTGGTAACTGCTGAACTGGTGATTCGTGCCTGACTGGCCCTTTTACCCCGCCTCTGGCAAAGGAACACTGATTGCCCTTGAACAGAATCTCTGACCTGACAAAGTCTATCAGCACAAGTTCGATGAACCTCGGGGGATATTGGAGCCTTCTGAAGCTATGGTTCCAGGACTACCCCTAGCAAAAAAGAAAACAGACAGCACCTCAGCTCAACTTCACCAAAACAGATACGAGTGTAGCAGGATGACTGTGCCCTCTACTGAATTCTGCCCCCAAAATTCAGCCTCAAATCTGATACCCTCAGGTAAACTGAATCCCAAAATACTGAACTGGTGTCCGCAGGCCTGATGCCCAAACTTGCAAACTAATACATGCATTCCTGTAGAGACGCACTCTAAAGCACATAACAAGCAAGTGAGAGCCAAAACACCCCTATGTTGGGGTAGGGTTTCCCTGTCCTATTTTGTCAGGAACTAGGGTTTCACTACGCACGCAGCGGTTTCAAACAGCCTATATCGGTTAAGCAACCTGTCCTAGTTTGGAATGGTCACTATGGATCCGAATATGCACTAGGTCGAATGGTAAAAAAGGGTGCCTCAGTAAAACCGGGGTTTGTGTTTCCATACTGGCAGAGCCCACAACCGGTCAGCCTTATGGTCATGCCTTGACAAGACAAGCCTCCGGCAAATCGTTCAGGAATAGCAGATGGCAAACACGGTGTCCTAGGCGCACCAATGCAAATGCAATGCAAAGAAACACACAAGTGTAGTCAAAACCAGATATCATGAGTTCGAGTCAAGTTCTCTAAATCCCCAGCAGAGTCGCCAGAAACTGTAGACGTCCCCGAACGCCCCGGGAGGGATGAGTCCCCCGTTCCGTTCGTTTTGGGCTAACTACAGTTCAGGACTCAAATTGTCACGGTTCTTAATCTGAACCAAAGAGTCCAAATCTGGCAAATCGTTTTGAGAAAACAGATTTTTGAAAGAAGTGCCAAGCATGGACTGCTTTGCCAGATACAGAGTCGCCACCTAAATATTTTATTTTGGGAAATTTAGGAAACCCTGACTCGTTGCCTAAGCCCAGGTGTCCGTCATCACCAAAGTTGCCTCGGCTCGGGAACTTGGGTACGATTGGGGAAGGTCACTTCGTGAGCACCCCCGCTCGCCCGATCAAAGATCGGCCTCTACTAACCATGATATCTAGTTTTGAAAACATTATGCGTTCTTATTCCGGTTATTAGCCTAGATTTACTATGTGATGCGCACAGCATACAAGTATAGACTGGGTCGCCTGAATTGGAACGAAACATTTCATGTTTGTTTTGAAAAATGGTTTGATGGTGCTACTCGCAAGTAGGCTAAGACGTGAAGTTGCCACCCTCGGGTGGGCTTAGAAAAAATGGTTTTGCCACTATCTAGTAGGCTTAAAACTCACAGTCAATGCATTGTTCCAATCCAAATAACCCAACCTTCACCCACAGGCATTCAGGCAGTTATATCACATAAGCATATAGCCTCATGGTAAGCATGCTATCATGACAGTCATTCACACGCATGCAAGGATGCTAAAGCATAAAACTTACCGAGTACTCCAAGCCAAAACAGAAACTAATTAGAAGTCATGCATGATCCTAACTATACAGAAATGCCTAATGCAACACATGCAAAAATGCAACTATAGCAGGCTCGGCTATTCTAAACATGGCATATGGAATGCCATAACTAACATGTATTCAACTCGGAATTGAAATACAAATGCAATTAGTATGATGCGCCGAGCCCGGTGCATGCAAGACAGATGAATGAATGCAAACATGCTATCATACTGTATGCTAATTGAAACATGCCCTAATCTAACCATCGTAAGCTGGTAAATAAAAGGGAGAAAGACGTGGGGTTGGAAGACATACATCACACACACACGCACACTTATTACAAAATTGCCCTCCTCGGAGGGTCCGGATAAATAATATACAGTCCCAAATAAGTAATACAGTCCGAATAAATACAAAACCCTAATTAATTAACAAATTAAATAAGGAAAGCGGTAAACTAGCATGTAAGCTAGGGACTGCCTCGACTCTGCTCCAGATGATGAATGATGCATGTTCGGGTTGCCTTGCCCGGAAATCCACTGCGATGCCCCAATTAGTCTTTGTTTGCAGTTGTTCTTGAAATGCGTGCCAAGCTCCGGAAGGTTGCTGATTCCTGATTTGCTGCAACAGAGAGCAACAAAGAGGCATGGCAAAGTATTTTCACATATGTATGCACGACTACTCTTCAGGGAGTGTAGTCATCGATCCTCGTGCCACCAATCACACATATCGATGCATGATGGCCGAGAAGTCGAATTGCACTACTCAATATGAAATGAATGCACGTATGACCATAACAAGGCCTGGACTCCATCATGTGTAATCCGGAGTGTCGGCGACCGGGGAATTGAGACACGTTCCGTCACTCGGAGTACGAAACGTACCTCGTTTCCCGTGCTTGGGCTAACTCCTATCCCAAGCATAATGCAATATGCATGAATGCAACTAAGATACAACCTATCATGCACAATGCTATGAAATGGCATCCACGATGCACGATGTAATGTGGCATACACAATGCACTAATATACAGCCTAACATACACAATGCTATGAAATGAAATGGCATGCACAATGCTAGATGTAACATGGCATACACAATGCTATGAATTGAAAGGGCATACACAATGCATAATGGGCTTACACCAATACAAGTGGACCTTAGCCACACTCACATAGGAGGCCATTAGATGAAAATGAGACACTCGAAATACGTGCACGCGTGCATGCAAACCGAGGACCGAACCTAAGGCACGAATGCCACTCTACCAAAGCATGGTAAGGCATGGAACATGGTATGCAAACATGCAAATTTCAGCACTGAAATATGATACAAAATAGTCCCGAATCATGGAAATATGGCACCCGATGCATGAGGTGAGACCCGAAACTCAAAATTAGGCACATGGAATGACTTACAGCTATACAAAGCATGCATTATTTGACTATGAAGCACAAATACAGAGGCAAGGCAGCCCCAAAACATGAACATTTCTAGTTCAAAGCATGGGTAAAATATGTTAGCATGATGGACTAACATAGCATGCAAGATTGACTAGGAAACATGGTTTACATGGCAAGTATATGATGCACATAGAATCTCACCAAATCATCAAAAATCAGTGAACTAAACATGTGAAAATAGGCCCAAATACCCACTGAAATGAAGCCAATACATGCAAAAATGATGAACTCCTTTAGAGGGCTATGCAAGGGATTCTTAAGCACATGCAAGATGGACACTTAGCATAGCCAAATCAACTCTGAAAATCAAATATGATAGCTCCAAAACTCACCAAATTGACCCTGAAATTGGTCCCAGAAACATGCAAAGAAAGGCCTCTTTGAAAGGCCTTGAATGAGATTGGTCTACACATGCATCATAGACATAAAATATGGCCAAAAGGGCCTTGGACAGCACCAAGGCAGACCTCAAAACTCATAGAATGAGGCCTGAAACAAGACTTTGATGCATGCAAAATAGGGTCCCTTTGGAAGGCCTAAAAGATCCCCAAACAAGACAAGGAGAGAGGGGGTCACCCCCCTCTAATTTTGGTCCTCAAAAACACATCAAGGCCACTGAAAATCCACTGGTTTTCAGTGGCTAAGAGGCCAAAACAAGGCCAATGCAAATGCTCGCATGTATGGCTCTAATCATGAAGAGATGAAGCATGCATAGGGGAAGATGACCCAAAACAGAGAATAGACCTTAATAAAACATGAAGATGAGACTAAAACAAGATATTTTTCAGTTTATGACAACTCTCAAAAAGGAACACAAGTAGGGCTAATCTATCATGCAAAACTGGGCCTAAAAGAGGGATTAGAGGCAAGGGACAAAAGCTGGCCCCAAATGGAAAAGAGCCCTTCAACAAAGTTGAAGAGGGGCTCAAAATAAGGTCATTTCCAGTTTGGGTCGGAGCCCAAAAATGTAAGCAACAAAGGTTTATATATGAAGCAAGAAAGTGCAAGTTTGAGGGAAATAGACTCTTACCCTAGAAGAGCAGCTTTCCAGCAGGTTTTGGTCCAAGATTCTGAGCTTTCAACCTCCTCAAATGGCTTCCAAAGTGCTGGAATGGAGAATGGAGGTGTGTATCTAAGTGTTGTAGTGCAAAAGTGCAAAGAAATCCAACTCTAAAGCATGAAACACAAGCAATATATAGAGAGAGACAGAGTTTTTGCCCTTCAAAACTCAGAACCCCTGTCTAAGGAAGAGGACCCTTCCTTATATAGAACAAAGCAAAGCCAAAACTTCTTGAACAAGCTTTTCTTGGCTTTCATCCCTCCATACACGTGTATGGAGGACAGATATGAGGATTCCAGCTGGTACAAAAGATCTTCCCGAAAATCAGCTGAAATAGGGGGGGTGTCGGCCATCATCAATGGCCGGCAGTGCCACACTGATGGCCGGCAGGTGTTCACAAATAGCCGGCAGGGGCCAAGCCATGGCTGGCAGTGCACTATGAGGGCCACTCTAATAGGACCTAGTCAGGGTCCAAAAATGAGGCAGAAAGGATACAAGGTCCGAGAAACTCGAACCGGCGCCGTTCCGCTGCGACAGTCGAATGCTGGGCAAGCAATCGAACCAGTTGTTGGGTGTACCTACAAGCACAACCAAGTCTTGAGGACGGTCAAAAATGGGGTGTCTACACTTCCAAAAGACTAAATCATTACTTCCAAGCCCATAAGATTGTAGTGTTGACTGAGCACCCCTTGAAGTTCCTGCTGTAACAAGGAGATCTGATAGGCAGGGTAGCCAGATGGGCAGTGGTTTGGGCCAATATGATTTAGAGTTTAGACCCAGAACGGCAATCAAAGGCCAGGTTCTAGCTGACTTTGTGGCCGAGTTCACACCTGGTGCCATCCCACATCGGGCTCCGGTAAGCCACGACTTAGGGTGTCCAAGGGAACAAGAAGAGACCCAGCTGGGAATGAAAATCCCCACAACAGAGCAAAAAAAAGAAGAAAAACCCAAGCCTTGTGATATTTACATTGGCGACTCTTTCCGCCTGTTTGTTGATGGAAGTTTAAACCGTCAAGGAGCGGGAGCAAGAATGGTGTTGGTATCACCAGATGGGCGAATGTTAGAGCAGTATATTCGTTTGGGGTTCAAGGCCTCAAACAATGAAGCAGAATATGAGGCACTAATCATAGGGTTAAGGTTAGCAGTAGTAATGGAGGCCGACGAGGTAGTAGTCTTCTATGACTCCCAACTTATTGTGAACCAGGTAACAAGCGAATATGCAACCCGAGATGAAAGAATGATAGCCTATGTCAAAGAAGTTGTTAGACTACTAGCCTTGTTTCAAGATTGCTGACTACAGCAGGTCAACCGAGATGACAACAGCCATGCCGATGCCTTGGCTAACCTAGCTAGTGCAATGAAATCAGGGGAGGCAAGGACAATAATGCTTGATTATTTGTCAGGCCCAAGTGTGGAACCACTAATCACAGAGTATGAAACAATGTGTGTGGAGATGGGTCCAAGTTGGATGGATGCAATAGTAATGTTTCTTAGGGACGGCAAGTTACCGGATGATCGCAAATAAGCACATAAGATCAAACTGAAGTTGACAAGGTTTAGCCTAACAGCAGAAAGACATCTCTACAAAACGTTTTTTGCTTGTCCCCTTTTGAGGTGTGTACATCCCTCCCAAGTTGAAAACTTCTTGTATGAAATATATGAAGGGGTATGTGGAAGCCACGCTGGGGGCAGATCACTTGCTCATAGGGCTATTACTCAGGGGTACTGGTGGCCCTACATGCAGAAGGATGCTGAAGCCTACGTCAGAAAGTACGAGAAGCGTCAAAGGTTTGCACCTTTGATACATCAACCAGCAGCAGATTTGAACCCAGTATCCTGCCCTTGGCCATTTGCCCAGTAGGGTATGGATCTTGTTGAATAATTGCCCTAAGCAACTGGGCAAAGGAAGTTTCTGCTGGTAGCAACTGATTACTTCACCAAGTGGGTAGAAGTTGAACCCCTTGCGAAGATTCGAGATGTTGATATGAAGAATTTCATATGGAAGAACATCATCACCAGGTTTGAGATCTTAAAGGCAATAATAGCAGACAATGGTACACGGTTTGACACTAAGCTAATTAAAAGCTTTTGTACAAAGTATAAGATCAAGATCTACTACTCTACTCTGAGTTTCTCCCAGAGTAATGGTCAAGCATAAGCATCCAATAAGACTATCTTGGATGGAATCAAAAATAAACTAGAAACAGCAAAGGGAAAATGGGTGGAGGAGTTACCTAATGTACTCTAAGCATACCGGACTACGCCGAGAAGATCAACTAGGGAGTCTCCATTTTCCATGGCTTATGGAACTGAAGCGGTTATCCCATTGGAAGTCGGCATTCCAGGGATTAGAACCCAGGGAGTGGAAAATGGTACTAATGAGGCATTTCTAGCCCGAGATCTAGACCTACTGAAAGAGAAAAGAAAGAGAGTAACAATTCGGCTGGGGGCATACCAGCAACAACTTGCTAGGGCTTACAACAAAAAGGTTAACCCAAAAGAGTTTAAAGTTGGGGACCTTGTGCTGAGGAAAGTAGTCGGCAATAAGAAGGATCCTAGGGAGGGCAAGCTAGGCCCAAATTGGAAAATGCCTTATAGAATCATCTCGATCGCCAGCAATGGGGCATATCGACTTGAAGACAGTGATGGCAAAGACTTGCCAAGACCCTAGAACACTTGCAACCTAAAGTTTTTCTATCATTAGATTTTTGTTTTTCGAAGTTTATGTCATTAGCCGAAGTAGTAATAAAATTTTAGTTCGATTTTTATGAATTTGAAATTTGTGTGATAGGATTGACCAGTCCTATGGCGATGTTTCTGAATGAAGCATAACGAATAATTTAGACTTATTATATGACAGAGTTGAATTACACTTGCATATGATAGAGTTGAACTAAGTTGGCAATGTTTCTGAATGAAGCATGACGAATAACTTAGATTTATTATATGACAGAGTTGAATTATACTTGCATATAATAGAGTTGAACTAACTTGGCGATATTTCTAAATGAAACATGACGAATATATTAGACTTATTATATAGTAGAGTTGAATTATACTTGCATATAATAGAGTTGAACTAAGTTGGCGATGTTTCCGAATGAAACATGACAAACAAACTTATCTTATGATAGAGTCAAATTGTACTTACATATGATAGAGTTAAACTAAGATTTGTCTAAGTGTGCTTTAATCGGATTAACAGAGAAACCCAGGTTGAACACCTTGGCTAGTCTTTGTTCGAATCTGACTTTGGCGAAAGGCTTTAAGTGCTTAATGTGAACTTAAGTAAAACTTAGGTTCACATTAGGGGGCAGAGAGTTGGAGAATGATAAAAATTTAAGAGCTTAGAAAGACTTGTTAAAATTACAAGCTAGAGTTGGCTTAAACACTTGTTGAAATTTCAGGAAAATTTACAAGTTGAAGTTAGCCGAGGTAATATTGAAAGAAGTATCCGAGATACATACTGGCTGAGATGACTAACCAGGTTATCAGAACTTGGAAAGGGTGAAGTCTTAATAGAATATAGCATATGGAGATGATAAGAGCCATACTGAATAACACTTGTAAAAACATTTTGATATTTTAGCCGATGTATGCCAATGGTTGGCCGAGGAAAACAGTTAAGGTTTATATCCGAGGTATTATATCCCAGAGTTATTATACAGTTAAGGTATACTTTGAAGAAATGCAACAATATTCTAAGTATAAAAGCAGTAAAAACATGCATAGAAGAAAAGAAGGCAGACATTCAACACTTGGAAGAGAATATAAGATTTGTATTCAAAGGATGGAACTTGTTCTAATACAAAAAGAAGGCACATCGGCCATATTGAAACTTAACATTATTCAAACAGAAAGGTTGCAACAACTATAAAAGAAGAAATACAAAAGGAAGAAATTCTAAGTGGATCGCTCTACTTCTGCGATTAGCTGTGTATCAACCTCGACAGAAAATTGAGAAAGCTTCTCTGCAGTCCTCTTCACCTCGATTTCGGCATCGATCTCAAGAAGAGTTTAGTCGAGGCTTTTCTCGGTTGTTTGTACATCGACTTCTGACATAGCTCTTTTAGGAGAGGCACTCTTGGAGACCTCGTCTTTCTCATCTTGAGTTAAGTCAAGGACTTGCTCATTCAGAGTAGGGGACTTGGCCCCAACAGCAGCCTCGTCATCATTCGCAGCTTCCTCATCGGCATCGTCATCGGAATCTTGTGGAGCCGGAAGGAAAGGCACTTAGAGCTAATCAATATTACGGAATGGGGAGTTCATTGGGACAGACATCTTGTTGAGTGCCACCGCCCAGCCAAAGTAATAACCTCGGTTGCAAGCCAAGTTGACTTGTTCTTTGTATTGATCTCGGACAGGGGCCTGTCCTTCCTCAAAAGCCTTCTCATCGGCCGCCTTGACCTCGGCATCTTTTGAGTCAAGGGCCTCTTGGAGTTTGGCCTCTAGCTCAACTGCTCTAGCTTTGGCAGCCTCAAGATCGGCTTTGAAGGCAGTGGCTTCAACATCGGCCATTTTGGCTTTTTCCTCGGCTAAATCCTAAGCAGCTTTGGAAGCCTTGGCTTGATCCAGCAGAGCTTGATTGTTGGCTTCGGCATGATTGAGTGAGGAGAGGAGTTTGGTAGCTTCCTTAGTCTTCCTTGCCAACTCCTTCCTTGTCATCTCGGTCTTAATTGCGTACGAATACGTATGCTGGATAGCCTGCAAAAAGTAAAACACATTAGTGAAATTTGACTAAGTGTTGAAAGACTAGAAAAGAATAAATAAAGAGGCTTACCAAAACTGAGTGTTGCATTATCAGGCCAAAGTTTTCATATACGTGGAGGTTGGCCATGTGATTCATATCTTCGAGTAGGAGCACGGCCGTTGACAGAGTGGCACCGACCTCGACGTCGCTAATCGCGTTGTCACCGACTGTCAAAGGTCTGTCCCCTACCATGACTTCGGGTGCCTAGGTCATATTGCGAGGGAAACTGCTGCTACCCTTTGGGCAATTTGACCTCGGCTTTTTCGATGGCGGGACCTCGGGTGTTGCATCCTCTAATGGCCTCTTTTCGGCAGTGGTAATGTTCTTCTCAACCTCGGCTAGTTTTGAGATTAGCACAGTGTCCTCAGAGTCAATCTGAGTTACTGTGGCCTTAGCCTTGGCCTTCTTCACTCTTTTCGGCTTTGGCTTTGATTAGGATGGAGAAGATGAGGATTCCACCGTCACAACCCTAGGGGTGCTAGCAAGGAGATCCTCAACAATGGCTGGTTTACGGCCCATTTCTTCAGCGGTGGAAGTAACTGTTACTCTGGTGCCAAAGTGTATTACTGGAAGGGCGATTGGGGGGTTGGCTGGATAGCAAGCCGATGCCTCAGAGTCTCGGTGTTTGCAGCTGTGAGTTTTTTTGGCAGGAGCGAAAATTGGAACCTGGCGTTGGCATTGGCGTTGGCACTGGGATGGAGGAATTAGTTGAGGGGCAGAAGTAGATGGTTGCTTAACTGGGTCAGAAGTGGAGGCCTGATCTGGCATTGGAGATGAAATTGTTGGTGGAGTTATAGCAGAGGGAGGGGTCTTACTTCAGTGTGGAACGTCAGGTAGGGCCAAGTTGTATATTGGTATGTAATTCAATAGAAGAGGGGCCTTGCATTTCTGCACAGGAAGATCTAAAACCTTCTTTAGATCTCAATTGGAGACGAATGATTGCCGAAATCCCTTGGCTGGTTGAGGAAGAACTGTAAAAAACAAAGAGCAAACATTAGTAGAGATGAGTGAATTGGCAAGCTTTAACCAAAACGAAGTTACAATAGGATGACTCATTCTTACCATCACCTTCTTTAAAAATTGTTCGGCTTAGAGGATAGAGATGAAGATCGTCATCAGGTGCAAAATCCCAGTTGCCCGAGACGATGAAATAATCATCTCCAGCGCCCTTGTTGGAGTCTGGGAGGTCGGCTATTAATTTGAAGGCGGTGGATCTGGGCTTAAGGTAGTATATGTAGCTTTTTTTCAGATTTAAGGCCACACATAGTATAGCATAATTGGATGTCGGCTAGAGTGATCCTAACTTTTTCTCGGTGTGCTAGTTCAATTATGCCATTGATAAACCCTATATGAATTTATGGCCAGTTGCATTGAGTTTAGCTTGTAATAATGAAGGATTTCTCGGAAAAAGTATCTAGAGGGAACCGAAGTCCACACTCTATGAAAGCAACTACTGGGAAGGGCATGGAGTCCCCATCAGGCATGATGGAATCCTCCTCCCTAGCCAATTTGAGTTGAACATCGTCTGGGATGGAGAACTCTCGACGGAAATACTCTTATTTTTCTGGGGTATTCACTCTCCACCTGAACATACCCATAATGTCGGCTAGTGAAGATTGGTATGAAATTGTGGGAAAGAATGTTTGGTATGGGTTTAAATACCTCGGCTTAATCTTAATCAAGCACTGGTGCAAGGGTTCTTGAAATCTAAGAGGGTTTTTGTTTTGATTTTTTTAAAGAACAAAGTTCTGAAGCAAATCCCAAACCTAGGAAGTACAGACACAGGGATTAAAGGCAAAAATATGGAAATACAAGAAGAAAAAAAGAAAAAAAAAAGCATGATTCAGAAATCAATAAAGCAACATGTTTTCAAGAAACATTGAGTAGGTGTGCGGATGTGCAAAGGCCAAGAACAGTGGCAAAAATTATTAAAGCTTCAAACCTATGAGCACTATGTACGTGTGTGCGAGAATCACGAACCGTATGAATAGACACAAGGACATATTGAACAGCATGAATCACAGATAAATACGAGATTCAAAATACAACAGGGATTCAAGAACAAAAACTAATTTGTAATGGTGACAAATAGCATGTAAACATATAACAAATTTAAAACAAATCAAAGGAATAATGAAAGACTAAAAATTGAGGAAATCAGTGGCTTACCGAGGAAACAAACGCCGGGATGAGTATTGTCGGAGTCAGACGACGTAAATGGTCGCAAACAGATAATGAAAAGGTCGCCGGAGGAGGTAATCGGAACAGTTGTAGAGCTTGAAAGCTTGAGCAATGGCGGGTTGGAGAGGGGTGTTAGAGAGAGAAAGTTTTAAGACAAAATGAATACTCAAAAGTGAAAAGACGGAGAGAGAGGGAGAAGTTTTGTCAAAATTATGAAAATGCGGCAAACCATAATGATATGTCTTGGACGACGTGTCTGTCAGACGGCATGCACAGAAGCGACGCGTCCTGATAGCGCGTGTCAGATACGAAGCAATGCGAAAAGAACGCGTGGCAAAAACGGTTGGGAAAACAGTACGTGACAGCTCATGTGCAGATAAAACTCTTAGAGTTTTGGATTTAATGAGGCAACAACCTCGGCTAGAGGAACGATCTCAGTTAAGGAGCTTGGTCAGTGGCAAAGTTGGACAATAGAGTCCTAGGTACGCGAAGCTAATGAGTAATGATCTCAGCCGTAGAAGGAAAAAAGCGAACTTTGATCGACGAGACAATGTAGGTTCCATCAACTCAGATTGCCAAGGTAATGGAACCTAGGGGGCAGTTGTGGAGGCATATTTTGTGAATGACAGCACGTAGCTGAAGTGATGTCGACGTGTCAGCCAGAGTGCAACGTGGCTTGGTCATGTGCGAGATGATCTCGGCTAGGCCGAGGTTATCTTTGGAGATATCAAAATTTGAGATGAACGGATAAGGGACAAAAGTCCTAAAATGGAGGAGGACCTCAGTCTGGATAAAGATAAAACTCTTAGGGAGTTTATCTCTATCTAGCTGAGAGTCCAAGATGAGTATTGAGCCAAAATCCATTGAAGCTAGGCTTCTACAGGGATCAGGTTAATGCTATTTATAAAAATAAGGCACCCTCGTGGGTCTACGGTATGCTTTTTAGGCTCTGTCTAGTGAGTTAAGCACTATTAGCTATCTTTGAGAGATAATTACTAACTTGATCGTCGGAGTGCCCTCAGGTGGACAAACCACCGCCGGATTCTTATCTTTCTGTAACAGGTTGATCGGGCTTTATCTATTTTGCCGGTACTCTCATGCTGAGTTTCCCTGTTTGGTTATGTGGTCAAAAATCAACATCCATAATTATTAAATTCATACATTTTTCTTTAGTTAATTAGTGAAATATAATATTATAATTTAAATTAACGTGGCTTATAATTTAATCAATAATCAACAATAAGAACAAATAAACAACCGAATCTATAGTCAATAAGTTTAACCTTATCAACTCAACAAAGAACCTCACAATGGGAAGAAATAACCAACTAAACAAACTCCATAATCATAAATAAATGATCAAATGATTCAATTATTATCTTGACCTATAAGTTAAAAGTGTACAAGAATAATTAAAATAATGGAATAAAACATTTTTTTTAATTCCAAAAATAAGAGTTTTACATGATTTAAGAAGAGACATTACTACAATTTTATAAGAGATAAACAATACATAATATCTATCTATCTATCTATCTATCTATATATTATATAAGGAAAAGAGACTTTTTAATGAGAAACCTTCTAGGAGTTCCAAATCCTCATTCTAATTTTCTTGATTTTTTTAATTTTAAATAATTACTTTTATTTGATAATCCCACATCAAGAAAACAAGGAAAAAAATGAGTTGTTTTACTCATATAAAAAGAATCTTATACTCCCATTCCATTTAGTGAGGAGCCTTGTGAGAGTTTCAATATCTCATACTAATTTTCTTGATTTTCTTAATTTTAAACAATGAAAATCTTGATTGGCTAACTTTTATTTGATAATCTCACATCGGGAAATAAAAAGTAAATTATTTAGGTTGGAAACTTTTATCATAATTTAGGTTGATAATTCACCAAACTGTACGGTAAAAATATGTCTCTCTAATAGGAGGCCAACTTATATAATTTAAAGGCTTTTTTCACAAGGGTTTCGAAATTTGGAGGCCATCACCCATTTCCCCCAATTGGATCCATCTTGCTTGCATGACTACAATTAATTATATTTTTAAAACAATATTTTGCTCTAAATGCAATGATACAAGTTAATTTCACGATTATGACCACATGGATGACAATGTAACAAGACACATGTCGGAGAGGAGAAGAGGTCAATTGATTGACTTTGATTGAGTTTCAGTTTTTATTAGCAACATTTTGAACAAATTAAAGTTCGATTTATTTTGAGCAAGACTATCATTTATAATCATGTAATTTTATTATATTTAATTTTTAAAAATAAATAATATATATAATTTTATAAATAGATCATATATTTTTATAAAAGACAAATACATTACAATCACATGAACATAACTTTAGAATGAATTTGATTTTTTTTTTTTATGCATATGAGTTTACAAAATGCTCGAGTATGATAAATTCATCAACCTAAACTATACCTCTCTCATTCTCGTTGGCTAGCTTCCATTTACCTTTTATTTTACAATCTCACATATGAAAAAGAAAGAAAAAGTGAATTGTTTCACTTACATAAAGTGAATCTTGTGCTCCCATTTATATAAGCAAAAGAAGATTTTTAGTGAGAAGTCCTATACTCAATATCTCATGCTTATTTTTTTGATTTTCTTAATTTTAAACAATTAAGAAAATCCCTATTGACTAGCTTTCATTTAACTTTTATTTCTTAATCCCACATATTTTTTATTTTAAAAATAATTTTGTATGAGATTTTGAAACTCTCATAATATTTAACTTTAAAATAATTACAATCCCACATCAAGAAGCGAAAAAAAAAGTAAGTTATTTTAATTATATAAAGTGTTACAATCCCACATCGAAAAAATAAAGAAAAAGTAAGTTATTTCACTTATATAAAATGAATCTTATAAAGGGAGTTCTAAGGGAGAAGCCTTCTAAAAGGTCCAAACCCTTATTCTAAAATTATTGAATTTTCTTAATTTTAAACAATTAAGAAAATTTTCATTGGTTATATTCCATTTACCTTTTATTTTACAATCCAAAATAGGAAAAAAGAAAAGAAAAAGAATTGTTTCATTTACATAAAGTGAATCTTATGCTCCAATTTATATAAATTATTGAAATATCTTAATTTTAAACAATTAAGAAAATCTCCATTGCTTAACTTTCATTTAACTTTTATTTTACAATTTCACATCGAGAAAATAAGAAAAAAGTAAATTGTTTCACTTATATAAAGTGAATCTTATACTCCCATTTATATAAGTAAAAGAAGATTTTTAGTGAGAAGCTCTATAATTAATATCAATTTTTTTTGTTTGTATGTTTAAGAACACATGTACAATACTCCTAGCATATCACTCGTGCTATGTGAAGGTGCTTTTGTAAACATAATTTTAATCTGCAATTGTAACAACCCCGATCCGTAATTAGTTACTAAACCGTGATTAAGGACATTAATCAAGTGATTAAAAATAATTATATGTTAATTGTGTAATTTTGCATGCTATTTGATTTTCTATCTGTTGTGAATTCTGTATTAATCTAAAAATAGAAAGCCTTACCAGTGTCCGAAACCTGAATTGATTACATGGATGTGTCATTTGGAATTTATAGAATCATTTGGCAGTTTTATTAAAAATTGATTCAGTTCAGTAAAAATCGCATGTGATTAAATTGAGCCTCGATGTGAACTATTTTGGATTAATTGAATTTTGTGCTAACCTGGATAAATTAAGGTTACTTGTGTTTGATTTAAATGATGCATGATTGGTGCCTAATCTAATCCTATTAATAATCCAAGATGTGATTAAGAGTATGGTGTGCTAAGGCCTTGGTGATGTTGAATGTAGGGGATCACAACCTTTGTGTGTGTTGGAGCCTTGCATTCATAACCATGTGGGCATTTTTGAGGAGAAATGAGGTATGTGTATGTGTATATTCAGCTTGAGTGAGGGAATGTTGCATTATACATTTTACTTATTTGATTCTTTATGCTGAGAGAATTCAAGCTAGAGAGGGAGAGAAAGAGTTTGGCTTTAGAGAAAGAGAGAGAGAGAGCTCAAGGTTTGAAGAAGAGGAAGGAAACAAGGAAGATTCATCTCACATTTTTGAAATCAAAGCTCTAGGTAAGAGTCTTAAGCACATTTTCTGTAGCTATTCTTCGATGCCTTATGATTTCAACACATCTTTGAACCAATTTCATGAAATTAGCAAGAGAAGTGGGTCTTTGGGCGTGTAGATGACTTGCATGTTTATTCTTGGTAGATCACCTCTGATTTTACCATCTTAAGTTTGAGTTTTGAAGCCATTGCAAGCATGTGGGTTCATATCTTGCATAATGTTTTGGAAATTCATGAGTTCATAATAACCATTTGCATGTTTTAAGGAAATCAAGAAAATAGTTTGGAAATCCTTCATGCAAGAGCTTTTGAGTTCAAAATTGGTAAATTCACAAGCTTTGAGCAAAAGAGTTTGTAAACGATCATGTGTTCATGTTTTAGAAAAGTTTTCAAGCTTTAAAGTCAAGCCATGCATGAGTGTAGCCATTGAAATTACATTTGGAAGCTCAAAACTCTGTTTTTGGAAACCCAGAATTTCACAGTCCGCTCGAGCGAGGAAACCTGCGCTCGAGCGGAGAATGCGAGCCCTCAGTATTTTTGCAGGCATGAGCGCTCCGCTCGAGCGACCAAAGTCACGCTCGATCGAACCCTTTGTATATTGTTGATTTGCTCGAGTGTGGGAGTGGTGGCTCGAGCGTAGATTGAGACTAACCAGTACTTTTTCTAAATTTGCAGATCGCTTGAGCGAAGGAATACGCGCTCGAGCGATCACTCACATTTTGCATGTCCGCTCGAGCGAGGAAAGCTACGCTCGAGTGGGGACCCTGTTTTCAGAAATTTGACTAAGTGCTTCAATTCACGTTTTGGAATTCTCATTGCATCTTAGGCATTCCTAAGCCTTAATTAAGCCATAGTGATGAGGTTTTGGTATAGAAACACACTAAGACAGGAATGTACTAAGTTAATAAATTGCAAGTGTATGTGTGTTTAAGCATTGTGATAAGAAAGAACAAGAACCAATGTAACGAAAGCTAAGCCGTGATGGCCACATGAATGCGTAATGATAAGATATGTTGGTGTTATATATTTTGTGTTTGTAGGTCAACGTCTGGAGATTGATTGACCGTCTGCGAGAACCGCTGTGAGTAACATCTCTGTAAAGATATGTTGATATGAACTATGTTTTAACTGTTATGCGATAAGTTATAATTTCTGAAATGATATTGTTTACGTGAACGAATGTCCTATGTTTGGAATCTATTATGGCATTCATAGGTAGTCCCAAGTCATGGGGGATGACATGTAAGTGCGGGTCCATGACATACATGTGATTACGAGATCTCGTTAGCCACTTCATTATGGTGATATGTGCTTAATCGGTATCCGGAACTGACTACTCTAGTCGGAAGACGATATGTGATGTGTTTTATGGGATGTACCATTATTATGTTCAGATACAAGAATGTTTATGCTATGATCTGTTTTACGCTTATGACATGCTCAGATTTCGTTCACTAACCCCTTTACCTTAATGTTATTCACTGGGTTATAACTCACTGTGTGTATATATATGTATAGGTGGGCATTTTGGAGATCGAGCCTGAAGGCTTTTGTCGGAATCTGTGCTCTGTTGTCAACCAACCATTGTGCCTCACGTGGAGGTTTTGGATGTGTCACTTGTTATGAGTTTCGATTACTTGTGTATATGACTTGTAGTTTTGTTGGCTGTACTTAAGATACTTTTATGTGTGTGGGTATAATGTATGAATGACTTTTGGATATGTATATAAAGTTTTAAATATTCTGTTTCATATAAGTCAGCACAGCTCATTGGACAATTCTATTTACGTATTTGCTTCCGCTAGCCCCTTAATTTTGTCAATCAGTTCAGAGGCCTTCGGTAATCCAAGGATTACTAGCCGGTTACGATGCTAAACCCATAGGGGTGGGTTTGGGTCGTGACAGCAATTCAATGTGTATATCCATTTAACTTTTATTTTACAATCCCACAACGAGAAAAGAAGGAAAAAGTGAATTGTTTCACTTATATAGAGTGAATCTTATGCTCTTATTTACATAAGCAAAAAAAGATTTTTAGTGAGAAGCCCTATGATCAATACCAATTTTTTTCTTCTTAATTTTAAACAATTAAGAAAATTTCTATTAGTTAATTTCCATTTAACTTTTATTGTAGACATTTTGATTTTAAAAATAATTTTGAATGAGATTTTAAAACTCTTATAATATTTAACTTTAAAATAATTACAATTCCACATCGAAAAAATAAATAAAAAGTGAGTTGCTTCACTTATATAAAATGAATCTTATACTCTCATTTAATATTATAGTGTTGTGCATATTTTAGTTTAAGATGGTTTAACTTTTAAAACAAAATTTAAATGTTTTAATTAATTAATTTGGTTGTAAATTGGTTGGTTTTTTGACTTAGCCAATTAGGCTGAATCGTTTTCGGTTTGACTGATTCACTGGTTTAATCACGATTTTAGCTGTTTTATCAAAATATATTGCCTAAATTTGTTTGATTTGAAATAAACTAAAATTGACCTTATTAAAAATTTAACGACTGAGATTGCTCGATTATAAATGAACTTTCCGTCCAAACAACTGTTAGCTTTTATTTTACAATTCCACATCAGGAAAAAGAAGAAAAAATGAGTTGTTTCACTATATAAACATTTTGCTCCCATTTAATATTGTAGTGTTGTATATATTTCAGTTCAAGACGGTCTAAATTTAAAATTAAAATAAAATTTAAAAGTTTTAATTAATTAATTTTTGTATAAGTTGGTTGGTCCTTTGGCCTAACCGGTAGAGTGAACCATTTTCAATTTGACTGATTTGCTAGTTTAACTGCTATTTTAATAGTTTTATCAAAATATATTGGTTAAATTTGTTTGATTCGAAATAAATTAAAGATTAATCTAATTAAAGATTAAACGGCTAAGATTGCTTGATGCGAAATAAAATTCCTACCCAAACAATTGTTAACTTTTAAACAATTAAGAAAATCACCATTGGCTATCTTTCACTTAACTTTTATTTTATAATCCCACATTGAGAAAAGAAGAAAAAAATGAATTGTTTCACTTACATAAAGTGAAACTTATACTCCCATTTATATAAGCAAAATGAGATTTTTAGTGAGAAGTCTTATGATCAATATCTCATACTAATTTTTTTTATTTTAATTTTCTTAATTGTAAACAATTAAAAAAATCCCGATTGTATAGCTTCCATTTAATTTTTATTTTAAATAATATAAAAAAATTAAACATAATTATCATATTTTTATTAAATAATATATTATTTTATCTCGTGCATAGTACGGGTGATATGCTAGTTTATATATAGGGGTAATAGTAAATATCAAAAGTTCAAAGGGGGCATGCGCCCATTGGTCCTTAGGTAGCTCTATCACTGACCATATATACTCTTAGTTATGACATTTTTCTTCTTTAGTTATGACCAATTTTCTTATTTAGTTATAACATTATTTTGAGATATTTGGTTATGACTTTTTGTGTTTGGTTATAACCTCTCTCTCTCTTCTTCTTTTCCTTCTTCTTCTTTCAGTTATAACTCAAAAAATATAGAATTATACAATTTTTTACTATAGTTATAAGGTGTATATTGTACACACCCTTCTTTTCCTAACAATAATATGCTGGAATAACATGGCATAAGTTTATACTTTATGAGTTATAACTAAAAAAAAGAAGTTATAATCAAACACCACATAAGACATAATCGAAGATCCCATGAGTCATAACTAAAAGAGAAAATGACCTAATTAGATATACGTATGATACACCTCTTTTAAGGATTGTGTATTGGATGATTTCCCTTATTGTTATCATAGTATTATTATTACTTAAAAATAAGTAACTAATTCGGTTTAATTTGAGTTGGAGTTAAATTTATAATAAAATTAACTTATGGCAATTCTTAATTATTTTTCGTAGAGGTGTGGGAGGTATGATTCGGTGTGATTTTAGCGTAAAATTATAAATTAAATTGTGAATGATGGATTAACAAATAATCAAACCGTGGTTTGGACAATTTCAACTTATTAATTGATTAAAGAATAATCTTAAATAATTATCAAACATTTACATAATATATAATACTAATTTGTATAATAAATTATATATATATATATAATAACACTAGCTAATTTAGATAATATTTTTCATATATATAACACTAATTTGCAACAATTTTCACATTTTAAATATTTCTCACATTGATTTTTATTTTAGTATTTCATTAGATATATATATATATATATGTGTGTGTGTGTGCGCGCGCGCGCGCATTAATATAGCAAAGCAGGGTGAGACAGTTTCAAAGACATATTATAAATTTTAAACCATGAATTAAACTAACATGCGATTAGCAAACAAATCGGTACAAATTAGATGCGTCTAACAAATAGCTTGATATTTTGCACACCTTTATTTTTCTGTATTAAAAAATAATGGATAGTTGGTTTTAAAAATTGATTAGTACATTAAGACTATATTTGGCTAGAGGATTTGATGAGAAAAATGAAAATAAAAAAGGAAATGCGATCTTACTTTTTGTTTGATTATAATAGAAAACATATGAGAAAAGAAAGTGAGACAGAAATACAATCCTACTTTTTGTCTTTTAAGATTCACTTAGGCTCTTTTCTTTTTTCTATTTCACAACTCAACCAAACTTAATTTAGAATTGAAATCCTATCAATTCTCTCTTTTTCTTTCTATTTTATTTTTTTCTTTCTATTTCCCTCATTAAATCTTCAAAGCAAACAGAGATTAATCAGTCATTAGTCAGACGAGGCCCACAAGCATTATTGATCATAGCTTTCTTTAGATGAGCCCAAGAACACCATTCCCTTACCCACTAGTCATGGGCCATTGACTATCAATACTTACACGACAATTAGGCCCAACCTATGTCAAGGGGCTGTTTGGTTATATGCTTTTATAAAAATGCTCCCAAGAAAAGAAGAAAAAAAAAATTTAAACTAATTAGGTGAAAAAAATAAACATTCACCATTTTCACATGGTTTTATATTTTTCACTTATTTGAAAATTTCAAAATATAAATTTTGTGTGTTATTTTTATCATATTTTTTTAATTCAAAAAAAAATTATGAAAACAAAACCAAACAAAGCTAAGTCAATGTTATATATATATATATATATATTTTTTCATTTTTTTGAAAACTAATGACAAAAACTTGTTTGTTGCATTATTTTTGCTTTGAAAAAAATGGAATCGATTCAATAATAAATTTTGACACGCCCCCAAAATAAAAGGTGTGCACTTTTTTCGAGCTTAATAACAAAAAGAATGGGGGAGAATGTGGTGTTTTTAACCGTGCTCTCCCCTTTATTTATTCCCTAGCGATTTCTTTTTTTTTTTTTTTCCCCCATCATTATGCTAGCCACTATGCTTCTTTCGTCTCCATCATCGGTTTACCACTGAGGAAGCTTTTAGATCTAAATTCAGATTTGATTATTGATCGAGACCCGACGTTACTAAACACATTTCTATATGCTAAGCAATCACTTCATATACATTATGTTTTATTTTGTAATGTAGAGACAATGATTAAAACATCACAACTACCGATTGAGACAATAAACAGGTCGTGAAGATGATTGGTAATATTTGTTTGGTGGTGATTGTTTTGATTTTGATTTGATTTGATTTATTTATTTATTTTTGTGACAACAGTTCCTCCATGTGTGATGTTTTTTTCTCCCGATATAAAGACTCGTATTATCTTTGAGTGAATGTTCTTTTTATCCATTTTGAGATATTTAATATGCTTTATTTGATGTCTTATTATTGAATATATAATATATTAAGTCTGTCCTTAAAAAGAAAGAAAGAAAAAAAAGAAAAAGAGAGTGAAATGAATTGATTTTCCTCACCTCTCCGAAGGCTTCCATTTTATGTCCTACCTGTACATCACATAAGTCCAATAAAATTTGAGAAAATTATATTTCAAATGATAAAGCACTATAAATAATTTAACCTAAAATTTGAGGTCCAGGTTCCCGCAGAGACACACACTTGTCTGTTTCCAAAAGAGAATACTGAATATTGATCATCATCATCAAGACACCATTGAAGGGTCAGATGGGCAGACTCAGCAAAGCACTCTCACCAGAATGTAATGTATATTTGGTATTGGGTCATTGATTTTTGACCACACAATTAAACGGGGAACTCAGTTGGAGAGTATCAGCAGAATAGATTGAGCCCGAACAACCTATCACAGAAAGATAAGAATTCGGCGGTGGTTCGTCCATTCGGTGGTACTCCGATATTCAAGTCAGTAATCAAATATCTCTCAGAGATAGCAAATTGAGCTTAACTCACAAGAAAGAACTTAGTGTTTACAGTATATCGCACATACCTGAGACCCACGGGGGTGCCTTGCTTTTATAGCCAGCACTGACCTGATTCCTGTAGAAGCCTCACTTTAGTGGATTCAGGCTTAATGCTTATCCTAGACTCTCAGCTAGATAGGGATAAACTCCCTAAGAGCTTTATCTTTATCCAGACTGAGATTCTCCCCTATTCTAGGACTCTTGCCCCTTATCTGATTATCTCAAATTCCGGTATCTCGGCAGATAATCTCGACATCAGGGTCAAGCCACGTGACACCTCGGCTGACACTTCGGCGTCACCTTGGCCACATGCTGTCATTCACAAAATATGTCCCCACAACTGCCCCTAGGTTCTATTACCTCGATAATCTAAGGTAATGGAACCTATATCGCTTGTTCATATACTATGTCAGCTAAAATTCATTCATTTTTTCGACCGTGATCATGACTCGTCGGTTTCAAGTAGCCAAGACTCAACTGTTCATCTTTACCAACGTTCAAGAACCAAGAGTCAGGTTCTTTTAATATCTTTAACCGAGATCGCTCCTCT
This sequence comes from Camellia granthamiana, assembly GCA_036172215.1. Classification (NCBI taxonomy): domain Eukaryota; kingdom Viridiplantae; phylum Streptophyta; class Magnoliopsida; order Ericales; family Theaceae; genus Camellia; species Camellia granthamiana. Next base: position 106,880,362 of record CM069906.1, read on the forward strand.
AGCTGAGGTTTTTGCTTCATTAATCAAGAACTTCAAGAGTTTTGACTGCGCATGAGCTGTCACGCACGATTTTCTCAAAGGTTTTCTCCATGCATCCCTTTCTCATTGGTTCGTACCTGACACGCGCTATCAGGTTACGTTGATCTGCCCACGCTACCTGACAAGCACGTCGTCCAAGGCGTTTAATTATGTTTTGCTGCCTTTTCGCATTTTAACAAAAACTCTTTCTCTCTCTCTCTATCTTTTCACTTCGCATTCTTGCACTTTCTCTCAAAGTTTTCTCTGTCTACGAAATTTCCCTCAAACCTCCATTGCCATCCTTTCAAGCTTTCTGCGATTATCTGACTACCGCTTTTCGCGAGTTTTTTACCGTTAGGTTCTAGTCAATATCATAGTTGGATTCCGGCAACCTTCTTTCCAGCCTTATTCAATAAGTTCATATTTTTTTTCCTGTAATTTTAGTCTCTCATTTTTTATTTGTTTCAAATTTGCCATCCGTGCACATTGTCTATTGCTATTCTGTATCTGTTTTGGTTATTGCACTCTGTTTCTATCTTCATGCTTTGGTCATCATGAATCATTTCTTGTTTCTTTGAATTTTTGTTGTGCTTCAAGTTGCATCTCTAAAATGTCAATTATGTTTGCCTATTATGTCTCTTATACAATGTTCTGCACATATTCACTCAGTGTTCTGTGATTTTCATTACTTTTGAGTCTCTGTTACTTTCTTGATTCTGAATCGTGCCTTTTTTCCTACTTTTCTTGCTTTGTTTCCAGATTCTTGCCTTCAATTTTCGTTTCTATAGTTCTAGTTTTGGGATTTGCCATAGAAACCAAATACTTAGGAAGAACTAAAACAAACTCCCCTTAGATCTGCAAAAACCCTAGCTCCAGTGCCTATTTAGGGTTAAACCGAGGTCTTTAAACCCATACCAACCATTTTTTGCTAAAATCTTGCACCAATCTTCACTAAGCCGACATCATGGGTATGTTTAGGTGGAGGGTAGACATCCCAGCCAAGCTAGAGTACTTCCGACAAGAATTTTCCATCACAGCGGACGTCCAGATCAGGTTGGCTGGGGAGGAGGATTCTATCATACCTGATGGAGACTCTATGCCCTTCCCTGTAGTTGCCTTCATGGAGTGTAGACTTCGGCTCCCTTTTAGATACTCTTTTCCGTGAAGTCCTTCACTATTACAAACTTAACCCCATATAACTTGCCATCAACTTGTATAGGGTTATTAATGGCATAATCAAACTGGCACATCGAGAAAAGGCCAGGATCACTTTAGCCGACATTCAGTATTGTTACACTATATGTTGCCTTAAATCTGACAAAGGCTGCGTATATTACCTCAAACCCAGATCTACCGCCTACAAACTTATAGCCGACCTTCCAGATTCAAACAAGGGTGCAGGAGATGACTATCTGATTGTCTCGGGCAACTAGGAGTTTGCACCAGATGACGATCTTCATCTCTTCCCACTGTGCCAAGGAGTGTTTAAAGAGGGTGATGGTAAGAACTGAGTCATCCATAATTCTACCTTAATTACGACTTATCAACTTATTTGCCGACATTAATGTTTGTTCCTTTGTTTTTGTAGCTTTTCCCCAGCCATCAAAAGATTTTCACCAAACCTTCTTCCCTAGCAAAGACTTGAAAAACCTATTGGACTTGTTTGTTGAAAAATGTAAGGCCCCATTATTGCTTAATTACATTCCAACCTACTAGTCGACCTTGCCCGACGTTCCCCGCCGAAGCGAGACTCCCCCTTCTGCCACAACTCCACCAGCCACTTCATCACCAAGGCCAGACCAGGCCTTTTCATCAGACCCAGTAGAGCAGCCATTTACTTCTGCTCCAACTCAACTAATCCCACCATTTCAGCGTCGACGTCGACGCTGACCTCCTACTAACGCCGTTGTTGGCAGAACTCGCAGTCACAAATGTCGAGATTTTGAGGCATCGGCGTACGATCCAGCAAATCCTCCTCTTGCCTTGCTAGCAATACATTTCGGCACCAAGGTTACTATTGCAGCGACAGTTGACGAGATGGGACGTAAACCAACAGTCATTGAAGATCTTTTCGCCAACATTTCTGGGGTTGTGACTGTCAAGTCCTCCTATTCTCCCTCTTAATCCAAACCAAAGCCTAAGAGAGTCAAGAAGGCTAAGGCCAAGGCTACAGTGACTCAGGTTGATTCTGAGGACACTGTACCGATCTCCAAACTGGTTGAGATCGAAAAGAATACACCCCGCTATCGACAAGAAGCCAGCTGAGGCCTCAACGCCCGATGCCCCCCAGCAAAGAAGCCGAGGTCCGATCGCCCTGAAGGTAGCAGCAGTTTTCCTTGTAACATGATCTGGGCGCCCGAAGTCATGGTAGGGGACAGACCTTTGACAACCAGCGACAGCGCGATCCAAGACGTCGACGTCGACGTCGACGCCGCCTTGTCAACGGTCGTGCTCTTACCAGAAGATATGAATCATATGGCCGACCTCCACGAGTACGAGAACTTCGACCTGATGATGCAGCGCTCAGTCTTGGTAAGTCTCCTTCTTTACCTTTTTAAAGTCTTTTAACACTTAGTCAAATTTCACTAATCTGTTTCATTCTTTGTAGGCTATCCAGTATGCGCATCATATGCGGTCAAGACAGAGATGAAAAGAAAAACTCAAAAAGCTGCCAAACTCCTATCCTCACTCAATCATGCCGAAACCAACAATCGAACTCTGTTGGATTAAGCCAAGGCTTCGCGGGCTGCTCAAAATCAAAGCTGAGGAGAAAACAAAAATGCTAAGGCTAATGCCGAAGCTGCCAAGGCCGATCTTGAGGCTGCTAGGCCAATGCAGCTGAGTTAGTGGCCAAGCTCCAAGAGGCCCTTGACTCAAAGGATGCTGAGGTCAAGGCGGCCAATAAAAAGGCTTTCGAAGAAGGCCAAGCCGCCGTTACCAACCAATACAAAAGGCAAGTCAACCTGGCTTGCAACCGAGGTTATTACCTCGGCTGGACGGCGGTGCTCAACAAGATGTCTGTCCCAATGGACTCCCTACTCCGGGATATCAACCAACTCCAAGTGCCTTTCCCTCCGGCTCCGAAGGAATCCGATGATGATGCCGATGAGGAGGACGTCGAGGAAGAGACTGAGGATGAAGAAGAGGCTGCTGCTGGGGCCAAGTCCCCCACTCTAAATGAGTAAGTCCTTGACTTGACTCAAGATGAGGAGGACGAGGTCTCCAAGAGTGCCTTTCCCAAGAAGACCACGTCCGAAGCTGAAGTACAAACCACAGAGAAGAGCCTCAACCAGACTTTTCTCGAGATCGATGCTGAGAAAACTGCCGAGAAGCTTTCCTAGATATCTGCTAAGGCCGAAACACAGCCAACCGCTGATGCAGAGCAGTCTACTTAGAATCTTTTCCTTATTTGTACTTTTTTCTTTGTAATTGTATTTTCTTCTCTGTTTTGAACAGTATCTGTTTTGTCTGGCCGATGTGCCTATTTATGTACTTAAACAAGTTGTCTCTTTTTCAATGCAAGTCTTCTCTTTTTTTTTTAAGTGTTGAATGCATGCTTGAGCTGTTTTCACAACTTTGTATGCTTCCATACTTAGAATAATATTATAATTCCTCAAAGTATACCTTAACTGTATAATCACTTCGGGTTTAGAACATCTCGGATATAAACCTTGACTGTTTGTCTCGCCCAACAATTGTAATACCTTGGCTAACACTTAAAAATATTTCGAAATATTTTTACGAGTGTTGTTTCTTAAAATTTATTCAGTCAAGTATTGCTTCTTTACTTCCAATTGTTGTCTTCTATCAAGACTTCACCTTTTCCACCTTTCCAAGCTTGACAACCTGGTTGGTCATCTCGGGTAAGATGTACCTCGGGTACATCTTTCATTATTACCTCGGCCAATCTTTAACTTGTAAATTGTTCTAAAAATTTCAACAAGTGTCAAGCCCATTCTATCTTGTAAATTTTCTAAAAATTTCAACAAGTTCCAAGCTCTTAAATTTGTTTATCATTCTTGCTCCCTGCCCCCTAATGTCAACCTAAGTTCCACTGAAGTTCACATTATGCGTTTATGATCTTTCGCTGAAGTCAGATTCAAACAAAGACTAGCCGAGGTGTTTAACCTTGGTTTCTCTGCTAATCTAACTGAAACGAACTTAGTTCCGTTCGGAGTTTAACTCTGCCGACATGGCAAGTCTAGGTTAATTCAACTTAGTTTAACTCTATTATATGCAAGTATAATTCAATTCTGCTATATAATAAGTCTAAGGTACTTGTCATGTTTCATTCGGAAATATCGTCAATTTAGTTCAACTCTATTATATGCAAGTATAATTCAACTCTGCCATATAATAAGTCTAAGTTATTCGTCATGTTTCATTCAGAAACATCGCTAACTTAGTTCAACTCTATTATATGCAAGTATAATTCAACTCCGCCATATAACAAGTCTAAGTTATTCGTCATGTTTCATTCGGAAATATCGTCATTGGACTAGTCAGTCCTATCACACAAATTTTAAATTCATAGAAATCAAACTAGCATTTTACTATTACTTCGACTAATAAAATTATGACATAAACTTCGAAAAATAAAAAACTAATGATAAAAAAACTTCAAATTGCAAGTGTTCCATGGTATGGGCAACTCTTTGTCATCACTGTCTTCTAGCCGATATGCCCCATTGCCGGTGACCGAGATGATTCTATAAGGCCCCTCCCAGTTTGGGCCAAGTTTGCCCTCCTTAAGATCCTTCTTATTGCCGACAACCTTCCTCAGAACGAGGTCCCCAACCTTGAACTCTCTTGGGTTGACCTTCTTGTTGTAAGCCCTAGCAAGTTGTTGCTGGTATGCCCCTAGTCGAATTGTTGCTCTCTCTCTCTTCTCTCCTCCAGCAGGTCCAGATCTTGGGCTAGAAATGCCTTATTAGTCTCATTCTCTATTCCCTAGGTTCTGATTCCAGGGATTTCGAATTCCAGTGGGATAACTTCTTCAATGCCATAAACCATAGCAAAAGGAGATTCCCTAGTTGATCTTCTCGGCGTAGTCCAATATGCCAGAGCACATTGGACAACTCTTCCACCCACTTCTCTTTTGTTGCTTCCAGTCTCTTCTTGATCCCATCTAAGATAGTCTTATTGAATACTTTTGCCTGACCATTGCTTTGAGGGAAACTTGGAGTTGAGTAGTAATTCTTAATTTTATACTTTGCACAAAAGCTTTTGATTAGTTTACTGTCAAACTGTGTACCATTGTCTGTTATTATTGCCCTTGGGATCCCAAGCCTAGTAATGATGTTCTTCCATATGAAGCTCTTCACATCAATATCTCGAATCTTCGCAAGGGGTCTAGCTTCTACCCACTTCGTGAAGTAGTTAGTTGCTACCAGCATAAACTTCCTTTGCCTAGTTGCTTGGGGTAGTTGTCTAACAAAATCCATGCCCCACTGGGCAAATGGCCAAGGGCTGGATACAGGGTTCAAATCTGCCGCTTGTTGATGTATCAAAAGCGTAAACTTTTGATATTTCTCGCATTTTCTGACGTAGGCTTCAGCATCCTTCTGCATGTAGGGCCACCAGTATCCCTGAGTAATGGTCTTATGAGCAAGTGATCTGTCCCTAGCATGGCTTCCACAAACTCCTTTATGTATTTCATATAAGAAGTCTTCAACTTGGGAGGGATACACACATCTCAAAAGAGACCCAGTAAAGGACCTTTTGTAGAAATGGCCTTCTGCTGTTAAGCTAAACCTTACTAACTTCAATCTAGTCTTATGCGCCTCTTTGCGATCATTCGGTAACTTACCGTCTCTCAGGAACATTATTATTGCATCTATCCAGTTTGAACCCATCTCTACATACATTGCTTCGTACTTTGTGATCAGTGGTTTCACACTTGGGCCTGGTAAATAATCAACCATTATTGTCCTTGCCTCCCTTGATTTCATTGCACTAGCCAGGTTAGCCAAGGCATCGGCATGACTGTTATCATCTCGGCTAACCTGCTATAGCCAGCAATCCTGGAACAGGGCTAGCAATCTAACAACTTTTTTGACATAGGCTATCATTCTTTCATCTCAGGCTGCATACTCGCATGTTGCCTGATTCACAATAAGTTATGAGTCACAGAAGACTACCACCTCACGGGCTTCCACTACTGCTACTAACTTCAACCCTACGATCAGTGCCTCATACTCTTCTTCATTGTTTGAGACCTTGAACCCCAAACGAATAGACTACTCTAACATTTGCCCATCTAGCGATACTAACACTACTCCTGCTCCTACTCCTTAACAATTTAAACTTCCATCAATAAATAGGCGTAAGGAGTCGCCAATGTAAATGTCGTAGGGCTTTGCTTTTTCTTCTTTCTTCTGTTTTGCTTGAGTGGGGTTCTTGGGCCCTAGTTGGGTTTCTTCTTGCTCCCCTGGACATCCTAAGTCGTGGCTCACTGGAGTCCGACGCGGGATGGCACCAGGGGTGAACTCGGCCACGAAGTCGGCCAGAACCTGGCCTTTAATTGTTGTTCTGGGCTTAAACTCCAAGTCATATTGACCCACACTATTTCCCATCTAGCTACCCTGCCCGTCAGATCTCCTTGCTGCAACAAAAACTTCAAAGGGTGCTCAGTTAGTACCACAATCTTGTGGGCTTGGAAGTAGTGATTCAGTTTTTTCAAAGCCATCACTAGGGCTAGTGTCAATTTTTCCAGGGGTAAGTACCTGGTCTCTACACTTGCTAAGGTTTTACTCACATAGTATACTGCCCTTTGTTCTCCCTTCTCTTCTCTAATTACCACTGCACTTACGGCGTGCTCTGAAACTGCTAAGTATAGGAGCAATTCTTCTCCAGGCACTGAATTTGATAGAACTGGAGCTGTTGTCAGGTACTTTTTTAAGTTGGTCAAGGCGATTTCACACTCTTCCGTCCACAAAAAATCTGTGGCCTTCTTTAACAAACTAAAAAATGGTTTACACCTATCCGAACTTCTGCTTATAAACCTGTTCAGGGCTCCGGCCTTTCCAGTCAATATATGCACTTGTTTTGCCAATGTCGGGTTCTTCAAGTCAAAGATGGCCTTGATTTGATCTGGCTTGCCTCAACGCCCCTTTTGGTGACCAAGTACCCTAGGAACTTACCAGACCCGATTTCAAATGCACATTTCGAAGCATTGAGTCGAAGCTGATATGTTCTTAGGATGTCAAAAACCGCCTTCAAGTCGGCCAGGTGATTCTCAGGTTCTTTGGTCTTCACAACCATGTCATCAATGTACACTTCTACTACTTTACCAATCAGATGTCTGAACATCATGGTTACCAACCTCTGGTAGGTTGCTCTTGCATTTTTCAACCCGAAATGCATCACTCTGTAGTAGTACAGCCCTTTCGAGGTCATAAATACAGTCTTCTCCTCGTCAGAGGGATACATTGCTATCTGGTGGTATCCCCTATAAGCATCCAGGAAGCTCATCCTTCATGTCCTGAAGTGGCATCTACTAACTGATCAATCTTGGGCAGTGGGAAACTGTCTTTGGGACAAGCCTTATTCAGGCTGGTGAAGTCCACGCAGACCCTCCACTTTCCATTCTTCTTTTTTACAACTACCGTATTGGACATCCAGGTTGGGTAGTTCACCTCCCAAATAGCCTTGGCTTCGAACAGCTTGTCCACTTCCTCCTCTACTGCCTCCACATGAACCAACGTCATCCTCCTTGCCCGCTGAATGACAGGTTTAGTCGACCTGTCTACATTGAGGCCTTGTTTGGCAAGTGGCTTTTTTAGCCAAAAAGTAAAAAGTTACTAAAAAAGCCAAAAAGCCAACAAACTATACAAAAAATTCAAAGATTCTCTTTTCTCTCTACTTTTTGCACATCTTTTCATAAAAGCCAAAAAGTCATCCCAAACATGCTAGTTTTTTTTACATCATATTTTAGCTAAAAAGCCAAAAAGTTACTAAAAAACCCTGTTCCCAAACGAGGCCTGAGTCTATGGCAAGGTACCTTGAGGTCTATGCCAAGCATCTCGTATGGCGTCTAGGAAAACACTTCTATGTTTACTCACAAGAATGCCTCTAACTCCCTTTCCTCTTCCTTGGCCAAGCCTAAGCTAAGAAGGAAGAAGCGCTCTTCATCCTCTAGTTGAACTAGAATTTTTTTCAAGGCTTCCTCACTCTTCTCGGTCAGTTCTTTGCCGACATCATCTAGGATTTCCATGTCCTCATTTTCGATTTCCACTATTTCTGCTTCTCGCACGTTGCATGTGGATTTCATTACTATCATGGAGCAATTCTTTGCCTGCACCTAATCCCCTCTAACCTCCTCAACTCCATGCTCTGTTAGGAACCGCAACAGTTGGTGCAGTGTTGAGGGAACAACCCTCATTGCGTGCAACCATGGCCTTCCCAAGATAACATTGTAAGGTTAGGGGGTGTCAATTACTGTAAACTTTGTGCTTACCTTCCTGGTGCCTGCCTGCACCTCCAAATTTATTTCTCCTAGGGGCCATGTCGGCGTTCCATTGAACCTGACCATTGGACTGTTGGACTACTCTAAATCATCTCGGTGAAGGCCAAGCTCCTTGTAGCATCTGACATACATGATGTCCCAAGAGCTACCTTGGTCGATCAGAATGTGCCTTACTTAGTATTCTCTAACCTTGAGGGTCACTACCAAAGTATCGTTGTATGGATGTTGCACCATGTCTAGGTCTGCCTCTGTAAATGACACCATTGGTCCCTGGTACTCGTTTGTCCTGGGCCTCTTTTGCTGGATCTAACACACATATTGTAAGTGCCTCACCCTCTGAGTCTTCCCATGCACCTCGTTCTCATTGACCCTCGAATGAATCACATTGATCATTCGAGGTCCATCTACTTGCTGTTGTGGTGGCGGTGGAGGTGGTGCTACCTGTGCCTAGGGCAGCCTCACCTGCTCTTCCTTCGTTCTGGCCTCATTTACCAGGTCCCTCAAGTGACCCTATTTGACTAGGTCTTCCAAATGCGTCTTCAGGGCTCTGCACCGCTACGTCAAGTGTCCATCCTCATTGTGGTAAGCACAATGCTTCCCAAGGCTTCTCCCCATAAATTCGCTAGGAATCTTCTCCGACGCTCTATTATATGGCTAGTTCCTGATCCTTTGTAGAACTTTATAAACCAGGATCCGAAACACAGTGGTGACTATCTGTGCAGCCAGCGACTTCCAAAGTGCGCAATCATCCTTCAGGTCGTTCTTAAAAGACACGACCGCCAACTCCTGGTTGCATCCTGGTATCCGGTTGAACACCTCATAATACCTTTTGGCATATGCCCTGAGGCTTTCACCCTCGCCAATTTTCAGAGCCATCAGGGAGTCTACCCTCAGTGGCTGCAACTTGTTTGTAACAAACCTAGCTACAAACATCTCGGTCAAGCCTTCCCAACTCTTCACATTTCCTTTTGGCAATTTGTGAAACCAATCTGATGCGATTTCCTCAAAGGATGAGGGGAACACTTTCTATAGAAATGGTTCGTTCCCAGTATACAAAGCCATTGAATTCATATATAAGCCGACGTGAAAGTTCGAATCGGACTTACCGTTATAAAGTTGGAACCTCGGCATATCACTACAACAAAAAAGGTCTTTGGTGACGAAAATGCATGATGAAAAAAAAATTTGTCTCCAAATATACATGTTTTAGAGATAAAAGTAAGATTTCGTCTCCAATCATAGTATTTTTAGAGAGAAAAACCAAATTTCATCACCAAATACTTAAAATCAATAAAACAATAGGTGACAAAAAATTTATTTGTCACTATATTTTATTTTTCATTGCAAAAAAATTCCCGTCCTTGGAAAATTTCGCGGATTATTTGGACGTCATTTTAGAGATGAAAATTTTCGTCACCATTGTACAAAATTTTCAGCGAGGAAATAATTTCGTCTCCTATAGTTTTATTATGCAAAACGACGCTGTTTCATACAAAATTTCTTTTATATAAATTAATATTCTAATATATATATATATATATATGTCTTTCAAAATACATAGCCTTTTGGCTTCTAATAAAAAGGAATAGAGAAGTCTCTCTTTCTCTCTCTCTCTCTCTACCTTCTCTGATAACCAAATCACCGATCTTCTCTTCTCTTCTCTTGTGAAGATCTAGGGTTTGGATACTGCGACCAAATTTTTCTCTTCATTTTTCTTGTTTGTTGCCTTGACCTTCTTCTCTTACCGCTACACACATTTTAAAGATGGATTTCCATAGCAAAATACAAGAGAGCTCTATTTTTGGATCACACTCACATCGACTATTGAAGAGAGGAGATTTGAAGACGACAGACGATACTAACATCAATCGAGGTTTCCTCCTCCACGACGGCCATTGTTGTCCATCCTTCAATTTCTAGGGTTTTTCTATGTAAGCCCGGTGTTTATCGCGTTTTAGTTCTATTTTTCTAGTTCTCTCATTACTTTTCACTTGCTCTGATCTTTCCACAGTCAGGAATTTCACAATTCATTGGATGTTTATTCTTTGGTTATTGTAAGTATTTGAATTTGAATTTTGGGTATATTATATTTCTTAGCGCCAGACAAATTTCAGATGGGTTTTTCTAAATTCTTGTAATGATTACTAAATTCACACCGTTAGTAATATATCTTGATGATAATGATAGAGTATTGAATACTTTATTATTTTATAATTTGGTGATAATGACAAATTTGCAGTTTTATAAGAAGAATTGGAGATGATTTTGGGTTAACTTTTATTAGTTGTTTCTCTTACACTATCTTTAAATTGAAGGTTTTTGAGAAACGAAGGATAGGTGGGGAAAATGGTCGATATTTATTATTCACTATGTTTGGATTGTTTTTAAGGAGAGAAGAGAAACTGCATAGAGAGGAGGGAAATGAAGGTTTTGATTAAGATAATTTTTTTACTCTAAAGTATACTCCTTAGTTTGTGAGTTCTTAAAACTTATTTCCGTTATTCATTCAATTCATGCACATCCCTTTCTTTTATAATTATTGTCTAACCAAACAAAAAGGAAAGGATGCCCTTCCATAGGATACCCCAATGACTTAGGTCGCATTCCCTTAATAAAAATACTCAAGTTCAAGCCTCCTTAGCTTATCTATTAAAAAATATGTTACTATAAAAGGGTTAGTTATTACCTACTAAAACAAAAGGAGGGATATCTCCCACTCCTTCCATTTCTCCTCCTATGTGTTAGATTTTGTGTAAACCTTATGTGATATTCATTGACATCAACAATATATTTTTATGACGCTGACAAGCTTGCATTATTTATTTATTTATTTTTCGAGATGGGATGAGGTCATTTGGAAAAATGATTGCTTGATTTGTATTTTGGGTTGGTTTTTCTCATCAACATTGCATTAATCACTGTTGCAGTGTTGAGTGCCACTGAAGAAGTGAAAATGACTTCAATGGTTGATGACATAAATGCTTATTCTTACTTGTACCCTGTAGAATTGCCATCTAGAAAGTTTGTCTTCAAATGGTAGGCATTTTATGCAACTAACAGAAATGTATTTTATTCTTAAATGCTCACTGTTATTAAAGTTGAAGAGCAACAATTTTACTTCACATGAATGGTTTATGTGTAGCCGATAGGGTGAGTTGAAAATCCTCCATAACTTTGTCATTATACGATAGAGGTGCTAAATTTTCAAACATCTAAATTTACATTGTTTAAAATTATGTCAGATTGTTCTAGAGTCCCAATTATTTGAAAGTTTAATTTATTGTGAAATGGGTCCAACAATGTATATCAACAATCTTGACCCATGAACAGAGAAAGGAAGAGAGAGATTATGTGAGAAGATCTAGAGTTTCTTTGAAATTTACTTCTAGGATTTCATTTGTGGTTGTCTATTTCTTTTCTTTATATGAGCTTTCTATGTGAAATGTCCTTCTGTAGGTTTTAGTTGGGTTTAATTTGTATGTTGGGAAAATTTCAATTCAGTGCAAGGTTTAAAAAAAAAAAAAATTCATTCAATTCTTTTTGCCGCTGTTTTTCAATTTATTTGTGGGGTAGAGGAAGTTTTAATTACTTTATCTGATGGATAAATTTGATGTTGGTTACTTTAATTTCAATGGTACAGTTTGTAGTTCTCTAATATTCCTTCATATTAGTCTTTTATATAAAAAGAAAACTCAACAATTTTTGTACAAAACTTTACATAATGGAATTTGGAGTTTAGAATAAATTTGCTCACCTGGGGAGTAGAGCTTCTTAACAGGCTCTTGGAATTACTGGTCAATGCACCACCTCTACTCATAGCCAATGAAGATAAACTGATATGGGAAACAGGTCCTTCAGGTATGAATAAAATCGATTAGTGGTTTACTACAGTGATGGAAAGGTTTCAACTATAGTATCAGGTGCAGAAAATGAGAAAGAAAAATTTGAAAAGTAGTTCCTTTTGCAGCAATGTGGTTATTTTGGAAAATTAGGAATGTTTGGAAATTCAATGGGACCCAAGTAAACTGGGATTCCATTACTAAAATTATAAACCTAAGAGTGGCTATTATTCAAGCCTAGAGACCACATATATCTCATCACACCATATCAAACTCATTGACTCTCTTGGAACTAAAATCTATATTCTACCTTTCACTCCTCTAAGTATGCTGACATGCACATAAGTGATAATTAAATATTAGTAATTTTAGCTCCCCACTATTTTAGGGGTTGCAACACAAATCATGTTATGTCACATGGGTATTATGCTATTTTTCACTACTCATAAATGATAACTTCCTGCTTATTCAACTTAAAATTCTATCACTAGTAGTTGTTAACTTAAAAGACACTAGCATATACTTGGTAGGTTTGAACATCACCTACGATTCTTTGATTGAAACTTTCATCTTTGATGAATTTTATTTTTTTATTTGGGGGTCAAAATCGTGTAACAATTATGAGAAGGCCCGAAGAACACCTCAACCACCTCGGGAGGGACCAATGTAAGTTATGGAAACTTACAGAACTAGCACGGGACTCCCGGTTTGAAAACTAAGTCGAAAAATGTACTTTTCTAACACTTAAGCTTGAAAATAGGCCATTGTAACAAGCCCGCGGGGGACCTCGCTACAGCTCGGACTCGATTTGTGTCACGGTTCTTAATCTTGAACCAAAGAGTCCAAATCCGGCAAATCGTTTTGAGAAAACAGATTTTTGAAAGAAGTGCCAAACATGGACTGCTTTGCCAGATACAGAGTCGCCACCTAAATATTTTATTTTGGGAAATTTAGGAAACCCTGACTCGTTGCCTAAGGCCACGTGTCCGTCATCACCAAAGTTGCCTCGGCTCGGGAACTTGGGTACGATTGGGGAAGGTCACTTCGTGAGCACCCCCGCTCGCCCGATCAAAGATCGGCCTCTACTAACCATGATATCAAGTTTTGAAAACATTATGCGTTCTTATTCCGGTTATTAGCCTAGATTTACTATGTGATGCGCACAACATACAAGTATAGACCGGGTCGCCTGAATTGGAACAAAACACTTCATGTTTGTTTTTGAAAGATGGTTTGCTACTCGCAACTAGGCTTAAAATGCAGATTTTGCCACCCTCGGGTGGGCTTAGAAAAGATGGTTTTGGCAATATCTAGTGGGCTTTAAAACTCACAGTGAATGAATTGTTCCAATCTAAGTAACCCAACCTTCACCCACAGGCATTCAAGCAGGTATATCACATAAGCACATAGCCTCATGGTAAGCATGCTATCATGGCAGTCACTCACACGCATGCAAGGATGCTAAAGCATAAAACTTACCGAGTACTCCAAGCCAAAACAGAAGCTAATTCGAAATCCATGCATGATCCTAATTATACAGAAATGCCTAATGCAACACATGCAAAAATGCAACTATAGCAGGCTCGACTATTCTAAAGATGGCATATGATGATGCTACAGCTAACATGTATTCAACTTGGAATTGAAATACAGATGCAGTTAGTATGATGCGCCGAGCTCGGTGCATGCAAGACAGATGAATGAATGTAAACATGCTATCATACTATATGCTAATTGAAACATGCCCTAATCTAACCATCATAAGCAGGTAAATAAAAGGGAAGACAGACGTGGGGTTGGAAGACATACATCACACTCACGCACACTTATTACAACATTGCCCTCGCGCAGAGGGTCCGAATAAATAATGTACAGTCCCAAATGAATAAATAATACAGTCCCGAATAAATACAAAAATCCTAATTAATTAACAAATTAACTAAGAAAGCAGTAAACTAGTATGCAGGCTGGGGACTGCCTTGACTCTTCTTCAGATGATGAATGATGCATATCCGGGTTGTCTTTGCGCGGAAATCCATCCACTGTGATGCCCCCATTAGCCTCTATTTTGCAATAATTTTTGGAAAGCGCACCAAGCCCCGGAAGACTGCTGATTCTTGATTTGCTGCAACAAAGAGCAGGAAAGGGGCATAGCAATGTATTTTCACATATGTATGCTTGTCTCGATCCTCGTGCCACCAATCACGCATCCCGATGCATGATGGCCGAGGAGTCGAATTGCACAACTCAATATGGGATGAATGCACATGAAAACACAACAAAACCTAAACTCCATCATGGGTAATCCGGAGTGTCGGTGACTGGGAATTGAGACACATTCCGTCACTCGAAGTACGAAACGTCCCTCGTTTCCCGTGCTCGGGCTAACTCCTATCCCAAACACAATGCAATATGCGTGGCATGCATGAATGCAATCTAAGATACAACCTAACATGCACAATGCTATGAGATGGCATACACGATGCACGAGGTAACATGGCATACGCAATGCACTAGCATACAACCTAGCATACACAATGCTATGAAATGAAATGGCATACACAATGCATAATGGACTTACACCAACACAAGTGGACCTCAGCCACACTCACATAGGAGGCCATTAGATGAAAATGAGACACTCGAGACGCGTGCATACGTGCACGCAAACTGAGGACCGAACCTAAGGCACAAATGCCACTCTAACAAAGCATGGCAAGGCATGGAACATGGCATCTAAACACATGAATTTCAGCACTGAAATAAGATGCAAAACAGCCCCGAAACATGGAAAAATGGCATCCGATGCAAGAAATGGATCCCGAAACAGGAAATTAGGCACATGGAATGACCTATGGCTATGCAAAGCATGCATTATTTGGACATAAAGTGTGAAGACAGAAGCAAGGCAATCCCAAAACAAGAATATTTATAGTTTTAAGAAAGGCCAAAAAGTGAACACAAATAGGTCTAAACCAACATGCAAAAATGGCCCTAAATGTGAGATAAAGAAGCAAGTAGAAGCTTCTGGCCCTAAATGGCCAAGAGCCCTTCAACAAAGTTGAAGAGGGACTCAAAATGAGGCAACTCACAGTTTACATCAAGCCACGAAGATAAACACAAGTAGGCCTAAAATAACATGCAAGAAAAGGGCCAAAAGAGGGACAAAGAAGTAAGTGATGGTTTCTGGCCTCAAACATAGAAGGGCCCTTCAACAATGTTGAAGAGGGGCCCAAAATATGGCATTTTACAGTTGATGACCAGACCCAAAACAATGCACAAGCATGCTTAAAATACTATGCAAAATAAGACCTATAAAGAGGTTTAAACACAAAGAGCAAAAAGGATGCCTCAAATAGAAAAATGCCCTTAATGAAACATGGAGAGAGGGTCAAAATAAGGCCATTTACAGTTTGGACCAGAGCCCAAAAATATAAGCACAAGGGGCTAACAAATCATGCAAAAATGGGGCCAAAAGAGGGATACAAAGGCAAGTGATACAGGGGAGCCCCAAACAGTGAAGATCCCTTCAATAATGTTGAAGAAGGGATCAAAACAAGCCACTTCACAGTTTACAACATGCCTCAAAACAGTTTACAAATAGGCCTAAAATACTATGCAAAAATAGACCTAAAAAGAGGTTTAAACACAAAGAGCAAAAAGGAAGCCTCAAACAACAAAAGACCCTTGATCAATCATGAAGAGGGGGTCAAAATAAGGCTATTTACAGTTAGGGTCGAAGCCCAAAAATGCAAGCAAGTATGGCTAATATATTGAGCAAACAAAGCACAAAAGAGGGAAAATGAAGCTTACCCTTGTAGAACAAACTTCAATAGCCTCTTGGCTTGGGAAAAGGTGCTCCTTGCCTCTAGAAAACCAGCTCCAAGTGTTGGAAAGGATGGTGGGGAGGTGGTGCTATGTGGTGGTGTAGAAAGGGGTGTAGGACTTGGGAGGTTTTGGTGCTTGAAGTGAGGGAAAGAGAGAGATCTAATGCAAGGCTCCAAAAGCAATTTTTGTAACCCCTAAACACAGCTGGAAGGGCTGTTTATATAGGCAAAAGAGGGGGATAAAATGGGGGAAAAATGGGGGGGAAAACAATTCAAGTTTTCCGCCAAAAAGGTTGGCCCCCCGGATACAAAATCTGGGGGGAAAAGGAGGGTATATTTGGAATGTACCATCAGAGAGGATACAGGCCGGCCTGGTATTTGAGTTGCAAGTGGTCGGCCGGCCCTCCCCATGGCCGGTCGGCCAAGGTTCAAAAGGGTCAAGCTAGATTACTGGCCGGCCACCTCAAATTGGTGGCCTCCCATGTGTGCTCAATACAGTCATGTGGTCAAAAATTGGAGAAAGTGAACCAGGAGAGAGAAAAGGCCACTTTTCAAAGGGGTTCAAAAGGTTCAATCACAATTACTAGCCGGCCATATGATATTGGTGGCCTCCCAGGTGTCTACAACACAAATATGTGGTTTAGGGTTCAAGAAAGTGGTCCCGGGGTGGTCAACATTGGCTTTGAAGTGAGAAAAACAGGCGACGGAGGGCGATGAAGGAATAAAACTGGTTGTCAGAACAATTACTGGCCTTCCACTCCTCTACGACCTTTCTAACAATGAAACAGAGGTCTCCATCAAAAATGAACCAAAACCGATGCAAAATGAAGGTTCGGGGGCCAAAACGCGCAGCCGGGGCCCCAAAAACTGATTGTTAGGCACCGGAAGTGGTGTTCGACCACGAAGTTGGTCTCTCGGACCACAGTGTCCCTCAAAAGGGAGTAAATAAGATGCACGCCAAAAACCGGAGCAAACGGAGGTGGTTAAGCGGTCCCGAACCGAGGCACACGGCTAACGGTTCCGAAAAATCGGAAACCGGACTCCAAACGGGCAAAATGGCCTACGACCACGAATCGTAGCCTACGGCCACTGAGAGATGGTCTATGAGACCTCTCCCTCCCTTGTGGAAGAGAAACAGAGAAAACTAAGCCTGGTTCGGAAACCGAGGCAAAGCATGAAAGAGTCCGGAAGTCCGGAGGCAAGGCTCGCAGCCGAGACTCTGAAACCTCTAAACGAGCACGATATGCAACATCACCAAGCGCTCAATCGGTCGACGTCTGAGTCTTAAGGTCGGTCAAAAATGGGGTGTCTACAGTTGCCCCTCTTTGACAGAACTCGGAAGTCATAAGTGACGGGAGTGAATGTCAAAGCCCAGAGACGACCCATTTTTGACAAGGCCGAAGACTTAGACAAACAGGTGAGATAAATCGAGATGTGCCCGTAGGTAGGGGGCAAAGATGCAAAATGGTATGCACAAGGCCAGACGTGACTTGATAATCATGCAAATGCAGCGAGCTGTAATGAAGCAAGTATTCGCAAATAGATGCAACAGTTTTAAGCAATAATGCAAAGCAACAACTACATTTCATGCGGTTAGGAATGCAGAGAATCATTCGATTCTCGTCGCGTCTCATACGGAGAAGATACGATACCTGCGCGATTCGTCTGGTCGCACCAGCTTCAAATGAACCGTACATACAACATCGTGCCTGCAAAAGAAAGAAACTCAACAAGCACAACATATCTAACAACATATGTTCAATGTGATATCGAATGCAGACAATCGCGGTGTCGATGGAAAAGTGCATCGCAATGCGGGAAGAAACGCGCGTGGCAATCGCGAGCTCAAGCACGGAGGCTTGGTGATATCAAAGAGACGTGCATAACAATGCAAGTATGTGCATGAAAATGCATGACAATGCAGAACAGGCGTAAACCAGGATGTATGTTTGTCACAAAACGACGAGCAAGGAAATGCGCGTTTCGGCGAGGGCGACTCAATCGCGGCCTCCGGTTCACCTCCCGGAGAGGTTACAACATGTTCAGAAGGATATATCTCACTTTCGATGAGTAATGATGAGACACGCATCGGAAGTTGAAGCTGAGGTTCCGGCGGAGCGATTTCGCGACAGGAAGTGCACTTCTCTTGTACTTTTTCAAGTCCCGGGGACTCCGATCCCCCTCAAAATTTGTAGAGAGCTTGGTGGGCACCTTGGGAACACCACCGGCCATCTTTATTGGGAGAGGGAGGCCACCGGCCAGCTTTTGAAAAGGAGAGGGCCGGCCTGCCAGAAAATGGGGCCGGTCGGCCACTTTGCCAATTTCGGGGCAATTTTGTCTTTTCAACCTCTTTTCTTTAAATACACTCACCCAAACACTTTGTGCTCACAAGTGCAGCTCCGAAATCATCTCCTCTAGTTTCCCAAACCATTTTCTCTCTCAGATCTGTGCTCTATACGCGTTTTCCAACGTCCCACGCAAGTTGTTTTCGCGAAATCTTTCAGTTTTAAGCACTTTGAACCGATTAAATTTTGATTTCGGGGCTTCTTTTCTCATTTTCGCCACTTGAGGTGAGTTTGTCTCAATATTTGGAAGATTTTCTCGGGGGTTAACTTTTGTTGACTTTTCCATTTCCCGAGAGTTGACTTTTGTTGACTTTTTCCTATTTTGGCTCATTTTCGCTCATTTTTGCTCCTTTTTGCAGATTTTCTGAAATGGCTGGTCATTTCCCTCACGGTGGAGGTCCTCCGGGTGTCAGGGATGATCCCGATATCATGGCTCTGCCTCCGAGGGTTCGACCCTTAATACCCGAGAGGTACGACCCACCGGCACATGTTCTTCCGCGGGCTGTTTTCTTTCACTTCACCGATTTCGACGAGCGAGCACCCAGGGATCTCCTTCTGCGGGAGCCAGAGTATCACCTCTCCCATGAGGCACGAGAGGTATTTACTTCGTTTTTCCC
The DNA here is from genome assembly GCA_036172215.1 of Camellia granthamiana. NCBI lineage: Eukaryota > Viridiplantae > Streptophyta > Magnoliopsida > Ericales > Theaceae > Camellia > Camellia granthamiana. Next base: position 106,899,475 of record CM069906.1, read on the forward strand.
TTTTTTTGCAACATATTATGAATTTTTCATGCATTCTATTTGTATTCTGAACACACGGTTTAATCACTTGAATTTCTGAACACTCAGCCCATAAATTGATTGCGAACACACGGCACACACTGGTTGAGAATTGAACACACGGCCCAAGCACTGGTTTTCTGAGCACACAGCCCGAACTAGAGGTGAACACGCAACACACACTGATTGAGACTTGAACACACAGCCCAAACACTTGAGATGAACACACAGCCCACACTTTGATGTCGAACACACGGCTCGTTGTTGAGGTGAACACACGGCACACACTGATTGAAACTTGAACACGCAGCCCAAACCCTGAGATGAACACACAGCCCACACTTTGATGTCGAACACACGGCACACACTGATTAAAACTTGAACACGCAGCCCAAACTCTGAGATGGACACACAGCCCACACTTTGATGTCGAACACACAGCTCGTTGTTGAGGTGAACACATGGCACACACTGATTGAAACTTGAACACGCAGCCCAAACTCTGAGATGAACACACAGCCCACACTTTGATGTCGAACACACAGCTCGTTGTTGAGGTGAACACACAGCACACACTGATTGAAACTTGAACACGCAGCCCAAACCCTGAGATGAACACACAGCCCACACTTTGATGTCGAACACACAGCTCGTTGTTGAGGTGAACACACGGCACACACTGATTGAAACTTGAACACGCAGCCCAAACATTGATTTTCTGAACACACAGCCCAGATTGAAGGTGAACACGCAGCGCACACTGATTGAGAGTTGAACAAGCGGCCCAAACACTGATTCTCTGAACACACAGCTCGATATTCTGTATCTGACTTGATTTTGCACACAACTCATACGTTTCGTTTGCACGCAGCTTATTCATTTTATTTGCACGCAGCCCATTCATTTCATTTGCACGCAGCCCATTCATTTCATTTGCACGCAGCCCATTTATTTTATTCTAAAATGCTGAAGCATGTATTCATTCTAAATGTAGGTGACTTCTCGCACCGTGCGGGGATATGGCTCTACTGCAGCGAGGGACTGGTATGCCGAGCTCCCGGAGGCTATCCGAGATTTAGTTGACTTGGCGGGGTTCGGGCCCTTCTGCACTGGGCTATCTCGTTGTCCTGCCAGGAGGACGCTGATGGCTGCCTTGGTGGAGAGATAGTGGGACACCACCAACTCCTTCCATTTTTCTGCGACGGGGGATTTGACTATGACCCCGCTTGACTTTGCCGTATTGACTGGCCTTGATGTGGGAGGTTGGCCCATCCCTTACGACGAGGACATGGGCCAGTGGGAGGCTACTTGGATATATCTATTGGGGGTTCGCCCGCCTGTTGATAGGCCTTCGGGCAGGGTCCGATACACCTGGTTCTCTTCCCATTTTCGGAGGGTGGAGATGGAGCCCGGGACTCCTGAGGAGGCAGCGCAGTATGCTCGTGGTTTCCTGATGTTCCTCGTCGGGACTACTTTGTTTGTCGATAGGGGGAACACCGTTGGACTATATCTGTTGAGTGCTTTGGTGGACCTATCACAGGTCAGACGGTATGATTGGGGTGGCGCCGGCTTGGCCACTCTTTACTGCTACATGAGTGCGACCTCCCGCGGACGGGGGGACTTACTTGGCGGCTATTGGAGAGCCTGGGAGGTACTTTTCGCCATCTTGATTTATATTTCTGCTCCTCATTACTTGTACATTGCACACATGGCGCACTCTACACTCTGTATTTTGCCCTCAGCACTTTGCATTTACATTCTGCACTGTTTTCCACAGTTATGGGTCTATGTGTACTTCCCGGCATTAGCCCCGGAGTTGGTGGTAGAGGGGGCCCCTCGTGACCCCGTACTCACTTGTATTTGAGGGCCAGCACCGGCCGAGACCCCGGGAGGCTCTCCTTTATCTACGGCAGTACTTCGACACGGTGCGGTCGACAGAGGTATTTCAGAACTCTCAGTCCTTTCTGTTTTCATCTTTGATTTGTCTTGTACTTTCCCGATTTCTGATTGGGTTATGCATCGGTTATCCGCAGATCACATGGCAGCCCTAGGCGCCCTTAGGTGAAGGTCTCCGATTCCAATTTGCCGGAGGACAGGGTACCTCCCAGTACAGGATCCTATTCGAGGGGCCAGTTGGTAGGGCCTGGTTTCTGGGGGAGCGCTTCTTACGTCAGGTGTGGGGCTATACTTCTCAGGACCCTCCCTCAGCACCCCCAGTTGGTATGCGGATTGCTGACAGGCTCTCCTCCCGGGATGTTACTAGTGCTATGCTGGGTACTGACGCCTTACTGCATCTTGAGGAGGGAGAATATGCCACTTACCGTCATATATACTTGATGCCTCCATTGACGGAAGTTCGCACTCCGATGATGAGGCCTGCTGGCATGTCTTCTTCGAGCCAGACCCAGGCTCGGGCTGCGGACGCCCCTTCCACCAGCAGGGCTGGTACATCTAGAGGTGGGGGTAGATTTGTTCCCCCGGTTCCTCCGACTTATCCTCATCCTGGATGGCCGGACATGCCGACCGAGTTGATGGGGTGGCAGTATGGGACTACTTCTCCGATTCCGATCCCGATAGAGCCTCCGATGCCTGGCCACCGATATGTCAGAGACCCCGACTCACCACCGGTATGTTTCATAGCTTTGATTCATTACTCAAATACTTGGACGTTCATTCCTTTACTGATACCCTTGCCTTTGCATCTGCAGCCCCCCGTTGAGTACATGGATCAGGTGCTCGAGATGGTAGCCTCACTTGAGGGGATGGTCCTGCAGAGAGAAGCGCAGTTGTCTATCATGGGCTTCCAGGTACCTTTTAGTTTTCTGGCATTTATCATACTTCTGATGATATGCTGATTTTGAACATTCTACTGTACTGATAAGCTGCTTGTGTAGAGCACATCTGACACACACCCCACTTGCACACTGTATTTACATGTACCTACTTCATGTAGTTTTCTTGTATCTGCATCTGATGTACATGTTTAAGCTGATGTTTTCAAATTGAACCCTTTATTTTTAGATGCCTCCGGTATATGCTCAGCCGCAGGCCGGGCCACCTGCGCCTTCTTGGGGAGGTGGACCATCTGGGCCTTTTCGAGGAGCCGGGCCATCCAGGCCTTCTCGGGGAGCTGGGCCATCCAGGCCTTTTCGAGGAGCTCGGGGAGGGGGGTCGTCTCGCAGACGCAGGGCACATATTGTAGAGGAGGAGCCCGGTGAGGATGAGGAGGAGGAGGCTGCAGATCGTCAGTCGGAGACATCTGCTGATAGAGAGGGTGGTTCCGATCCCGATTCGGGGAGTGGAGGCGAGGCTGAGGGGGATCCCGAGGAGAGTAGCTCCGACTTGGATGATGGTGGTGGTGCAGAGGCTGCTTCACAGAAGAGGATGAAGAGGGCCTCTTATTCCCGCTCCTGAGAGCATTGATGCTACAGTCCCCTGTTTTATTTACCTTTTTGCTAGTAGTTGTAGCACATTGTACGTTTTTAGGCAGTTTTATTTTCTGTAAAACTTGTACCTTTGTTTGCAAAATGTTGTAACAAAGGAAGCATGATGGAATGAAACAGCTTTTGAAAAAAGTATTGTATTTTATGCTTTCAGCATTGCATCGCACCATTTTGCACAAAAATGAGATTTGAATGGAAATGTGCATTGTGTATTTACCAGGTCAGGTAGTGAACCGACAAACCAAACAACTTTAACTTACTAAGAAGCAACAAAACCTTAGCAAGTTTACAACTCGATAAGCAAAACAGAACAAAATAAGAGTAACAACTCAAGTACACAAAACTTGACAACTCGATAAACAAAACTCGATAAACAACACAGCTCGACTAACAAAGCAACAACTCGATAAGCAAAAACAACAACTCGATAAACAAGACTAAACAACAACTCAATAAACAAAGTGTGTTTCGGACGACCTGGGGCGACGGAAAGCATCCGAAACTGAGGGAAATTGAGGCCTTCGACACTCCCGATGCATAGAAATGCTTGGAACTTCCTTCTGGGGGGTAAAAACAAGGCCAACGGCACACATTGGAGCATGGCCGGCCACCTTTAGGAGTTAGCCGGCCAGTTTTCTGTATTTGAGGAGAGAAAGGTGGCCGGCCTGCTAGAAAAGGTGGCTGGCCGACCACTTAGCTCTGCAACCATCAAATTTTTGGACACGTGTCCCCCCGAATAGTGTCTTATCTTCTTAAAGCTTCAGACCCGTGGTTGATTCATTTCAACTTAGTTTTTCACCAAAATGGAGGCCTTCCTTGCCGAAAATCTCACAGTTTGGATGTCTTCTTTAGATGGCTCGGAAAAATTGAATTTCCCGGGGTTTCGGCTTGAATGCACTATTCACGCTGAGCCGCACTCCACTGCACTTCCCCTTCCTCCATGCCACGGCGAGGTTTTGGAACCCAGTGACGCATGTTTTCAGCTTCGGCGGGCAAGAGGTATGTCCAACTTTCGAGGATTTTCAAGTTTTGATGGAATCTGAACGCTATGAAGAGATTTTGCCTCAGTTTCACTTTGGCCACGCCAAGCCTTTAGGGGAGATGTGTGGGCTCACCATGCATGATGCTCGGTCTCTGATCTGCAACGGGGAACTAGACATCCTACGGCTTGATCCATCGCTTTTCTGATGCCGGTGACCGTGGCAACCATTATTGGCAAGGTTTTCGGTATCACGCCCTTTGCTTGTGTATGCTATCTCACTTTTTGCTCACTCCAGGCTTTGGCGGATCTAGCATTCGTCTGATTGAAGCTGCTCAAGGCTTGAAAGAAGGAAAGAGCTGTATCGTCATGACATTGGCCGAGACGCTGATGGGCTTGGATGCTTTCTATCGCCGGGAGACGACCAAGATTAGCGGGGAGTCCACTACTGCTGCAGGTGATATTTTCCCACCCAATCTCACATATATATGGCTCACGTCACTCGGCCCTCGGGCTCAGTTTTTCTCACAAAACCCTTTTCTCACTTTCCTCTCATCGTACATCTCTCTATTCTTTATTCTCTCATTTTTTCATCCCTCCCCAGGTATGGTTGATGGATAAATTGCAGGTTGTGGACTCTTGCCCAGCCTAATTCAGCTCGCGGCTACTTCTTTCGCCAACGCTTAGTCGATGCCACTGACGGAGGGTGGTGGGTTTTGATTGGATGTGCAATTGCCTGCAGATCGTATTGCTTGGCGCTGTCCTTGGCTCAATCTCCCTGCGATGAGCTTTAGCATGTCCCGGCTAGTCGGGATCCAGTTGATTGGCCTGACCCACTGCGTGTTTTACTTCCCGTTCCGGTTCCAGCGCCAGTTTGGCCATGATCAGACTTGCCCACCAGAGGGGATAGAGTACCCGGCTGCATTCCCGGTCCAAGGCACTCAGCTTGCCCGTTATGCCACGGCATGGAGGACTAGAGAGCTCCTGGCCCCCGCTTCCACTTTCAGTTGTGCTTTGTCTGACGAGTGCTGGGACTGGCTCAATGAGGAGCACAGACTGGGCCCAGCTTGGCATCAGAGGCTTCTACGAGCTCCGGGAGGGGGCGCAGGGGCACCTGACTTGACTATGCCCCCCCGGATTTATTGCTTTACTAAGTACTTTCAAGTTTTCTTCATGAATGTAATAAAAAGTAACTTCAATTTTGTATGCAAGAGCAGGAGAAACTCTGTTTTGAAATCAATGAAATTGAAGGTTGTGGGTACTGAAAATTTTCCGCTTTGGTCCAAAAATGGTCTTAGTTGTAAAAAGATTAGTTTGAACAAAGTCAACTTTTATTAAAACTTTTCAAAACTATTTTCGATATGGATCAGAACTGGACACGCCTGAGATCTGTCACTGAGATGCAACAACCCCGGATTCCAGCAACTGGAAAGTTGCCCCTACCTCTGCATAGCACCGCGGCAACTGCACAGCAACAGAAAGTTGCCCCTAGTCTGAAAAGCACTGCACCGGAGATCACGATGAATGCTGATGGACAAGGATGACTAAGATGATCAAATGGACAAAGTTGATCGGGGGAAAATGTTTATGGCTGAACTTCAGGATGAAGTTGCCTACGTATCCCAAAGATGGGAATCAAGCCATACGTAGTTCAGGCTTAGGTTCGCCTCGGGTATTTTTGCTCTCCTTTTACGCTTTAACTTTTGCCAAGGCTGCCCTTTGCGGGTTTTCAACCTTGCGAGCTCAGTTTTTATAATTTCAAATTTTTTGTACTCTGAGTTTTGCTAGATCGCCCTTTCGGGTTTTCGGCCTAGCAAGCCTTTCAAGGGTAATATTTCTTCAACTTGTCCATGTTGATCGGCTATGAAAACTCTAAGCCCATCCCAGATCCATCAGAACACACAGCTCCACCTGACCAGATAGACTTAATGATGTAGGGACCGGTCCAATTGGGTCTGAACTTGCCCCTAGGGTCGTGGATGGGAGCCCAGTTGTCCTTAAGTACCAAATCTCCTTCCTTTAAATTCCTGGACTTAACCTTCTTGTTAAAGCCCGGCGATTCTGCGTTGATAGCCTTGAACGTGGTACAGTGCTTTCAGTCTTCTTTCATCAAAGAGCATGAGTTCCTCAAATCTGCTCCGCTGCCAATACTGCCTCAGCTATTTGACACTCAGCCAATACTCGCAATGACGGAACCTCAATCTCAATAGGTAGAACGGCCTCCATCCCATAAACCAATGAATACAGAGTCGCCCCAGTAGAAGTTCTGATTGAAGCCCTCGGTAGCCCACAGAGCAAACGGCAGCTTATCCTGGCCAGTCCCGGTAGGTTTCCACCATCTTCTGTAGTATGTGCTTGATATTCTTGTTGGCAGCCTCGACCGCTCCATTGGTTTGCGGCCGGTATGTGGATGACTTATGAAAAGCCACGTTGTATTTTTCCAACAAGTCTATCACTTCTTTCTTGAAGTGGAACCGTTATCTGAAATACCTCGTTTGGGACCCCCGTAGCGACAGATGATGTTGTTTCTGATAAACTTCGCAACATGTGAAGCCTTCAACACCGCATAAGATTGGGCCTCGACTCCACTTCGTGAAATAATCTATCGCAACCAGGATGAACTCATGCCCATTTGACCCCTTCGAGTGTGACAGCCCCGATCACATCAATTCCCCAGACTGAAAATGGCCATGGTGAAGTCATGTTGTACAGCTTCGACGGCGGGGATGTTCATGCGATTTGTATGAATTTGACACTTGTGGCATCGCCGGACAAAATCGATACAATCTTCCTCCATGGTGGACCAGGTGGTAACCCTGCCCTGAGGATCTTCCGTGCTAGCATTACCCCGTTCATATGTGCTCCACATTCCCCTCCATGGATGGCTTCCATTAGACGCTTTGACTCTTCGGCATCAACACACAGCTTATGCATCCCCAGATGACCTCTTCTATACAGCTTACCCCCACAGATAATGAACTGAACGGCCAATCTTCTTATTGCCCTTTTATCCTTGGCATTTACCCCTGGCGGGTATGTTTCCTTCTCTAAGAAATTCCAAATGTCGTAATACCAGGGGTTCTCGTCCTGAACTTCATCTATAGCAGCAATCGACTCGTAGGCAGGTGCAAATTTCTGGTCAATGATGACTGGACGCATCCAGACTCCACACGGGATGTCTATCATAGAAGATAGAGTTGCTAAAGAATCTGCGAACCTGTTGTTCTCTCTTAGTAGATGAGCAAAGTTCAGCTTCTCAAACCGAGGAATTAGCAAGTCCAAGGTCTGGTGATACATCATCATCTTTTCCTCTTTTACTTTCTAGTCTCCTTTTGCTTGAGACACAACAAGGTTCGAGTCCCCGATGACGTCAACCGTCTTGCCCCTAGTTCCAGGGCTGCTTCCAAACTAGCAATGCATGCCTCGTATTCTGCTTCATTGTTCGAGACTTTGAATCGGAGTTTGAAGGCTAGGGGGATACGGGAATCGTCGGGGTGCTATCAGCAACACCCCTATCCCATATCCGTGTTGATTTGACGCTCCGTCAAAGTACATCGTCCAAGTTTCATCGTCGATGTGCAAAATGGCTTCATCTCGGAATAAGTACTCGACTGCTTCACCCCCTGCTACCGGATGATCGGCTAAAAACTCTGCCACTGCTCTTCCTTTGACTGACTTGCGTGTTACATACTTCAGATCAAATTCGGAGAGCAACAGCAACCAACGAGCTAGCCTACCCGTAAGTGCTGGTTTCTCGAAAAGATATTTGATGGGATCGAGTCGCGAAACCAACATTACGGAGTGAGCTAACAGGTAGTGCCGCAGCTTCCTGGTAGCCCATACCAAAGCCAAGCAAGCCTTTTCCAATGGTGTGTAGCGAGTCTCATACTCTAGCATTTTCTTGCTCAGATAGTAGATGGCTCTCTCCACTTCGTCTTCAGATTCTTGTGCGAGCATGCAGCCCATGGTGGTCTCAGTCACTGAAAGGTACAATATCAACGGTTTCCCCGGTTCTGGTGGTGATAAAACGGGCGGGTTCTGTAGATATTCTTTGATCTGTTCAAACGCAGCTTGACATCGGCAGTCCCAATTGGAACTTCTTGCCTTTCTTCAGGAGACCAAAAAGTGGTTCACAAGTCAAGGTTAATTTCGAGATAAATCGTCTTATGAATTGCACTTTACCCAGAAAGCCTCGCATCTCCTTTTCAGTCCTTGGTGGTGGCATTTCTAAGATGGCCTTGATTTTGGAAGGGTCGACCTCGATGCCTCTTTGTGTAATCAGAAACCCCAGCATTTTTCCCGGCTGTAACACCGAATGTACATTTCTGAGGATTCAGCCGCAACCGAAATTCTCTGATCCTTTGAAAAAACTTGTGCAAGGCGGTGTAGTGGCCCTCTCTATCTTTGGACTTGACAATCATGTCGTCTACGTACACCTCAACCTCCTTGTGGAATCATATCATGTAATATTGTGGTCGCGGCCCGTTGATAAGTAGCTCCAGCATTCTTTAATCCAAACGGCATGACTCTATAGCAGTATGTTCCCCACGGGATGGTGAATGCAGTCTTTTCTCGATCTTCTGGTGCCATTACTATCTGATTGTAGCCGGAGAAGCCATCCATGAATGAAAGCAACGCGTGCCCTGCTGTGAAATCCACCAACTCATCAATATGCGGCAAGGGAAAGTCGTCCTTCGGACTAGCTCTATTCAAATCCCTGAAGTCTACGCGTACTCGGATCCTGCCATCTTTCTTCGACACCGGAACAATGTTGGCCAACCAAGTCGGGTATTTCTTATACCAGCAGGAAGCCTGCGTCGACTTGCTTGGTGACCTCTTCCTTAATCTTGAGAGTCCAATCCGGGCGGATCCTCCTGAGTTTCTGTTTGACTGGTCGGGCCTCGGGGTCAAGAGGGATCCGATGCTATACAATCTCAGGATCGATTCCAGGCATGTCTTCATAGGACCACGCGAAAAACATCTTTGAAATCTTTTAATAAAGCGACTAAGCGCTCGCGTTCCTCCGAAGACAACGTGGACCCCGATCTGGACCCAACCGCGGGTCCTCCTCAGTACCAACATTCATGGTAATGATTTCATCCATCAGGGGTTTGACAAACCTCTCCTGCTCTTGTTTAATTAAGCGTTGCAAAACCGGAGGAATTTCTTCCTCGTCGTTTTCATCAAAATTTTCAAAGTCTGAGTTCATGCAATAAATCAAGGGCAATAGAAAAGTACTCAGAAACCACAGATACTTGATTCTCATTAAGCACAACCAAATCGTCCGAATTCTCGGTTTACAACAGACTTCAAATGAGAAAGAAAAAGATGACCTGGACAAGACTGTGGTATCCGGGTTATAATCCCCAGGATTACCAGACTCAGACTCAGTCGAGCTGGAACCTAGATTCCGACTCATAAGATTCGGTGGAATCAGATTCCGGCTCACTACCTGACCCGGTACTGCTGGACAAAAATCCCTCTTCAAATTGCCAAAGTGAGAGAGGGTGCGATAGATGCATCCAAGATAGCTGCTGGTAGGCTCGTGGCCGTTTTCATCCTCAATCATGGAAAACCGAGAAGTTATCCCCCAAGCACTTTTGGTCGATCGGAGGATCTGAAAGTAGACATGCCAGTGCCACCCCTATTTCAATTTCAGCGCCCTCGGAGGTCCACTGCCTTACACTGCTCAACTTCAGCTGATGGGTCCGTCTGCTCTTCGGCAACATCCTCCCCGGGTAATTGCAGGTCGAAGAAGATCTCGAAACCTGGCACGCGCTTCTTCTCCGCGTTCAGCCATGGCTCTGGGAAGCCGCAAAACGGAAAGTCCTCCCCCCTCCCGGACGAAGCGTCCGTCCAGGGTACCCTGAATGGGCCTATGGCATCAGCTCAAAAGGCTTCCCAGCCTGCTTTGCTCTGGCTCTTCTAGCCATTTCCTTTCCCCTTCCTTACCCAGTCCTCTTTGGTGGGGCAGATAACCCAGTCCAAAGGTATGGAGGGGTTGTGTGGCACTTCGGCCAATGCTGCGACGCCCTTCCGGCCGCTCCCTTCCTAATCCCATCCCGGGGATGTGTTGTAGCTTGTTCATGAGGTAGACAGATTGAGCACTAACGTACACTCCTTCATTCACAGCCATGATATTCTGCACCACCCGAGCCTCAGCCAGAGTGAACCCTGATAAGAACACATCCTCCGTGCCATGCTCGATTTCCAAGACTGGTGTGGACACTTCTGGCGATGGATGGATAGACGAATTCCCGAAGACAATAGCCACCCCCCTCCCGTGAGGGTACTTCACCATCTGATGTAAAGTGGAAGAGACTGCCTTCACTTGGTGCAACCACGGCCGCCCCAAGAGTAGATTGAAGGTTGCGGGAACGTCCAAGACATGGAATTCAATGTTGTGTTGTCCTGGACCAACCTGGGTCTAAATTTTAACAGTCCCCATCACCTCTCTGCTAGTATTATCATAGGCTCTGATCACTTGAGTAGTCGGTACGAAGTCCACGGGCTTCAACCCAATTGCATACGCTGTTCTGGCTGGGCAGACGTTGATAGCGGACCCGGTATCAACAAGTACCACCGGTATCCACTTGTCTCTACATTCCACAGAAATGTAGAGGGGTTTGTTATGGATTTGCGCCCTCAGGCGGCAGTTTCTTTGTCTGAAAAGGATAATGCCGGGGAACCTCCTCCCGGAAAGACCAGCCCAACCAGCTGCTCTGGTGTGGTATCTATAGAGAGTTTGGCTTTGTCCATAGCAGATAGGACAGCCTGTCTGTGCACTCGTGAAGCCATAAGCAGCCCCCAGATGGAGATGTCTGCTTGTATTTTCTTTAACTGTTTGAGCACAGCCTCCTCTTCAAGTTGTTTCTCTTCTGCCTTCTCAGCTTCCTTGTCCTTCCCAGATGCCTCTGGCTGGTCTAAGTGCGGGGGCTTGAAATACCGCCCACTTCTTGTCATGTGATCCACCTCATCGAGATACCAGGTGTCATCTAGTTGATTGCTTCCCCAATCCTCGTCTGTGTGGGCAAGACATAAATCATCGTCCTTCCCACCACATCCCATGAGTGGCCCAACAAACATCTGTCTGGCCCCGGCGTGATTGTACCCGCAGTACTTCCAGCCCACATGCTTGCAGCATCTTCTGTCTTTGTGCCCACAGCACTTTCGATCCCCTTCATGGGCTTTGGCTTTCCGGATCCTCTCGGAATCCCAAAACTTTTCTTGTTCTGCCTACGTTAGCGCAGTTTGTTGTTCAGCTTTCCCTGCATTCACATTATCCCATTTCCGAGCGAAATTCTTCGTACCGGCGCTCTCCGGCAATGTACTCTGACTCTCGGCCCTTCCGGCCACAGCTAATACCTTCGCCCCTGCCGGGCCCTGTTTTAGTTGGAACTCTTCCACAACATCTGGTTGATCATCCAGCCATCCAGTGGCCTCTGCCGATTCCCCATAATCAAACCAGTTGACTGCCGCGCCCCCTGATTCTTGGTCATCTAAAAATTGGAGGGTTGGCAAAGTCCTCCTCCACAGCTGTCAAATCATTTGCCCCTTGCTCAAATCCATCCCCCCGGATCACACACAGCTCTGCCTTCTCTGACAATTCTATACCCGAACCAATCTGGCCTGTTGACAGAATGTACTCACTCGGATCATAGGCTTCCCCAGCGAATTCCCAAACTGTTCAATCCCAGACTCAACAATTCCTTTCTCTTCTGAAGTCCGCCCTGTCCCATCTTCGATGGTCACCACCGTTGGCTCTGGTTGGGTTGTGGAGATGTCCAACATGCACAAAGAGTCGGTGCAGTCTGAAGGAGCAACCTCCGGCTTAGGTAAGTGGGATAGGGTGATATAGACACTAGGATCGTAAGACACGACCCCAGTTTCGATGAAGTTGATTCTGTTGGGAGGGGGAGCTTGGTTATGTGGTGGGAGAGGATTTGTTGTGACGTTGGGTTTGTCGGGAGGCACGATCACCTGTTTGTCAATAAGATCCTGGGATCTCGTGACGTAATCTAAAGCAATGGTCGGTGTCGTGACCGTGCTGTTGGTGATATGCGCAGTATCTAGCTGGGTCATGAGAGGGAGGTAGTGGATTTGGTAGTGGGCCTCAGCTTCAGGGGCGTCAAATGCTTCTTCCTGATTAATACCCCTAGAGCTTTGGACAGGGGCATATACAGGGGTGTAAAGGTTCTTTGGCCTCTAGGTTGGTATTTAGTGGTTTGGGTATTACTTCCGGATGCACCGGAGAAGGGTGTGGCTGCCATGGGTTTCGGAAGGGGAGGGGGAATGGTGGTGACCAAGCCTCACCTCCGAAGTTCTTGCAGTTGCAGCGTCACTTGGGCCTGCATTGTTGCTACGGTTAAAGGTCCTCCTAGGCTATTCCCGATCTTGGTCAATCAGACCCTGTTTCATTGCATCTTCAATTTGTACCCCCATCTCATGTAGATCTGAAAAAGTGGGAAAGGGGAGCACAATCATCTTCTGCATCAATTTCAGTTGGAGATTGCGCACAATCATCCTGATCTGGTCCTTATTGGTGGGCCTTAAAGTCATCATCGAGGCCTTCGCCCTTCCACTGGGTTACAAAATCTGAGAAGCTCTCTTTGGGCTCCTGCCTTGTTGTTTCGAGATCACGGGTTGTAATCTCAATCTGGGTATTGTAAGAGTACTGCGCAACAAAGGCTTCAGCCATTTCGTCCCAACTCCGTTTGACATCATCCTCCAATTTCGCATACCAGATAGCGGCCACACCCGACAGGGTTCGGCCAAATAGCGAAAGCTTCTGTGGTCTGGTTAGGCCCATTGGCCGCAATATATCTGAAAATAGCCGGAGGTGGACCATGGGATCCCCCGGATCCATCAAAGCGATCAATCTGCAGCATTTTGAATCTATCTGGTAAGGTCACGGCCACATCGGTATATCCGTCCTCGATATCCGGAATAGCCTTTACTCCCTGAGATTTTTTGAATAGCTTCTCGAGCTTGCTCAGTTTCAGCGCTGTATAGTCTACTTCGAACTCGAAGGGAGAGTCCGGGTGGTTTGGTGGGTGTATGGGTCTTGGACAGTTAAGGCGGAAGTGGGGGCGGAGCCGGCCCCATTGGAAGGCCTGTGTCCTCCTGGATGTTTTGGACATTCGGCAAGGTGTTCTGGGTATTTGGTAGGACATTTTGGGCAGTTGGTGCCTGCTCGGGTAGCGGGACCCCTGGTGGAGGAGGAACTGAATGTGAAGCTGACGCTGCATTCTGCTGTTGCAGTCTAGTGATGAGCTCGGCCTGTTGGGCCATGACTGTGGCCTGCTGTTTAGAGAACTCCGCTTGGCGGACAGCGTCCTCCTGCATTTGTCTCATGCTTTCCTGCATTTGGCGCATCATTTCTTCTATCCCGGCCATATTCTGTTGGTCTTGCTGACTGACTGGTATGTGTATTTCTATGGCGGAAACTGAAACCTCAACCTGACTGTTCACTGCTAGGGTAGACCACTGCTCTGGTAACCTCTGCTCAGACACACCGCGCCTCCTCGGCCTTCTCCTGACAACGGGGTGTAGAGAATGGAACATTGGCTATCCGTCAACCAGATCCTCAGATCGATTGAGCCGACGACCTCTTGTCCAAAGTGCTTGGGGAATATCTACTAGGTCGGAAGCAATTGTGTTAAAACTGTCCTAACAAAAAGATAAATAAAGCAATAAGGAAATAAACAACCAGATAAACGGACAGCATAACAGCTTAAAATAAATACACAACACACGGCTGGGCATAATAACACATGGTCGATAAGCTGAATACACACTGTCCTCCAACACTGATCATTATCCCTGAATCACTGTCCCCGAAAACTGAATCTGATACCCGCAGATAACTGATTCTCAAACACTGACTGATGCCCCGCAGGCCCTGATGCCCAAACTTATAAACTGATACATGCATTCCTGTAGAGACGCACTCTAAAAGCACATAGCAGATAAGTGAGAGCGAAAACACCCCTATGTTGGGCGTAGGGTTTCCCTGTCCTATTTTGTCAAGAACTAGGGTTTCACTACGCACGCAGCGGTTTCAAACAACCTATCGGGTAAGCAACCTGTCCTAGTTTGGAATGGTCCACTATGGATCCGAATATGCACTAGGTCGAATGGTCGAAAAAGGGTGCCCCGATAAAACCGGGGTTTGTGTTCCCATACTGGCAGAGCCCACAACCGGTCAACCTTATGGTCATGCCTTGACAAGATAAGCCTCTGGCAAACCGTTCAGGAATAGCAGATGGCAAACACGGTGTCCTAGGCGCACCAATGCAAATGCAATGCAAAGAAACACATAAGTGTAAACAAAACAAGATATCATGAGTTCGAGTCAAGTTCCCTAAATCCCCAGCAGAGTCGCCAGAAACTGTAACAAGCCCGCGGGGGACCTCGCTACAGCTCGGACTCGATTTGTGTCACGGTTCTTAATCTTGAACCAAAGAGTCCAAATCCGGCAAATCGTTTTGAGAAAACAGATTTTTGAAAGAAGTGCCAAACATGGACTGCTTTGCCAAATACAGAGTCGCCACCTAAATATTTTATTTTGGGAAATTTAGGAA